>BCHZ01000001.1:7635849-8235849 GCA_001599795.1 Exophiala calicioides | reverse complement strand
CAAAGACTCTGTTCACGGGATTGGCACCTCGTGCGGGCGTCGCAATATGGCGCGAAGTGCGCAAGAGAGAAGTAAGTGAGCGGGAGAAAGCCATTGCGACGCCGTAAGAAGACAGTGAAGGAAGGAAAGGTACAATCAAGGGAGGATGAAGTTCAAGTGGTACGATTGAGCAACGAGAGCAGCCAGAAAATAAATCCACGCGCAGGGAAGGTCGAGGACCAATTAAGACTAGCTTCGGCTTTAATTGGGTATAGCTTGTGGACTGTACACGTGACCGTCTTGGCATCCGTGTCCTCCTCTTTCAGCAATTCCTCTCGACCGCCTCGTCACCTGTTTGAAGACTGGGGAGAGGGGCGATACAAGCTCACAAGACCCTATCGATGATGATAATTTAGAGACCTTGTCTCTAGAGTTTCCACCTGTTGGTCTTCCCAAGACCAAATAACACCGCAAAGTTGCAGGCTTCTCGAGCTCGAAAGCATCCTGAACCAACCAATCAAAATGTCGGTATAAAGTATTACCATGAAAATATCCATACCTAGGTCCTAAGAAACCGTGATGATACTCCGGACAACACGCTGTCGATATCGCGGGATTAATATTGGGGTCGGATATGCTCGGGCTTTAGGAAGACCAGTGATCAGCGACCTACTCTCTCCACGAACATTCTGTTGCAATCGCAAATCACATACACCAGTCGGGATGGCGGGAATGAGCCCAAAGGGCCATGTCGAACCGCTGAGAACGCCACCTTCAAATCATCTCGACTCTAACCTTAGAGACCTGTCGTTGACAAGATTTGACGCACTTGTTTCCAGCGGAGAAATCATCTACGAACCATCCACAGTCGAGATTATCGAAGAACAAGACTTCAAGGTAGGTAATATCCTATTGAGTGAGATCATTCCACAAATAGACCAGTCACTGAGTGTCTTTGATGCTGACTTGACTCTTCCTATCCAGTTCGCATTCCGCCTTGTTCCTCATCTGCTCCGCAAACCCATCACGCCATCAGATGCCCCCGAGCGAAAGACAGGCCAAGGCCGCAACCCCTTTCTTCACCCCGATCCGAATTTTGTTCTGTCCAATGTCGGGCCGTCTCATGTGCTCATGCTCAACAAATTCTGTGTCTATCGGCCAAGTCTGCTTCTAGTGACGGGACACTTTGCTCCACAGACCGATGGCCTCGATGGGAGGGATCTGGTAGCTGCATGGACCATGTTGCATTCATTCAATCAACGCTACATGGTTATTTACAATTGTGGGTTCGACTCAGGATCTAGCCAAGGGCACAAGCACATGCAACTTTGGCCCTACCCGGACGAGAAGGAATTGGGCTTCCAATTGTTTCCGAACAAGGCGGAATCGGATACTCACGTCGCCGACAGCATTGCGAATGTCCCGCATAGACACTTTGTCCTCCGCTTACCATCCGAAGTTGACGAAGCCGCACTTATTCGAGCGTACGGCACGCTTGTCGAAAGGGTCCGGGAGTGCCACAAACATTCTGGTGGAGGGACTGCCTACAATGTCATCTTGGTCAAAGAATGGATGTGTATGATCCCTCGGCGACACAGTGGGCTTGAGAAGGGAGCAGGAACGAACGCGATGGGGGTGCTTGGTCTGGTCTGGTACACTAGTCGAGAGGAGAAACTCATCTGGACATCTCCCGGACCCGCAGCATACCTCAGATATGTGGGTATACCGATCTAGAGAGTTTCAATGAAATCATTATGCAGCAGGATTACAATCAGGCCACTAGCAAAGAATAGAATCCTAAGCACAGGCTGGCCAGACGATGATGAGTCAGCAAGGCTGGCAGACAAGGCTAGGAAAAACCCGAAACGGAATGTTAACCGACAACTTTTCCTGCGCCTCTTCCCTCGCAACAAGTCCAACCAAACCCCGCAACAACCCAAACAACGCCGACTTTGTGAGGAAGAAGACATGGGCAAAGGTTAGACCGGCTCCAATCCTCCAATCGCTCGCTTCAGCATGCTGACGGGCTCTCCTAGGAACCGACAAACTCTATGTACGACTTGATTATCTCATGCGCCCGTTCGAATGTCCCCAGCTAACTTGATAGATCACACACTCGGAGTGGGCATCGTCGGATGCATACTCAGCTTCGGCGGGCGCAGGTGTGCGCGCCGACACCAGCGGGCATGCGGCTTTCAAACGACTGCCGTACAACTTCTGCGCCTTAAGCCTCCAACCCTTCAATACGCCGGTATGCACAGCGGAGGGGATCATCTTCGACCACGAGAACATCATACGCTGGCTCCTGAAACATGACACGAACCCAACAAATGGAACGTCGCTGAAGCAGCAGGATCTGATAAAACTGAACTTCTCCCGGAACGACGGCAGCGAATACGTCGACCCGGTGACGTTCAAGGTCTTCACCGACAACACGCACATCGTCGCAATCCGGCACGGCGACTCAGCCAATGTTTTCGCCTACGACACGGTGGAGCGGCTGAATGTTAAGGCTAAGATGTGGCGGGATCTGATATCTGACGACGAGTTCTCCCGGAAGGACATCATCACCATCCAAGATCCCCAGAACATCGAGTCGCGCAACCTCAGCTCGTTTAAATACTTGAAAGATGGAGAGGACTCAGGAATCATCAAGGAAGAAGCCTCGATCAATGTCGCATCCCTGGGAAGTGCCGCCGACCTGAAGATCATGAAGGCGAAAGAAGCCGTTGCAAAGGCCCGCGCAGAAAGAGCCAATGCCCAATTGACGACGAACCAGAAAGACAAGACGGCGAATTCCAATGCTACCAAGAAGACACCGACACAGTCGCACTTAAAAGCGACCCCATACAATGCAACCGGCCACACGACGGGTCTAGCGGCGGCATCATTCACGTCCACAGGCGTCACACCGCACACGTCGGCAGCACTAGCATTGATGTCGGACGAAGAATACCTCCTTAGACGTGGGAGGGTGAAGGAAAAGGGCTACGCCAGGCTCAGCACGACCGTAGGCGATGTAAATCTGGAGCTGTACCCAGAACACGCGCCCAAGGCAGTATGGAACTTCGTGCGGCTGGCGCAAAAGGGATACTACGACGGTATCACGTTCCACCGCAATATCCGCAACTTCATGATTCAGACGGGCGACCCGACAGGTACGGGCCGCGGGGGCGCGAGCATCTGGGGCAAGAATTTCGCCGACGAGCTCGAAGGGCCATTAAAGCACGACACGCGCGGTGTCATGTCCATGGCCAATAAAGGCAAGAATACAAACAGCAGTCAATTCTTCATCACGTACCGGGCCGCATCGCACTTGGATCACAAACATACCATCTTCGGTCGGGTGGTGGCCGAGGACGCCGACAGTCTGGCCGTGCTGAAGAGACTGGAGGAAACGCCTGTCGACAGCGGCGACCGGCCGAAGGAGGTGATCAAGATCATCAAGGCGACTATCTTCATCGACCCGTTTGAGGAATTCTGGGCCAAGAAGCGCCAGACCGAAGCGAGCGAGAAGGAGAAAGAGCAACAAAGCAAGGAGGACCGGACGACGTGGACAGGGAAGAGGATTCGAGTGGGAGGAGGTGGTGGTGGTGACGATGCCGGTGGTGACGATGGCGGTAGCGGTGGTGGAGTAGGCAAGTACCTGAAGACGAACCTAAAGCCCCGAAACTGTGACGGCGAGGAGGATGAGATAGTCGAGTTTTTCGATGACGAGCCTGAACAGCCGGTCCGGAAGAAAAACAAGGGCGGTGGAGGCGGTGGGTTTGGGAATTTCGACGGCTGGTGATGGACGAAACAACGGTACCATGTTGACTGTGACATGGCCATTGGCACTTGCCACATAAGGTGACACTCACAGATGAGGCTGGTCTGCGTTGTGAGATGTTCCACAGCGTCAAGCGCCAGCAGTGCGTGTGTGGCACCCATCTTTGCATTATTCAACGTTGAATACAAATCATGGTACTCCGCCCCACCATCACGTCGGTGCTAACAAGTCTTCGACGCACTCGGATCGGCATTGGACTCAGAGTTCGAGGTGTTCGAGGTGGACACAGACTGCCTAGGCAGGCCGTAGGAAACACCCGAAACCCGATTTGTGTACAGTGTTTTGATAGCATTGCATTCATACCCAGTGTCATGTCTGCATCTGGTCCTCCTAATTACAATTGTTTCTGTACTCTGCAGACAAGGTGAAATCCAAGCCCGAAGCCAACGCCCAGTTGGCTGCAATCCGGTCCACTACTTACTGCATTCGACTCGACGCCAAATTCCCACCCAGCCAACCTCCAGCACTCAACCCCAATCCAATGACAATCCCAACGAAAAACCCCCATTGATAATCCAATCAAGCAAGCAGAGCCAACCAACGATTCACCGTCGGCCATAAACCAGAGACCAGAGACTGTGCCAAGAACTAAGGAGTGGGAAAGCCAGCCTCGGCCATCCTCTGAACCCACAACTCCTTGAACCTGGCATGGGCCGCACGATGGCTCTTGTCGGTGCTGGCCTTGATGTACCAGCTCAGCAGGACATTACACTTGAGATGATTCGTCTCGAGGAAATTGAGCACTCGAGCGCCACTGCCGACGCTCGCTTGATCGGACGTGCCGACCTGGATGCGAAAGCGACCGTAGATGAGAACGCCACTGCCGGGGTTCGTCAGGGCCTCCATTCCGTCCTCGGTGATGCGGATCGCAGAGTAGTACGTCAGATCCGTCGTGTATCCCATGAAGACGTTCAGTTTGTCCGTGATGGCGTAGTGCTGGAACGCGCCGGCGCCGGTGGGACTCGAGGGGGTCGAGTTGAGGACGAAGTCCGGTGCGAATTGGGGTCCGAGTTTGTCGACGTCGACCGCTTTCGGGTCGCTGGCTGGGATGGTCTCGACCGCGTGGATCAACGGGTTCAGCCGCATCATGACTTGGGCATCGGAGCACATGGCCAGAGCGATGTTGAGGCCTGTGTTGAGCACCTCGGCGGGGTTGTGGGTTGGCGGTGTCGGGGGGAGGACGAGGTCGGTGATCCAACCGGATTTGAATTCTGTTTGCAAAAAAGCCATTTTGGTTGGATGGACGGGCGATGTCGAGTGAGAGTTCGGGGCCTTGAGTTCAATGATTTGGTGTCTTGATAGTCTTTGGCGGGCTTCAGAGTCGTGGTGCTCTAACCCAGCAAGGCTGTCGAAGGAATTCCCAGATCACAGCTCAGGAGCCACACGACGACACAGACAGCGATGCAGGGTAGAGACAGAGAACCGGGTTCAGTGCAAAAGCCAATGGAGTGTCCGCGGAGTAATAACCTCAGATGAAAGGCCCAGTGGCGATCGTGTCTCCGGGCGAAATCCGGGTGTGCAAATAAGAGATGAGATGAGATCAGGTCTCGAGGCGGCGTGACAAGAGTGAGTGAGGCCAGACAAGGTGAGACAGATGAGGTGGTCCGTGTAATTAAGGTGTCCCAGCATCCACCGACCAATACAGCATCCCAACCCAGAGTGAGCACCGAGTGGGTAAGAGAGTTGAGTGAGAAGGTGTCGGGTAGGCCTGGCACAGCCCCGCGGATAGATTATGTGCACGACAGCCGTTGTGGTGGGTTTGTCTCAGCCTTACAAACATGCGGCGGCCAAGTCTCGAATCGCAAAGTGTTCCTGGCGCCGACCGGGGTTAAGTACCAGTCTCGATGGCCCCCCCGTATGGTTTCGCCCGTGCGTATGTGCCTGTCGTCTGTATCCCAGATGGGGAAAATAAGATGACGGGCCGAAAGGACCAGGAAGCTTGAAATGGCGGGCAGCTAAGTAAGAATAGAAGCGAGCGGTCAAAAGTTGCGTTGGAAGGGTCCTTAAAGTGGCAGCTCGCCTGGAATCCAACCCAATCCGACGCGGCTTGGGTCGCGCGTAGTAGCCTAGGAAAGAAGGGAGCTTTTTAGGACGTGGGTGAGTGACAAGAAAGAAAACTGGGGGGGAGGAAGGGGGGGCGAGGACTTGAGAGAGAGAGAGAGAGGAAGAAAATCCAATCAAGAAAGATGCATCTCATTCAGCTGAGTCTCTATTTGGCCGCGTGCCCTTTTCAGCCGCAATCGGCCCCCGAAGAAGCGCGAGTGTTGGACAGGCCGTCGAGACTAGGTGCTGACACTGACATTGATGATTACGGAGAGTCAGAGGATTGCTTAGTGCCACGGCTACGGGAGAGCAAAAAGGCCCAAAGGCGGCAATTGAGTTTGTTAGCACCTTTGCTGGGTATCATCCCGCGAGCCCGGCAACGGCTTGATACGAGAAGTGCCTCAGAGCCACACCTATGGGCCTCGAACGAGGCGCCATATAGAAATATTGGCTTCAAGGGAAGTCGCCAATAGTCCAGTGGAACCAAATTAACCATGTTTGGCCTGAAATACCTGCTGCCAAGGGGGAAATGGAGGCGACTAACTGTTCCAAGAGGGCTGATTTCCCAAGTTGGGTGTAATCTTAACCATAACCATAATCCTAATCCAACGGGCGGCCGCCGCTTTTAAAAAAGCTGCTCAGGCACCATGGACATACATAGTACTTAATAGGGTACGGCGGTTGTCAGCCGAAATAGGGTTCCCTTTCAATCCTACCTAATACTGGGTACTTAGTTAACTAATAACTAGCACAGCTCTTAATTTGGCATCATATTACTGAGGGGCCGGTCTGCAGGATTCATGCAACTAGGACTCGGCTCGCTATTGCATCATCCACTGAGTTTGTACTACTTGACTTTAGGTACTGGGACAAATGGAACTCTACTTACTGAGTAGGGGGTATTTGCCGAGAGCGACGTCGTACGGCACGTGAGTCACCGTCTCCTTGAAACCAGTTGGTGCGCGGCTTTGTCTCGCTCGACCTCGACAACCCTCTCCAAGAGTTTTAGCCACTGTATCCTTTCATTTGTCGAGGCATCATTCATTTCTTTTGAACAAAATGGCGGAACAGCCCACGGTGCAGCTGATCCCATGGGACACGGAATCGAGCGAGCACATTCAACGAATGCTGGACCAGCGCGTCGCGTGCGGTTGGAACGCGGATCAGGTCGAATCATGGCGACCGCTGCAACGCGAAGGCAAGAAAACCATCCAATGGGTGGTGCTTCCAGCGACGTCGCCCAGCACGGCGGGACTTCTGGCAACGCACACGACACGCTACCCGGGGGAATCCACGGCGCTCGCGGACACGGCAGCCTCGTTCGGGGGCGAAGGTCGGACGCCGGACGAAGCCAGACATTTCATCCCCGTCGGCCACATCTCGCTGGACACGTACAACCCCATCTCGATTGAACTGGCCGATCCGACGCGGGGCATCTATAGCATTTCGACCTTCTACATTTCTGCGGCGCTCCGGTCCGCCGGGCTCGGCCGTGCCACCATGGACCTGATCGAGAGAATGGCGATTGATCCTCCGCTGAATGCCAAGGTCCTCGCTCTCTATACACTGGCCAAGGAGGAATGTGCGCGTACTGAGCTCTGGGATGCGCTGGGTACCCCGGCCCCAAAACTGCTGACCCAGGCCTGGTATGAGAGGAGAGGTTATACGCCTTTTGACAATCGTGACAAGGCTTTCCACCATGTAGACAGGTTTGGGAGAGATTGTTGGTTGAGAGATGTCTTCATGAGGAAGGCGGTGGCATCATGAGGACGGTGGCATCATGAGGACGGTGGCATCATGATCGAAATCACCACCGGCTATGAACCTCACGAACCAGTGCTTCTGTCTCTTCAGCCCTGTTGAGACCACGTTATCAGGGGTTAGAGGGTACTACTCAAAGCGACTTCACTATAATTCTCCATTAGTGTCTCTAAGCAGGGAGCCGAGCCTTGAGGAAGTGGTGATTTTCATGATAGTTAGGCATGTAGAGTAATTGAAATCACCATCTGGCAAAACTAAATACTACACTCACTTTAAGTAATGTTGTTCGTGATTGCAGGTGGGTACAATGTTCAAATTCCAAGTTATCAAGTATATTGGTACATACAATAGGACAGTTGAAAGTCGGGTTGGAAGACAAGGGGAAAGAAGGCAAATCTAATCAGCCTCTGCCAGCGATGTCGCATGGCTCATGCTCAACAACACAGGGAGGAGAAGGGCATGGAGAAAGGAAAAGAAGAAATTGTTTTGTACTGCCGCCTCGCTCCCCGGTTCTGGTTTTACTTCCATGCTTATCCATACCCCCATTCCACCTCCTTTTCCGTGCCGGTCCCAGCCCCGTTTTCCATTCGCTTGAACGCAGGATATCAGAAAAAAAAGAAACGGAAAAAAGAAAGACCTATCTCAATCGCCACAAGTGTGCCAATTGCGTCCCATGCCGTCCAGTCCGACCGAGTCCAGCTGTTCAAGCTGGCACCCCCAGAGCAAACTTAACCGGGACAACCCAGTCGGCGCCAAAGTCGACGCCATGCTTTCGTCGGGAGCCGTGCTTCTGCCATGCCGTGGCCGAGATGCCTATATCGGCGACCCAGACCTGCCACGTCGGATCGGGAGCGTCCAGCGCCATGGCGTGCAAGAGGCCGCTCTTGGGCGCCCCCAGGCTGATGATGTGTTTGCTGGCCATGACCAGCGCCTGCCGGTCCACTTCGGTCAGCAATCCCGAGGTCGCCGACAGGCCGCTGGGGACGTCAATGGAGAAGATGAGCGAGCTCCGGTTTGCCCAGCGGATCATCTCCAGCACCGTCGCTTGGTCGTCGGTCCGGAGTTCTTCAAACACGACGTGCACGCCGAGCAGCGCGTCCACCACCACATCCGGCACATGCCCGCCCGCCGCCAACTTGGCTTGATACTCGTCCCACCGGTCCACGTAGCCTTGGCCCTTGGTGTAGATCCCGAGCTGCTTTCGCATCACCTCGAGGAGTAGCTCTTCGCGCTCTCCGCCTAGCACCACGACCGTCACCCTCAGCCGTCGATTGCGGAGATGCCGTCCTGCTGCGACAGCCCGTGCCCCGGATTTGTGGTTGCCGACCAGAAATACCACACTACGCACTTCTGGCACCTTGAGAATGGCCACCGCGATGCTGCGCCCCGCGTTCTCCGAGAGCATGTCCTCGGTCAACCCTAGTTCCGCTGTGCATACTTGCTCCATCTCCAACATTTGCAGCGGCGACAGGCAATGGCATGGCTTGTTGTTGGGAAGCCTGAAAGACGCCCGAAGCCCGGACACGGAACCGTTGAGTGGCGAGGCTGTATGCATCCGTGTCAATGGTCGCGGTGATTCGGTTCGATCCAGATGCCCAACCATGACGCTTGCTTTTCTCGATTGTAGCGGACGCCTTGACCCAGCCCGACGAGAGCCTTTGCCGCTGCTGTATTGACCGTCCACCACCTCATCTTCCGTCTCACCAGCCTCACTCTTCCATCGGTCCTTGTGTCTTTCCGGCGTATCGAGAACATTCTCGGTGAAGTGAAGGTTGCGCCCACCATTTGTGCCGGGGCGTGCTTTTCGATTGAAACTCACCAGTCTCTCACTGTCGGCTGTCGTGTCCGCCTGTCGGATGTCATCAAATACTCTTCTCTTGTCGAATTTCGACAGGTTGGTCTCAAAGTCGAAGTCACCCAGGTCTTGGATGTCCGTTGCATCTTCAGTAGCCCACCCATTCACATTCTCGGCGGCTCTGCGACCCCGTTGGACCTGTTTCTTGGTGGGTCGAGGTGCCTCTTCAATCAATGGTGTCTGACGCCATCCTTTTCCCTTGCCAGCCTTTTTCTGAGGCTTTGGCGGCCCACGATTGATATCCTTGACATCGATAACTGCTGGGCCCGTTTGCGACCGCGCCTCGTTCGTCTTAGGTCTATGGTCCGGGGCTCGTCCCACCGGCACTGGTTTTGTCTCGGCTACATTATTTCCCAGGCGCAGCGCGTCAAACGGCTCCGTCAGCGTCGCGCTGGCGGGTGTATTTCTCTTCTCTGTGTTCCTGGGCACTGCGGTTGCGATGCTGGAGACTGAGCTGCTTCCGACCGTCACATTGCGGTGCCAGGGTGACGACGCGTTGACGGCGCCATCCGCGATCATAATCGGCGACACCGCCTGTGTGTGATGGACCGGAACTGGGATGGTCTCTTTCACCGGCGGCTTGGTGTAACTGATGATGGCGGGGTCGACAAAGGAAGCTGCATTTGGTGGCGCGGGAGGCCTCGCTGAGAAAGGCGCATTTTCGGCCAGACCAAGCGCAACAGGTGTTGGGATTTCTTCATCTTCCACCGGAGCTCCTTGTGACGGGGAGACTTCTAGATCTAGAATCGCGGAGGAATCGAGTGTGTAGGACGCGAGTCGCTGGCCGCTCCATAGAAGCAAGACTGTCTTGAATTAGCAGCGTTCCCTTCCTCGTCCCCCCCTGGCCCGGGCACGACATACCGTTCTGCAGGTAGAGTGTCTGATCTACTACATCTGCGACGACTCCTTGGATCTGGCCATTGCGCGGGTTTTGCAGGGTAACGAGAATGGTGTAGCCAATAAAGTCTGACGCCATGGTGGGTGGAGAGCCGAGACGTCTATCGGCGCATAATGATAGGGTGTGCGCAGAGGAGGGAAGGTGAGGTAGAGGAAAAGCGCGTGAGAGATAGAGGGAGGGACGACAGGTGGGCGAGTATGGCGGCGTGTCGACGAGGGCAAACGTGGTTGAAGTTGAAGGTAGAGTCAGTTCAATCAACTGCGAAATTGGAAACTTTTCTCTGCCTGTTTTCCGTTTCCCATTTCGTCCCAAACGGGACATGAGGAACGAGACCAACACCAACACCAACACCTACAACAACAATAACTATTGTTACAGCTACGACCACAACCACAATCGCAATACATCAATAACCAAGATCAGTTATCAATTCGGCGTTATTTTCTGTACCATGGCCATATTCATGTCAATCGTCCTCAGCCTGGCTTTGCGAAGTTTCGACAGCTATCTCTCGTACTCTGGGAGCCCACCCTCGGTACATGTACCTTCTACCATGATGATACTACAGCTCCGTGCTCATCCCGCGCTCATCCCGCCCGCGACGCCCCCAATAGCTGCGACTCCGCTTCGAGTATCTCCTCAAAGGAGAAGTCGTCTCCGAATTCATCCTCCTCCTCTGCCGCTGCTGGCTTGCTCGCCTCTGGCTTGTCCAGAGTTTCATGGCCCTTCAGCTTCGAGTAAAACACCAAGACCTTCGCATGCACCATGACTCGACGCTCGTCAAATCGAAGCACCTGTAGCCCCTCCTTGGTCGTCGCTCGACTCAGCGCCACGTACGCCTGCCCCTTTTCGAAAACCTTTCCGAGATCGACCTTGACCCGGTTAAGAGTCTGCCCTTGGGCCTTGTGAATCGACAATGCCCATGCCAGGATAAGAGGAACCTGGATGCGTTTGGCAAGCACTTCGCCCTTTTGAGACTCCGACTTCCACTCGTCGGGCTGGCAGAGCATGGTCCGGGAAGTACCATCCGGAAGATTGAATCTGACCATCGGCCACAACCTGACAGGTCCTGCTGAGGTGTTTTTCATTCGGGCTGCTTGAATCTTCTGCCGTGCCGCCGCTCTTTCCTCCTCATTTTCACCATCGTCAGGCTCATGGGCGAGGAGGAAGCTCGGTTCGTCATCCTTGTAGGCGAAAAAGGTACCCTCATCCATAAAGGATTGAACAATGCCTAGGGACCCATTGACCAGCTGAGTGTCAATATTCTTGATCAACATCACTTGTGCACCTTTCTTCAATTCCAGCCTCTCGGGAGCAATGAAGTTGGCTAGCAGGTTCTTCAGAGTATTCGGGTCCTGCACCCCTGAATCAACTGCGTCGAAAGTCACGATCTGACCAGATAGTTTGCGCATTCTATTTTGGTTCGCATTCTCGACCTCTTCACGGCGAGGATATCTAGACAGTGTTAGCCAACGCCGAATCCGGCCCATGTCTGCCGAGGCACTCACAATTCAGTGGCCTCGAGCTCATCGTGAAAGTTGAGAGGTCGAGAGAGAGACTTGAACTCGCGGATCGTCTCGGCGCTCATCTTGCCCAATCGCATTTCATTCAGCATCTGAGCAAATTTCTCGTCCTTTTGTCGAAAAACATGAGTTAACAGGATGGTGTGCTCAATACAAGTTCTCCAGGTCGACGCTTCAAAGACAAATTTCGCTTCACAGTTCCTGTCTGGCACGGGCGGAAGCTGGAAGAAGTCGCCTGTGACAACCAGTTGCAGTCCTCCGAAGGGACGCCCATTGCCCCGGATCGAACGAGCAACTTGCTCCAGTTTATCAAAGAGTTGGCCGTCCACCATGGAAATCTCATCAATAATCAGCACTTTGGTTCTCAGCCATTTTTGCCTCGATTTCTGGTTTCGTTTGATCTTCTTGAGAAGCTCCGGTGCCGGCTCCTTCCCTAGCCCTATCCCCGACCAGCTGTGAAGAGTCTGGCCTTCCAGAATACAGGAAGCCAACCCTGTTGATGCGGTAATTGCGATCCGATCGGGTTCGTTCCGATATTTGTGCCTCAACTGACTGATAATTGCTCGCATCAAAACCGATTTCCCAGTTCCGGCAGAGCCGGTAAAGAAAACACTCTTTCCTTCCTTCATCACCGATCGTATCACGGCTTGTTGTTCATCACTAAGAAAAGGCTCGGGTACCTTTTCAGTAGATGATGATTTTTGGGCGTGGGCTGCTTTGGCATTGGAAAAGATGTTGCGGTCAGGGGCTGTCCGCGGCATCGAAGTATTGGTTCGTTGACGGACGGATGTTGCCTTGTCTAGCATGTCGGCCATGGTGGAGGCCATCTTGCTCCGTCCGCTCGTGCCTTCGGTTCCCTTTGTGGCAGAGAAGTAATCAAATCTGCCACGGTGGTCATTTTTTCCGCCCTGCTCGTCCGATGTGTCTGCGGTGGGGCCATGGGCCAGAATATAGGAACTTTTTGGTCTGGGGTGAGACAATGATGTACTGGTAGAGGTGGTCTCGGAGAAGGTATCTGGGAGAGCTCTCCGTTTCTTCATTGGCCGTGTGACCTCCGAGGATGGCAATTCATGAGACTCCAGTATCGTGGCGGTCGGTTTAACATAGTGCGACTCGGGGGAGGAAGACCACGGGACATCCAGTGCACTGCTGCTTGGAATCTGGGACGAGAGTCGTGGGCCTGTTGGCAGCGACGGATAAGATATATCTTCCAGACCGTTGAGACGTGGGTATTGGATGTCCGATGGTTCGGGCGACGCACGGGTCAAATCAACGTAGTCACCGCGATTGTTTTCATCGTCGAAGGAGGCCGATCGGGTCAGGTCGCGGAGACGACCAGATGTACTCATGTTTCGATCAAGCTTTCTCTTCTGCCCCTGTGGAGGAGGGGAATCTGTAGAAATGTTGGCAGCGGTAGCAAACAAGGCCTGTCTCGGTTCGCGGTGTGTCGAGGCATGCTTATTCACCGCAGCCTTGAACATGATGGCATTGACGTAGGCCTTTGGAGACCGGAAGGCGGTAACTGCGGAGCGGAGTGGGAGGGTGAATGGGAGAGGGAGCATGAAAGATCAGAGGGTGGGGTGAAGAGGAATGTCAGATGATGGAGGTTAGAAGGCAAAAGTCAGAAGCCAGAAGTCAGAAGTTGGAAAGAAAGAAACTGCAGGAGGTGGTTTGTGTAGGAGCAGGGAGTAAAGGCACCACTTTACAGCGTCGCAGGAGAGACGCGTTGGAAGATTCAACGCAGGAAGGAGCGCGTCGGAAAAGTCTTGGCGGGCGGGGCGTGCACGGGCAGGCACAAGGCTGCACCACCAGCACCAGATGAATAATACTCAGTCCCGAGTCCCGAGTCCCGAGTAATCGTAACTTCGTTCGCTATGATAACAGATAACAGATATGTAATAGACGGCCACTGGAAGCTCGGGGCGCCCTCCCGTCAATGCTCCTGCTGACCTCCCGGCCCAACACTACCCCTCATTGAGGCATGGGTATAACGCAATGGTATATCACTTTTAGCGGGTATCCTGTTCATCACGGATTTACTTGGCTACAATGACAAGGACCCTTCCCTCATCCATCCTTGCTCGGAATCCACCATCTAGTACTTCGAAATGCCGCAACATCTTCGTAGCTGTGAGTACTAACCCTCATAGCAATTCATTCTGGTCTTGGGGATCGCAACAAAACAGAGTTCCCTGCCCAACTTCCCATGTCCACTCAAATCATGCCTGATATCCGGGATAATTGTTGCCAAACGAAGGAGCTTGCTGATGCTGTTGATGCTGCTGGGGATGTTGCGGCTGCTGGGGCTGTTGAGGCTGTTGATACATGCCTCCAGGTGTCCCTGGACCTTGGCCTTGGCCGCGTCCGTAGCCACCCGCCGAGGGGGGCATTTGACCAAAGGCCGATTGAGGAGATTGCGTGTATGGGCTTGGAATGTGATTCGACTCCCACTGAGAGCGTCCACCAGGTCCACCGGGACTGGGGCCTTGGGCACCGTTAGCATCATCCCGGACTGCGCTGCCATGTGATCTACCTTGTGGTGTGATGGGCCCGGGGCCGTTGTATTGGGGGAAATACGGCGAAGCCGGGTTGTAGCCGCTAGGGGTTGTAGCAGACCCGATCGACGTCTGAGGCGAGTATGTATCAAACTGCCCCGTCGGAGGACGATCTTTGCCCCACTAGCTAGTTATTAGAGGCTGAACGAATGAATTGACACCTGCAACTTACGGAGCACTTCAAGGGCCTGCCATTCACATTGTAGCCTGACAGCTGACAGATGGCCATTGCTGCATTCTCATGGGTGTCCATCTTGAGGAATGCAAACCCCCGGTCGGACTGGAATCGAGTCTCCACAACATAGCCAAAGTTTTGGAAGAGGGGGACCAGATCTGCCTGAGTGGTGTACGGCGTCAGGTTGCCAACGTAGCAAGTGGTCTGCCAGCTGGGGGTCTGGCTGACGACCATCTCATAAGACTGAACGCCTTGGGTGGGGAAATGATGATGGCCAAATGGTGTTGTTGGAGTCATGCCCATGGCAGCCATGGCTTGTTGTTGAGAGATGGACGGCTGGCCCTTTTGATTTGCCCAGTTGCAACGAATCGCGCGACTGCCCAGCCATTCCCCGTCCATAGCAGCGAGGCCCTTCTCGGCGTCCTGTCTTTCGCGGAAAGCAACGAAGCCATAGCCACGAGACCGGCCCGTCTTCATGTCCCACATCACGCGCGCCTCCGACACAGAGCCAAATGCCGAGAAGGCTTGGAGAAGAACCTCGTCGTTGACCTCATTGCTCAGATCGCCGACGAAGATGTGGAAATGGTTGGACGTGTCCTCCTTGTTGGAGCTGTTGGATTGATATGCCCAATTGACCCGGATCTCGGCTTGGTGGACTCGACGACCATTCAAGGTGGTCAAGGCACGTTCAGCCGCGCCCGGATCGTCGTACTCGACAAAGCCATAGTTGAAGCCCTTGGAATTGAAATTCTTGTCTGGGATTATCTTGACACTGACGACATGGCCCGTGGTCTCGAAGATTTGTTTCAGGACGTCTTCCGTGACCCGCGGGTCGAGACCACCCACATAAAGTGCTCTCTTGTTGGGTTCCGGCGCAGCTCTTCGAACGACCCCGCCAGATTGAGGCGACATGCCCGAGCCCGGGGTGATGGGACTGGCGACAGTATTATTGTTCTGCGGGATGACGACGGGAGGGAGCGCGGGAGGGCCCATGTTGGCGCCGTTGTGACCGTTGCTACCAGTTGGCACTTCGTAGCCTGGAGCGCCCGTCGTCATGGGCGGCAACGGCAGGGCAGAAGGAGAAAGATTTTCCGTCATATTGAGCAAGATGGCTTTTGTGACAAGGTCAAAAGGACAAGACAAAGTGTGCGCGCCAGGCGGAGAGGACACGAAACAGGAAGAGGGTATAGTATGGTAGGTAGTAGCTCAGGTACTTGGTACTTTGGTATTTGGTGAGTTGGGTCGTAAACTAAGAAATTCGCTTGAAGAATCGAGACAATTCGCTATCAAGATGACAAGCCAACCCAGCAGAGGAGCGCCAACGGTCGAAGAAGTAGAAGATGATGGGTGATGATGACAAGGCAAAGACTTGGAACTCGAAGCGAAGCGAAGCGTGCGTAGGTAAGAGGCGGGTTCGAAAGCAGGTCGCGCCGGGAGGAGAGGGCGAGGATGAGCAGGCTGTGCGTCGGGAGCGATGAGAGAGGCTGGCAAGGCAGGCAGCGGCAAATCGCAGCTGGCACTGGAGGGAGAAGACTGAGACTGGAGACTGGAGGGAGAGGGAGAGAGCAGGAGAGCAGGAGAGGAGAGGAGAGGAGAGCAGCGCAGCGCAGAGCAACACAGGTAACTTGGAGACGGAAGGAAAAGGAGAGATAAGAAATCGCTCGAGTTCTTTTCCCAACGCCCAACTTGCAATGCACGAATTCCAAGCGAGAAGACGGAGATGGAGAAAAGAGAAGAACGACGAAGGGAACAAAGATGGATGAATGTTGAAGGACGATGGGGGAGAAGGAAGAAAGTCAAGATGAGGTTTCCGAGTTAAGATGGATGAGGAGCAGCCCAGTGCAGCCCAGCGCAGCCCAGCGCAGGCACAGGCGTCAACGTTAGTGCCGAAACGTGATAAGATGCGGCGCTCGCTGTCACTGAAGCTTGGGCCCTCGGGCCCCCGTTCAGGGCCCGCAGCTAAAACTCAAACCGGCCGGCAGCCCCGGGCTCGAGCCCGTGCTTGGGAAGCTACGGTGTCGTGGGCGTGGGCGTGGGCGTGAGCGTGAGCGTGGGCGGCATGGGCGTGGTCACGCCGTGGTGGGTGTCGTGGGCTTTGAACTTACTTAGGTAAGTAGCCCGTCGTCGCCCCCCCAGTGCCCGCAGCGGCCCAAGACTACTCAGTAAGTGCCCTCGCCCTCGCCCCCATCCCCCAAGCTAAGTCGGTTTAGTGGTTTAGGCACCCTTAGCCCCAGCGGGATCCTGGTTCCAGACTCATCGTCTTGCACTTTGAAACATTTGACACCTTTTCCATCACGGTGGGCGCCATTGCTATTGTTCTTTCTTCGCGCGCGGCGGTTCTTACTCCAGACACTGCTTCCATCGCTTCCATCGCTTCCCTCGCCTCCCTCGCCTCCCTCGCCTCCTCCGATTCTTGATGACCCTGCTATCGACGATTCCGCCCCCCTTCCCCCGTCTCGCGCGTTTCTCGACCGCCTCGCGAATGCCCGTCTCCTCCCATGGCCGCGACGAAGCCCCCGTACGATCCGGTGAAAACGGTAGAAGGCATGTTCAATGGCTCCGTCACGCGCATTGCCTATGCCATGAAGGATCCTTTGAACTATGCGCAGTCCACCAAGACGATTCTAGCCGAAACCACCAAGAAATTCCAGGATGCGCTGGACGACTGTGAGATCCAGATCCTCGATGCGAAATGGTACCTGGAACACCAGCTGGCCCTGAACAAGGCGCGGCGGGAAGCTAAAGCAAGAGAAGACATTGCCGCCAGCGCGAAGAGGAAGCACGAGGAGATCAAAGATGCCCATGACAAGGTTCGAGAAGGCGAGGGGGAGAATGCGCCCAAACGCGTCAAGACCGCCGAGCCTGGAGAGCCTTCCAAGCCGCATCAACCGCTGCCACTACAGCAGCCACTGCAGCAGCCTGGACAGCTGCAGCCCTCTCCTCGACTTGCGAAGGCGGACAAGACAGTGAAACCACCTGCGCAGCCGGCGGAGAAATCTGTGGTGCGCCAACCCGCGGACAAACCCAAGGTCTCTGTCACGACAGATGTGAAGGCTCCCCAACCTGCTGCTGTGCCTACGTCCAAGATACAAGAGAAGCCACCAGATAACGCCAAAGTGCCCGAAAGCACCCTCACGCAGACGACGGCCGATGAATTTCCCAAAGTCACTCCGCAAGACACCCCGGCCACCGGCAATGACGAGTTCAATTTCACCTCCATGTTTGGCGAGGCGACAGGTGACATGGTGGATACCACAGGGAACAGCATGAACTTCGACCTCAGCCTCGCAGACGGATTCGACGCCGATGCCGCCAATCTCAACGTCCAGGACCCGTCGCTGACCTCGTTACTGCCCGGTCTCGAGTCCTACGCAAACCAAGCCGGCGACGACAACAGTTTCAACCTCGGCGGCGCCGGTGACGGAGGAGCCACCGGACAGAACGCAGGTGGAACAGACAACAACACCAATAACAACAATAACAACCTGCTCCAACCCATCAACACGAATGATTTCGGTCTGCCGGATTTGACGCCGAACGAGTTCGACGATTTTCTCAACGCCAACGACATGAATTTCGACGACCCGACCAATCTCCACGACGACGCCATGTTGAATCTGGAAAACATGGAGACCATGGACATGGAATTCGAAAGCATGTTCAAATAACCCCCAACCCGAGACATTGCGCACAGAACCGAGGGTATTTTGGCATCCTGGATCAGGCCCTTGTTACAGTACGAACGTCACCGACTTTCTTCCCCCTTTCTCTCTCTCTTTTTGCGTCATCTGAAGATACCCACGGTTCATATTTGGATGGAAAATCGGGTCTGCTGTTTGATTTTTTACTCTCTCTCTTTCTTTCTTTAGCTGGGAGTTGGACTGAGGTACGGACGGATCTTTTGCGATACGGGGTGGATTTGGTGAATGAGGAAACAGTGTACAAAATACAATTACTCAAACAACACACATCAGATATGCAAGACACAGGCCGTGTACCATGCATGGATGTATGTGTGTATCTGCTTCATTACGTGTTAATTACAAAAGTTGGCCTGCTAGATTTCCATTTAATCACCACTAGTAATTGCGTGGCCATCGTCCACCAGACTTGGTCGTTGACTCGTCAACCACGTCAAACATGTGATGCCAGATCAAGACAAGACGAGTGCTTTCCCGAAGAACGGACTACTTACTCTCTCTTGAACCAGATCCATAATGGGGAATTCAAACACGTGCAGTCTCGCAAATCTGACCGAGCTGGCCGTTTTCACATCAAGATCTCCTCGATCATAACCCCAAACACACGCAAGCAAACCTCGCCGAGCCAACGCAGCTCAGTCCGCCTTCCCCTTGAAGGCGGTCCGCGGAGGTTCATTTCTAGCCCTGACAGGCTGGAGCAACGAACTGGTCGTCGAGCCATCGGCCTGACCGCCCGCATAGTGGACGGAAAAGTCGACCTCGCCAACCAAATCCTTGACCTTGACCAGGATGTTGCTCATTTCCTGCATGATGAGGACGCTCGCGATCTCGAGCACAGCAAAGGCGGCGTAGCACGGCTCGTTGATGTGGCTGATGCTCAGAATGCCCGGGTCGATGGCGGAAAGCTGGTCGGCGAGGTGGATCGGTGGCGGCACGGTCAGGTACGGTGGCAGGGGCTGGGCGGTCGACATGCTGGCCGACACAAGGCACAGCGTGCTGGTCAGCTCATGCCGCGTCAGGGTCGACTGCTCCGTCAGGCGGCGGAAGGCCTGTAGCCACTCGCTCTCTTCGCTGTCCTCGGCGCCGCGGCCGAACGCTTGCGACGAGTAGCCGACCAGCGCCATGTAGTTGACCAGGCTCTGCATGTGGGCGATCAGCTCGTCATATGTCTCCTTGGGGAATTTGCCGCCGAAAGCTGGCTCGTAGACGGTGAAGGCCGAGTGCTCGCGCAGCCGGTTCATCATGATCATGACCTTGTCAAAGACCTTGTGGCGCGCCTTCTCCAGTCGTCGCATCGGACAGGTTGGGTCGCCGTGCCGGGTCATCGCCCCGTGGCGGAGCTTGGCTTCGACGGTGGCGTGCACGCACGAGTGGTAGTTCGCCATCAGGTACAGTGCCGCGCCGAGGTCTTTGCGTAGAGTCGCGTGCGTCGTGATCGGGTAGGGAAAGTACGTCCAGATGAAGGCGACAAAGATGCCAGCGCACACAGAGGCGAGCCGGTATGGCGCCAGCACGTAGATGTGGTAGAAGACTTGCCCATTTGAGGTCAGCTTCTTGGTGCCGATCTTCAGGTCTTGCAGCTCGTAGCCGACGATCAAGATAATGGTCACCATCCCTATCACCGCCGTGATCAGGTGTTTCGGCTTCTTCAATACAAAGTACAGCCCGATGACAAAGCAGATGTAGGCGAGCGGGATCACCGCCGCCGGCTTCTGGTCTCCCATGTACCAGATGGTAAGTGATGCGACCGTCGCCGCCGCGGTGCCGAGGATCCTCGCAAGGAACCCTTGCACCCCGGCTCCCGTGTGGGCGCCCATGCTGATGGCCACCATGATGACCGCCCATATCCCCCGTTGTTGCAGGTAGAACTGGCTGGTGTGGCGGATGTAGCCGATGATAGCTAGACTGATGCTGGCCACGGCTGCTCGGAAACCGAACGAGGATTCATCCGAACCCAGAAATCTCGGAATCGCCCTGAGTGAATTTGTCGCCCGTTGATACCAGTTGGTTGGAGGCAGATGCTCGGGATCCTTTTGTTCAGATAGCGATGCGCCAACATAGATGAAAATCCCTGTCGCTTCTCCGTCATACATACCCTGGTCTGAATCGACTTGGGCGAAGGCGTTTCGGAAGAGTTTGCGGATCCGCCTCCAACCCGGGAGGATGAGCTTGTTCTTACTCATGGTGCCGTCTTCGACCTTGGAGTCGGCAAAGTCGACCATGTCCAAAATCGACCGACTAACAGCAAGCAGTAGATATTGAAGATAGAGGATGAGGTAGAGTTGTTGATGGTTTTGCTTTTGTCGTACCTTGTCTTCCAGAGAGTCGGCATCGATATCCTTGAAACTGTACTGGGCAGAAGGATCCTCCCAGAACTTCGAAGGAACGTCAATCCCCTTCTTCTCGCACCAGATTCGGAGCGTGTCCTCACGGTGTTTCTGGAACGTTTGGATTTGGGACTTAAGAAATGCTGCAAACTTGGGATCTCCAGGGGTAGGTGGCTCGTCCGCATGTTTCTCAACGTCAGTTTTCGGGGTCTTTGGTCGTGGAACCAGTTCCAGCACAATGGCAATGTGACTCAAGGCCAGCCCCAACGCTTGCCGGACGTTGTGAAAGGGGTCGCGCGAGATGGCGAGAATTTCATGCCACTCGTCAGACTCCAGTCGCCGGATGGCTTCAATAGTCTCTAGATCAGCAACTAGGTTCTCTCCCTCTGCTTTGTGATGTCTGACTGACTGTAAAATGTCAATGAACGTAGAGAGTCCGGCAACTGGTAGGAAGATGTTTTGCAGATGAGTCAACATGTTGGTAAAGTCCTCTGGACACAGCTTCCCCCACCCAATCTCCTTCTTTGCATATCCGATCTCGAGCTTCAGTTGGCCGAGCAATTGGGTGGTTTGTTGGAGGGTCAATTTTAGCTTCTTGGCTGACTCTTCTGCCACCTTAATGGAAACCATCCCCCCTGGATTGCTCTTGGTGGGCTGTAGGCGACCGCTTTCGTCTAGCTTCCCGACGGAATCCCTTTGGGAAGTCGTGATGCCATGCAAGTACGCCGTGTGCATGCCAAGAGACACCTTCATGAGATTTAGAATGGCGACCGTCTGTTTCTGTGAGATCATCCTTGAAGAGAAGGGGAATACGAAAAGCGAAACCCCCGTAGCGAGTGCTTTCCCAGTCATGAAGATTTTGAGCATTCTCTTCACAAAACTCATGCCGGCGGCCATGGTTGGGAATGCTGGTGTGTACGTTGAGGCCACGATGATGAAGATGATGTACTGGATTGACACGACGAAAAGCTGGGGTCGGTATGCTCGGATGGTGTTTGCGATATAGAGATTGAAGAACAGCCAGACGCAGGCTGAGGCACTCGCGGCCGCATTATAAGATAGGGATTGAGTGCTCCCTGAGGAGCCCGTCGCAGTTGAAGGCTGGACCGTGGGCCTCCAGTTACGAGCAGAGACAGAACATTGAACGGACAATAGTGATATGGCAGCGGCGAAACATATAGCAAAGAGTGAAATGACCATTGACTGAACAAATTTGGCGCGGGGAAGAATGGGCAGCGATAGCAGGGACAAGATGGCGATCAAGTACCCCAGCGTCGAAAACTCTTTCGCCCACGCATCATTCTGGTATCTGGTGAAGTAAGCATCCATCCAATGTGTTGCCAGTGGAAGCTTACGCTGCAAGTGCAATTGTCGGCGGTGCTGCCCCTCTGTCCGCATTAGCTTAGTCGGATCAGGACTGAATCTTCTTACTTGAGCATGATCAAAAACGTGGGGAGATCGAGATTGATCTTGTTGGCGACTCGCTTCAAGAGCCCGGGTTTTGGTTCTGGAGGCTCGGCGTCAACCTGGCCATTTTGCTGTGAACGGGAAGTAGCGGCCTCCTCTTCAGTGCTTGATGAACCAGATTGTTCTCTTTCAGCCGTAGACATGGTTGCAGGTCTGGCCGACTGATGGTGTATCACTAGACGGTCGAAGACGATGGGTGAAGCATGGAACAGGCTCTGGGTGATATTGAGTCGTCCTGTTGTCGCATGTCTCCAAACTGCTTCCTCACCCTTTCAAACTGATAATTTCGAGGAACATTTTTGCATCACCAAGATTGGGTCCTTGATGTAACTAACTCAGCAAATGGAGGTGACGGGGACCAAGAGAGCGAATCGGATTGCTGGAAAGGTGCTGACAAGCTGCTGAGTGATGGTCGGGAAGTTTGATTTTCTGAGGTGCTGACACCTCATTTGGAAGTCGCGTGACCTCACGTGAAGCTTCTTATCCGTAATGGATCACGTGTCCTTCACGTGACTATGGTTGAAACAGTGCATCGATGTCAAGTGTCCACTCCTGATTTGGATGAAGGTCATGCCGCCCTGTGATTCGGAAGCGGACTTCTGGCTAAACTCCGGCTGAAAATTTCAGAACACGTGCGTCTTCCGTCAGCAACGTTCCCCACATCTTGGCACTGGGCTTCTGGACGGTTTACTTCGTAGGTAATACCGAATTAAATTACTACTCGATGGAGGTGACAACCCCAACTAGACATAACTCAACACGAGATTCCTTCCGGCCTCTTCCTGCCGTTGGGTGCCGGGTGCCGCGATCCAACGCCGCTGAATATGTTACGTGGCTGGCCGGCTCCTGGTCCAGATTGCCGGAGAAGAGAAGGGGTCCCCGCGGTGTCGAGCCCGCCCCACCGGATCGGAAAACTGTGGGCGTCCCCCATGGCGGATGCAATTCTCTGGTTACCTTGGACAGTGCGGCCAGTTTCTCGTCAACTGCTTCAGGACGAACTTGTGGCTCATGACAGACTCCATGTTCTCTCCTCTCTAGCGGGCTGTTCACTGCGGTTCAAGCCTAGTACAGCGCAGTCACCACACAAACCAATGTGAGCGAGCAGAATACGAGCATCCGCGCAGATTCCGAATTGGGAATGGCAACGCCTAAGGCATCTTGGAAGCCCCTGCTGACCAAAAAATGCCCGTACTGTGAGCGCGAGTTCGCCAAAACAGACCATCTGAAGCGTCACGAGAGAACTCGTACGGCATTCCTCCTTACGTGCAGACGAAGAACTGACACCTCGGACTAGATACAGGAGAAAAACCTTTCGCTTGCAAGTCTTGCGGGCGCTCATACGCTAGGAGGTGCGTATCTTTTCGGTTCTATTGTCGAGCCTTTCCGGGTATCTGCCCTGATGTTGACCCTTCAATTACAGCGATGTTTTATCACGCCACATCCGGAATCATCACACCAGCGATCCCAGTGCCAAGGATAAATCCGAGGGCGACGATGAGGAAGACGACGCTGACACTGCTTGGGGCAAAAGCGGCGACGAGTGCGTTGGAGGTGCTGGAGCCGCCGACAAGGAGTTTGCGGATCCAGTGTCTTCAACGAGTCCTGTAGGCACCTCGTCGAGCTTCTTTCCTCAGCTGAGGACGTCTAGCCCAGTGCCCGACGCCGGGATGGAGGAGACCAACGACAACCAACCCGGTCTTACGAAGAATAGTCCGGCTCTAGGCATTGGGCGCCAGCACCAACAATCCGTCTTCGATTTCCCCACGCCATCTTTTCCTACAGACATGAACTTTTCAGACGCAGATACCGGGCAAAGCGAACCTAACTTGACTTCCGGAATGTCCAATCAAGCCGATACCCAACCAACCCTCCGGCAAGGCTATTTGACCTCATTGGTGCAATCTTCAACTTGCAATCAAGATCCAGTTTTCCTGGCATCCGGAAACCCGCCCGTGCCCGTTGAACAAAACCAAATGATGCAGCCGCTTGGAAATCAAGTGTACGATGCAGAGAGATGTGCGCAGCAACAATTCGTCCCAGGTGCACGACAAGACGTTTCATACTGGCAGAATCTGGTTGACGACGCGGCTGTTTTACCTACAAACCCTCTCAAGCAAACGCAATACTGGTCAAATATGACGACATCTCCTCTTCCACATAATAGATTTGATGCAGCTGGATGGGTGTACGATCATGTCGATGAGAGCATGATTGGAGATATATCGCTGGGTGATTCTTCCGACCTTCCATTTATCATTTCGCAGCATCCTGAGCGCCTGGAGATGGAGGCAATAGATTCAGTTATGCAACCTCCGACAGCTTTAGTGACTGCATCTAGAAGATCTCCAAAACGACGCTCGAGTTCATCCATCTCAAGGGGAGAGATTCCAGCTGAGCGGTTCGCTCGTGTCGAACGCTTGTGGCCAACGCCGAAGCAGCCGCCTCCCCGTGCAATGCACCAATTGTGGACCGACACTGCTGGCCACACGGAAGACAATATCTTTGCGCTCCCCCAATGGGCAAAATCGACCCATACAGGACGAGAAAGTGGCGCTTTGGCGGAATACGGATGGAGTGACCAGTGTCACTTGCGCCTAGCCAAATACTGCCACAACACCGTCTTTTCTCGAGATGGTGCAGCACCACCTCTACCGCTCGAGACTAACAACCCCTCCCCCTATGCTGGTGGCTCAGGAGCGGCCAGCGAGACCAGCTCCGATGTTCGTTCAGTAAGTTCCATCGCGTCGAGATTTCCAGAACCGAGGATTCTCTCTATGAGTTTACATCTCTACTTTCGAAGATTTCATCCCATGGTCCCATTTATTCATCAACCTACGTTTTCCGCCTCCTCAACGTCAGATTTACTGCTTCTTGCAATGTGTCTTCTAGGTCTTACATTCTTGGACGACCCTGGCGCTCAAAGTTTTGTGCACCTGCAGTTACCCTCCGCCGTTGAGCGGTGTCGGTCGGAATTGGCCTCGAGCGTCATGCGACAGTCTCACTGGTCACAGGTGCTCTGCGCGCTAGCCTCGGCAGTACTTTTGCACCATCTGTCTGCACTAGTTCCAGGTGTAGTGCAGGAAGACCGCATGCAGCTGCTCTACGTTGAGACTCTCAGACTTGCCCACCGGCATGGCATGTTCGCCGCGAACGACCGCGAAGACATTGACATGAGTCTGTGGCATCAACTTTCGAACAATGGTGCCGTCTGGATGGCCTGGACTCGCATCGAAAGTGCCAAGCGACTGATCATCAGCCTCATCATGGTCGAGGCACTTCAAGCAGAGCACTTTGATGCCAACCCTACGATCAATCCGGATTTGATACAGTTCGCATTACCTTGCTCGACAGAGCTTTTCGAGGCCAAGAACTCGAGGAGGTGGAAGACCTTGCTACATAACGGGGCTACAGTGGTTGCTCCCTTCTTCAAGCTGACCAAGTTGTCTCCCACCCCACCAGGTCCAATCACTAGACTTGGCCTGCAAGGAATACTGGCAGCGGTGTGGGTGAAGATATTGGAGGCGCGCTTTCGATTGAGCCCATCAGATTCCCGCGTACAACCGGATGGTTCCAATTCTACTGCCAGCCCAATGGATATCTATTTTGCCGACAAGAGGGCGAACGACATTGCTCCCCTGCTCCTGAGGTTATACAAGGCCTACGGCGAAAGTTTCGCCAGAGTGAACGCCAACATTCTGGTTTCCTGGAACCATGCATATCTGCACTTGTGCTCGCACTATGATCTCTTTGAGACCGCCGCAGGTCGCTACGGCCCTGACCAGGGAAAGACCGCTTTGGACTACTTAGCACGAGAGTGGACTCACACAGCCACGGCGCGAAGAGCATGTCTCCACGCTGCCCAGACCTTTCAGATCCTGTCTCGGCGCAAGACTTCTGATGGCATCACGCCCGAGTCCGAAGCCGCGATTTTTGCCTCAGCACTGGTGCTGGGGCTTTATCTCTTTCTGTTGCCCGAGTCAACTGGCCACAACCCGGTAGGAGACGTCGATGACGATGAGGCTTTTGAACTTCTCTGTGATGTCGATTGGAACGCTGTGGGCATGGCTGGACTACTGCCCTATTCCACACCATCCACGAGCGCGGATTATAGTATCCCGGCCCTCCGCTTCATCCAACACGGCGGTGTTTCATCCTTCGCAGGTGCCGTGCAACATGGCGGATTCCAGTCAGCACGATCCATTTTCCTAGACTATTTAGGACTATTGGAGGATGTTGGCAAATGGAACGTCAAAAAATTCTGCCACATCCTTCGAGTCTTGAGTGACATGGCTCAGGACGCAGCTTGGATTGGCGAGACAGAGGCAGCAACAAGGGATGAGATTATGCCAAATGCGCCGTGAAAAATGAGCCCCACAGAGTCAGGTTCATGCATGACCCTAGGGTTTTTGATCCTTCTCATTTGGTTTGGCGGCTAACGGGCTGGCTCACAAAGACGACCATCACCATGGCGCCCTTTCAAGAGTGGTGGATTCCAAGACGGCGGATGCTCGTTTCCCGGATACCGGCTGCGACAGTCTGGTCGAACACATGCCGGCCATCAAAAACCAGAATACTCCAACAATGGCCATAATCTCTTTCCAGTTGACTTCTTTCCCAACAAAACACAGGAGCCATGCGACTGACTAACCGACATTTTCTAGTGTTAGCTCGGTCTCCCCGTCATAGATGCGCAGCGCTTCCCGTGCTTGGGCCGCCTCGTCCAGGACCATTTGCGCATGCTTTTCTGAACGGGGCGTAAACCGGGCCGGGAAAGGCTCCGGACGCATGTTCTCACTGTCTGTGTATGCGAAGATATCCAGCTTCACCTCGGTTCCCTGCGATCAGCATCATTAGCGGGAGCTCATTGGTCAAGAAGGGGTTTCGCCCAGTACACACCTTCTCATCGAGACCAGGTTGGATATGAAAGGCCCACAATGCCCTTGCAATGGTGATAAATAGACCTTGCTCAGCCAAAGGCTGGCCACTGCACTGGCGGCGACCCCAACCAAAGGCATTGTGGCCTTTCTTGGATGGGTACGGACGTTCCAGGCCATTGAAGAACCGCTCCGGACGAAAGACATCTGGGTCCGGAAATTCATTGGGGTTGCGATGAATGCCCCAGAGATTCCCCATGATTGCTGTGTCCTTGGGAATGAAATATCCATTGTACTCGTCGTCCTGTATAGGCGCGTGGGGGATGCCGCCCAGAGTTGTGACCGACCGCCAACGAAGAACTTCCGAGATCAGTGCGCAGACATAGGGAAGTGCCGGCTCATCAGACCACTCAGGCATCCGATTAGGACCGACAACCCTGTTAATCTCTTCGTGAGCCTTCTTTTGCGCGTCTGGAGAGACGCACATGGCCAGGACGAAAGATAGCGTCGAGCTTGTGGTCGTGTCCACACCCCCTCCGATTAAGTTGGCGGTGAGGCATGCGATATCTTCATTTCTCAAACCATTCTCTTCTTGATTTTTCAGAAGAATTTTCGAAAAGTTATCCTGCTTAGCCTGAGCTCCTTCTTTCGACAGCGCGTAAAAGTATCGCTGGAAACCTATTGAAGCCTTGAAGATTTTGCTAGGTAAGTTGTATAAACATCCAGGAAGTTTGGCCAAGAAGGGAATCGTTTCCATCAGATAGATGCCTGGGACGACATAGTCGACGCCTTCCATAAAACCGAGGGCACAGACGGCCACGTAGTCGTTCATCCGATCGATACGACGACCCCAGCCAATGACGGAGACGGTGGAGCAAGAATACCTTTCGATTGACATGACCATCTCATCGGAGCGTTGAAGTAGGTCGCGCAGCAAGACTTTGGACTCGTTGCCTTGAAACCCACGATGGTCACGAACAGCCTGGGAGCCGACCACAGTGTGCCAGTTTGGGTCAGCATGCATTGCGGGATGAGCGACAAGACAAATGCCCTGCTTACCATGAGGCGACGATGCACTCGCCATTGATCACCGTAGGTCTGGCAGACTTGGTTGGCATCGGACTGGTTCATCATGTCGCCCATGACCACGAAATGGGGCCGAGAGGAATAGATGGCCGCCCTTTTCTCGAGCAGATCGGAAATGCACCAAGCGTCGTTGCAGACAATGATTGGACGTCGGCCGTTCCAGAGAGTGACCATCGGGCTGTCGAACTTGGTCGACAGCTTTTCGAACTCGATCCATGGGCGGACCTTGGGTATGTCATACCAGTTGCCTATCAGGGGCAGAGGGAACGGACCTGGCGGCATCCGCCGTCGTAGTTTGAGGATACGGCAATAGTCAAAGAGCACCCACACGACGGGCACAACCACAAGGCTGGCAAACAGCCGCAAGACAAGCCACGGTCCATCTTGGAGGCCTAGCTCGCCTAGCTGAGCGGAAAGCTGTGAGATGAGCCCCATATTTGGGGCGTGACCCTTCTGTCTGTCTGTCACTGGCAATGAAGATCCAAGGATGGGCTGCTTCCAACACGGTGCCAGATGCGGTAGATACTACACAAGTATTAAAGAGGGATGGGAACGACCTAGGTGCACGAGGGAGGGGTTATAAACCCCCAGTTATTTATGTTGCACAGCACAGGCAAAGCATTTGGGAAGTACCAGCGAAGGCAATGTTCAGGCAACTGATGTCCCCTTGTCCCACCCTGATGGTATAGACAGCTTGATCCCCGCAATGGAGTTTAGTGCAGCCTATCTCAAGATTGTTTCCTGGGGCCCCAATTCCCCCGCGTCTTCGAAATGGTGTGTACAACTTGAGGAGCCGAATAGCTCGTATTGATTGCTAATTTAATAGGCATGGAAGGCCCGGATAAGCGAAGCTTATCAAGGTATTCAACTGCACCCCATACAGAGGAGTGGGTACCAGGAGAACACACGCAGAGACATGAAAGGGCGTCCCCCTCCGGGATGTTTCCCCCAGCTTTGCCCGAGGTCCCAATCCTGTTATCAAAACCCATGGCGTGGGGTGACCGATCTGCGTTATGTTTGATGGCCCCACATGGTAAGTCCCGTGAGAAAGGGACAGTGATTTCAGCTAAGGAAGAAGACAAGAACGACAGGAAATATCCTGTCCCCTGCATGGTGTTCGAAAGGTCCAAAGAACTCAAAGACAGACCTCTTACTACCTTCTATTCGTACTGAGATCTAATCAGTCAAGCGTCCAGGGGGTATTCAGTTTCTTCAAACACGAGTCCATCAGAAAAAATCAGCATTCAACAAGATTTTGTATTGTTCAGATACTCTTTCCGCGTCTTTACATAGATTGGGTGAACGCATGGCTTGCCCCAGGCCAGGTCTCGGATGCGGTCTGCCGACTCAAACAACTGCATAGATTTTGGGTTCACAGCTGGCATCATCGTCGAAAATGCCCCAATCCAAGCGTGCTCAGCACATGGAAATGCCATGTGGGGCTGGAATCTGACAGATGGTTGCAACTCCTCGCGAGGCTGCGTGAGTCAAGCCCAGCCCCATCTGGCACTAATTCCGTCGGCATCGACGATACGCCAATCAGAGGTTCTCTATGGAGGAGTAAGTGGCGACTGCAGCAGCCTTCCCACCTGTTGCGGACAGTCTTTCTCGAATATCAGTAATACCTCGTCTCTTCTCTTGGATAGCTTCATCAGGCTTTAGAGAGACAAGATATAGTGGCCAGTCCAACGTGGAGGACTGTTAAATATTTTCAGGGGGCCAAGACGTCTTTGGTGGCCCCCCACCTATCTACAAATAGTGGGTGAACAACATTTTCGTCAGTTTGTCGCTTGCCGAAGTAAGATGAAAGTCTACGATTGCTCTCCCAGGTCTGTAGACGCAGATGATGTATATGGCCCGACTCATGATCGTTAGTTCCTTGCAACCCAGGTCCTCACTCGCCGGCATCAAACGATCACGGAGAAAACAGGCGAATCGATGCACAGCCTGAAGGGCACCCAGAGGCCGCAATTGATAGGCGCAGCGGCTGTTTGACAAGAGAAGTCAGCCTACGGGGAGGAACGACAGAAGGCGAAGCATCGATCGATCTAGACTGGAGAAGCGACAAGTGGGGATTGGATTTTCTTTCTTCGATCACCGGTGGCCCTGATATCAACAAATGGGAATGCGAGTTAGGTGGGATGTGGCAGATCGTTGAGGATGCCATGCCCTCCCTTTTGCTTACTGGATAGTTACACATCCTTTCTCTCCCATCTGAGATCATTACATCATCGTCATTTACAGGGAAAGGATCAAGACAATACTAACACCGCCGTGCAGGAATAAAGGATGGGTCGAGACTACATGGATGCCGAAGCTGAATTGGCTGGTGACGACAGGGTCATTTGGAGTCCCTAAAGTATCTTTTGAGTTTCCCGGACCTCTTTGGGTTAGATGAGAATGCTGGAGAGTATTCTTTCCTCGCCATTGCTGTGATAGGACAAAACCCCGGAGTCGTCGAGTACTTACTAAGCCTGGATGTAACCTGGCAGGAATTAGCAAAGTCTGATGGGACTACGCCCCTTCACCTTGCTGTGGAGACGGGAGAGTATAACCTTGTTCAAGCACTTGTTCAACATGGCTTCAACCCCGACGATGAGCGCGAAGACGGCGACAGCCCTATCTCTCTCGCAAGGTATTACGGTGAGGTGGATATCCTGCGGTGTTTAACGGAGAGGCCAAACCCTCGTCAGTCAATCTAACGCCCTCTAGACCCGAGCTCCTACTGACATGAAATAGAAAACACCCCTCTGAAAGTCTTGTCGACAAAATTCCCGCGAAATCCCAGAGACTTTAGATTGCGACAGAGAGCTTTAGGCTTGGCGATCAAGAAAGAGGACCTCGAACATTGCAAACGCATACTTGATCTAGGTGCTTCAGCAACAGCATCTTACACTGATTGCGGTTGCAATCCCCTGATAACAGCCTTGAGGTATGAACAAGTCGACATCGCAGAGTATTTCCTGGGAACTGGAGCCAAAACAACAGGAACAGCGTGCAAAACATCACCCTACTATGGCTACACTGCACTGCACTTTTGCGCGAAACTCAACGAAAGCCGGCTCATGAATAAGATACTCGATCTGAACCCTGGCTTGTTGTTCATTGCTTCCCCGGTCCATCCGCTGCATCTTGCGGTTCTGAACAATAGCTTTGAGTGTCTTAGCGTCATGCTGGAGAGGCGGATGGCTTACTGGGATGTCTTTCGCGCATCAAGCTCAGATTGGGTCCCGTCATTAGACCACATCGAAACACGGGGTAACCTGCAGTCGCGGAACAGACCTTCAGCAATTGTCCCTCTCGAGCAGCTAGTCAACGTCACGATATCTTACCCAGAAGCACTTTCCTGGCACTTAGCGGCTCATATAAACCCCCAATCGCTCCCTTACCTGGGTGTATTTACTCCGCTTCACTGTGCCTGTACCGGGACCTCAAACGCTCAAGCTGCTAAGCTTTTGCTGAGCCACGGAGCATCCCTTGAACACGCGGACAGCTACCTCTTCAATACGCCATTGTATACTGCTTTAGAAAATGGTCCATCGGAGCTTTCCGATCTACTTCTGGCGCATGGTGCATCGTTGGACAGATACGACTTGGCGGTCTTCTCAGCGATACCAGGGCTGCAGTCATCCCGGAGGACCGTCGACAGGTATCAAAACAGTTCTGGCTCGATCGATGCAACGTTGACATCTTCGGCCGAACCTCATCGACGATATTCATCGCCAACGCGGCTTTAGCAAACCTGAAAGAACATCTGACCAATCCTAGAGACCTGTTCATCCCCGACGAGTTTGGACATCTGCCCGTCAGGGAATTCTGGTTTGCATCTCCCACCATGCAAGCGTATGCTCTGAATTCCGCCATTGATCTCACGTTAGATCACCCTGATTTTGGTGGCGTTTTCCAGGTTCTAATCAAAGACACGTCACTCTCCTTCCTCAAACGGCTACTGAAAAGAGTAGGACCTTCACACAGCCGACGACTTCTCAATCTCAAGCCAACATATCGCCACACTCCTCTGTATTATGCATGTGGAGCTGGCCAAATAAAAGTTGCAAGGCTTCTGATTAGCCATGGAGTTGATTTTAATCTGCATGGCGGGCTCTTAGGGTCTGCTCTAATGGCTGCTGCCACCTATGGACGTTTCGAGATGGTCAAGATGCTTGTCTGGGCAGGGGCAACGATATGTTATTACTCGCCCGAACTTGGTAGGACTGCCAGCGCGTTTGAGGCTGCAAAGTTCTTTCCTGACATTCAGCGGTGGATTCTGGTGGAGCGTTGGAGAGAGAGGAGAGTCATTGGGAGCTCCAACTGAGAGTATCAGGATGTCTTATTCTGGTGGCGCCCAGCGAGATCTTGTCTTTTGTAGGCTCTGATCTTGCATTCGTCCGTTCGCGAACTCAGTACTTCTCTTTGGCGTCGTCTATAATCAATCTATTTTGTTTTCTGCAGCGGTTGCTTCGTCTCAGAAGGTGATATTTAGCTATTAGCCTTGCACATGGGTCTGGCCTCCTGCTTCACCCGTCGATCTTGAGAGATTGCCTTGAACATAATGTCGATGTTCCGGTCGATTTAGCAATCAAACTACAGTAGCACAAGGTCAATTCTAATAATAGAATACATCTCCCAAACTAGGCTCTTATACGTGGATTTGTAGAGGATATTCAATGGCTCACTTAATTTAAAGAGAAGGGCAAGAGATATTTGTATTAGCTAGCTGCTCAGCATCACAGGTGAACCGTCAAAGGTTTCTCATAATCTGAGGAGCGTCGGATCTCGAAGCCACGGCCGCGGAGACGTCGTGGCCATACACCACTTTTCCCAGGCGCCATGATCCCGTTCGGGTCCAGAGCGTCTTTCAGCTCTTCGTTGAACTTCAGCGACGCCCCGTCACCCCAGTTGTAAACGTTCGCGATTTGGTCCATGAAGCACAGATGCGTGCGGTACTCGCCGTACCCCTGCCGGCAATTTCAGTCAAGAGGCCACGGGAAAAATTTCAGAGCTATCAACAAAGCGGTTGGGTTGCATACCTCTGCTGCTGCGTCATCGATGAGTAGCTCAATGCATCTGTGAGCTCTTCGGCGAGCGTCTGGGTCGGTCTTATCAAACGTCAAGCACACTTGGTTCAGGATTTGTCTTGGTCAGCATAGGCTGCCCGTCGCGTGGATTTCCCTAGGGAAAGGGGGACAGTGTCTCACCGATATGATGAAGTTCTCGCCATCCCACCACAAAAGTGCCCAGATAGTCGAAGCCGAATTCGTGGAATCTCTTCTTGACCATCTGGTACTGCTTTTCGGCATCGACGCCGGTCGCCGGAGAGATGGGTGAGAACCCGAGCAACGAGCCCCGTTCGCAGGTCCAGTTCAGCCAGCCCAGCTCGTAAGTGTTGGGTAATCCCTTCAAGGTTTCTTCCCGCATGTGTAAAACGGTGGGCTTGGCCCCTGCCGCCAGTGGTTCCGGAAACTCATACTTGGCCTGTCCCACAGGTCTCATGTTAGCAAAGACGTCTCTCGCAGAAAAGGAGCATCAAGAAATCCTCCAGGATGGCGTCGCAATACACACCTCGGGGATTTTCATGAAGGTGGTCTTGAGCACTTCCCATTGCAGATCGCGCATGGGCTTCGGGCCATACATGGCGCCATAGACATTCCACCGGCCCACCTTGATGTCTTTGGCGATCTGGTCGATCTGGCCGTCGGCCAGGACAGTCTTGGTATCTGTATAGTGCGATTTGCGCGCGTAAACGGCCGCATCAAGCAAAGTGGATCGAATCGTCGGGGCGTTTTGAATGACCATGCCGATTCGAAGAGCTCGAATCGCTTCGACGATGGCAGAGAGATCGGCATCATTCTGGAACGAGAAGAGATACGCTTGGTAGCCCTATATAGCCACCACAACTTTAGGAGGCACACAACCGAGGAGGAGGGGTTATAACTTACCCCTGGGTCTGGCATGAGCCAGAACCCCATCTTGGTCACGATGCCGTAATTGGACTGAGTGAAAATACCGTCCGGGTAGGGGCCGAAGCCATACTGAAACGTCTGCCAGGTGTTGTTGCCAGGAAGCGCGCCCATGCCGGTACGCATGATTTTGCCAGTGGGAAGCACGACCTCCATGCCACAATGCATGGAGAAATGCTCACCGTACGGCGTGTACCCAGCACCGCGATCCAAGGCGTTGCCGACGACCGAACCGCCACCCAGATCGGGGTTGTCAATCCACAAGTTCTGGAAGCCGCTCTTCTGTAGATGGTCGTAAAGCGCGAAGTACGAGACGCCGGGCTCGAGCAGGCATGTGCAGTCTCGGGTATTGACATCTAGCACCTTGTTCATGCGAGCCCCCATGTCGAGCACGATGCTGCCGCGGAGCCGTGGTGCCGCTCCCCCGTAGCCTTGTGGCCTTTGTCAAAATTGTCTGCCACAGCGCCTAGTGGGGATTGACATGACATACCCAGGTTTCGACCCATGGAAACAGGCCACAATGGCGTCAGGTACCGGTTGGCCAGCTTGACAATCTCCGCCACCTCTTCGGTGCTTCCCGGACTGACCACGGCACTGGCCAGGAACGTGTCTTTCTCAAGAGTGTAGAACAGGTCATGTTCCTTGGGCAGGTTGTAGTAGTGGCCCTCACTGTCCGGCTTCATCTGTTTGATCGTGCACACCTGCACGTTCTCCGTTCCTACCACGGTGCTCATCGCCTGGAGCGCCTCCCTCAGCTGGTTTGCTGGGACGTCGGGAGGGAGAATGAGTTCTCCATCCTGCAGGGTGTCTATGGCACTGATAGATGTCATGTTGATGATTCAGGCGTACATACGCAGTACGCAAAATAAGGGCGTCGGAAGGAGACATCGAGAGGTAAGGCCCGAGGCACAGCAGGGAAATCATATATAGTCCTGAGGTAAGTCACCTTTGTTCCTTACGCCGTGTTGTATCTCAAGACGTCGTAGAACGCGGGGATTCCTGGGAGTGCAAGAACTCGTTCAGCCCCACATGCTGAAGAGTGTAGCAACTCGGATGGTGGTATACGAAGAACCCCCGCAGCATGTGGGCGCCTGTCGACATGACCCTGATTCCCCATGGGTGCGAGAGGTTGGCAGTCTCTGTGTGATTCTTCCTCTCAGTCGATGCATAAGTACATATTTAGTTGAGCGTTTCCCAGCACCGTCTTACCACTCGTGGCTGTCGAATTTTGTAGAGCCTGGTGTCAACGAGGGGTTCTATCGGCCAGGCTGAAGGTCAAGGGGTTGTTTCCCGGGGTTCCCCGTTCCCCGGTTCCCCGGAGTGGCCCGCCAACCGCCCCGCACTTTGCCATCCCCTAAGTAAATAAGTACCTGAGTTCGGAGTACTTAAGTACCAAATAGGCCTTGGGATGCCGTAGTAGCCCTGCAGCAGCAAGCCCAGCAAGCCCAGCAAGCCCAGCAAGCCCAGCACCCTCGGCACTTGACGCTGGCGATTGACTGCGAACGCCCAGAGCAACCCATCTCTCCCTCTGGGCCTGTCCGCAACCCTCCACCCTCCATCCTCAGCCCACAATGCCGACGCCTTTGTCATTTCCACAATGCTTTAGGACAGCTTGATGCTCAAACATCCGACACCACTGCTCCATGCTGATCCATCCTCGCTCCCCGGGCCATCTTCAATCCTCTGAGACATCTCTTACCTCCCCCGCGGCCCTGCCATGGCGGTGTCATTGACGCTCTCGCCCTCATCGGCCTCTCTCGCCAGCCAGTGTCGCCATTGTGACCGTATATTTCACAGTCTCGACCGCCTGGAGCGCCACGAAAAAACCCGTAGGTCCGCCTATCCCAAGCTAAGTGGCGAGGGCCTACAGCGCTGACCCTCGGTGTTCGCTCAAGATGCCGTCGAAAAGCCCCTTGGATGCAGCTACTGTGGAAGACGGTACGCCAGATAGTAAGAACCCCCCCCCTCTTCCCTCCCCCCTCTCCATGCCCTCACCACTCGAAATCAAATGTCTCTCGAGCCTTCACACGATTGTTCAAACAGCCAACCAATTCCATTCGCCTCTAGCGATGCTCTCAAGCGCCACATAAAAAAGCATCACGAATCCCAGCCTGTCGGCCATCGTAAAATTCTATCTCGGGACGCCAGCAGCAGGAGCTCCCCGCACTACGATCCACCGAACCATCCAAACAAAAGACGCAAACTCGTTGATTCGAGTACCCAGAGAGTCTCCTTCGAGCAAGCCTCCCGGGGCAGTCCTTTAGAAGAAGTCGTCCTTGCTCAACCACCGCAAAATGCCTCCGAACAGGTCAATTTATTCCGCTCTGGGGGATCTCAAGCTCCCGACATCACTCATGGCACCGATCAGCAAAGCTATTCCCTCGCGGCCCTCTTGGAGACGCCACATTCACCACTCAACATGTCGCTGGACTTTTGGTCACCCCCAGAGCAACTACTGGCTCCCATGACCTCGGAGGACGAGCTAAGAATGTTCGAACGCTCAATCTCACAGGAATATCTATCTACCTTGAATGATATGGGGACTCCAACCACAGGAGTGGATGGCGTCCCGCCAGGCAGATCAGACAAGAATCACCCCAAGGCCCTCCTTCAACAGTCTCACTTCGGTGATATGAGTGTTGTAATGTTGCAACCGACCGTTGCCGATTCATCCGAAAACAGACAACCTAGTGACGAGGGCATTCTAGAGCTCCCGACGTCGAAAGTTCTACCCCTTTCTCACTTTGATCGTAGCGGACCTTCTCTAGAAGGCCGGGAGTTGCGCGATTCAGATAACCACGTAATGGATGGTAGTTTTGCTACTGATTCGCCATCCATGTCGTCTGATTGGTGGGGCGCAGAGGCATTCAATATCTTGGACACGATCGCGAAGAATAATGTCCACTCTTCCATGTCTCCGTCCGTTGTCAGTCCACTTCTGCGACGACCCCAAGTGGCCTCTATATATGCAAGAGAAGGGATCTCTCCGAAAAGGTATACACGTATTGAACGGCTGTGGCCTCTTCAGCTTAAATGCCCTCGCCCGCACATCAATATGTGGAAGGATATCATTGATTTCCACAAAGACAATCTGGTCACCGACACCCACCTTTCCTCCAGCAAGTCACCTCGATCAAGAAACCAAGGCAACATTGAACAAGGCGCATATGGGTTCGATGATCGAAGCCGCGCTCGTCTCGTCTGTGATTCCAGACAGTTCGGTCTCACCAATTTCGAGGTATCCCTTACGGAGAGCGAAAAACCTCACAGCCCGTCGAAGCAGCGAAGCCATGCCAGTGAGAGCGGCAGCGGTCTCTCTGGGAGATCGTTGTCTGACATCCAGCTCCCATCTACGGCAGTCCTAGAAGCCAGCCTAGGTCTATATTTTCGCCGTTTTCAACCTTTGATGCCTTTTATACACGAACCCACCTTTACCGCAAGCACGACAAGCACCATGGTCTTGTTTCCAATGTGTCTTATTGGTTTGACATTTTTGGACGACCAGGGAGCCAACCAGTTTGTGAAAGCTCAGCTTCCCGTGAGTGACCCTTTGATCCCTGCACCCTCGTTGTTTAACAAGTTTGCACAGGGCACCATCAACCGTTGCCGCACAGCGCTTGCCTTGATATCGTTGCACCAACATGGATACTCACAACTCCTCTTGATTTTGTCTGCGACCGTCCTCAACCTGAGCTTGGCTGCCATGCTTCCTGTCTGTCATGGCCACAACCCTTTCCGTCGTGAAATTAGGCTAATTTTCTGCAAGGACATGGCGCATGAAAATTCCATTCAGATGCTCTATGTGGAAGCGTTGACGGTCCGTTGTGATCCCGTGCAGGGTTGCGTGGCTGATTAATTTCCAGATTGCTCAACGCCATGGCATTTTCAAAGCCACCGAAAGCTTCAGAAACTGCAAGGATCGTCTTGAAACATGCAGAGAGGACGATGCGAGGTGGAAGGGCTGGGCATGCGTTGAGAGCACCAAACGGTATGTATGGCCCCTGTTTCTTTGCACGCAAGGGACCACCTCTCAATCTATGTCCCGCCCATGTCATTGCTATCCACCTAACCATAATGCAGTCTCGTCATCTGTCTCTTCATGGTCGACGCTTACTACGCCCACTGGTACGGTCTGAGCCCCATCATCCGCATGGACTCGCTGCGATTCATCCTCCCATGCCTTTCCAAATCGTTCGAAGCCTCGACCGCGGAAAAGTGGATGGCGTTGCTCGCGCGAGAATATGCACCTGTTGGCTCGTCGATCGATTTGAAAAGCGATTCAGTCTTACTGCCTCCAACACAATCCTTTGGCATGCACGGCCTGCTGTCAATGGCATGGGCCCAAGTCTCTCACGCACAATACCGTCTGCTCACTGGTATGTCTGACTCTCAATCCCCGTGCTCCACCGCGCCGGGAGAAGTCTTCGCCCAATATCACCAAGCCAAGGAAATTGCTCCATTGTTGGTCAAGATCTACCAAGTCTACGAAGAAAGTTTTGCTTCGATCAATCCTAATTGTCTCGTGTCGTGGAATGATACTTGTATGAAGCTCACGTCTAATTATCGTGTGTTCGAGTATGCCGCCGGCTGCTACGGAGCTGAACAGGCTAGAGGAGCGCTGAGGGACATCGAGTCGTGGTCTCAAAATCCGACCGCACGGAGAGCATGTCTACATGCTGCACAGGTATTCCTGATCATGTCTCGGCGGAAGACTTCAGACCGAATCATGTTCCATTCGGAGATTGCCATCTTTGCATCGGCTCTAGTGCTCGGATTCTACCTTTACACGTTATCTGATTCGGACGACCATGATTCCGAAGATTCGGATCCCTTGGAGTTACTGGAAGATGTGGACTGGAGCGACATGGGCCTGATTGGGATTGATGGGAGAGTGCCGCCGTCTTCACCAACCCAGTCGAGGACGGACTCTGCGGCCAAAAGGTTCATCCGAGAAGGGGGCAGCATTTCCTTTGGAGGCGTTACACTTCGGGGGGGCATGAAATCCGCCCAACGAATCTTCTTGGAGTATGCCGGCTTGTTGGACGATGTGGGTAAGTGGAACGTCCAGAGACAATGCCAGATCCTACGTGTGATGAGCGACATGCATATCGAACCAATCATGATGGATCTTCCGCAAGACAACCAAGGTTAGTAGGGGAAACAAGACAACGGAGACACAACCCCTTGATCAGGGAGGGCCGGAGTACTGAACAAATCCATACGACACTGCTCTTCCCCAATGTCTAATCGAAGAGCTGTCATAAGGTGTGTCAACCTCATTGCTTTCAGATCAGTGACGAGTACTTGGGATGTAGAAGTGGGATTAGAGAAGAACAAGGTGAACGTAAAGTTTGAGAGACGAGAGAATGAGCCGCATGCAAGAATATGACTTTAAAGCGGCATGATCAAATACCATCGATGGCTCGGATCGTACTACTAGTAGGAATATTGTACTAGTGCGTTACTAAGTGATGAGTTGGCTGGGCGCCAAGGAGCTCTCCATCCTGCGGCGAGCTTTGAAACTTTTTGGATCTCCGGAGTCGAGTAAAGAACGAGAAGACGTCCATCTCATCAATCGGCCTTCTCCCATCACTCCTGCAAGCGGTCTTTACAATGGCACCGTCACGGGCGCCGAGTGCCCTCCTCCTGCACTCCATGAGATCGTTGGCGATCGAGAACCCTCTCCCGCGAAATGGCATCCGAGCAATCAGCACGACGAGCTCGATACTCCAGGAAGCCCAAGTCGAGAGGCCGTCGTTCTATCGCGATCCCGACCCAACCACGGTCCACGTGCCCCGTCTTGAACGCAAGCTCAACAAGACCGGCCGACAGCCCATTGGGTCACGACGAAGACGAGCGGCGCTGGCCCAATCCCCCGGCGTCGCGTTCGATCAAATGCCGTACCAATGCTTCCAGGAAGCACGCCAGATTCTGATTGCCGACAGACAAGAGAAGGTCAAGAAGATTGAGGTGGAACGAGCTCGCATCGCGCGTCTGAGAGAGGTCGACCCCAGCACATTTCCGGGGGGGGAAGCCTACAAGCAGAAGAGGTTGACCAGCATGCAAGCCGAACTGGAAAAGCTCAAGATTTTGGCCGACATCAACGACCCTAACGTCAAGAGAAGGTTCGAAGATGGCAATGGTGTGTAGTGTCACTGGCCCGATACAGATTCATACGCTGACAGTTTCTAGGCGACATGAGCAAACCCATTTACCGGTATCTCGCCGATCGAAAATGGCGAGAGTATCCCCGAAAAGTCCTCGTTCAGCGAATCACTCAGATGAATGTCGTTGCCGACGTTATTCCCGCCGTTGACCCTATCCTGGACGTCAAGATCGCATTTGGCAAGCACGCTGTTGCTGCGGGTGACTTTGTCGAATCCCACATCAGTGAAACGCCTTGCCAGCTCACACTGCAGGCCTTTGACCGAGGCGAGAAGGTGGTGACCGTGGCCATTGTTGATGCGGACGTTCCAAACTTTGAAACCGATAGCTTCGACTTCCGATGTCATTTCCTAGCGTCCAACATCACCATCTCCGCCACCAGCCCCTTGGTCGACCTGGCCGCGCTCTCCCCTGACTCCCAAGTCCTCCTCCCGTGGTTGCCGCCTCACGCCCAGAAAGGCAGCCCATACCATCGACTCTCCATCGTTGTGCTACAGCACAAGGACAACATTCCCATTGACCTCGAGGTCGCCATGAAGAGAGTTCAACGCGACGGCTTCACAGTCCGCAGTTTCATGAGCCGGCACATGTTGACTCCAATCTCTGCGTCGTTGTTCCGGACCAAATGGGATGATAGCATGAAGGCTGTCATGGAAAGAGCCGGCATCGAGGGTGCGGACATTGAATTGAAGAGGACGAAGGTCGAGCCAATGCCGTATAAGAGGCGCAACCCGTCCAGCTTTAGATAGACTGGGCCTTATACCTTGTACAATATATTCTGTGGATGGTTCTTCCAAATGTACATATTCCGTTGATTGTCTCGGTGTGTTGGTCGATATTTCCGTTGGTAAACGTGTCTCTCATCCGAGAGAGAGCTGATCGAGCTTCGGCACCGGTTGAAGCTGAGGGGTGCGGAAGGACGTCCAATTGAAATACCCATCACCATTATACAGCGCCTTCCCCGTGATCAACGCCATGGGCAGTGGCCCGTAGAAGCGTGAGTCCCGGCTATACGACAAACTATCGCCGGCGACCCAGACGTGACCCTCGGGGACTTGTACCATGACAGGCTCTTCTCGCACCAGGTTGCTGCTGTGGCCGCCGCCGCCGCCGCCTCCTTCAATGGGAGCACCAGCAATATCGCCATCGGTGATGCCAGGCACGGGGGCGCCTCCGACGGAGGAGCTCTGGGCGGGGTCCCGCAGGACGTAGTCGCCGGGCATGCCGATGATGCGCTTACAGGCCTTGCCACGGAGGAAGATGGGGTTTTCGAATATGACCAGGTCGCCGAGCTGCACATTCTTGCCCCGCGCGTGCCGCCGCGAGTAGATGGTGTACGAGAGGTCCGAGGTGATGGTGGGATACATCGACGGTCCGTGGCTGGCCTGTCATTCGACGAATGGGGGACATGTCAGTATACGAAAGCTGATACCTGACGCCGACGCCGGACATGACCGGACCTACGAAGCGGGGGGGCACAGGGAGGGTAAGGGGGGAGTAGCAGGCGTACACTGTATGAGATGTAGTTGTGGGCGATCAGCGCCGTGGTCGAGTAAATGGCAATGACGGTGGCCAGGATTTGTCTCCATGACCGAGTCTCGGGTTCCTGTAGCTGTGCCGGTGGTGGTGAAAGCGACTGCGTTGCTCGCCCGAGTCGGAAGAGTCGCCGCAGCGCCGACATGGTGGGCTGGAAGGGACGGTGCCGGGCCAGACCAGAGAGAAGAGTTCGGTTTACTGGAGGAAGATTCGATCTTGGAATCGTGAGTAAGTAATACTGGAGTATTGAGTATTGAGTATTGGGGTATTTTGGAGCAGTCACGTGAGCGGTAAAGAAACTGCCGTCTTGGATTAAATGATCCGCCAGATCTGGGCTCACGCAATCTGATACGGTGGACAAGGTAGGCCTGAGACGCCAGCCTTGTTCCTCGTCGAGGCTGCAGTCTCAAATACTTCTATACTAATTCACTTACTAACCCAAGCTGACATGCAAGTTGACGAGGCTGCAGTCTCAATACTTATACCCTTTAGTAACTCACTTGCTAACCCAAGCTCACGTGCAAGTCTGGAAGAAGGGTGGATTTACTTGCTCATCACTGGAGGACCAGGATCACACGAGCAGGCTTGAAGCTTGTCAAATCGCTCTCGCCTTACGCATTTGAACCCACCAGTCCCGTCTATCATCCAGGGGACACCCTCGACTGATGTGCGTTGTCCAGGCCAGGGGGTTGTGCGGGCTGTTCTGTGCTTGGCTGTGAAAGGAAGACCGGAGTCTGCGTTCCTCTGCTAGAGACAAAGTCAAAGTACTCCGTGCCTGACTTACCAAAGTACTGGCATCCCATCCCCGAGACCCCACGGCGCCGGAAATTTAGTTAGGCGTGGCAAGCGACAAACAGGGAAGCCGGGGATTCACAAGGTGAGAGGACTGTTCAACTACGGTTGCACGTACGGATTATCCATATAACTATGACGGATTGAGACATGATTGCTGTGCTCGGGGGCCGCGGCCGCCTCATGAAGACATGGGTTAGGACATAAGAAGTCAGGCTGCCCCCCAACAAGACATAATCAGACGCAAACCGACAGACCGACAGACCGACATCCTCACGTTGACAGTTCTCGGTTTTCCCCTGCCTCTCACCACCGCAGCCACTTCCTCAAACGACCGGCATGATCGCCTCCTGACTATCTCCGGATCGCTCGTCGGATCCTCGTGACAATGCTGCGTCACCGGAGAACAGCCGTGGATGGCGGTCGCTGGTGTCGACGTGGGTTATTGCCGGTACCTGGCCTGACCACAATGATTGCGCTGGTCGTTTAGCACCTCGGCTGATTCGGCACCGTCTCAGGCCCATGGTCGCCGTCCAGTTGTTCTGCTGGGCGCTACCATTCGAATTTTCTAGAGCCCGAAGCACCACTTTTTGATGTGCGCAGGGCTTGCTATCTAAGGCAATGCGCAATCCTACTGGACCACCTCCACGCCCCTCTCCCGTGCCCCAATGCAACCTTGATCGCATCCTGCGGCAACTCCTATTCCCCAAGCATGCGCAGGCTTCTCAATGCCACCCGCGCTGGAAATTCGTTATCGCCCAGATCGCAGGTCGCAGCAAGTCCCTGTCGGGCAGCCGATCCAATGCGCTGATAACCAGAGTTTGCGCAGTCAACGCCACCCCCAAAGTTCAACGGGAAGCACAACCGTGAAGACTATTTTTGCACATCAATGCCAAAACGAGGCAGCTCCGCCCAGACCAACATGAGCCCCGCCCTAGACCCCTGCATCGGTGCAGGTGCTCGAAAAGGCAGCTCATCGGCCATCGCCGGTTAACGGCAGGGACAGGACTGTTCCTTAGGACGAGGAACGAGGTGGTCAACCGCGACTAGGTTGGACTCGAAAACTCCCGCCTGGCACACGACCCGAAAGCCTCGAGATCTCAAGACTATGTGGAGGTTGCGACCCAACAAGGACTCGTCCGCGGAGTCCTTGATGGATCGCTCCCGATCGCCTGACGACCGACCTCTGGATAAGCTTTCCAGCCAGATGCTTAGCATTGCTTTTCTCGAATTTCACAGTTGCATTCGGCTGCAAACTCGGAGTGGGATTAGCGGTGGCGCGTCGGCAGAGACATCAACTGGCAAAAAAAGTGACAGCGGACGATCAGCAATGTTGCCGACATGGCGCAAATGATGTTACGCCCGCGGTTTGGCTGCTCAGGCTCTCGAGCATCTTCCGTTGGCAACAGCCAAGTCACTCCAGGCGCATTGTCGCTAGACTCGCCACATTGATCGACGCACAGAACCCATGCTTGTTATACGAAGGATTCCACTGATCGGCCTATGGCCTTGCTTGTTATACGAAGGATTCCACTGACTGGCCTATGGGACCAGGCAGCCTAAGTGGGTTTCACCTGACATCCCCATCAAGATCCCTGCGGCTGCCAGAGATTCGCCCGCCGGGGGTCATTATCAATTCCAACTTATTTACCTGCCTGATTGCGTTACCGCCTTCGATGGTACTTTGCCCCGTCGTCTCACCACTTGCTAGGAATTTGTATACATGCAATTCCCAGGCCTCGCTAAAGCGTGCGAATGATCTGGTCCGGGGGAGACAGCCAAAGCGTAATCACTGCACGGCCCTACCGTCGTCGCTTCGAGCGTCCAAACCGACCAACCAGCTGCCATGGCCGGTCGAGGTCGTAATCTCAGAGATGCCATCCCCGCCCTCGACAGAGCTATTGGAATGGACACGACCATTATTGATGCTGGGGTCACACGAGAACCGCCGATTGAGAACCGCCCCATGCCTTGCGATTCTGGGCATCGCTGGGAAGCCATGACAAACCCCCGGCGACACCCACACACGCCATTTTGAATCCTTCATGGGTACCTTCGTCGCCATCTGCGATTCCCTGCATCTAATACAGCCGTCCAGTGTAACCCTTTTATCCGGCCAGCGTTCTCGCAAATGATACCAGCCGTTGCTAGTGGGCCGCACGACTATAAAAGCTGCTATATCCCACCTCGCCCATCCCAGACTGATCCAACCCACGCGTAGATTTATCAGGCCAGTTTTAACTTAATAGTCCCTCATCACTACACAATATGGCGGGTGTAGGTTCCATGGCTGCGATCGGCGCAGCCGACGACCCGCGCCTCAACGACGATGGCCGAGACCAGACGACGTATCCCACGCGGGTGCTGGAGAAGCTCCACGACACCAGCATTCCACTCGAAGAGTACCTTCACTATGCCAAGATCACCCGGGCAGAAGAGGATCGACTCTATGGTCCAGGAAGTGACTACATCGCGGGAGCCGGACCGGCGACCGCCTTTATCAAGGAGAAAATCCTTCGTCAGCGCGTCGAGCGCCGGACGGTCGAGAAGCCGCGGTTGTCCATCAGTGCCCAAGGAGAAGGGCAGATCCAAAGAACCTCTGCTGATCAGTCCTCGGACGAAAAGAATGGGACGACAAACAACTTCGAGCCTATGGTCATCAGTGATGATGAATGGGTCACGGCCTCGCGCGCAGCCCGGACTGCCACATGGTATGGCGACTCGATCTCTCTCAATCGCAGGACTGGGAGGCTAACGTGTGACCAGGGGCGCCGTGTTCTATCTGATCACCACCGACATCCTCGGTCCTTTCTCGACGCCTTACTCGTTTTCGCAAATGGGTCTCGGGCCCGGTGTCACACTCTTCACCGTGTTTGGCGCACTCGCTGGCTACTCCGGGTATCAACTGTGGCGCATGTTCCTCCAGCTCGACAGCGACCGCTACCCGATGAAGGGATACGGTGACATTGCCTTCCGCGTGTACGGGCCTTGGTTCCGGCACACGTGCAACGGACTGCAGTCGTTCCAATTCTTCTTGAACGTCGCCCTGATCATCATCAGCAGCGGCCAGTCCATCAGCCAACTGTCCAAGGGAAAACTATGTTTCATCGTCTGTGTCGTCGTGTGTGCCATTGCCGGATGTCTCATTGGACAGATCCGAACGCTGCAACGATTTGGCTGGCTGGCTTCCTCGGCCGTTTTCCTCAACTTGTTTGTCATTTTTGCCACGTAAGTCATGTCGATGGGTGGATATCAGATGTCCGGGCTGACCGTATCCTCCAGAATGGGTGTCATGGCACACAGCGACCCGAACTATACCATCTATGCCGCGCAGCATCCCGACTTTGACATCAACAACCCCGCCCCGATCGTAGTGTCCGGCTCCGCGCCCCCTGGGCTGAGTTTGGCCAACCAGGTCAGCGGTCTCATGAACGCCGTCTTTTCTTTCGGCGGAGCCACCCTCTTCGTGGAATTGATGGCCGAAATGCGGCGGCCGATGGATTTCTGGAAAGGCCTTCTCTGTGCCGATCTGCTCATCTACCTCTGCTATATGATTTACGGCATCTATGGTTACGCCATGTGAGTTTTGACCAGTCTTGCCAGTACTGCTCCCGCGCTAACATCTATCACAGGCAAGGACAGTATGTGTACAACGTGTCCTACCAAGGTATCTCCCCCTACTCGTGGCAGACGGTGGGCAACATCATCGAATTGATCACGGGCATCATCGCTGCGGTGCTCTACGGCAACATCGGCATTAAGGTGCTCTACAACAACCTGGGCCGCGACCTGCTGAAATTCCCTCTTCTCGAGAGCACGGTGGGCAAGTGGATCTGGGTCGTCTTTGTGCCCACCTACTGGCTCCTGGCGTGGGTGGTTGCCTCGTCGGTGCCCCAGATCACAACGTGGATCGTGCTCGTGGGCGCGGGCTGCATCCTGCAATTCACCTACACGTTCCCACCCTTTTTGATGATTGGGTTCAAGGCTCAGCGCGACGCCGTGCTGCCCGGTGAAACGTTCGACCCGGCCACGGGACAGGTCAACCGACTCGACAGTGGCGTGAAGCGATGGATCCGCGGATTCAAGAAGGAGCTGTGGTGGAACCTGTTTGATCTGGTCTTCTACTTGGGATCTTGTGTCACCTGCGTCTTGGGTCTGTACTCGGGCTTCACCATCATGGTCGAAGCATACAAGGCCTCTTCGAACCTGTCTGCTTGGCGTTGCGAAGCTCCCACTGGCTAGAGGGGAGGCGCCGAAGAGGATCGTGGCGAGACTGTGGATCCCAGCCAACAGAGAGCGCGTGGCTTGAGATGGAGGGGGAATGGGAGCCAGAAGGCCAAATTCCCCGTGCCGTGGAGTGTTGACCGGTTCAGGATGTTGAATTCAGTTCCGTCTTCGATATAATTACGCAACAGAAGTGATGAATTCCAGAAGTCCAGAAATTCTGTACATACTACAGAGTACCGTCGTTTTCCTCGTAGACGGCGATTACTGAGGAGATTTACGAATCTGGTGTATTGTTCACTATTAATCACCAATTCAAGCCACTGCACGCCGGCGCGCGAGGCTGGTGCACATGATGAGCTGATGATTGGATGCACGCAATGTCTACGTGTTTTAGTCGTACTAAGAACACACTAGTACACTTAGTGCTACTGTTTAGTGTTCCTAGTACTTACACCTCCCGTGACCTCTCTCTGGTCATTCGCTCCTCTTTCACTTCCTCTATTTCCTACATCCCCCCAATATGTGGCATCCAGGCCTGTCATTTCCGGGTCTCTGTTTTTTGGTCTGCTTGATTCTTCCATTGCAGGCTTCCGTCCGTGTTCGAGCTCATCAGCATACCCCGGACGCTGCTCAACACGCAATTTCAGATCCCACCCAACCACCGACGTGGAACACACGGACGCCGAAAGATGACCCCCAGCGGCCGATTCGAGAGCTGGACTCTTATAACAAGACTTGTAAGCAAAGTGGCATCCCCCTCGACTGCGTCGCCGCTGACCTGCCTAGTACTCCCGTTAAGATTCGAGCCGCTGCCGCTGGGGTCGGTCCAGCCGCTGCGATGGCTAGGGGAACAAATGCAATTGATGGCCGACGGCCTGCCTGGCCATATGCACGAGTTCTACCGCCTCGTCAAGGACGCCCCGTGGCTCGGAGGTGACCATGAATACTCGTCGCTGAACGAAGCTTGGCCCTACTCCTACAACGCACTGGTGCCGCTGGCCTGGCTGACCGACGACGCCCGACTCAAACACCACGTCCTCCGTGTCACCCACTCCATCATTGGCCGCCAGCACGCCGACGGCTGGCTCGGCCCGGAAGAAGACCTCTCGCAGCGCAACTTCTGGGCCCGGTATCCGCTCTTCCTCGGCTTTATGCAGTTGGTCGAGGCCGAGCCGGAGTTGGGTGAGACGACGGTTTTGCCTGCCATGCATCGCTTCGTCGGGCTGATGCACGACATGCTCGCCGACCATCACCGTGGCTATGTCTGGGGCCCCGGGGATCAATTCGACGAGCAGTGGGGCCGGTCCCGCGCTGCCGACATGGTCCTGGCCCTGCAGTGGCTCTACGAGAAACACCCCATGGGCAACGAGGACAAGATCCACCGCTGCATGGTGCACATGTACGAGATGGCCTACGACTGGTCCTACTGGTTCACCGAGGGCCGTTTCCTCAAGGATGATCTGGACATGTACCCGACCGAGCTGACTCGCAGCTGGTTCCCCTACATCCACGGCGTCAACGCCGGACAGGGCCTGAAATGGGGTGGCGTGATGCGCCGACTGGTGCAGGACGAAAATCCGGCGCTCCTCAACAGCACGCGGAACGGAGTCAACTGGACGTTTCAGTACCACGGGACCCCGTCCGGCGCCATCATCGGCGACGAGCGCGAAGCGGGCCTCAGCCCCGTGCGAGGGACGGAGCTGTGCAGCGTGGTCGAGTCCATTTACTCCCTGAACTACCTCTACCAGGCTCTGGGAGATCGCGAGTTTGCTGACAAGTCCGAGCTGGCTGCGTACAACGCTTTGCCTGTCATGTTCATGCCCTACTGGTGGGCGCACCAGTACATCGCTCAGACCAACCAGCCCGTCAGCCGGCGCCTGGACCGCTCGCCCTTCTGGAACGTCGGGCTCGACGGCCAGACCTTCGGCACGGAGCCACACTTCCCCTGCTGCACCGTGAACATACAGGGGTACTCCAAGTTCGTCCCGGCCATGTTTGTGAAGGTGGGAGAGGACGGACTGGCCCACGCCTTGCTCGGCCCGGCTCAGGTCAGCACCGTGTTGATGAAGCGGAACAAAGTCAGCATCCGATGCGAAACCAACTATCCGTTCGCCAACCGTCTAGAATACGATATTAAAGCAAGATACGCTTTCCGGTTCTCCTTCCGCGTTCCAGCCTGGGCCCTTCTGGACGACAGTGCCGTGTGGGTAGACGGCGGGAAACTACACCGTCTCCGCCCAGACGACGACACCGGTCTACACACGATCATCATACCGGCCGGCCGCACGCAGATCGAGGTTCTTTTCGGTGCCCAAGTGCGCGTCGAACACAGAGCGAACGGCACGGCGTCGATCTACCACGGAGCCCTGCTGTACGCCCTCCCCATCGCGGGCGAGTACACGGCCTCGCGCCCGTCCCGGTATCCCGGCTCGGCGGCGCCTCCGGAGGCCAACGACTGGTCGATCGTGCCGCGCGAACCCTGGAACGTGGCGATCGACGTCTCGACGTTGAAGTTCTACGCGTATCCGAACCGTCACAACAGGCAGCTGTCAAACCCCATCTGGCACGAGGAGAGGCCGCCCGTCAGCATCTCGGCCCTGGTCTGCGAGATCGACTGGCAGCTCGTCGACGGTTATGCGCCGAACCCGCCCTTGCCCGGCATGCGCAATTGCACGGGGAGGGCCTTCCCCGTCGAGCTGCGCCCGTACGGGAGTGCGAAACTCCACATGGCCGAATTGCCAACCGTCGATCTGAGGCCGGGGAGTCCGGATCTATGGAGGCCGCCTAGGGATGAAAATGAGCGTCCAGTAAGAGATCTATAAGGCTTATATTTGTTTCCGAAATCCTCACGACGACCATGAAGATCACGAAGACCTCGAAGACGATGAAGATCTCGAAGACAACGAAGACCTCGATGTAGAAGGGAAACTGTAGAAAAGAAACTATATCTATATCTGCCTTAGTAATCAATGGCGCCGCCGACGTTGGAGACTGCGGGGAAGTCGAACCAAGCACCAGTAAGAGAAAGAAATCTTGCAGTTGAGAGACGGAGACAAACAGGTCGCGACTCGGATTACTTATCGGCTCCTTGTCGATGGCGCGACTGGCCAGCCGCTTCAGTCGATTTGTAAACATCCTGAGCACATCATCGTGGGGTGGAATGGCTCGAGAGAACGACTTCCTGTCCCCGTCCTCGTTCTTCTACTCTTTATCCTCACAGACGACACTCCCCCACCTTTAAATTCGAGAGACGATCCCAGCTTCCTCCCAAAAAATATTGCACCAACCAAGCAGTGAAACCTAACACCACCGCGCAATTCTCTCTCACAATCTCCATCAATGGCATCGCAGAAGTCCTGGGCAATCGTCGCCGGCGTCGGACCTGGCACGTAAGTCTCGAGGCTGCAGTCTGCAGCCTGCAATGAGCGATCGGGCCATCATGACACTGACAACGTTGCAGAGGTGCCAGCGTGGCTCGACGGTTCGCAAAGCACTACGCGGTCGCCCTCCTCGCCCGCAAACCCGAGAACTTTGAACCCATTGTCAAAGAGATCAACGATGCAGGCGGGACCGCCATCGGTATCAGCACCGACACCTCTGACGGAGCAAGTGTGAAGAATGCTTTTGAGCAACTGAAGAAGGAGGCCGGCGGTGCGGCCATTGCGGCGGCAATCTACAACGTCGGCGGAGGCTTCGTTCGAAAGCCGTTCCTCGAATTGACCGACGAGGAGTTCGAGGGCGGCTGGGCCGCCAACGGGTACGTCGTGTCTTCGGGGGGGCCTTATTATATCTCCAGATCACCCTTCTGACCGTCCCTTGTCATAGACGAGGAGCCTTCCACTTCTCCCAGGCCGTGCTACCGCTACTTCTCCAGACGGTCGACAGCTCCCCCGAGTTCCCGCCCACTCTGATCTTCACCTCCGCAACCGCAGCGATGAAGGGTTCGGCCCACTGCGCGTCCTTTGCAACCGGCAAATTCGCCATGAGGGCGCTGGCGCAGTCGTTGGCGAGAGAGTTCGGACCCAAGGGCATCCACGTCACGCACGCCATCATCGACGGCGTCATTGACATTGAAAGGACCAAGGGATACAAGTTTCCCCATCCAGATGCAAAGATCAAGCCAGAAGCCGTAAGCAAGCGCCCCCCCTTCTTCTCCCCTCCCCCTCCACTCAGTCCCTAAGATTCTGGTCCCTGGTATAATTGCTGACGGATGGACCACCGTGTCTTTCTTTTGAGCAGATTGCCGACTCCTATTGGTATTTGCATACGCAGCCGAGGACTTGCTTCACCAACGAAATCGACATTAGGCCGTACATTGAAAAATGGTAAAACAGGGAGACCTAACGGCGTGCTGCTTGACCGTGCCAGTTATAATATATATCTTGCAACCCGTCCCCTCTCGACCGAACCTTCTCTTGATTCTTTTCTCCGTTAGCCGACCTTTCTTCTCATGTTGTGCGTGCAGAATCTGCAGTGTTGAGCACAGAGTACCGAGTACCGAGTACCAAGTACTAGTAGCACTCACAATCTCTTTGGAAGCCCTTCAACCCAATAGCACCTGTCGAACCCATACCCTGCTTGTCATGCCATGCGTCTCCTCGACTTGTCAGCGGCACTGCCGGCTCCCCCACTGCACCCTTGAACGGGGTGTATTTCTCAGCAACAGCAGGCCATGCCAGACTTGTGCCGTCTTCCGGTCCCAAAAAGTAGCGAGGCCGAGCAATGGTGGTACACATCTCGGCATAATGCCACCGGCGATGCAGCTCCTTGCGGCAAACCCGATGCAAATGCCGTTCGCACACAAGCTCACGCCTTCTCCACAGGTTATCACACGAGCCCATGGGGGAGTGGCAAGTTGAATCTCCGCCGCCACTGACACACCCCTCCCTCCGCACTTGGAACTCAAGGTTTCCACTGAAGGTTTCCACTCACATCACCACTTTCCACCCTGATGACGAAAAATGAAAATCACCGAGGTTCTTTCCCAATCCAACGTCGTCTTGGATTGCCGTTCTTTAACCTCAACCCCCTCAACCCGTAATGGTTCACATCCGTGACGATCAGTGGTTTGTGACCGACTGACCGTTTGATGACCGATCCACTGGTCGTGTCAGGTTTGACTCCCCCTTGGGACAGTGCGGTCCTATTCTCATCATGTTGCATTCCCGGCGTTCCGCCGCCTCGCTTCGCCCTGGCTTTTCCTACAACAGTCTTCCCAGTTCTTGGTTTCATTCGACAATCTCAATCGTGGCGTTGCGATCCAAAGCTTGTTATCAGGTTAAGCAATGCCACGCACGCTGGATTGTGCCCGGTGCCGGGCATCTTGTCACTTCGGCTTGCATAACCGTCGAGAGCCTCAGCCAAACAGCCATTGTGCAGGTGGGGTTTCCAGGGTTCGTGTCAAAATTCTCCCCGGGCAGTGGCCACAGGCGTCGTCATGGAAGTTGAACTGGCCTTGCATGAACGCCCCTCACAATCATACGGCTCTGATGAAGTCACTGCTGCCGACGTGATTGATTGATTGCTGTGCCGTGATCCAGAAATACGCTCCCGGTATGTCCGGAATGTCCGTCGAGAAAGCCAGTTGGAAGGAAAGTAAGTAGGGATGAAGAAAGGATGGGCAGATACCTTCCACATCGCCAGATTTATATTTATTACGCCCACCCCGGGATCCCCTGGATTGATTACTATTTCTCTCCTTCATTCCCCCGCCAGATCCTCTTTTTGCCCCAGACTGGACCCCAGATCAGCCCAAGTCAATCTTCCCCCCTAATACTACCGATCGTCATCCCTCGTCAACGCACCAGTGAGACGTAACAACAGCGCGAATAACTAATCATGTCTCCCGGGGGACAAAACGGCCACGGCGGCGCCCCAGGCGACCACCTAGTCCGGCAACACACGCACGACATCGAGCTGGGCGTATCGGACGTGCTCCAACGGCACATCACCCGACACGTGGTGCCGCCCAAGGTGGTGACGCAGCGGAGGCTGGACTTCGAGCACAAGCGACCGCGGGTGTTGCGAGAGATGATGGCCGAGGCCACGGGCGTCTTCTTCTACGTCTTTGCCGGAATTTCCTCGGTGGCTTCCTTCACCCTGGCAACGACGAACCCGGTCGCGGGCGAAATTGGCGTCACTGTCTTTGGCTCGCTTTTCCAGATCGGTTGGGCTTTTGCCATTGGAATTGCGTTTGCGATCCTGGTCTGCGCCCCGACCAGTGGTGGTCATTTCAATCCTGGTTCGTTCCTCCCTCTGTCTCCCTTTGTTTCTTTGCAGAAAGGATTTCGTGATGGCGGGTGAAACAGAAGCGGTATCTTTGGGGGGGAACACTCCAACCGTATTTGAAACCCTTCATATTATTTTTTTTCTCGCTGTCTAGATTTGTGCCGTTCATCAAGTACCGCAGGCTATTCATTCGGAAACTGACCATCTCTCCAGCAATCACCATCTGTTTCGCGCTGTGGCAAGGATTTCCGTGGAAGAAAGTGCCACACTACATCTTCGCGCAGATCTTCGGGGCCTTCATGGCCGGCATGATGCTGATGGGGGCGTACTGGCCAGAGATCCAGGCGGCCAAAGCGCTGGACATCGCTGCGCACGGCACGACGGTCTACAACGGCGGGGTGGCGAGCATCCTGTGCTCGTTCCCCAACGCCAACCAGACAAACCAAGGGTTCCTGTTCTTCCAGGAGTTTTTCGTCGACAGTTTCATCGGTATTGTCATCTGGGCGTGTCTGGACCCGGCCAACCCGTTCGTGTCGCCCGTCTCGGTCCCCTTCACCATCGGCATCGCCTACGCCGTCATGGTCTGGGGCTTCGCGGGGAACACCATCTCCACCAATCTGGCCAGGGACCTGGGCACCCGTATTGTGGCTGCCATCTTCTTCGGCGGCGATGTCTTTACCGCCTTCGACAGCTACGCCTGGATTTCCATCTTGGTTAATATCCCCGCCACCATCTTCGCTACGGCCTACTACGAGTTCGTCCTCCGCGACAGCTTGCAGAAAATCCACGGTGGCCATGCCGAGCATGAGGACGGCGAACTCGGCCTCCAAAAACACGTCTCCAAGGTCACCGGCGTCGATTTGAACGGTAACGATTGGCAGACCCAGAATCAGAGTAATCGCGGCGTTCTGAATGCCGCCGCCACCGCCGACGGTGTCATTGAGAAACAGTACTGATTGAATCCCTTGTTTTTGTTAAAGGGTTGACAGATCCTGGATACCGCGGCTGCCGACGGCGTCATTCGAAAAACAGTATTAATCAAAAGTCTCGTTACTGGGTAAATGGTTGATAGACCCTGGTAGGACAAACACTTCGGGCGATACCTAGGGCGAGAAATTTATGATCGAGGACACAAGGAGAAGTGTGTCGAGTCGAGGTGATGCAGTGCAGGCGCTCAACCCAGTGAGCGGGCATCTCTACGTAGCAAAGAAAAGTGAAGGGTGTCAAAGCCAGAACCCTCCTAAAAGACATCAAACCTTAAAAGTCCACGTGTATCTGTATCTCGGCCATCAAATCCTGCAACTCATCGGATCGTATCCTTGTAGACAGTCTGCCGGCGAGCCACGCCGCGAACCCTCACTTGCTGTCCCAGCCCCCACCCGAAGGGAGAGGAGAAAAACAACAAAGTAAAAAGCCCGCGTTGTGCGTGTTTCATGTCAATCTGTGCCAGGTCTATACCTTGTACACAACCAGAGGGTGAAGAGGTTGGCAAGGAGATAATGCTGGCATGGATGAATCAATTGTGGGAAGAGGGAGAAGGAGAGGGAGAGGAAGACGGAGACGGAACGGAGAAGGGGAGAGTATGGGGTCACGTGACAGTCAGGTCTGGGTCACGCCAAACCCATTCAATGTCAAATGAATGCGTTCCCTGCATGGACCGGGGGGAATGGGTATTTGAAGTTTTGTGTTTTCATTCAGGCAAGAAGACCAAGCAGAGCTGGCCACGTCGGGTATGTGGACGAGGTCGCTCGCTCCCCATCAATCGTTTTCAAGTCGATGACGGTTCTTTTTTCGTGTGCACGCCCCCGGTGAATTTCCCTCGAAAACCGTCGAAAAATGCTGAAAATCATTGGCCTGGCCCTTGGTTTTATTTTGCGAGGGTCGTTCATGGGCTGGGTTTTCGTCCGTCCGCTCTCAACACCCACCCATATCCTCCCATCTCATAGGATCACACGCCCTCTCACGCAATCTATTCCTTGGACGCCTTGGCAGCCTCACGGCCCTTGCCGACTCTCTCCAGGATCTTTTCCCGGTCCTTGTCGAGCTTCAACTTCGTGACGACGACCTTGCTGGGGTGGACACCGATGGGGACAGATTGGCCGTTGGACTTCTCGCGCGACACGCGCTCGATATGGATCAGGTACTTGAGTCGGTACACCGAGGTGACTTTGCCTTCGCGGCCTTTGTTCGAGCCTCGCACGATCGTCACTTCGTCGTCCTTGCGGATCGGGATGCTGCGGACCTGTATGGTGGAGGGATCTCGTTAGAATTGGATGGTTTCTTGGAAATGTTTGTGTGCTGTTTGTGCGTGTGGGTGTGGGGGTGCGGATTGGACTTCTACTTGACCTCCTCTCCATCATGGCGGCGATGGACGAAGCGATCGAGAGGGTACAGGTGTGGAATTGGGGTAGGTAGAATCGTACATTGTGCTTTTCTTTTAGTTCCTTGCTCAGAGGGGCGCTCATAATCGTTCGTCGAACGCTGGAGGGAGCGCTGTAGTGCACCTTGCGAGACTTGCGCCTCGACGAGGCCAGACCTGGAGGTATCTCAGTCAGCAAAAAAGCCCGGTGTGTCTTCCGGTCGGTCCATGCATACCAGAGTTCAGTTTCGTCATGCTTGCGGTTTGGCGAACGTGCGTTGTTGTTGTCGACGACGAGGAAGTTCCGTGGGGAGTTGCGTGGCCGCCGAATTTGCAGTTCGGTGCAGGAACGAAAGTGCGCCAAGAATTTCGCTCGCTGATCCTGGGCGGCGAGACGCTAGTCTGCATTGGGCTGTCTGTGCCATCCTTGCCGCGGTCTCCATCTGCGCCATGTCTTCGTGTCTTTCGCCTTCAACTTGCATTTCACGCTGCACGCTTCAAGACACCACACACCACACACCACACCGCGCACTGTTGGCCCGTCATGCGACAGAAACCCCGACCGAACGACTAGGTCTCGCATTGGATCGCAATACGCTCCACAAGGCGATGGAATTCGGATTGCACCCCCGCGTAACGAGCCGCTTCAGGGCTGCGGCCACGGCCACGGCCTCGGCCAATGACCTACCCACCATTCTTTGATAGGGACTCCGATGGTGCCATGAACCAAGGACAGAAAATGCAAATGCACCACGTATACAACGGCCCCGGGAGACCGCCGCCCGACGCGAACACCTCCCATGTGGCTCCGCAAGCGTCGTATCCGGACGACATTCGCCAGTGGGATTATGGTTCCCCGGGGTTCGACTGGTCTGCCCAACCCCAGCAGAGCTACGCGAGCAGTGCACGACAGCAGCAGCAGCAGTCCTACGACGAAGATTCGTGGAAAGACACAACTCCTCAGGGCCCTTCGTACGATGCCCGGGGACAGTCGAACAACCACGCGAAGCAAGCTGCGACGGGGAAGAGCAGGAACGATTACTACAATCCCGGCCAGAATGCTCAGGGACTGAACAGCCTGGCGCATGTCTCCAGCCTGGAAAATACTCGACCGCAACGACCCGGTCATCGCGAACAGCAGCCGAATACTGGGTCGACGCCGAAATACCCGCCGACAGTCAATCCGAATGTTCCCAACCGGGCGCCGTCGCCAATCACACATGATACGTCAAGACACGGCACAAACCAGTCTTCGGGCTATTCTTATCAGACCGACACTCTCCATCAACAAGCTAATCAGACAGCTGTCGCGACGGCCCTTGCAGGCGCCGCCAGTCGCCGGTTTCCAACCCCGAGTGGTCAATCCGTATCGCCGGGCACGGAATATCCAGCTGCTGCTCCCGGACAATCTACATCTCCGTACCCTCTGTCGAGCAGCGTTCAGTCCCAAAGTCGCCCTGCCCCGGCCAATTATCAGGCTACCAACGGCAAAGCACCTACCCCAAGCCAATCGAGACCTCGAACCACCTCGACAACTCAGCATGTACGTGTTCCGAGTCGAAATGCTACACAGCAGAGAGCTAGCCAGCCTCAAACGCAACGGCCGGGACCACAGCAACCTCAGTCGCAACAACCCCAATCACCTCAGCCTCAGTTGCAACAACTTCAATCACAGTCTCCTCAGCTAGTGAACAGCATCTCAAACCTAGTGAGCCATTCCATCGCAGAATCACCCCAGACTCAGTATTCTTCGACCATGGAGCCTCCGAACACAATGCCGAGCTACATTGACCCTTCAAAAGTCTTCAATCCATACCACCATGAGCACGAGAGAAGACGGAGGGAAGCAGCCCAAGCTGAGGCTGACGCAAAACGCAAGGTTGAGGAGGAGGCGACGGCGATGGCGACCGCGTTGACCAAAGCGAAACCCCCAGTTAGACATGACAGGCCGTCCGCAAATACTACAACCGATCCTCAGGACCTTAGACCTTCGCAAACCTCAGATCAAATCAACCAAGGTGCACAGCCGGGTGATGCAGACATGGCATCTGAAATGAGAGCTATGATGGAGAAGATGAAAGTGTTCCGAAATAAAGATCCCAACCTTTTCCAACAGCTTTGGGAGGATATGCGGAAACCTGGACAAGATACTGAGCCGGCTGTTCCTATTGTTTCACCCTCTGAGATTTCTCAGCAACCGGTCATACCTAACATACCCGTCCCTCCTCCTCCAAAGCGCCCGACGTCAAGTGCTCCACTCGTTTATCCACCAGCTGGTCAAGTGTCTCACCAACAAATTCCACCGGCTCCAAAAAGTCACCCTGCGTCAGCAAAGTCTTCTAGTGTTTTAGAGAAAGACTCGCAACCCATCCGCCACGCCAATGGGTACAACGTCGTCATAGAAAATAATCCAGAAGGGCTGCCCGATATAGGACGGTTTCCCGCGGAACGGCGCATACGATCTTCTTATCTCACTCCCAAAAAGTCCGGCCCTCCCAAATCCGTTCCTCCGCGAGCTGAGACTCCGACTGCCGTCCCTCAGGAGTACGGCTTGTCTCTGCAACAGCCCGAGGGTCCAATACCAACCGCCCCCCCTCCAGTGCAGGTACCCGGGCCCCTCTTACAAGTAGTGAATCGCAAAGGAGCAGTCAGCGGAACGATCTGGCCAGAAGAGAAGCGAAATGCCTTGGCAGAATCTGCAGTGAGAATCCTCAAGTCAATACCTGAGAATGCCCAGATCGAATTAAGCCCCGCAGACATCCATTTACTGCTTGAGAAGAACCCCAGCTACATTGATCTGTGCCAGATTTTGGAGAGTAAAGGACTCAAGTTCCAGAGGGGATATTTCGCCAAACAGCTTTTGAGCAATGTTCCCCATCTCAATGCTCCCGCTGGCAGGAAGCCAATTCCACAGCCTCTATCTGCGCCTCCGCCAGCCGGGCCGGTGTCCGTGGCAGGTCTTCTCCAACAGCCCATGGTCGCGCCAGCTCCTATGCCGGTGCCCAATGGCTTACCTCCCCCGCCTCCACACATGAATAACCCAGGTCATGCTCATCCTGTAAATGGCCTTCATCTGGGTTTCCAGCCGCCATATATTCCCCCGCAGATACCCAGGTTGCAGAAACCTAGCAAACCCCAGTCTTCCACGCGTCTTCAGGCGGAGCCACTGCCAGGAACAAAAGCGGCACAGGCACGCAAACGGGACTTCTCCGAACTGGTGGATCTCACCATGCTCAGCGACAATGAGGACTATGTCATGTCGTCGTCCAAAAAGACTCGAACTGGAAGCCCTTCCCCAGGACCCGATCCGTTCCAGGAGTACCAGAAACAAATCATGTCAGCTGCACAGCAGCAGCAACAAGTGCAACAGCCGCCCAAAGCCTGGGGTCCTTCAGGTCCGTTGAAAACCCGAGCGCCTCTGCAGCTCAATCCGGCTCCACAGCCACTGCAACTCGAAACTGAGTCGAATACTCGTGTTCCTGAGCGTATTGACCGAACAAAGCCCCGAACTTCGAATATTCTGACCAAACGTATCAATGTGAACGACGCACTTCGCCGCAGTTACTACAATCCCAAGACTGTTGCCCATGACATTCTCATCGCCGCTGGACGACATCCCACGGAACGACCGTTGAATGCCCATCTGGCGGGGCTGCTGGGGAAATTCTGTGAAATTGACTCGGATTTGGCCACCTTCGACTGGGATGCAATTGACCCGGGAGGGCCTCGAATACCACGAATACCTCTCGTCGACGTTCCGGCGGCACCTCCTCGGCTTCAAGTTCCACGTGGTCCGCGCCAAGACAACCGTTTAAGGCCCGATAAGGATAAGGAAACACGCTTGCCTAATTCGGGCAAGCGCCTTGTTCCCGCGACTGGATCCGCGCCTGCGCCTGCCTATGCGACTGACCATGTCCCCTCAGTCTTGGGTGATGTTCGTCTTGATCAACAATTCAACTCGGCTCAATCCACACAACCTCATGTCTCCTTGAAATCCTCGCGACTTCGCAAATCACATACTCCCTCTCTCTCGGGCTCCCATATCACCAATGTGGTGACACCGTCAAGCAAAAGGGCCAGCGCTAGATCGATCGCCAACCCACCATCTACACTCGCACGACCGTCAGCTCGATCATCCTCGACGCAGCTTAGGCCTTCATCTAGTCCTCACAAGATGAAACCTGGTGCGATCTATCCTTCCGGGAAGAGACGAGGCCGGCCTGCGGGATCCAAGAACGTTTTTCTCACCGACTCAGCAATGAAGCAAGCGGCACAACACAGTGCTAGGTCTCCAGTCACTGTTCCTTCACCTGCCATTCCCAGTCTTCCTACGTATAGATGTCACTGGAAAGGTTGCAAAACTCACTTACACAACCTCATTACATTGCGACAACACATTTCAAAAGTCCATCAGCCTTCCCATAACGAAGTCATTGAGCAGGGCTACATTTGCTGGTGGAGAAAGTGTCAGTACCTGGAAGAAGACCACAAAGGGTTGATCACACCTCGGCGGATCTTTCACGACTCTGAAGAATGGCTTGAACATGTCAGTGAGGATCATCTGCACGCTATTGCTATGAAGTATGGCGATGGCCCGTCAATGACCCACGTCGGTAAGCACAATCCGCCATCTTTTGATCTCTCCAAGTTTCGTTACAATCCCCGAGAGACACAAATGACTAGAACAATTTCTTACTTAGATCCCCAGTCCATCACCCAGGATAGGACTCACTACCTGTCCGACGACAGCGGAAGAAGTACTACGCCAGCTGTCTCCTCAAAACTCCAAAAAGAGCTCCCCCCGGATGCGATGACCTTCCTCCGAGCCAGCCACGACGACACTGATAGGGCAGCACAACGCAGCTTTATAAGAACACACCGTCAAGAGAGGGGAAATCCGAAAGCACTTCCAGAGGAGATATTGAGAGCGATGGAGGCGAGGAATTCCAAACTCGGAGCTGGTGTTGACAGGGCTGGTTCTGTACTGGTTACGGACTCTAGAAGAGCCACATGGACACAGAACCAGGGTGTAGCTAAAGTGGTTGACGGTGCCTATTGAGGGGCTTGGTCTGTCGCTCACGCATAACAACATACACATACACACAATCAACCCTAGCTAGCTAGCTCGTGCGGGAGAGATAGACAGGACGACAAACAGAATGCTTGTCGACAGGGAAACGGACAAGACCAGCAACGTGTACAGAATGAGGACTGACTTCGTTAAAGAACTTTGCTTCAGGCAACGTGGCAAGCTTCGCCGAAATGATGATCTGCTGGTTCCTATCAATCCCTCCGAACAGAAGACAAACGATCTACTACCACTTTGCTTTCTCGATGGAATGATCAGTTCGTTTTTAATATCTAATGGCTTTTGTCAATTGCATTTGCCTTTGGTGTGTTGCGCTGCTGCGCTGCGTAGCGTAGTAGTCCCTTGATATTGCGGTCGGCGGTAGAAAGACCATGGCCTAGTCTCCTATATTCCAGCTGTGTCTTTTTTGGTTTGATGAGGCAGATAGCCTTCAGAATCCGCTGTCCTGACGCAACCAAACCGTCCCGGATCGAATCCCGCACGCCATGCATGCCTCTTCAGAGCTCCCCATCCCGGTACCAGTACCGGTTCCACTCCTTGACGCCTGCTTCGAGTATTTCAAACCCACATACCCGTCGACCTGCCATTTCCGTGCCCGTCCAACGCCTCTCAACCCTGAAAGAAATGCTTGTCAATCCCGGGTTTGTGGTTTTTGGTAGATGCATGCCTAGTATCCCAGCCGCTCATCCTCCGCCCATCCTCCGCCCATCCTCGTCGGATGATTGGCCTTTTTGGGGGGGCTTGTTCTTGTTCTCATGCAGCAACCTAACGGCCCGGATGTAATTAGGACTGTGTGCGTGCGTGCGTATGTGTGTGTCTAGCCCAGCGTCGTAGCATTGGGCTTCACGGCGCCGACGCCGGTCTTGTCGCTCTGCAGGTCGTCGTCCAGTGTAGGGTCATCCTGCGCATTGACCTCCAGGAAGTGGTACAGCACAATCATCAGCATCGCCGCGCTGCCGAGGAAGATCGCGAGCGAGTAGAGTTGTGCGTCGGTTATCATATTTGCGGAGACGGCGGGGGAGGGATGATGGCGAGACTTGGTGAGTGGGCGAGAGATGGGTAGGATGGACGGGGGAGGTTTGGGGACGGTCGGGAGGGCAAGCGACGTTTCTTTCCTGTCCGTGGGTTGAGATTGAGAGGGACTCCGGGAGGGACTCGGTTGGGAGATGGATGTCTTGAGCTTGGTTGTACCGGTTGTAGGATTCAGGGGGGGTTTTACTGTGCAGAGGTCGTCGCCTTCTTTCAACAAGAATATTACTGCTGGCAGACGGGAGGAGAGGAAAGAACAAGGGTCGTTATTCTATTGGCCAGCCATTGCCAGCCTGACGCGTTGCGTGCCAAGCACGGAGTTTTAGATCTCCCGAGCTGCCGAAGGATGACTCAGCCTCGTTGTCGTTGATCAGTGAGGATCGCTCTTCGCATATGGAGTCTTCTACTCAGTGTCCTTCCTCTGTCCGTGTTACAGTAATTACGTTCCTGTTTGCCCAAAAAGACTATCCGAGAGTGAGAAGGCAACAGTCGAGGGCTGAATGAGGTGGAGATTGTGTCTACCTATAATCCATACCAGAGCTGACTAGTACTATTATATTTTTCCCTCTCCAGTCTTTCCGGTGTCCATTCGCAGCGCCAGACACGTCGCTGCTCAGAGTCCATTTGGTACATCTAGTATCTTTGGTTCGGCCGTCACACTTGGTCCCCGAGTAATCAAGGCGGACCGTATTCTTTCTCTATCTGTATTAACATCTTTCGATCCGCCCTCTCCAATCTTCAAATAAAATTAAACAAAACAAAACAAAATGAATCTATCCGCCAGTGACGACAACAACAACATACAACCAAATCACATCTCCTTGGCCGTGACGAACCGCTCTGGCTCAGGTCGCTGTGGCACTTCAGCGGCCGCGGCTCCGGCTCCTTGGCCCTTTGATTCGGCAGCAGCTGCCACCGAGGGGGCGTCGTGTGACGACTGAGGGTTTGCAGTCTCGACTTCGGCTTCGTCTCTCTTCTCGGCTGCGGCGACCTCATTCGTCCCCTGCCTCGTCCGCTCGGAATCAGAGTCACCTCGGCCAGCAGCATGCTTTTCAGGGTCGGCCGGCACGTCGCGGGCACTGGGAGTGTTCGAATCGCCGTTGAGGCTCTCAGGGGAAGGCTTTGCGGCACGACTCGCCGCCTTCGCCAACTCCGTCTCCTCCTCTTTGGCCGCCTTGCCAGCGAATTTCTTGCCCTTGGGCACCCTGGCCAACCAGTAAATGGCCGTAGCCGCGCAGATGTTGAAGATGATGAAGACGAACATGATGCCGAAATCTCGCCAGCGGTTGGAAAAGTGGATGCTCACTGTGGCCAGGAAGGTGTCGGTGTTGTCGATGGCGCAGAGCTCGCAGTTGCTGGTGTTCCCGTTGACCAGATACCCCCCGACACCTAAAAGGTAGTCACCGACGTATTCCTGGCAGGTCGACCCGGACGGTGCATCAAACTTGAGATACTCAGTGGCAGCGCAAACGACGGGCGCGTTGGCCACGCCGTTGCCTAGTAGCCCCTCCACGAGGTACGTAAATGGCGAAATACGATACATGAAGATCCAGAAGCCTGGCATGGCCTTCGGGCCGACCAGCACACCGCAGAAGAGCAGGCACAGTGAGAACAGGACGTTCGAGAGATTGCCAGCCACCTCGGCCGTCGCAATCCCCGCGATCATCAGGTGTGCGAAGGTGCTGCTGAACAGCAGGAATTCCCAAACGAACAGGAACTCCAGCGCCCCGCGCGAGGTGACGGCGTCGGTGTAGGTCGCATTCTGGTACAAGCCAATGGGGTAGTACCAGCAGAAGAACATGAAGACTGCGCCCATCGTCGCCCACGGAAGTTCGACCAGGATATTGGCGATCATGAATACCTTCCACGAGTAGGTCTTGGACGGGCGTTCGCGTGCTTCGTAGAGGCTTCGCTGCGTGACGAAGAGAGGCATGATCTGCTGGACGAGCTGCGAGAAGAGCACGAGCAGCATGAAGATGCCGAAGAGTTGGTTCTGTAGGCCCTGGAGCGTATTGGGGGCTTTGAAGAGCGAGAAGCCGATAAACAGCCCAGTGATACTGCAGAGAAGCATCTTGCTGTATATGTACTCCGGGACGCGCCAGTATTGCTGGAAGATACGCTTCTGTGTCTCCAGGTACTGCACACCGAAAGGCGCCGCGAACTCGAAGTAGTCGGCCTTGTTGGATGCAGTGTGTCCGTCGAATTGAGATCGTTCAGCCTTCATTTCTTCCAATTCTCGATGAACCTCTTCAAATTCCAGCGAGTCCCGCCAGGTCTGGTGCCAATCGATATCTGAATGCGAGCCGGGCGCCGCGCCGATAGCCTCGAGCATGTACTCGGCGGGGTTGGCGCCAGGGGGACACTGGTGAGCGCCATTTTTCTCAAAATACTTGATCAAAATGTGAGAGTCATGGCCGACGGGTCCAAAGTACACCGTCTTGCCACCTGCCGCTAAAAAGAGCAGACGGTCGAATCGTTGGAAGAGAATCGCGGATGGCTGGTGGATGGTGCAGAGAATCGCCTGGCCAGCGCGCGTGAGCTTTTCTAGAAGATTGAGGATGGACCAAGACGTCTGAGAATCGAGTCCAGAGGTAGGTTCGTCGAGAAATAGAAGCAGTTGTGGTCTTGCGGCAAGTTCCACACCAATGGTCAATCGTTTTCGCTGTTCCACATTGAGTCCTGGGAAATCAAGTTAGTTACTTTGCATCGGTGAGGGATGGGGATCGAAGTCGTTGGTGGCGTGTTGCAGACGTGAAGGCAGGGGACGCAGAAACGGGTGGACAGACCTTCTCCAGGAACACCCACGACAGCATCGGCATACTCTTGCATATCCAGCAGCTTGATGACCTCTTCAACATAGGCGATCTTTTCAGCACGCGGTGTGTCTCTGGGCTGTCTCAGTAGCGCACTAAAGCGCAATGCCTCGCGGACCGTGGTAGTTTCGAGATGCAAATCCTGCTGCTGCACGTAACCCGTTTTCCGCTGGAAAGAGTCGTCTCGCTGTCTGCCGTCAACTAGCATTTCTCCGGTGATGACTCCCATTGTCACTCGCGTAGCTAGACAGTCGAGTAGAGTGGTCTTTCCTGCGCCCGATACTCCCTACGAGACCTGGTTAACCGCATGGACCGGTCAAGAGGAATTCAACTTACCATCAATGCCGTCATTGTCCCTGGTTTGACCCAGCCGTCAACATGATCCAGGATTCTTCGAGGTTGACCCTTGATTTTGATGTCATAGCAAACATCCTTCCACTGGAATATAGCCGTCTGCTTCTGGATCACAGCCGAGACTTGTCGAGCCAGCTCTTCGTCCTTTGTCTGTCTCCTCTCGAGGGCAACTTTCATGTCAGGAATTCCAGATTCCGCGTCGGCCGGTTTTGCGTTCAAGAAGGCCGGTTTGTGTCCTCGTCGGAACACAAGAACTTCACCTTTGGATTTTTTGGCAGACACTGTCTCAGTCGCCACGAGATAAGCCAGACAGAGTCCGATCATGAAGAGGAAGGTAATCCCGATATTTCTCCACTTGTGGGATGCGTAGTATTGATAGGAAATATTGATGTAGGCGTCACCTTCCACATATGTTTGACCCGCAATCGCACCAACCACGCTGCAAATCTGCCCGGTTGTAGACCCGTTTCCAAATTGCGGCGCAGGCGGTATGAAGGTGGAACAACGATATTGCTGGTGATGGAATTCGTTCACCATGAGAGATTCAAAGCCGTAGGCCGTCGGGTTGATGTAGTTAATCCAACGAGCCCATCCATGCATGTAGGTGACAGGAATGACAAAACCTGATCTAAACGTCAGTGACCGCGCTAGAAGACGAGGGGGCATACTGTTCTTAGGGCAACATACCGGTGTAGACCACAATGGCAATCATCAAAACCGCGGTTGGTACCAATGCTTGGATCAAGGTGCGCGAGACTGATGCAATAAAGCGAAACAGCATAGACATGGTCAGTGTGACCACGTATGATGTGAATAAGAAGAAAAAGAAGGCGCCAGGTGTCCGTCGCAGATTTGTCATAAAGTACAGAATCAGGTTGAATCCAATCGCATTGAGCGTCTTTGCCGGTATGTCCGTTAACATGGAGGCAAATGCCTCGGCCGAGGGATGATATAGGGCGTATCTTTGGTGTTTTTCGACGATAGGTCGCTGTGCGTAAAGCGTCAAAATCTCCAACGCGCTGCCAAATGCGTTGAGTAGCACGGCGAAGAAAATCAGAGAGCTTCGGGCCCGTAGAGAGTCGCTATCAGCCGGCAAGTTGTAGAAAAGAGAGGAAACCACGAGAGCGTTGACGCAATTTCCGAACAGCTGTGTGAGGGTAATGGACGGATCGTCCAACAATCTCTTGAAGCCTCGCCATAGACACAGGTTGATTTGATTTCTGTAGGATAAGGTGTAAGGGGACGATTTCCTTTGAGATTTTGATTGTTGAATCCGACGGGACTGCTGGAAGGCGTGGAGATTTGAGCCTCCGATGGGGTTTGCGGTATCGAATTCCTCCATTTCTACCAACATTCGTTGGCGCTCCTCGCTCTTCTCCCACCGTTCAGCAAACTCGTCTGGGGTTCGGGGTACTTGTAATTCGTGGCCCTTTTTTACTAGGCGTTCAATCGGGTTCGTCATAGAGGTCAAGAAATCAGGCACGGTTTGACGTTTAGCACACTCGAAACCCATATTTTCGAAGTAGCGCTGAGCCTCCGTAGTACGACCAAAGAAGATTTGCCTTCCCTGATATAGCACAATGACTTTGTCGAAGAAATCGTAAGCTGTCTGTGGTGATTGATAGATGGCGACAGCGGTAGTTGCCTCATTCAAATCGGTGGACGTTCGGAGGGTTTTACAGAATTCAATTGCGTTGGCAGAGTCAAGCCCTCGTGTGCTGTTGTCCCAGCATTGTAATGGCGCATTGCTAAGGGCAGCTTCTGCAATGGAAACTCTTTTTCTTTCGCCACCACTCACTCCACGAACGAAATCGTTTCCGACTTTGGTGTTGATTGTATGCTTGATTCCAAAAGTGGCCATTACCACGTCTCGTAGATGCGCTGAGTACATGTCTCTCGTGACACCGTCTGGTAGCTTTAGATTCTGTGGTGTTCTCGCTCGCGAAGCGAAGAGAAGCGTGTCACCGACAGTCAACATGGGAAAATGGACATCTTGCTCAGCGGTGTAGATGGCTTCACCTCGGAAGTCCTTGTGCATCTGGTCGTAGCTGATGCCTTGATAATTGAAATAGGAATCTTCCCCGAGAGAGAAGCCATCTGTTTCTCCAGTAATTGTTTTCAAGAAGGTAGAGCATCCGGAGCCAGGAGGACCGAGGACGACCAACATCTCGCCTGGCTGGACAACTCCTTCGAAATTCCGTAGGATATCAACGCGTTGCCCTTTGTTGCCCATCAGGCCTCTCACGAAGTCGGCACCGGCCAAAGGGTAGTTGTCCACGGTCTTCTGAAAGTCGCTTCCCTTTGAGTAGCCAAAAGCCGAGAGATTCCGAAAGGCGAAACCCGCGCGGCGGCCAACGTTATCTTGGCCAGATTCTTTGTGGAGTCTCAGCATAGCTTTGGTCCAGGCTCTGCCATTGAAGTTGTCGGAATTGGGATCAATCTCAGAATCAACCACGGCGGCATCAAAAGGATTGGAATCGGGCTCTTGAACGGAGGCCAGAGAGTATTGACGAGCAAGCTTCTGGATATGTCGATTCTCCTCCTGGCGCTCATCAACAACAACGCCCCCGCCCTGGGAATCCGTCCTGTCGAGGTGATCGTAACCCTGGGGGCCATCTGACGAGGCCCCTAAAAACTGGCGAGAGTGATCATAATTTGTTGTGATGTTGCCAACCAATGAGGTCGACATGTTGAAGAGGAATTACGCGTCGGGATTCAGGATAGAGGAGTTGGCCGACAGGCAGGAGAAGTTTGCTTATCCGTATGGACTAGGGAGAGACACGAACAAGACAAGTGAACCACGAAAGCATAGCTGAGGAGGGAATAAGCCAAGGAGAAGAAGGGTTTGGGAAGAGGACAAAGAACAGTGGACGAGAAGATGAAATTCGGATACAGGGTAATAAAAGCAGCTGAGGTTTGGAAGAAATCCATGATGCCCAGGGTGAAATGGTGTTCCCGATTGGCGATTGGCTGCCGGCGCGGACCATCAACGAACCGTAGGGAGAAAGTGGACATGTGAGTGGGCTAGAAACGAATCGCCTGGGCAAAGAACAAAGTGACATTGGCGAGGCCCATAGGACGCCTGGTTGGATGGCTAGATTGAGAATAGTGTACGAGGATTGAGGCGACCCGTGGTGTGGAGTGTGAAGAGCGGGACGGAAGAGATTAACGTCCATGGCGCCATGTTTCTGGAGAAGTCCTTTCGCACTGCCGATGAGTGGCATCGGCAAACCCTGACTTCTCGGCCGGTTCATTATTCTCGGCTGTGCAATGCACAACCGCACAAGACGCCCGTCGGTCTCCACCAGACAGGAAATCCATTGACTGTGAGAGGGTCGGAAGTGATCGAATTTCGCTCCGGGCAGATCGAACACCTAGAGATTCTTCCACAGTATGTTGCAGCCCTGAGCAGGAATGTAATCTTCTGGAGTTTCCCTGATTTGTTGTCTTTGGCGGTCATTCATGCTGCGTCCAGAACTTAGAAAATGTCGAATGATGTTGAAAAGCCGTCATGTTCTCGGAGACCGCATCCACAAAGTCTCCTAGAGACAGGCCCTTACCCAGTACGTATCTCCCGTATCCGTATTGCTCGGGCGCTGCTGCCTTCGCCTGGTGGCCTCCTTTTCATCGTGCCCAGCGCCAAGCCTTGGCAGCTCGGCGATGCTGACATCAGCGTCGGTGATGACGACTATCGTGGAAACTAAACCGATCTCAGTAAGCGACATTCAACGCCCGCTCCTTCACGCGCCTTCGTCCGCGTCCGAGGGTTCAGAAGAGGCAACTGGAGTGGAATCGATCGTCGACGGCTCCCGAATATTCGACGGAATACGGAGTACCGAGTAACTTAACGCTGAGCAGGCGGGTAGGCCTTGCTTCCGGATGTCGGATCTGCTTCAATTCCGTTGAACAAACAACCCTGGGATTCGCTCCCCGTTATTAAGTTTCCTTGTCTACCTTTGTACACTTAACAGGCAGACACCCTGTCTATGCCACGCTATTTCCTCAGCCTTGGAATTAGATTTGGTCTGTCTCTTATTGTGTACTCTGTATTCTTCGTCCTATGCTTGCGACGCGCTGCGCACCAAGTACGTAGAACTAACCAGAAGGTTACCTTCAGTGCAACCGCTGCAGCATTCTTTGTACCACCACAATTTCTGGGCGTTTTTTTTGCCCACAATGACTCACGCTTCCGAGATGTTTCTCCTGCGCAGCCACGGGCATCATTTTGACACTGATATGGTTACATTCTACCGGGTTACCAGTACTCACACTTACTGTCCAATCAAGGGTTATTTACTTAGCAAAAGGTTGGATACATTGCGTCCAAAAGTCACCAGAGCAATCAGAAAGTGCCAAACAGGGAGGACAGCCAGGATCAGAGAACTGGTGTTTGACATCCTCGAGTCACATTTTCAATGGAAAGCGGTCAAGGAACAAGAGTTAGATGGTAAATTCCAATCAAGATCACAAAATATAGCTTCCTCAAGAATTAAGTTAGCACAAACCCAAACATGTAGCACGAATGATGCTCTGGTTGACCAATATGTAGATGGATTCAGTGATGATTCGTTGTCAGCAACACAGGATTACAACCCCGGGAAAAAACCAAGCGGGGATGATGCATTGGTGCTTACAAGTATCGTTTAGGCTTACTGTCGAGTTGAGTTGCTCAATTCCGTGGCTGAGGGATCGGGTCAATTTTTTTGTACTTCCGGCTTCCTCGAATTCTTTCTTTCTAGTCTTGCCTCGGTGACACAGGCATCAAGATCATGAAATTAAATGGAAGCTCGAAATGACTGTTTACTTAATACAACCTCGAGAATCCGAGACAGTCGCCCCGACGTGTTAAATAACGTATCAGAACCCACGATGAAGACTCTCATGTTCCATCCATGCTACCGCGGTCTGTGGAACAGCAGCCTGCTGAGAGATTCCTTGTGCTTAGATTTGCGATGCCCCCCCAATCTGGACGTATCGAGTTGTGCCTCTTGTCTGTGGGCTGCTGAGAGTGAAAGGACGTCGAAATTTGGGGAGAGCAGAGACCGTACATGGTCAGAACTATCCTAGCTGATCGAGTTCGGAACAAAGCACCCTCTCAATTTTCTCTGGTGCATTTTCGCGTTCTTCTAGACCTTAGAAAAATATTGGATATTGACTGACAAGACCCGAAACATTAATATTGTTATAGGTCTCAAGGCGCCATGAGGTTTAATATCAGGCAGTATAGAAGTTGCCAACTGTTCCGTACATGCCCCCTATGAAATCTTTACGATACAGTCTTTGCACCTGCTCTCACCCAAAAATTGACCCGAATTCTACTAGACTCGTTTTTTGGGCGAGAAGCCTAGAACGGGCTCGATACACACGTTTTCGAACTTACCAGTCTCCCAGTAAAGATGATTTGGCTGGGTTGTCTTCTCCATCTTCTCTGGTCTTCGCTCAGGCTTGTGCGAACCCAGGAAAGTGATGGAGACTACCCTGGAAAGATCGACTGCTTTAGCTGGACTGGTCAGGATATCCCTAACAGCACGGAATGTCCGGGGTCCCAAATCTGCTGCGAGACAATGGACCTTTGTCGCTCGAACCGGTTGTGTTTCCAGGACGATGAATTCATCGTCCCTGCATGCGCTAGTTTTCCATGGGATGAATGCGCGAATATATGTCAATATGGTCCGTCGTCGCACTAGCACACAAATGTCTTGAAGCGTTCATCAACTGACCATGTCCAACAGATCTAGGAACTGGATACCTCCCTCGTGCGTTCGAATGCGATGATGGAAGTTTTTGTTGCGATGATGATCCTCTCTGCTGTTTCGATGGTCGCGGCATCACGCTTGATGCCGCCGGTGCTATCGTCTCCATGGATTACAATACACCCATCCTCTCCGGGGCGGCTTCAAGCGACTCTTCCTTTGCAGCACCAGCAACAACCTCCATCGGTGGCCTTGTGTCCGCCAGTGTCACGACATCATCTCCAGGCGCATCATCATCATTTTCTTCCAGTGGCCTTTCGATTGGCACCAAGGCGGGCATCGGGGTTGCGGCGGGCATCGCCGGGATCTCCGTCATGACGCTTGCTGCATCGTTGATCTGGGACAGACGTCGACACCGGCAGAGAAGCTTAGCACGGAAGAGACTAGAGCCATTCACAGGTCAAACGGCACCACCAGACGACTCTCGTTCAGACTCGAGGTTGGGAGTTGAAAACTTTCATAGGTCCACTCAACCGTTAGAACTCGGGGTAATCAAACCACCACTTGAGCATGGGAGGCACGAATTGCCCGGTTAGGCCAGCAAAAGACCCTTGTGTCATATGCAGTGAATTTGGATGAGGTTGTGATGATGGATCTGAATTGACCTTGGGTTGGTGATATGATAAGAGCGGCGCATTGTTGCTTTCGAAGGCAGACTTTCAGGCTGAAATGTGTTCTAAACAATGGATGGAGGTTGAGAGCAACTTGTGGTCGAGTGGGAATGCTATGTAGCAATTATCCATGTAATCACGTGATAATGGCTTGGCAGAGAGCTCTTAGTACTCGATCCTCAAAAAGTTCCAGCGTCAGGGTGCGCATCCCGTCACCCCAATTCATCCTCGAGTACCAACTCGTTAGCAGAGGCATGGCGCACACATCTGTTTCTCAGGGTCTGCTCGGGCTCGCCAGAGGCTTCAAGCGACTGACTGTCGCAGACCCATTGACAGTACGCTTTCACCCGAACTCAGCAACCCATTATTCCTCTCGACTGACTCTCTCTCTAGCAATGTCTCGCACCTAGACTATCACGTCAATTCGCCTCTCAAGCCGAACTCCCTATCGCCGAAATTTCAAAAGAGATTGACGCAAGTCTCGGTACACCAAAAGCGGCTCCAAACGTGTCCAAACTCAGCAACAAAGCCAACCTGATCACATCCGTTACCCCAGATTTCAACACCATGGAACCCGCCGTGCTGACGACCCTGTACTCCTGGCCAGCGCTGGAACCGAAGAATTGGGTGTGGTACAACCCCAAATACCTCGACATGCCTCTCCGGCGGGACATCCTCCACCGTGCTGTCGTTTATGAGGGAGATGCTACAAGGCAGGGCACTGCAAGCACCAAGTGGCGCGGTGAGGTCCACGGCAGCAATCGCAAGCTGCACCAGCAGAAAGGGACCGGCCAGGCCCGTGTGGGCAGCAAGAAATCACCTATAAGAAGAGGCGGAGGTGTCGCATTTGGGCCCAAACCAAGAGATTTTTCCACCGAGCTTCAACGCAAAGTCTACGACCAGGCATGGAGGATCGCGTTAAGCTATCGACAAAGGAGAGGAGAGCTGATTATACTGGACCAAAATATTGAACTAGAAGATGACCAGGGGGCACGATTTCTGAACAATGTTTTTGAGAGCAATCAATGGGGGAAGCCGAATGGCCGAAGTTTGCTAGTTACGAAGAAGCTTCAGAGCAAACACCCACGAATGTTTGAGGCCATGCGCGAAGTTGGTGAGCACGGGACCATGAAGGACATCGAAGATGTCGATGTTAAGGACCTCTTGGAGACTGGTCGCATTGTCATGAGTCGAGAGGTTCTGCATAGACTTCTCCATCAACACTCGACTGACTTGAAATGAAAGGATAGAGGTGGAGCTTCTTTTGGAGGAGGGTCTGTAAAATATGTGTATAGGGAAGGACGTTGAGCGTCTAGCTAGTTCAATTTCCAAAGGGCTCGACCACATGTTCCTCCGACAAGCACAGTACGGGATGATGCTTCTGTAAGGCCTTGATTGATTGAAAAGCATTGACCCTAGTATGGAACAGGTATTACTTATCATTTGTGGTTCCCTGAGGCTGAGGAGTCTGCTTCGATTAATAACCAGCATTTTGACCTTTTGCTGACAGAGAAAGTTGGTGAATCGCCGATCCTGTTTTGGGGTAAATTTTCCGTATGACAGCTTTTAACAGCACAAACAGCGACGACAGCTACCATAAATGACATAAATCCCTTGTCAGGCGGACAGCTCTGTAGTTTTCGCGTGGCGCAACGACTATAGCCTCATGTAAGCATACGGTAACGTTCCCTCAATGGGAGGGTAGGCGAGATAGACATGAGGTAATTCCCTTTTTCGGCCAAAGGGCAAATCCCCGCCTACCCAATAGCATCTCTCAAATTAAACCGTCAGATCTCTGGAATAGCTTAGCTCCTCGCTGCTTGAACGATGCTGATTGTTACCGCCCCTTGTCAAGCCTGCGCTTGGGCAATTCATTTCATTCTCAGGGGCCACATTCAATTGAATCCACGACGGAGTCTTAATACAGCGAAATGCCGCCGCGCGGAGACATGTTAAAGGGCCATTTGTCATTCGTCATTCGCCATTCGCCATTCGCCATGTTGCTTGCATCCACACTTTCTGCATGTGGAAGTAGTAGGAATACTTCAAAACCTGGCCATCACGTTCATTATGTAAGTCTCATCAGGTAAGCTTTGATCCTGGTATCGATCTTACAAGGGAGGCAAGAGATTCATATATTAATCTTCCTTCTGGTGCCACATGTGTTCTTTTGAATTCATCTCACAGTTCCAGGCAATCATCACTACTAAGTTTAACCGCAAGTGTCCAAAGCAGCCACCGCAGGGGACATCATGAAGGACATCATTAGAGATGCATGGCTGGGTCAAGCTATCAGAATCTTGTCTAAAGGCAGACTCTTTCGCTATGCTGAAGACGAAGAGAATTTCACCTGGTCGGCGCTAGTAAGTTCTTAATAGAATAGCCGACAGATCAAGACTCACAATCATCAGGACGAGACGGTCGACGAGAAACAGCAGCACCAGGTTTCGTCCCTCAGCAATGCGGCTACCATTCCCTCCGAAAGCTCCAGTCGACTCGGTGATGCAGAGGAAGGAGACAAGGAGGATGAAGACATAGCCACACGACGGGCTGAAATGCGAGAAACAACTGCCAGCCTCGAGTTGACCCATAGTCTCACCCGGACAGCGTCGTTGCCGTATACGAGTGAACGCTTTGAAGTCGAAGAGGAACTGGCCGCGTACAAAACAAAAAGCATCGTCATCGCGCCAGTGAAGACCAAGGACGGTGTCGTCCTCGTCGACTGGTACACCACAGACGATCCGGAGAACCCTCAGAACTGGTCTCCGTCCAAGAAAGGCTTTGTCCTCGTCCAGCTTTGCTTGTACACCCTCGCCGCCTACGGGGCTTCGAGCATGTACGTCCCCGGGGAAGAAGGGGTGATGCATGAATTCCACGTCGGTCCCACAGCCGCAGCAATGGGGCTGGCCATTTACGTGATCGGCTATGGAGTCGGACCCCTGCTGTTCGCACCCATGAGCGAAATCGCCATTTTTGGCCGCAACTGGGTCTACATCCCGACCTTTTTTCTCTTTGTCATCTTGTCTATCCCGACCGCGGTCGTTCAGAACTACGCCGGCCTGTTGGTTCTGCGGTTTTTGCAAGGGTTCTTCTCAAGCCCGTGTCTAGCCAACGGAGGAGCGACTGTTGGAGATATGGTAAGTGTGCTACCTCTCTACTCCGATCTTCACAAACCCTTTCCCAACCGAAAGTCTAACGTCCAAACTCAGTATGGCCTTCTGGAACTGCCAGTGTATCTTTCCTCCTGGACTGCGGCCGCCTTTTGGGGTCCAGCATTAGGGCCGGGAATAGCCTCCTTCGCCGTTCAAGCTAAAGGGTGAGACCTCTACTCGAAAGACCCGAAAGACATGAGAGAGAATTCACAAAGCTAACCGCGATTCAGATGGCGCTGGGGACTCTGGGAGATTGTCTGGATGACGGCTCCGATATTCGTGGTTTTCTTCATCGCTTTCCCGGAGACATCGGCGCAAAACATCCTTCGCCGACGCGCCTACCGGCTCCGCAAACTGACGGGCAGGACTGATCTCAAAGCCAAGAGCGAAATCGATCAGGCAAACATGAAATTCTCCGCTGTCTTCCTGGATGCCATCGTCAAGCCCGTCGAAATCATGGTCAAGGATCCAGCAATCCTATTTACCAACCTCTATGTCAGTCATTGCCTCTCTTCCCCACCCCCAGCTCTATGGTCTCTCTAGCTTACATACTAACACTGAGACCCATAGACATCTTTAACATATGCCATATACTATGGCTTCTTTGAAGTCTTCCCCTTGGTGTACCCACCCATTTACGGCTTCAATCTGGGCGAGACAGGCCTGACTTTTCTCTCCATCGGCGTCGCGTGCCTCATCGGCGTGACAATTTTCAACCTCTATCAGAAATATTACTTGATTCCGGATATTATGAAGAATGGGCTCCGCGCCCCGGAACACCGTCTTGTGCCAGCTCTGTTTGCCTCTGTTCTACTACCTGCGGGATATTTCATGTTCGGTAAGACTAATGTGGCTCTCCTGCTTTATGTTGCATTTACTACTTCAACCCAACGTCCACGATCACCGATCAATTGGCTAACATTAAAACTTACAGGCTGGACTGCCCGCGACTCGGTTCACTGGATCGTCAGCCTGATCGGCGTGACCATCCTTGTCGCATCCAACTTCATCATCTTCCAGTGTATCTTCGTCTACATCCCGCTATCTTACCCGCAATACACGGCTTCGCTGTTCGCAGCCAACGATTTGTCCCGAGCCTCCCTCGCCGCCGGCTGCGTGCTATTCTCGCGGCCGATGTTCATCAATCTCGGCATCGGCGGTGGCGTCAGTGTGCTGGCTGGGTTGGCGGTCGCTGGGGTTTTTGGCATGTGGGCTTTGTGGAAATTCGGTGCTAACTTGAGGGCGAGGAGTACGTTTGCTGTCAAGTCGTGAGAACAGTCGGGCTTCTGGATATGTGGCGTCAGGCAGGCTACTGGTATTATCAAGGGGAAGGCTCATGGTCAGCACGTTACTTGGTACTCATGCAATAAAATACTCTAGAACCTGCTTCAAAGCCTAAGTTCTTTGGACCTATATAGCGATGCAGTTGAGAGGAAGTAGCAACATTTCCAGGTACCTAAAACTCACGCACGACTCTCCAATGCAACAAGGCAACAACAAAGACAGTGCAGGGAGCGAACACTCTCCCCCTCTCTTACAAGATACAATCACTCCCAAGGAATAGGCTTGTTCTCCGTAGTCCACAACTTCTCAGCCTCGCTCTCCGATGGCGGTGCATCGAGTCCTTGTACACGCCACAGGTCCCTCGGTGTCTCCGCGATGTGCATCTCCCATTCAATGCCCTCACTCTCTCTGTCCATGATACTCTCCTTCAGTGCCTTGTTGATCTCGTCCATCCAGCCGCGGCGGTATTTCCTGCCACCTTCCGTGTCTGGATCGGGCATCGTGCGCGCGATCTGTTCGACCGTGATGCGCACGAAATTGGGATGGGGCACGCCGCCGACGAAGATCTGCGTGCCCGGCACGGGGATGAAGAGGACATTGACGTAGAAGGCCGGTAGGCCGATTCCCTTGTACAGCTCCGTAATGGATTGGGCGAGGCGGGATTGTTGGGCCGAGTTGAAGGTCGTGGGCGACGAGTAGATGCGCCAGAGGGGCATGTTGGCGATTGGTAATGATAGAGGATTTTTTACTTCGTGGTGAGGTTGGTCGGTGCTGGGATTTCTCTGGACTGTTGTTTGTTGAAGCAGTGATGACTATGAACACTCGTCGGGGTTGATCTACTTTATATTCCTTTTTCTACGGCCTTGTTGTGGAGAACTGTAAACTCCCATGTCTCCTGTGGGATGTTGGCGGAAACTATTGGCCTTAGTGCTGAGACACCTGTCACCTGCAGTATTTGAATGCCTTGCTGTCGAGCCGCGTCGAGTGATTAAGTAGTTGCCTAAATCGGTAGTTGGTGTCATTTTATTAGACTATATTCCTAGCTGTTGATCCTTCCCGGGCCAGGGGGGGTAATCCTTAGGTGCCGATGAGTACATTTGTGATCAGTAAACAGTCTGGCAAGATCGATCCGTCGGCAAGGCTGGCCAGTCAAGAGTAGAACCGACAAATATTCCGTCCGAAAATTGAATAGTCTGGCCGACCTTCTCCGGAGACGTTCCCTAAAAGAGAGCTCGCACTGCTGCCGGTGAGATTGTGGCGGGGGATGGGGCTAGATTTTGCCATGCCGAGGAGAGACATAACTGAGCATGTCGAACGCACTGTGGACATTCATCCCTTGAATAGCCAATGGAAAGAAGAGTACGAATATAATGTCTTGTCTTATGTAAGAATTTAACGTCGATTTTGGAACGTAGTGCACATCGTTTCGTGAAAGAGTACGCTTACCTGATTCGTTAGAATATTGCCTATTCAGGAACATAAACAATTTTAGGCTGATCCGTGTCATACCTTTTCAGCCGAAGAAGAGATGAAGGGGCCACGAAGTCGAGCTAAGTGAGGAAGAGAGAATGTAGAGTTGGCCATCCAAGGCCTAATGCTCGGGGACAATGGGTAGCTAGGGAGGTATCTTAGATATAGATCGAGACCTGCACAAATCCGATAACTGCCCATAGTTAAAGCTCTAAGTTTCCTATATTCCATGCCCTGTCATTCCATCTTCATTGATGTACTATAAGTCTATCGAGTCTGTGGTCTTATTAGGGGTGACCTCGGTGTATAGTAGTGATATTATTAGGATCGTCCCCATGGACGATCCATAGATCTATATAGACTCTAATAGTAATATCTGACGATATAATAAAGTAGATTCGATTTAAATCCACTCTTCAGTGACCATCTTGGGATTCATCCTAACAATTCTGCTTCAAGTTTTCGCCCTCCTCTGCCTGCGGATCATTCGCACAACTTCATAGAAGGCCTTTTCGACATTAATACTGTTCTTTACAGAAGCCTCGACGAATTCACAGCCTAACTTTCTTGCAAGCGCAATGCCTTCCTGAGTGGAAACCTCACGCTGTGCATACTGATGGGACTTGTTACCTACCAACATTATTGGCACTGAAACGTCGTCAGACATCAGGACGCGCGGGTCAAATAAACCAGGGGTCGTCGATCTCTGAATATCTTTGATTGCCAGTACTTGCCGGTGAAGCTGCTCTGCCCGTGCAAAGGAAGCACGGTTTGTGATGGAATAAACGAGGACAAATCCTTGGCCGTCCTTGATCAACAGATCTTGGAGCGCCGTAAACTGTTCTAGTCCCGCGGTATCCATGATGTCAAGGACACAAGGTTCCTTGTCGATAATAACGTGCTTTCTGTAAGAGTCTTCTATGGTGGGATCATAAGATTCGATGAAGTCATTGCAACAAATCTAGTGGATCGATTAGCTGCCTTGTTCTGAACAGTCTCATAGGGCCTTCGACGAACCTTAGTGATCAATTCGGTTTTGCCGACATCGCCGTCTCCCAACACTACAAGCCTGTACAATTGCATCTTGCCCATGCCATTACCGCCAGATCGAAAACTGCGACCCTTGTCGGGGCTCATTACAGGTGGGCTCTTCGCTACCAACCTGTCATTGATTCGTGGAAAACCTGGCATATTCCACAGAGAGGGTCGTCTTCGAATGGAAATGCGTCCGCTGGACCTCGATGAAGGGCGGCCACCTTCAGTACGCGCTGGTTCTGGCTCCTCGGTACCAGACATTATCTTTGCAAACGTCAACTGCGGCCCGATACTGTTGATTTCTTCCAAAGATATCGGCAGCGCAATGACTGAGATCACAGAGATATCGTTCAGACTCAGCCCAGACAACATGCTCCACGCGCAGATCGCCGAACTTTTTAAAGAGACGTCCGAATCCTTGGACTGGACACGCGCATACACGCGCGTCTGTTCTAAGATTATTTCGAACTCCCGGGGAGAAATGGCGTTGTTGAAAGCAGCCTCCAGCGAGATGGAGTCTTCCAACTTTGGAAGACCAATGGCAGAAGTGCTAGACCCGGGACCGTGAGGGAAAGCACCTTGCGCCCGGCTAACGGAATGGTTGTCGTCGAAAAATCTGATCGAGGTGTCATCAGCTCCGCGATAGAAGCCGTACTCTTCTAATCGGCAAAGAAGAGCTTGGTTCTGATCCACAACCTTCCGCACTGTGTCTTGTAGAGTGTCGAGACACCTTTGAGCTTCGAGATCAGATTCACTATTCACCGCGTCAGCCAGATATAACGGTGACGAGGGGTTTGCCGCCGTGCTACCCACCACTGAAGAATGCTGAGCATTACGGACAGAGAGGTTTTGTGCAATTCCATCCGCTGTACAGTACGCAATATCTTATCCTCCACTAACACCCACTTCACGCTGTCCCATTTAGAGCTCCTTCCATCAGCACCAGCCGCCGGGTTCACTATCGCTTCGAGCTCCGAAAATGAATGAATTGATTCTCGGAAGGTGATGACTAGATGCCTGACGTGGATCATTTCCTTCCTGTTTTTGGGCAGCTTTGATAACTTATCCATCACCAGCCTAACGGAGGTGAGGACCATTCGCATCTCTTCAACAGCAGCCAGAGCTGCTCGAGCGGAGTTGGGGGCATCGGCGACGCTTGAGATGAAGCCAGAGATGATGATGCAGATGTTCCCAGCGACGCTGAGCAGACCCGTCACGGAAGCAGCGATACTCAAGGGATCTGCCATTGCGATGTTTGGGACGGACATCAGTGGGTTTCATGGCGGCGCGAAGAAAGAGGGGGTGAAAAGACATCGGCGAGGCTGTGTGAGGCTTGGCAAGGCGTTTTAACGCCTTGCACAGCCACAGGTCGCCCATCTGCATCCGAAGCGAGAAGCTGGAGTGAGAATCCCTATTACCTAGTAAGCCTTGTAATAATAATACTCGATCCCTAGAAACAGAAATCAAATCTTCTGGTTTGGAACGATGTGGCATTGGCCGAACTAGTCGATAATAAGAAACCCGATGAATAAGCTACCGAGAGTTGAGGGCCGTCTCGGAACATCTACGATAGAAATCTCCTTTTTGTGGAGCTGTGATGAAACGACTGGCAATTCCCACGTTTGGTGCTACACAAATCTGTGATATTAACAGGACCAAATCCCTACCTTTCAACCTTTCTTAAAAGTAGAATCGCGTAAAGCGAATGTTGTTGCTGTCATCGAAGTGAGGGAATTTACCACCTGCCCTCCTGAAAGGCAGCCTCGCGTCGTTCTTTTGGCACTATTCGTGTGACCACAGTCCGAACCTCAGTGCCAGAAGTAATTTAGAAACTAGAGGAAATGAGCACCGAGAAAATATTCTCAACCCAAGTTTATTTTTGAAGTGATCTACTTGGTATCTTAACTCCCTGAGTGTGTCTAACACTGGACCAAACGCTGGGCGAGACTTTTACGGGCAGTTTCCTGCCTTTGAGCCTCTGGTCTATGAGCCATAAGCCGACCACAAATTCCTCCCGCCTAAGGGCCTTTGCACCGGGTTGTGTGACAAGATCCCATATTTCTTCGAGAACGTCTTTGGGTAAACGACTCCGTTCCCAGATATCCCGGACCACAACATTGACGACCAAGTCAGCGGTGGCAGATCCGTCCGTGAATGACTCGGAGTCCAGATTGTCGAGGGTATAGTCATGAAGAACGCCCCTGTTCGCAGCCCAGACACCCTCATATCTCTTCCTTTCGCGCTCTGTGATATTGTCACGCCATCTTTTTCGATCACCCTCATGATGCATGTTAGGATGTCGCCTCCAATGTCGCCGGCCTCGCCTGGATTGATCTTCCACAAAATCCTCATGCTCTGGCAAGTGATTGCGCAATGTTTGCCTCATAGGCCGAACTACCAGAGGTTTTAGTGGCGAGGTTTGGGATTCTGTCTCGTTCCTGAGACCGTGCGAGTGCTTATGATGTCGCCCGACCTCGAAGAGTCCGACTGACTTGGATCTCCGGGGTTTTGGTGGAGGTGGCTTGTTGACCGGTGATGCAACCCGTGAAGCTGTCTGTGAAGATGCTATGTTCCCAGCGATCATGGCATCGGCAAGGGAGCTGGCAGTCAACTTGGTTCGGGAGTCTAATATGGCAGCCTTGGGGTTTGGGGCATTCGCTTGTTCCTGTGCCATGATTGCTGCACGGCTGGGCCGCACTGGGACGGGGGCATGAAGAGGTTTCAAATGTAGTTCTTTATCTGTAGTTCGGATTGAATCGGTGTCAGAATCGGTATGTGGAGATGTCAGCCTGATGTTGGGCCGAGATAAGCCAATTGTCGGTTGGGGACTCAGGCCGACATTTTGTGGTGGCGGCTCAATTGGAGTTCCTTCACTAGAGGTAGACAGATTCCGCCGCCTCCAAGCCTCATGACTCGCAGCATTCCTCGTGGCGGTGGCTACTGCAGCAGCCCTGGATGGGGAGCGGCTCGAGACGGTGGAAGATGGAGAAGACTGAAGAGTCATATGCGGAATATAACCTGGGTCATTCTTTTGCCTATCGCCCGTTGTGCCCCGGACTTGAACTTGAGCTGTTGCCATTGAAGCCAAGGCTCCAGCGAGAGCGGCTGGGCTTCTCTGAAGCGGCTGTTGAGCCTGTGTGTTGCTGCTTGTGCTCATGCCCCGCTCTCGGTTTTCGGGAGGATGGTCCACTCTCACTAGATATGAACCTGTTGGATTTCTTTGAATTTCTGGCCTGCGGACAGGGCTTGTTCTTGCAGAAGCGGCAACGGCAGCAACGGCAGAGGTGGAGCGGGGGAGATGCGGTTGTAGCCCAGATTGTGTAGGAGAAATGGGTGCAACATTCGAGACCGCAGCCGACAACCTTTCAGCCGTTAACGCACGGCCGCGTGGAGTTGAAAAGCGTTCTTGTGACGGATGGACATTTTGCCGAGAAGTCTGTCCTTGCTGCTGCTGCAGCTTCTGCTCTTGATCCTGTTGCTTCTTCTTGCCAGCCGCTGCAGTCGCAGCAAGCAAGGCCCCTGCGGAAGGGTTATGTGAAGAGGATGTATTTAAGGGTTTCGGAGGGGTGGAGCTGAAAGCAGAAGCAGCGACGGACGCACCACGCAGGGCAGGAGAAGGCAGAGGACTTAGTTTCGGAGTCGCTGCATTTTGGAGAATGGAGGGTGGCTTTGGCGCCACAGGAGGACGCCCTGCATGTTTCTCAGTCATCAATCCATTGGCTGTCGGCCAAAGAGAGATGCCGAAGCATCGAACACAAGCGGAACAAAAGCGGGAATAGGTGCGATTAGTAAGGGCCCAGTAACAGTACAGTAACGCACGTTGCTGGCAAGGTCTAATATGTAGAGAAACGAATGATAGAGAGTGTGAAAGACGAGAGGGGAGAGGAGCGGAAGAGCAGGGACGGATGTGTAGGATGCGATTGTCTCGTCAGCTTGCGACGAACGTCCCGATTCGGAATCCGAATATTGATCACGTGATGGCGCGATCCTTGGCGCGTTCAGGCAGCCTCGTCACGTGGTCTTGGCAAACAGGCCTTGGCACTTCAGCCTTGACTTGTTTGTTCTCACTGTGCATCACATCACACACACCCTGACCATCAGTTGCGAGATTCACCGGAGCCTCTCTCGGCCCGTTTGTTTGGAGTCTTGCATCAAGGCGCTATGTAAAGAGCCTCATCTCGTCCCGAACAGTGATAGCACTACCTTTCCGACAGTCTGCACTTACCATCAGATAACCGACCTAGAGCCCCCCGCATTTGAATGCTTCAGATGTCGCCATGTCGTCGGACCACGAAGACATGGAGGTTGACTCCACAAGTGGGCAGCCTGGTCCGGCTGAAACGGAGCAGAGGTTAGATTCCGAGTATCCGAATCGACCTCGGAACCAACATGAGACTTTCCCTTTCCACACTCTTTTCCAAGATCTGTTTCAACCACTCCTCGACAGCCGCCAGCAAAATATCACTGGCACCAATATTAACCAACGGAAGATGGGACCAGGTCCCCGCCATAAGACATCTCCCTTCGAGAAGCGTCGAGCTATCATAGAACGGTATATCGACCGATGGCGACGAGAAGTCGGACCCGATTTCTATCCGGCGATGCGGCTGATAATTCCAGACAAGGACCGTGAACGTGGAGTCTACGGCTTGAAGGAGAAAATTCTCAGTAGACTACTTGTCAAGGTCATGAAGATCGACAAGAATTCCGAAGATGGATTGAGTCTTCTCAACTGGAAGCTACCCGCCCAGAACCGTGGTGCGCAAATGGCCGGTGACTTTCCAGGACGCTGCTACCGAGTGATCTCAAAACGACCGATGAGAACCGAGGTTGGAGACATGACCATTAGGGACGTGAATGAACTCTTGGACCAATTGTCCTCTGCTCCGAGAGAAGAGGTCCAATTGCCGATCATGGCTGAATTTTACAAACGCATGAATGCTGATGAACTCCAGTGGTTGATCCGGATCATTCTGCGAGGGATGAAAATTGGGGCCACGGAGAAGACCTTCTTCCACATATTCCATCCCGACGCTGAGAGCCTATTCAATGTCTCCAGCAACCTCCGCCGAGTGTGTTGGGAGCTTTGGAACCCAAAAACACGCCTGGAAGGCGACGAATCTGGAGTCAAACTCATGCAGTGTTTCCAACCGGAACTGGCGTCAGGCTCAGAAACGTCACTTGACAAGATGGTCAACCGACTGCGCCCGACGGAAGAGGATAACGAGTTTTGGATCGAAGAGAAGCTGGATGGCGAGCGCATGCAGCTGCACATGGTGACAGACGATGGCGTGGAAGGAGGGAAACGCTTCCGGTTCTGGTCGCGTAAAGCCAAAGAATATACATATCTCTACGGCGATGGACTCTACGATAGCAAGGGGGCATTGACACAGTTCCTCACAGATGTATTCCAGGATGGAGTGGAGAATCTCATCCTCGATGGCGAGATGATCACCTGGGACCCAGAGCAGAATGCGATGGTGCCGTTTGGTTCGTTAAAGACAGCTGCACTGGCGGAGCAGCGCAATCCCCATGCCCGGGGCCCGAGACCGCTCTTCCGTGTCTTCGACATTCTATTTCTCAACGACCAGCTGCTGACGCGCTATACCCTTCGCGATCGGCGTAAAGCCCTGGAAAGAAGCATCAGGACCGAACCTGGACGCCTCGAGCTTCACGAGTACACTGTAGCGACGACGTCCGGAGAAATTGAGGAGCGACTGCGTGAGGTTGTCGCACAGTCCTCGGAGGGACTGGTGCTCAAGAACCCACGGTCCGCCTATTTACTCGATGAGCGCAATGGTGACTGGCAGAAAGTCAAGCCCGAATACATGCTTGATTTCGGCACGTCCCTCGACTGTCTGATCATCGGCGGCTTCTATGGGTCAGGCAGGCGAGGCGGAATGCTCTCAAGTTTCCTGTGCGGTCTGCGCGCTCCCCAGAGCTATGGTCAGAGTCAAAGCCGGCAACAGAGCCAGCAACAGAGCCAGCAACAGAGCCAGCAACAGAGCCAATCCCAGTCCCAGTCCCAGTCGCAACATCAAACCACGTCCCAAACAACCGACGCAACCCCCAAATTCGTATCCTTCTTCAAGGTCGGTGGCGGCATGACAGCAAACGACTACGCCACAATACGGCACACAACAGACGGGAAATGGATCGACTGGGACACACGGCACCCGCCAAACGCACACATTGACCTGGGCTACTATAGTAGCGGCAAGGCTAATTCAACTCGCGAGAGGCCGGACGTGTGGATCAAGCCAGAGGACAGCCTGGTGATTGAAGTCAAAGCAGCACAGATAACGGCCAGCGACGACTACGGGTGCGGGTGGACACTGCGGTTCCCGCGGTTCAAGCGGCTGCGACGAGACAGGGACTGGACGACGGCGATGTCGCTCGACGAACTCCACGACCTTCGCGCGAAGGTGGAGACGGAAATGTCCAACAAAGCCATGGAGGTGGAGGAGAAGAGGAAGAGTCAGAAGAAGACGGGCGCCCGTCCGCGCAAGAAGGTGGTCACCGTCGCGGGATATCACGCCAAAGAGGTCAACAACGCCTTCGCGTCACTCCCGGACGGGCCTGCCGGGGCCGTCTTCGCCGGGCTGACCTTCTACATCATGACCGAGTCGGCGCTGCAAGGGGAGCAGAAGAAGACGAAACTCGAGCTCGAGGCCCTAGTCAAAGCGCACGGCGGGCGCATCGTGCAGACCCACGATGCCGTCCCAGACACCATCTGCGTGGCGGCCCGGCGCACCGTCAAGGTCGCGAGCCTGGAGAAGCGAGCCGACCGGGAGATGGTACGGCCGCTCTGGATCTTCGACTGCGTGGAGCAGGCACGCAGGGATTCTGCCAGGGGGGTCGCCCCGGAAGTCGTCGTCCCGTACGAGGCCCAGAGGCATTTTTTCTTCACGCCGGAGACGAAGCGGGGTCTCTGGGACGCCAACGCGGACACCTACGGCGATGCCTATGCCCGGGACACGGACACCGACGAGCTGGTACCGTGCATGGCGGCGATGGCGGATGTCAAGGAAGAGGACGACGGACGGGAACCAGAAGTGAAGGAAGAAGAAGACGACGACGAGGATATGATCCCTGTCCTGTTCCCAGACTTCATGGACCGCAAGGGCATGATGTTCCGCGGCCTGACCATGTATTTTGACCAGCCCGACCCCCGTTCGAGCCAAGCACCTCGACAGCAAGACCCGTCACCATCACCGCCACCCCCCTCAACCGACGTCGTGCTCCTGAAAGCCGTCGCGCAATTCAACGGCGCGAAGATACTCCCCAGCTCTCCCTCACCGACAGACCCGAAAGGCCTGACCCATATAATCGCGACCGCCGGCTCCGACCTCCGGGATCTCCGGGCGAAAGTGTCGCGATGGCCAAATGGGCAGATACCAAGGATCATGGCGGCGGATTGGATCCGGGTGTGTTGGAGGGAGGGCACCAGGGTTGACGAGGATGGGTTTGTGGCGAGATGAGATATGTAGATGTTGATGCATCTAATCTCCTCGATCTCCGTCTCTCAGTCACTGATGGCCTTGCCACTTGTTTTGGTCTTGGTGCTCACTTGGTACCAGATGACAAGATGTGCTTGCATATCGGTGGGTGAGTGGGTGGGGTGTTCACCTATTTCCAAATGAATTGATGTGATTCTGATTGATGATTTATCGAGTTTCATTTCCCTGCTGGGCTGTATGCGTGGGGAACTGGGACACACGGCGGCATGCTCGGCAGGAATAAAAGCGACACATTGGCTGGAGGGAAGGAATGAAAGAAGAAAGTTCAAAGTTGTACTACGATTGGTAGTGGTGGCATTCTGTCTCTGCCTAGCTACTTAGCTTGACGAGATGCATCGACTTTCTCCCAGCCAGGCAGCAAGCCAGCGAGACAAACTGAAAGATCGCTGGAGCTTCCTACCCAATCCTAGTGGAATTTCAGGCTAGGAATTCGGCCATTTTCCCATCGTATCGGTTTGTTTCATATACAGCCCAACACTCCAAGGCCTGCCTCAATCTCAAGGCACAAGCCCGATACCGTTTCTTCTATACCGTCTTCAAGCACATGTCAAATCAAATGGCATCAATCCCAATCCCATCCGTCATAATCATACATACAAACTCCAGCGTGCAATCGTAGTTGTAGAAGTATCGGCCTTCCGGGATGCCGCTTTGTGTAACAATTTCGAGTCGTCGTAAAACATCATTCCGAGGAAGATCACAACTCATTGGTGGCTTCCTCGCTCGTTCGATCGCTCGGATTCTTTTGGTCGACGAAAAGTAAAAGGAAAGTAGTAAAACATCACAAGTCTTCGATCGACCAAGCCATCCATCTCTCCACGCCGACTTTCTTGTCCGCCGTCTTGGATGCCTGCTTCTCCTTATCCTTGTCGCCCTCATCCACAGGTGGCAGCCATAAACGGGCATGACCAGCCGCATCATCACTCAACTTGCCATTCTTGCGCATATTCATTTCACACACAAAGACTCTCAAAAAGTCGCGGTTCTCTCTCGGCTCTCTTGATCTCGGCTGTCCTTCTCCCGTCACACCGGCGCCGTCGTCTGTGCCCTCCAACAGGGTTTGAGCGGCACGGTGTTTGTTGCTCGGCGTACCGTCCGGTCCAAGCCAAGTGGGTGGACTCGATGCATGGGCAGTGCGGATGCTGGATGGAATACACGTGGCGAGCGGAATGATGGGTGGGAGGTGAGAGGTCGTGTGCTTGATTCCTCGTTTGGCCTTGATTCTATCCTCAGCAGAGCCGGTGAGGTTATGAGATTGGTTCCTCTTCTTGTTTTTAAGTTTGGGTTTCGCTTCGGCGCTGGTCGGGACGGGCTTTTCGTCAAGCCAGAAGTGCAATTGGGCGGGAGAGTCAGCAGGGACGACGGTCCGGGGATTCAGATATCTTCGAAGAGCGGCGGAAGGAGGTTCGTCTGAAGGCGGAGGGCGCCGGTCGTCGGTCAGGGCGGGTTTGAAATCAAAGAATGACCTGGTCAGGAAATCGTCGGGCTGAACCAGTGGTGGAATGGTAGCGACGTTGGAAACAGTCTGGGCGGCGGATTTGAGGGCTTTCAGAGACGCTGTGAGGCTGGACTTGAAAGAACTCTGCCTTTTGTCCGGTATGACTTGTTTCCGCCTGGGTCTGGGAGGTGGCAACATGGCGAGTTCCGGAGTGGAGGCGCCGCTGAGGGACTCCTCATCCTTGTCGAGGGATAGAAGCGGATGGTGGTTGCTACAATCCTCCGAGCTCGCCATTTGCCGCAGTCGGTGATCGGAAGCAGACCTGAGAGTGGCTGGAGACAGACTGGCCATGTCGGCGGTGCTAAAGTCATCGGGTGAAGGCAGAGAGGGCATCGAGTCGGTGGAAATGGATCTGGTGGACAGAATTCCAGCATCGATTCCCTCACTTCCAACGATCATCTGTCCTTCGACCAAGCCATCGATGTTTCCGAACAGTCCGTCAAACTGCGGATTCGACCAACTCCCTGAAACCCCCCCGTCGGCCTGTGGCTGAACATCCTCCCTCAAGAGCTTACTGAAATCGGCCACATAGTCGCAATTGGGCAGGCGCTGGGCTGGTTTGGGCCGCTGCTTCCTCCTGCTGGGGATTGTGGTGGCGGAGAGAACTTGCTGGACGGATTCCCTCCTCTTTGGTATATCTGAGGCTCGAACGTTTGGGACATCGAGCGAAATCTGGAGCGACGAGGGTCCAGGCCGTCGAGAGCGTGGGGGGGATCGCTGCTCGGTAGGAGGAGGGATGGCAACAGGGTCGGAGTGAGGTGTGTAGTTGGATTCGAGAGATCGTTGGGAGAGACTTTGAGAGAGATTTGAGACTGGAGGGGAGGAGGATGTCCTATCCGCGGACTTTCTTCTGGACACGACGTCTTTCTCGCTGAAATGGAGTTGCCTCTGCGCCAGAGGATTCTGGGCAAAGGCCCGAGGGACCATCATCTGTGCGGCCTGGGACAGGAGTGTAGATGTATTGCTGGTTCCACGAGGTGGCAGCCTGGCGGTTCGTCAACCGAGAGATCTGGGTTTCACGGAGGCATATCGGATTTGTCCGGACTCTCGCTTGAGGAGCGGCGTGCGTAGGCTACGGTAGGGAACAGTCGACGCGGGAGTGAGGGAGAGGGAGAGGTGGACAGGTAGCGACAGTCGAGGAAGGCAGGATGAGCTGGCAAAGGAATGAGGATGACAGCGAAGATAGCATGATTCAGCAGTAAGTAGGTCGGATCTGATGCGCAGGTAAGAGATAGCGACAGGGTAGGCGGTCGAGGAGCGTGTGAGGGCTAGGATGAGGGTCAGGATCAGGATTAACTTAGAATCAGGGTGGTGTGGGTGTCAAAGTCCGCGGAAGGCGGCGAGGAGACTTGACTGGGCGATCAGGAAGAAAGGCAGTCAGCCTACTGGCACGGCTACTGGCTCTGGTGAAGGGACGCTGGGGGGGGTGTTGGGCTGGTCGTGTGCGTGTGCGTGCGTGCGTGCGCCGCCCACAGCTGCCTTGCAGGAGTGCCACGGAGAGCCTGTCACGGCTCTTCGGCCTGTGCACGCCAGGCAAAGATAAGCCTGACGCAGCCTATCGATGGGTCCCAATTGGCCGAATGGCAAAGGTGGGCAGGGCGAGGGCCACGACGGGGCCACAACGGGGCCACAACGGGGCCTGGAGAGAGCCGACCGTAACCTCTCACGGGCTAGTCAGGTGGTATGACCTCAGTTTAGGCTTGCCGAAGAAACCACCTGGCAGGTGGGCAGGCGACCCTGACCCTCTGACGCTGGAGCCCTCGGCCCTGGGTGGACACGGGGGTCGGCGGGCTTGCTTTTGGGTCTCGCGAGGGCTTTGGTCCGCTGAGGAAGCTGTGGTACTGGGTAAATAATACTTACCTAACTCCCTACGGAGTACTTACTGGTAGGGAGCCAACTCGCCCGCTTAGGCTTGGCCGTGCGTCCCCGAAAGTGCCGCCCAAGCATCCGACAGCCATCCGGAGTGCTTTGGTTATTACAGCCCATGAATTTGATTGCTTTTGATCCGACGTTCAAATCACGCCCCTGAAGTGGCGCCCTGAAGTGGCACATGCCTGCCCGTCCATGGTACTGGGTGATAATTCAGTGCATCCGGCGGCGTCAGGTTCAGCTGGCACGATGCCTGTGTCCATCGCCGGTACCTGGGCGACCATTCAGCCGGGCCAAGATGCAGAGGCATCACCCTCGGCTTCCCTTGCAAGCGATTGGCAGGGCGCATTACTCTTGTATAATGGATATTGACTAGCTGTCCCCGTTCCGTTGTCGCTGTGCCTGTGGGGGGAGGGCCTAGGTGGACAGCTCGTCATAACACAACCACAGGGAGCCAGGAGGCCTTCCACCAGGTTATTACCACGTTTCGATGCACTCCCAAGTAAAAAGAAAAATCTGACGTAGGGTTCGACCTAGGTACGGAGTACTCCGTACACCATACAGGCATCCCAGCCCAACACCGGATTTGCTTCTTCGCTTTCTCGCTTCCCTCGCGTCTTCGTCGTCTCCCGCCATTCCAAGAATCTTCGGTTCTTCTAAACCCTCAGTCTCCCGCAGTCTCCACCACCCGACGGCCAATACAATCACTACTGATCCTCACTAATTAGTCACACCCGCATACCCCGGCGAGTGCTCGTCGTCCAGAGCCACCAGGGCCATCAGGCCCGAAAAAGTCCACAAATGCGAAAACAAAATGTCATTAGGCCTGAGAAAATTAGCCGGAATAAGAGCCTTCTCTGGCTTTCCTACTATGGCCTGGCTACTCTGGTCTTGCTGGCAAGCCGCAACCTCCTACGGACCGTCCGTCTGCTTTGCTGCTGACCGAAGCCATTCTGCCGCCCGAGCTTTGACAGCCTCAACGCGCGCTTCATCCCCAGCCGCCTCTTCAAATGCCAGCCAGCGCTTGAACATGTATTTCGCCTGCTTGGGCTTCAGCTTGCCACTGAAAATCCGCTCAAACAATCCGCGGATCTGCTCCTTGTCGTCCAGCTTGACCTCCAGATCAAGCAGCACATTGAACAAGTCCACCCGTTTCGGGAACGAGTTGATCAACCCTTCAAAGATGGTCCGTCCTCGCTCCAGCAAGCCGTTCGCCGACTTGAATTCCAGGTGAGCAAACTTCAACGTCACGTCGAAATGCGTGAATTTGGGCAGCGTTTGAAGCGCCCGAGGCAGCAAGGCTCGCCCTTTGTCCGCATCTCCCATCGTGTCGAACAAGAAAGTCGCATAGTTGATCCACACTTTGGGATCTTGCGTGAATTTCTTCAGCATCCGCTGGAACGACTCGTCCGCCTTGTCCGTCTTTCCAGACTGTATGTAGATGCTGGTCAATCGAGAGTGGATTTCCTGTGCGTCGTTGTATTCACATGCTCGTTTGAACATGGCCTCGATGGCCTCGTCGTCTCCGTACGCATTTTCCAGGTTCAGCAAGGCAACCCATACATTTCTTTTCTCGAATTCCTGCCCGACTCCGATGGTTTTCAGTGCACGTTCTCCAATCTGTCGTGCTTGGTCGGCGTCGCCGAGGTCCAGGTGGAAGGCCATGTACTGGAGCCAGAGGAGGGAAGAGTCAGGTTCACTCATGAGCAGTCGCTCAAAGTCGTCCACAGATTGTGGGCCGTCCACGTCCATATCTCCTGTTCGGTCAATTTGAATCTCGGCTCGTCGCTTCTTCTTTTTATGCGCCTGTTTGGAATTCGCTTCCTCGGAATCTGATGCGTCGGCTGCCCGCTTGTTGGACTTTCCACTGCCGCTTTCAGACACTCCATACCAGTCAAACCCTCCTACTTTGAGTCCTTTGTTTTCGGCTGGTGTGGCAAGGCTGGCCACCACCTCTTCATCATCATCCTCGTCGGATCCGCCCATCTCGTCATCGGATTGATCATCTTCACCTTCTTCAGCCTCTGAGTCTTGGTCCAGGTCAGCCCCACCCACTCCAAGGCTTCCGTCACTGGAATCTGCCTCGCTGTCCTCATCCTCCTCGGCATCCGCAAAATAGGACGCCTTCATGCCGAAATTGACTCTTCGATTGGAGGGGTCGATGGTCAAAACCTTGGCCTTGACGGCGTCTCCCTCATTGAATAGCTTGCTCGCGTCGGTGATTCGTTGCTCGGCTATCTCACTGCGATGGCACAAACCACGCACATTCTCCGAATCGTCAACCAAGATGAAGACACCGAACGGCTCTACCTTGACAACTTTGCCAGTCACGATGTCTCCCACTGTGAGCTCCGTGAATGTGAGAGGTGCTTTGTAGTCCGGGTCCAAGGCAGATTCCTTCAAGCTCATTTGAATGTGGCCCGAAAGCTCATCCACCATGATCACTTTGCCCTTGACAATCTGATCCCGCTGGAAATGATCTTTCCATTCTTTGATGTAGCTGTCAGAGAGGTTGCTTACTCTCACAAAAGCGGTGATGCCATGTCCTAGCGTCACAAATATGCCTTTGTCCGCCACATTGCTGACGAACCCTCGTACCACATTATTGACGGCAAGCTGGCGGAGTGAAGTAATCTCCGCATCGCCGACTTCTAGAGTCGAGCTGAGTACTTTGGACGGACGCGTTGACAGGCTAATTTTTTTGTTTGGAACGTCAACCTTGAGAACACAAACTCGGAGTATCTCATTCTTCTGGTACTTGGCCGGGTCCGCTTCGTCGTAGTTGTCAGCCATATCGATTAGCTCGACAGCTCCAACAATTTGGTCGTTCAGTTGAACGAGAATGTTATGATCAGTAATCTTGGTAACTCGACCTGGAAGGACGAGGCCCTTGGAAATGTGCTCCAATGTCAACGAGGCCGATGAACTATCCGACCTGGCTGTCAAATTTAGGCGGTTTTTTTCAATGTCAACGGTGAGAACGCGAACTCGCAGAGCCGACCCAACAGGAAAGTTGCGGTCCAGATCAGCTGCCAAAGAGAGATCGTCCGAGACATCCATGACGCGAACTCTCCCTCGCACAGAAGGTGAGATATTCACCCAGAGATACTCATCTGCAATGTTGTTGACAAAGGCGAGCCACGAGGAGCCGATCGACATGTCTCCCAAGCTGAGGGCGGTGGTTTGTGGAGCCGAAATTGAGCTCGGTTTGCAGGACAGCTCGAAGACAGTATGCTTCCCATTTCGGTGCGTAATAGGCAGGAATTTGTGATTCCTCGTGTCGTGGGAACCGATGACTTTGACGGTGAGTTCTTGTTTCGGACTGAATTGCTTGAGTGGTTTCTTGCGATCATTAATATCCTCCCAGTTATCAAACACCTCAGAGGCATCAATGCGGCCCTGCACATCCTTGGCCAGCTCCACATTGATCTGCGTCTCCTTGACTGATATCACGCGTGCCTTCGTAATCTTGCCAACGGAAAAGTCGGTCATACTCTGGATGCTGGCGTCAATAGGCTCCACGACTTTGGGAACCTCCACAGCTGAAACACTCTTGGTCGCAACACCGGATGAAGTGTCTCTCATGCTCAGCCAAAATCGAGGGGTGGCACCCTTATAATCAATCGACAGAACTCTAGCGGTGACAGGTTGCAGTTTGGTCATGCCAAAGTCCGCATCATGTTCATTTTCGACAGGCACCTGGTTTTTCGGGATGAGTCCACTGATGCCTCCGGCAAAGTTTACAAACACGCCGTCTTCTGTGATGTTGGATACGTAGCCAGTGAAGAGAGCGCCTTGTTGCAGCTGCTCGTAGTTCTTGAGAAGAGAACCCTCCTGAGCTGCTTTGATCAGGCTTTGCTTGATGGAAACCAGGACTAGTCTCCTCTTGATCTGAACCTGTAGGATGACCACATTTTCAATGTTGATGCCGACACGGATCTTGCCAAATGCAGATTCTCGCTTCTTCAAAGAGCCATCTGCAACGTGATCCATGGTTAGCCTTGTGATGGCGTTAGAGCCATGTAATCTTAATAGGATGTCATTTTGAGACTTTTCGAAAACTGTCCCTCCCGCAATGGTACCAGGTTGCAACGACGCAAGTGAGTCTACAGCCGACGGTTTGGATGAGGTGGCATCTCGGCAGGAGACAACCAACTTCTTCTCAGGAGCTTGGACACCGATGGCGTTCACCGTGACCACTTGGCCCACCCGGAAATGCTCAGTCGCATCTCTGATATATGCTTCGCTCATCTCTGAAACAGGCAGGAACCCTCTCACCGGGCCGTAGAACCGGACAACTGCGCCGGCGGGGTCGACCTTTGTCAAGGTGCCGACTGTAGAGTCCCCAATCTTAATGTCCTCGTATCGCAACCAGGCTCTTTGGTCGCTATTGATCAGAGTCTTCTTCAGTGTCAATCGTAGACGTCGTCGAACAGGGTCCACCGACAGCACCCTCACTGTCACCGTCTGTCCCTCTTTGAATTTCCTCTCTGGGTGCTGAAGATCCGTGTCAGACATGTGTATTTGGGGTACTAGTCCACTGATTCCTTCGGCCAGATTAACAATCAACCCTTGGACACCAGCTGAGCCAATCAGTATCTTCTCGATTGTGCCTTTGGCCGTTGTACCTAGGGGGATGTCATCGAGTCTGAGGAATGGCTGCTGAAGAACTTTGTTTTGGAGGGAAACAAGATGGAGGTTGTCCACAGGATTATAGTCGATTATTCGAGCTTTGTGTTCGGACCCCAGTTTGAATGCCCCCGTTGTTTCGTAAATCGAGTCTATTTTCTTGTCTGAGAGGCGCGAGATATGAGCGAAACCAACGGCGTCTGGCCCTAACTGGAGATAGATTCCCAGCCCAGGCTCCACTCGGATCACAGGAGCAGAGTCAACAATGGAAGATAGAGCCATTGCATTGTCTGCAGAGTCCTCTTTCTCGTCCATATTCAGAACATTCTCCAATACCGAAAATCCAAGTTTTTTGGTCTCCGAAAGGGGAAACGTACAGATCAATCGACCGGGAATCTTCTTGCCAATTTCGTACTTGGCAAGGAATGCTTCTTTGTCCTGGAAGGAGCCTGAGTGAAGGACATCGGCTGTCACATCCAGAAGGCCCATGATTTTGCCCGAAATTCCTCCATCAGATATGTTGGTGATCAGGATTTCAGCTTTGGTGCCGGGAAGAAACGTGGCCACCGACGGAGCAGTTTTCAGCGTCGGGGCTTTGGTCAAGTCTGCTGAAAGCTTGAGAACTTTGTTGTTGGACCCAATTTCAAGCACACTGCACAAAAGCACCGCACCGGTCTTCACATCGGATAGTGAAAGGCTGCTTGGGAGGTGCTTCTTAGGGATGAACCCGCGGATACTTTGTTTTTCCAGTGCCAAATCAACCACCAATCCATGGTCTTCAACGCTAATTACCGAGGCTTGAATCGTCGCGCCAGCAGCAATGTTCTCTCGGTTTAACCCGATGTTTGTCAATGCAGGTTCGATGGACAACTCAATTCTCTTGCGTGTCGATGATTTGGCTCCGGGTTTGTCTTGCTCTGTGGATGTCACGGCAACCCGTAGGTATTGGCCAACACGAAAGTGGCTGGGGAGATCAATGTCCTCTTCGTCATCATCCTCATTTGCGCTTGGCTCTTCCTCGTTATCCTTTTGTTTCAGTAGTCTTTCAATCTTCTCACTCAATTGAGGTGAGATGTAAGTCAGAGGTACATAGCCGACTAGGTTGTTCGGTAAGGCGATGGTCAAATCTCGGGAGTTCATTGCCGTTATCTGGCCAAGTATGAGAGAGTCTGTCGTTATCCTCTTGTAGCTAAGGCCACCAATCCGGACGACCGGACTGAGAGCAGCCGAGTCATCGGTCCGAGCCTTGTCCTTTCGTGTTCGTTTTCCAGCCTTCTTTGTCTGTACTTCAACAGCAGGGCCGGTGTCTTCCTCATCGCTGGAATCTTGCAAGTGGTCACCAAACAAATCCTTCGACTTGTTCTGTTCTCTCGCAACGTCTCGAGTCGCTTGGGCATGTATCTGCTTGCGCTCCAGAGGAGTCAATACACCGGCGCCACCTCGAGGGAAGGCCGGTTGCTCCTTGGTCAGGATAGAGGCAGCCTTTGGTGCTTGGGTTTCGGTTTCCTGAGACGTTCCATTCTGAGGCTTGAACCTCAGTCCTGGTTTAGGCCGCTTGTTGGTGGGTTTGACGGAGGGCTCTTCGGCGGGCTGTTTGCGTTTGAAAGAGGACATGTTGAGGGAGGAGATGAACAGGGTAGTGGGTGCGGACCCAAGGCTTTGCTTTCAGGACGCCTTGAGGTCAAGTTCAGTACAACATGGGGAAAGACAATGGAGGATTTGAGATTGTAAGCCTGCAACGTGGGCAGCTGGGAGTTTCTCGCAGGCATGGATTTTTTTTAGTTTGAGGATCTGGAGGGACAGATACTGTGACCAATGGGAGGGGATTCCCGTCTTCACCGCCCACTCGGCATACCTTCTATTTATGAACGCATGCATCATCCACTTCCTGTCTCGGCGTACCTTCTGTTCCTGACTTGGTCGTATTACTCAGAAACGCGTTCGTTCGCCGAGACGCGTCTTAACTGGAAGCAACGCCAGCCGCGTCGCGTCATTTGTCGTGGCTGTGGTGCCTCCAATACTTCGTACCCACTCCAGCTTAATGCTTTCTCATGTTCCTCCCATTGCCACTCCGGTACCCCCTCCCCTGTACTTGGGTACTCTTCCCAACCTCCCTTCAGCGGATTGCTCGATATAAACAATGCTGCTCCCTCTTTAGAACTTCTGTCCTGGAGTCCCTCCCATTAACATCGCCAGTACCTCTTAACCAAATCCCACCATGGACCGAACACCCGAACGACCCCCCCGAGGGGACACGGTCACCTTCGCTATCGCACCCGACAACACCAGAAGTCCTCGTCGAAGCAGCCGTGTCAAGAAGAACCCTTCAGTGACTCCCAATCGTTTCACCAAATTTTTTACACCCCGACTTCGGAATGGCTCCAGTGCAGCTCGAACTACCCGCAAGGCTTTGCGAGACTTGTCGGCTGCCAGGTTGAACACTCGATCAACTGCTCCCCAATATAACCTACCAATTGATGATCCAATCGACCAACCCACCAAAAAGCGGAAACTCTCGTTCAGCTCCATTACATCGCTCCCTTCGTCACCAATCAAGAAGGACTATCTCTTCCCCAGCAGTCCAGCAAATGATCAGGCTGGTCAAGATGAAGAGCAAACAGATGGGAATGACAGAGACATGGGCTGCTATGATTCAGATATGGAAGATGACGAAGAACCATCCGGCCCCCGAGCATTCCCACCGCGATTGGTTCCATACCATTCTACAAGCACATCAGCTGGCATCCTATCAAGACGCCTCGAGTCAAGGAAGATGATCCTAGAAGGCAACGACAGCAATCTCTGGCAGCACGAGACGGCGAATTTCTACAGTGGGCCACTGGATGTGTATTCGTACAATAATTCATACCCTCAGCTTCCGTCCTTGCCCTTCTGTGCTGCGAGCTTCAAAACCACGTCTTTGGTGGCAATCGGGGATGAAGAAGGTGGTGTACGAATCCACGACACATCTAATTTTGTGTTGCCTGAGAATGGTTCAGACGGTCGCACCTGGAAATTCAAAGGCCCCATTGTGACCATGTTTCCTCACAACAATGCCATTATGGACATCGAGCTATCGTCCGACGATTCTCTGCTTGCAACTGCCTCGGGAGATCAGACTTGTCGGATCATCGATATGTCAACGCGAAAACCCACCCACACCCTTGTGGGACATACGGGTTCCATAAAACGAGTATTATTTCAACCGGGATCAGGCAACAATGTAGTTGCAACATGTTCTCGAGACGGCAGTGTTTGCTTATGGGATCTTCGATGTGCCGGTGCAGAAGTTGAGGTGGCCCGCCGAGTTGGAGAGCCGGGGGTGCAATCAGATACGGTCAAGGAGGTCAAGTCCGTGAACCTGATCCGGGACGCACACACCTCTGTTGATGGGTGCCGGCGGCTCAAAGGAAGACGACAGCCAATGTCCATCTCGGCCAGACATGATTTTGCCGTCACGTCTTGTGCCTTTATTGCCGAAAGTCGGCCACATCTGCTCGCAACTGCGTCAGAGAATGATGCTGTGATCAAATTGTGGGACATGAGGACTTCGTATAAACATCGATCCGGAAGACCAACGCCGGTCTCAGCAACAATGCAACCCAAGAGCCATGAAATCCATCGACAGTTTGGCGTGACTTCAATTGCTATGAGCACTGACGGATCAAGACTTTACTCCCTCTGTCGTGACCACACGGTATACGCATACTCAACATCCCACCTGGTGCTGGGAGGTGCCCCTGAAATGTCACCGTCGTCTTCTCATGCATTCCGGCCTTCCAGCCCAGCTGGCCAGGGTCTAGGCCCACTTTATGGATTCCGGCATCCAGCTTTACGGCTCGCATCATTCTACGACAAGCTGGCCGTACGTCCACAGACCGACCAATTTCCAGAAATGATTGCCTCAGGCACGGGCGAGGGCTATGCAGTCGTCTTCCCGACGAATGAACGCTATCTTAATAGGTCGGCACAGCGCTGCCCTTCAGCCTCGGAGTATATTGAACGTCAACCACGCCTTGGACGATCTGTCTCGACGCAATCCATACCAAGAAAACCATCCGAATCCACCGACAGCGGCTGTCCCATCTACTACAACGGCACAGCATTAGTTAACGGCCACAAGAAAGAAGTCACAGCAGTGACATGGTGTAAAGATGGCAATCTAATCACTACTGCCGACGACTGCACGGCTAGATGTTGGCGTGAAGATGCCACCAATGCCAGAGCTCTACGGCTGAACCTGGATCGTGATATGGCGAGACATCAGAGTGGTTGGGCGGAGGTGCGGCCAGGATACGATGATGAGGACGACGAGGATTAAGGTTGAGGCTGGATTTGAGTCTATGGGAGACACAAAGAGAGGAGACCCAGAGAGTCGTACTTGTACAACGTCTGATTGACCATCCTAGAATGGAATTTTTGCATAGCGAAGAGAGCTGGCTTTGGATTGGAGTTGCATGATCTGGATCTGGATTCGAAGTTCCAGTCCGGGACTGTTTTTGGATCACTACCGCCGAAGCGGAGATGTTGCCCGGACCCGAGTCGAAATGAGTCGAGTAGGTTGAATTGGAAGCAAAAAAGTTTGGATACATTATCTAGTAATGTTACTCTGTGATGCCGCTCGTCGCTCCACACATGAGCGGCGGCAGTAGCAGTAACGACATTTCTCAGAAGAAACCAAAAGTTCATTCTGCCCCTGTCCGTGTTGTTTAAGTAGAGTTTCTATGGTAGGTGCAACTTGCAACTAACCCAAATGCCGCTACCGCACAGCAAAATAGAATGGAACAGAATGGGACGAGAGTGGGACAAAAGTGAAATAGCTAGTATTAATGGGTGAGAGCACGACACAGGATGCCGACGACAGGCCGCAGGACAGGGTTCAGCACCGAAGACTGTGAGTGTGTATTAAATATATTTGTGCGTAAGTGCTCGGAATTCTCTGGACTTAGATTTGATGCTCGGGGCTTCAATCGGATTCATGTGGTGCTATGCCAGGAGGGCATGGAATCATATACATATACATATACATACCGCCGACCGCGCTTACTATGTCTCCTACGCTCTTCATCTCTCTCTAAGGCGGGTGTTTATGACCAACTGAGGTTGGGAATCGACCTAAGGCCAACTAGCCAACCAGCCAACCAGCCAAAACCAGAAACAGATGATAGAATCCATATCTCGAAGCCAAAGTCAAGTCATGGTCAGGCCAAATCAACAAACAAATACCGGGGAAAAGAGATTATAGGAGAGTGAGTCCGCCGTCGGAGAGACCGAGAGGGAGGTTGGGAGGGACGATATCATCAATCGTCATGTCAATTTCTACAAATTATGGTCTTCTGAGAGAACCAGTCTGGCGATCAATCAAGCAACGTCCGTAGAACCTTCAATCTTGAATACACTCTTTTAATCAATAATTCATTTACATCCCAGAGCGGATGCCGCCCGTCATTCTCACAGCGCCGTTGCATTTGCATTCGCGGATCAGCCGCTTCAGCTCTGCGTTCTCCTGTAAAAGCTTGTAGTTCTCCTCCTCGACGCGCATCAACTCGGCTTTGTAGTGTTCGAGGCTTGTGGTGTGGTTTGGTACTGTGTTGGCATTGACGGTGGTTGTGGTTGTTGCTACGTCGATTGTTCCAAAGCCGGAAGAAAGAGAAGCAGAAGCCTTGCGTCCACCGGCCAACAGAACGGCGGCATTGGGACCAGGACTTGGAGCGGAGCGGCTTGTCGTGCCCGAGCCGGATGTTGGTGGCCGCTTCGGCCCCGAGCCGAAGGATACAGCCGAGCTTGATGTCATAGGGCGGTTCTCATCGGTGCGTGGTAGGCGCCCAGTTGTTGCATTGCTTACGACGTTGCCGACTTGTTCAGGGTCTTGTTCAGCAAGTATCCCGGTCAGACCAGGTCGTGAATTCTTGTATCTCCGGCTGAGACTCCTTCCTAGACTGGGAAAGAGACGTGGGCCATCTCGTTCTCGCAGACTGCCCGTCAAGGCCGGTGCTTCTCTTACCGTTCCATTCGTTCGAGTCAGTCCTGATAGGAGTTTGGTGGGCGAGAGTCCTTTCCGCCGCGCTTCATGCTCGATTCTGAGGGAATCGAGAATTGTCGAAGCTGCCGGTTCCATTTCACAGATTTCGGCAATGATTTTACGCGCTTTCTCTAGCGTTCGTATCGCCACGGTGAAATTGGTCGGTATGTGGGGGAGCATCGTGTCGATGTACAGACCGTACCGGGAGATGCGTTGAGCTGGCTCCATTAGCAAGGATGGCGCTTGCTGGATCGAGGTGGTGCCTTCCTTGAGAAATTGATCAAGGTTTGATGAGACCTGAGAATGGAGGTCGAGGTATTCCCGATATGGCATGGGAAATTTGGGAAAGTGGTTCAACAGGACTTTGGCGAAGCTGGAAATGCCCATTGGGTCTTTGGTAGACTGGATAAGTTCAGGGTTGTTTTGCGCGGCGTCTAGAAAGGTCAGGGCGGCGTCTTCTGAACTCTGGAGCGCTGTCTCAATATCATCCAAGAATGCAAGGTTCAAGTCCTTCATCTGGTCCAGCAGCGAAGGGAAGTGTATCATAGCATTCACGGCTTTTTGATTGCGCGCACTAGAAAACTTGGAACTTAAAGACTTGGGGGTACGGCCTTGATTGGTGACCAGATCTATCAACTGTTGCAATCTGGTGAGATATCGGTCTTCGGTATCGACAAATTCGCACATCTTGAAGCGTAACGACTCCAATTGGTCCAGGGAGTGTTTGGGGACGTGGGTGGAACTGAATTTCCGGTTGGCTGGTGTCGTTGCCGAAGGGGATCGGTTCTTCTGCGAACTGGGAACTCTCCGACCCGGTGTCATTGCATGTGTAACCCGACTTACCACACGATTGCCAGACTCCGGTGGTAGGAACGACGGCCTCGTTTTCCGTATGGAAGCCAAAGGCTTGACAGGAGCGGGAGGAGTGGAGGGCCGTTCCTTCGAAAAGGGACGCAATGCGTCAATGATCTCGTCTGGATTTGTAACCTTGTTCATCCGGCATGTGACCTGAGCGGCATGTGTCTGGCCCCATTTCAAGGTTATGCCATGGTGTAAATTCTCATCGGCAATTGCATTCTTGACCTCGGTGGGGACCTCTGAGAAGTATCGACACAGAGCAAAGGCGATGCCTCGGGAGACATCGTCCCGTTGTTTATCTTCGGGCAGCTTGTGTACTGCGGAGTAGTAACTGCTGTTTGGTGCGACAGAGAAGGCTCCAAAGCTCTTGAATCCTGCCGCGCTGAGAATGGTGGTTCTTATTCTGGAAGTGGAGGCCAGCGAGCCAAGCGACTGGACCGGATAGTAGAAGACGAGGATGCGAGGTAGGTAGGGGGGGTCTTCGGCGTAGTAGATAGTGGGTGTTTCGGAGGGGTTGAGAACGGTCGACAAAGCGGCCAAGTTGCCGGACTTGGACATGACTGGTGGCGATAGCGATGGCGATGGTGATGTCGATGACGGGTGAGGAGGTGCAGTTCGGTCAGGAGGCCGAAGTTGGTCTTGAAGCTCGATCGACGGCCATGCTGATGATTGCGAGGAGGGTAGGAGAGAATAAAGGGCTACGATGCGAAGTACCGAATGCAGAGTGCAGGGAGGTAGGGTTGGAATTGAATGAACGCGTGAAAACGCGGTGGGTGCCGTTACAAGAATGGTGTTGATGAAAAGTGAGGCTGGATTGGTGGGTTTCGCGCAGTTGACTGCTGCGCTCTCTATTTACATGGACGAAAAGGGTAAGCTTGTCCCATCCCACCCGCAGTTTGAGAAACTCTGGCTTCGGCCACTTTCGAATATCATGGTTTTTGGAGATTGGAGGACTACTACATCTTCTGTGGCCCATGCTCCTTGTCTTGCATTCTCCGTCATGTTGAGTTGGTTGCGGTGAAGATGGACCACCGTGGCCACCGTGTTCACGTGTCCCTCCCTTTCTCAACTGGGTAGTAGTAAGTAGTCTGAAGAGATGCCAAGAAGTCTCGCAAGCGCCGCTTTAAGGGTCGGCTACTACCCAGTACTAGATGCTGCAGAAAACTCTGGGCGTCCGTGGGCGTCCGTGGGCGTCATACCCAGTAATTACTAGTCACGAATAGCTTTTAGCCCAGGCACAGCCAGGTACCCAGTAAGCCTAATCACAGTGGGACTCGGATCTCCGTACAGTATTCGTGAGTATTACAGATCACTCGGAGGCCGGGGTCTTCCTCAGGCCGGACGGAGAGATAACGTTAACAAACGTGAACAATGAGGAAGGTGGCTTTCGACGGCGCCAATGGCAATTGCGGTGATTATGGAATGGCTACAATCGCTTGCTTCCGGGCGGCGCTGGTGCCTGCGAGGCTGCTGCAGCGCAGTACGCGGCAGCCACTCACGTCGACGGTGAGCCGTCCGTCACGGCGTCACCTGGAAAACTGGTGCGAAGCAGTGGCTGAACAGCGGAATAGCACCTGCCATTATTATTATTTTTCATGGTTCATCTGTCAGCTCAGCTTGAACCCTCTCAGTTCCTGCCGAGCCATCACCCCACAGGAACGCTTGCCGAGATCCAGTGGGCTCCTGCCTGGGCCTCCTGTGGCTCCTGTGGCTCCTCAACCTCTCGTCCCTCTCTCCTCACTCCTCACTCTTCCGACCCCTCACCCTCAACCTCTCGCCCTCGTGGCAGCTGCCGTGCAGCAAGCAGCCTTTCAAGCTTCGTCAGCTTGCTAGTCTTCCTCCAGGTTTCGTCACTAGACGCCCCAAAGTGGATGTAGTCCCTTTCCTGCCTTTCCTGCCTCGCCTCTCAGTCGTCGGGCGCCGACGTCTTGTCGTCATCGTCAGCAAATTCCACCCCTCAGCATCCTCGTCGAGAACGCTCGATCCGGCTCTAGCATCCGGTTATTTGTCCCTCGTTCCTGAGCTCGGACCAACTGGCCAGTGGCTTACGGTGGATAGGGCGTGGGTGGGCGTTGTTGACTGATCATGCGTCCTCACGTCCTACGTCCAGTTGAAGCCAAACATGATGGCCTGGGGCAAGCCGGCGCCCGGTCCTGTTTCTTTCTCCACAGCCGCTCAGGAACACGGTCTGACAGGCTGGTGCCCTGGAGTCTCGAAGCCAAAAATGCTCTGGCCTGGTTCCGAGTCAGCCCTTGAACGCCACTTGCTAAGTCCATCAGGCTTGTAGGCCCGTCCTTATTGGTATATCAAAACTTACCCTGCCGGGTTCATGCTTCAATGTCCAAATCCCTCGTCACGGTCTTTCAGTTTCAGGTTCTTCCTAATCCCAGATTATATTTGAACGTCGTTCCGCTGCTTTGCATCTCACAACTTCTCCAACCTCGTCCAACAGACCCGACTCATCCCTACTTGTTGACCATGGCCACCCAGAACTCTGCCGGGGTCCCCATCCTTGATATCCGTGGAGACAACCCCGACCAGTCCCTGCTCGACCTGCTTCATGACTCTCTCAGCCCTTCCGAAGCGCAGCGGCCCACGTTTCCCACCTTGCTGCTCTATGATGGTACAGAGGTTCTTGATGTTTGAGACAATCACTAAACAGTCGTAGAAAAGGGTCTCAAGCTCTTTGAGCAGATTACCTATCTTGATGAATACTACCTCACCAACGCTGAGATAGAGACTCTCGAGGCACACGCCAGCGAGATTGTCGCACGACTACCACAGGGCACCCGCCTTGTGGAGCTCGGAAGCGGGTATGGCGCCCTCCACCGTCTCTTGGAGCCAAAGCTGAACCGTAGCTAGGAATCTTCGCAAGATTGATATTCTTCTCCGAGCCTGCGAAGCAGCAGGAAAGGAGGTCGAGTACTACGCCTTGGATTTGTCCCTGGCCGAGCTGCAACGTACTTTTGCCGAATTGGACACCCACGCATACCAGCATGTTACCTTTCACGCTCTACATGGAACGTACGACGATGCGCTCTCCTGGTTGGCCAAGACCGTCGGCCAGGAGAAGACAACATGTGTGATGACGATGGGGTCTTCCATTGGAAACTTTACCCGGGAGAGTGCTGCTCAATTCTTGGCCGGTTTCAAGAATGTGCTGGCACCGTCGGATTTGTTGGTTGTTGGCCTCGACGCATGCCAACAACCAGAGCGAGTCTTCCGGGCGTACAATGACTCGCCCAAGGTAACGGAGAAATTCTATCGGAACGGACTGACCCATGCCAACGCCATTCTTGGACACGAAGCCTTTAAGCAAGAGGAATGGCAGGTCGAAGGTCTCTACGACGAGAAATTGAACAAACATCAAGCTTCCTACGTTGCGTTGAAAGATATCACAACCAAAGACTTCTCGTTCGAAAAGGGTCAAAAGATTCACCTGGAAGACGCTTACAAGTACTCTGAAGCAGAAAGTGACCAGCTCTGGCACGAGGTCGGTCTGATTCAACAGATGGCGTATAGCAACAAGACGGCTGATTACTGTACGAGCCTTGCCCTGGAGAAACTTGAACTGTTGCTCATTTTGAAAATAGCCATCCATCTTCTTTCTCCTGCTATCGTCGACTTCCCAAAGAAGCCAGCCGAGTATGCTGCGAGCCCGGTCCCATCGCTGAACGACTGGCGCCACCTGTGGGCGGCGTGGGACATTGTCACCAAGTCGATGGTGCCCAAAGACGAACTCTTGAATAAACCGATTCAATTACGCAACGATCTCATCTTCTACCTCGGTCATATTCCCACATTCGCAGGTACGCTAACCGCAGTAGGCCATCCGATCTCGAGACTGACTTCCATTACAGACATTCATTTCACTAGGGCAACGGCACTGAAGCCCACCAATCCAGCCGCATATTCGTCCATTTTCGAACGGGGCATTGATCCCGGTAAGCCTCTCGGACGATCCTCCACGATTCTTGCTAAGTCACTTCTAGATGTCGACAACCCCGAATTGTGCCATGATCATAGTGAGATCCCAGCCACTTGGCCTCCCCTGAGGGACATTTTGAACTACCAGCAACGTGTCCGAGCCCGCATTGTTGAAAGTATCCAATCCGGCCATGCCCAAACGGATCGAAAGCTCAGCCGCAGCCTCTGGCTAGCATATGAACATGAGGCCATGCACCTAGAGACTTTCTTGTACATGCTTCTTCAAAGTGAGCGCGTACTCCCACCACCGGGGCGAGATGAACCAGATTTCAAAACCTTGGCCTCCCAGGCTCGCTCCAGCCGCGTCCCAGACAAGTGGCACCGTATCCCGGCGAGCACCATCAAGATTGGCTTGGATGATCCGGAGAATGACCTTGGGCCAGACAGGTACTTCGGCTGGGACAATGAAAGACCATCTCGTCGGGCTGCGGTAAAAGCATTCGAAGCTCAGAGCCGACCCATCAGCAATGGCGAATATGCCCGTTTTCTAGAGCTCACCCACAAGAAGTCTCGTCCAGCCTCGTGGAGTACTTCACTCACGGGAGACCTCAATGGCACTAACGGTGTCAACGGACTAAACGGGCACGCGGCCGACGTCCTTGAAATGGCGAGCTCCTCTTTCGTCGAGGGTAAGGCTGTACGCACTGTCTATGGACTCGTCCCCCTCAAGTACGCCCTGGACTGGCCAGTCATGGCCTCTTACGACGAGCTGGCCGCATACGCCAGCTGGGCACATGGACGCATCCCAACCATGGAAGAGGCCCGAAGCATTTACAACTACGTCGAGGAGGAAAAGAGTGCAGTGGAGAAGATACCCAGCAAACTGATCTCGGCAGTCAACGGGTAGGTTCAGGCTACGCTTCTACGTGGGTGAGGGTGTGATCTTGACTAACGCATCCATCTTTGCAGACATCTCTCCAACGAAGGCGTGGAAGAGACTCCACCGCCCTACCATTCGTCTCAAGCTGAGCGTATCACCAACGGTAGCGCCCCCCACCCAAACCCAAGTGATCTGTTCGTCGATCTTCAAGACCGGAACCTTGCGTTCCGGCACTGGCACCCCCAGCCGGTGACCAACAGCGACCGACTCCGCGGACAAAGCGACTTGGGTGGGCTGTGGGAATGGACCAGCACCCCGCTCGCGCCGTACCCGGGCTTCAAGCCCATGGACCTCTATCCTGGCTACACGGCTGATTTCTTTGATGGCAAGCACAACATTTGTCTGGGCGGCAGCTGGGCGACGGTGCCGCGCATCGGGCTCAAAAAGACCTTTGTCAATTGGTATCAGCGCAATTATCCCTATGTCTGGTGCACGGCGAGACTTGTTCGGGATGTTCCTGCCGCTCCTCCTGTTTCTGCGGTTCTCTGAGGCTGTAGACTGCGCGGGCCGAAATCGAGGCTGGGGAACTTGGCAGCCGGCTGACGGACCGAGCGTCCAGGCTTTGAATTGGTTGAGCTTACATATGCAGTCACCCCGAGAATACGAAAAACGGCGGCCAAGTTTGCCCCCCGCGACTCTCGTTGAAAGAGAGGTAGGGGGTTTGCTTTGGATGATGGGGGGGTAACGCGAGGCGGTGTGATAGTGGCGGAGGCAAGCAAACAATCCAGACGTTGATCTACGAGGACAGGTCCTGGGCTTCTCGTTCATTTCATGCGGCGAGCAGTAAGGGCAGGGATCTAGGGTCGGGGGCCATGGGACGGACATTGGACATTGGCATTGGACATTGGACATGGGCCATCGATCACTTGACAAGCATTGACATGGTGTGGAACCAAGACGAAGCCCAAGGCCCAAGACAAAGGAACCCAAGCAGCAAGAAGATGTCAGGTTCTCAGTTTTCGGTTCACAGTTCTCGGTCTTGGGTCCTTCTGTTTCTGTTGATGAGACTTTGATGGGTACCTAGGTAAGTGACGGATGATGAACGGGCAAAACATTCCTTACAAGAGCACAATGGCAATCTCATCTCTCGGCTCTCGTCTCTTGTGCCTTGTGTCTTGTGTCTTTTCTCCTCTGCCTCACCACCACGGGTTGCTCCATGGCGTCCCTCGCCTCGTATCCTGTGTGGGATCCTCGCTGCAGCCCTTTCGCAGCTCCCTAACTGACTGCATGCTGGGGCTTTCAAACTCGACTGCCTGGACACAGTCTTCCCTGCCTCGGCGCTGCGGCCAGGACGTGGACAGTCCAGTCGTCTTGCCCCATCCAGTTTGTGGTCTCTCTTTCTCTCTCTTTTGTTCCCTGTCCACCAACCCACCACCCCCTTCGTCAACCTCACTCACATCCATCCATCCCACTCCAGTCAAACCGACACTCACACTGGCTGGCAGACACCACCATGCCTCTCTCTCCCCCCCCTCGCTTCGTCCTCTGTTTGCTACCTGCCGATCATGCCTCCAGCCATGGATGTCGACGGAGGAACCTCGCTACCGATGGACACCATGCGGCAAGACACCTCGCATCGCCTCGCTTCGTCTCGTCTCTGCCTGCTTGCCTGCCCACCCTCCATCTTTTCCGTCCACTGCTGGCCCTTCTCTTTCCTAGTCCCGGTAACAGCGTCAGTCCCAGTCCCAGTCACAGTCCCAGTCCCAGTCCATGTCCCTGTCTCGTCAATCCGATATGAATCGAGATCCGATCTTGCTCGTCCATCGTTGCGGTTAACGGTCACCGCCATTATTCCATCTGTGGGTATTGGGGTGTAGCGTTCCACCCTGTGCCCTCCTCCCATACAATGTCTCGCAGAATCTCCCTCTCCCTCTCTCCCTCTTTCTCTTTCTCTCCCTCTCTCTCTTTCTCTCTCTCTGTCTCTCCGTCTCCGACCACCAACACCAACACTGATTCAACTCAACTCAACTCACCCAGCCACTCTTCTTACGGGTAGCCAAGCAGCCTCTTGGCTCCCTCCGAGTGAAGTGGAAACACACAGCTGCACTCCCGCATCTAGCCGCACTGTACGTGCAGCAGCCTCGCAGTGCTGAGCTTCCTTCACTGCCGGACGCTCTGTACTCAGTTGTCGGGACTACAGATCCTCTTCACAGCTTCTGTTGTGCCTCTTGGTGCTCGGGACAACGCAAGACTGCCTCCCCCCCTTGAGCACCAACGTATTCACTCTCACACGCACATTCTGCGGCTTTACGCTCCGCTTCACGCGCGATTCTCTTTATCTTCCGCGCATCTTCCACCTCTCGCACACCAGCATACCTTACCTTGCACTCCCACCACCAGTCCTACCAACACCCCCGACCCATTAATAAGTCGACTCCAATCGCGACATCTTGGTCGTTAGCATCCTTTCGAGAAGACAATCTGCCAGGATAAAGGGCGGGACAACACCCCGGCCACACACCACCGAGACGAGACAAAACCATGAGTAAATATGACTTGGACCCGGCAACTCCCAACGCCCCCTACCGATGGGAGGCGGCGTCTGGGCTTGGTAAGCCAGCCTTGCTGGAAACAAACCTCCCCCCTTAGACCTTCAGGCAGAGTGCCAAATGCTGACCTGCTGATGTGGTGCCCTGTCCTGTCCTACAGAGCACAGTTGTTACTCCTGCTCCATGAAGATGAGCAACCCCAAAGCCCGACAGACGTGCTATGGCGTCCACTCGATCCCCTGTTACCGATACCATCAAACCATGCACGCCATTGGCACGAGCCACAATTGCTGCACATGCATCCAGGCTGATGAGATGCACGACAGTAGACATAGAAAGGTAAGTTTCTCGTCGGTGGCTGTGATCACGGTGGCGGTCTTGTCTGAAACGAGGGCAAACCACATCGTTGGATCGAACACATCAACTGACATGGCATTCTTTTCCTTGGTGCCGCTGAAATAGATCGCCGAACTTGTTGTCGAGTACAAAACCGCCTGCGGTGGAAAGGCCAGACCTGAACTGGGAGAGCTGCCGGTCAACATTCCTCATGGTGGCGGCGTCGGTGTGCAGACTGCGGACAGGGCTGGCGCTGGAGCCGAAGAGAACAATAGACAAGATAATGAAGAGAACAATGGCGACGACGATGACGCGCAGACGACGACGACTGACACGACGACGAGCACCAGCGCCAGCGTCGCAGGCGAAACACCCCCGGCAGCGGCGAAACCGACCAAAGCTGAATTGCGAGCGCAGAAGAAAGCAGCCAAGGCGGCCAAATCACAATCCAAAGCATTTAAGAACCAGCAGAAACACACGGTGCCCGTACGAGCCGAAGACGTCGCCATGGTCGCGCAGGTTCTCTACGGCGACAACGCCAGGAACCAGGCCACCACACACCCGCTCGCGTCGGACAAGACCATCGAGGAAGTCATGCAGCGGAACATGGGCTTCGTGTCCAACATTGAAGCACACAAAAAGCAGCTCATGGCTAGCATTGCCCAACGGCGCAGATCGGACCGTGACAGGCGCCTTTCAAGCAACAACAACAACGGCGGCACTCAAGGCCGGAAACGACGACACAGCGACAACTTTGGGAACCACACCTCTGCCGATGGCCCGGACGGGGAGGAGGAGACAGAGCACGTGCTCATCGCCATCTTGATCAAACTCGGCGTCGCTGCAGCTCATATCAATGGTGCCGGTGCTGGCGGAGCAGAGGTTTCAAATGGCGGCGGCGGCGGCGGTGGCGCAAAGAGAGGCGGCGGTAAATGGGGCGGTGGTCACGGTCATGGGCCCTCATCGTCGGCGTCAGCTGGGACCATCACGTCCATCGTCTCCAATCTCAAGGCTCAGGTGAAGGAAGACCTCAAGATTTATGAGAATGAGCAGAAGCAGACATACGTCCGAGCCGGGGGGTTTTGGAGATATGTCGGCAAGCAAGTCTTTGAAAGGATGACCGCCATCGCCCAGGAATTGGACTGGAAGACGGGTGTGAAGCTGAAGGATCGTGATGAGTGATCGAGTGGATTGAGCTGACGTGAACGTGGACGTGGTTTCATCAATCAACGACATGGTGTGGAAAAGCGGACGACGATAACGACGACGATCCCAGATGAGTGGGACGATGGGATGGATGGATGAAAAGTTTCATGGCATGTTTTGATTAGTTTTTCTCCTCTGTGTCTTATGTCTTTTTTTTCTTCGGTCTTGTTCGTGGGCGACATTGGAGAAAGATAACGACGGATGGATGGATGGATGGATGAATGGACAGATGGACGGCGACAGCTATCCTGGACAATGCGCACATAGCAAGCAGCCGCTGGGGAGTATTGTTAGTGTACAAGACAAGGTATTCATTAGGTTTCTCGTCATTCGCCTTCTTCTCTTCTCCTTCTACTAAGACACCATCACCGTCATCCTCAGCGCCACGTCGACCTGTCCTCTCCATTGTGCCTATGGCTTTGGCTCCCGTCGGAGACAAACAGAATGCCTTCACAATGGCCACTCTTTGGCAAGTGGCTTAGGGCGGTTGCTGATCAACGGACCAGCACGACTTGAAGTCCAACATGCCTCTGTTGGGCGGATGCTGGCCCGGACAAAAGTTTATCCGGTGGATATAGGTGTCGTCCAAGGTAGCTGTAGTTGTCTCCCCGTCTTAATGGCGAGATATCAATCCGCAGCTGGGATGGAGAGCTGGGCGAACCCCTGGCTGCATGGTGGATACTTTCCGTTGCTTCCAAATCCATCTTTGTCTGTCCCAGGACCGCAATTGCAATTGCCTCTGGTCGAGCTGGGAGGCAGCCACCGCGCTGTGAGGAATGAGGCAACTCATTCCATCGCGACACTGTCTAGACCGAAAGAAGATCGATCTCGACCATGTGTCCGGTTTTAATGTTTTAACACGACTTTTTCCATTCCCTCTCCATATGTCCTCAGCTCTTTTCATCCGCGGCTAGGAGTATCTTCCTCTCTTCAAACCCCAGCAACCGACCAAGGACACCCTTTGGTTTCGGAACCGGACATTCTCTATCTTCTCTCGCTTCTCTCTCTAGCACCTCGGCTTCGCGCTGTAGCTCCCGGAACAGGGCGGCTTCCTCTTGTAGATCTTTCGACTGTGCGAGACCCTTGCGAGAAGCTCCCATCGTCGTGAAGTGGTGCTGCTGCTGCTGCTGCTGCTGCAGCAACAACAACCCAGGAGCGGGAGATTGTGAATCTTGGCCTAGAGACGGTGGTGACGGGATATCCGACGCAGCATGTGGTTTCCTCAGTCTCCGCTGGATGGGTTTGCCGTTGTCGTCGAATTGGATTTCGCTGTCGGCATAGCCGGTCCGGGGTCTCGGACAGGGGAAGAGATGGGGAATGCCTATCACGACAAATGACGCAAGGAGTGTTCCTGCGAACAGTGTCGAGGTCGCCGTCGATCGAGGGTGCAAGTGCGGTGGCATGTTGGCGAGCTTTTCGGGCGACTCGTGTGGATCGCAGGAAGCTGGAAGCTCGATGCTCGGAGACAGGCGGGATTGGGAATTTCAGCACCAGAACGAGGACATGGACGCGGACGCCGTGGTCAAGACCGGAAAGTGCAAGAGAGGAGAGGGAAGAGCACAAAGGAGTGTCGTTCGGGGTCTGGGCTAAGAAGGTCCCCGAGAAGCAGCAGATGGAGCTGGAAGAGACGCAGACGCAGGCGCAGAGTCGTACTGGTTGGTCGAGGCGCAGGAGAGGCTTGGAATAATAATAATGAAGCTGTCCATCACCTGATTTGGGAGAAAAGCAGCATTAATCGGCATCTGATTGGCCAGAGCGGGGGCTGCCTTCTGACTAAGCTGTCGCCCACACATTTTGCTCCACATCACGTGCCCACCTGTATCTTCGTCGCTCCGTTCATCGGTCGAAGGCGAAGGCGTTGCGTGGCGGTCAATCACACTCAGTCACTCGGTCACTCGGTCACTCAGTGAACCACTCACCCTCTCACCCTCTCACCCACTCACTCAGTCTGCCGCAATATCAATCTTTGTGGCGTTGCCGTATTGCGGCTCCAACCAAACCACCAAACCACCAGACGCCCAACAGCCAACAGCCAACACCCGCAGCCAACACCTTCAGCCAACACCCGCACCCAACACCCAACCCCAGATCGCAAACGCGACACTCACCCGGTCGTCACCATTGTCCTTGACTGGTCCCTGTCACCGTCCTTGTTATCGGTACACAAGTCTCGCTTCAGGTGACCATTCGAGCCTCTCACAAACGCGGAGCGCCTACGATACCCAACCTTGGCCGCAAATTTGCCCTCTCACCCACCCCCCCTTCACACGCCCATGTACCGGAATCTCGCCTGCATCTCGTCTGCTCTGCGATGAGTGACCTCGACGCGTAAGCAATGCTCCAACTCCAACGAAACAGATCAGCTGGCAGGCCGTTCAGAGCGCTAACCCACTCCCAGAGCCATTGCGCAGCTGCGCGCGTGCCGACCCATCCCAGAACCCCAAGTCCGCGAACTCTGCTACAAGGCCCGCGAGCTGCTGATAGAAGAAGGCAACGTCGTGACCGTCGATGCCCCCGTCACAATATGCGGCGACATTCACGGCCAGTTCCATGACCTGATGGAGCTGTTCCGCGTCGGCGGCGATGTCCCAGACACAAACTACCTGTTCATGGGCGATTTCGTTGACCGCGGATTCTACTCGCTCGAATCCTTCCTCCTCCTGCTGTGTCTGAAGGTGCGGTATCCCGACCGGATCACGCTGATACGGGGCAATCACGAGTCGAGGCAGATCACGACCGTCTACGGCTTCTATGACGAATGCATCCGGAAATATGGTAGTGCCAACGTCTGGCGGTATTGCTGCGAGGTCTTCGACTACCTTGCGCTGGGCGCGTTAATCTTGGGCGCAACGACCGATGTTCCGCCCCCGACGGGCGCCTCCTACAGCGACAACACCCAATCCACCCTCCCGCCCGAAGACGAAGACGTCGAATCCGAAGTGCTCAACGCCCAGGGCGAGATCCTGAGCAAAACAGTACGACGCCAATTCGCAGGCCTGTCCCTCAACTCCCAACCCAGCCCCAATGGAAGCCGAATATCACCAGCACCGGAGATCGACCTCCCTTCGCCTCTCGAGGCCCCCGCCTCGAGCCAACCCTCACAATCCTCTCCACCCACACGATCCCTCTTCAACCCCCCTTCATCCACGACCGGGGCCGTCCTCTGCGTCCACGGTGGGCTCTCACCACTAATCGAAACGGTCGACAAAATCCGTCTGATCGACCGTAAACAGGAAGTCCCCCACGAAGGCGCCATGTGCGACCTGTTGTGGTCCGACCCGGACGAGATCGAAGCCTGGGGTCTATCCCCGCGCGGGGCGGGCTTCCTGTTCGGCGCTGACATAGTGCGCCACTTCAACCACAAGAATGACCTGTCCCTGATAGCGCGCGCCCACCAGCTGGTCATGGAGGGCTACAAGGAAATGTTCGACAAGTCCATCGTCACCGTCTGGTCCGCGCCCAACTATTGTTATCGCTGTGGCAATGTGGCAGCGATTCTGGAGCTGGGCGAGGACGGCAGCAACGGTGGCTGTGTGGCGCGTGCGAACGGTGACCAGGGCCGGCGGGAACCTGTGGGTGGCGATGGCGCGGGCGGTGGGAATGGCGTTTACTGGAACCTCGCAACCCCGGGTCGGCGGTATCGCGTGTTTGAAGCCGCGCCTCAGGGGACGAGGGGAATGCCGGCCAAGAAACCTGTAGGCGAGTATTTCTTGTAACAACATTACCCCTAAGATTCATTACCGTTGCCAACCTGGTCGTCGGGCGGAATTGATCTCCCGCCCCCACTTCAAGGGGGGAAACCGTTATTTGCCTGATCCTTTCCACTAATGAAAGAACAGCCTTGCGGGTCCCTCTTGGTGGGATGACAGAAGACATGTTCCGGCGCCTCTAGGATGGTGGTTCGCTGTTCCTCGATTCTTGACACGCAAAGAGGAAGCCTCAAAACAAGACAGCTGGGATGGTTCGTCGAACCCCCTGAGGATAGGTTGGGGAGGGGGGCCGGCCTTTCTTCCCCTCCATGCGGCATGCAAGCAAGGCAAGATTGGTCTTGCAGGCAGATAGATGTCGGATACCAGCTGTGGATGATCACAATTGGGCCATGATATGGGATGGACATGGACGTGGATATGGATATGGTCAGATGAATAGGGACGTGGCTCTGAATCTGACTCTGGGTCTGGCTCTGAATCTGGGCCAGGATACGCATGAGGAGCAGGTGGTGCTCCTCGGTGCCCGCTACATCTGCGCGACTGAGCATCTAAGGGGAAAAGAAATGGATTCCTTTCTTCCTCTCTTGCTTTCATATTCTGCCAGATCATGCATGGTCCTCCCACGGAGCATATCTCAGCCAAACCAGACTACGCTAGACAGACGAGACCAGACTTGTATCATGGGACAACACAGCACAGCAGAGCACAGAACAACACAGCACAACCCAGACGGCAGAAACACCCCTGATGACCACCGGTAGATGGGAAAGGAAAGGCTACCTAGAATACGTGATCACGGCCATTGAATTCCGGCTGAAGGATAAATCAATGTAGCCATCTGCCAGGGTCATTCCACCAATTCTGGCCCAATTCTGGCCCAATTCTGGCATTACATGCTGCAGGCGGCGGAGAGGATACATTTCATCTAATGCCATCTAACGCCCATCTAACGCCCACCTGGTTTGAATATCATGTGATATGATCTCCGCCGCTCTCTTGTCAGACGGATATCCTTCCATCTAAGATGAGTGGATGACCAGCGGCATGTCATACTAGTATCCCAAGACCGCTCTGTCCTGGCGTGGGTATTATTAGCTGATATAGTTACTACTAATACGGAGTATTCCTCCATCTATATATCTATCCATCATCAAGGTCAAAGTCAGGTCAATCTGACCCCATCAAAGTTCCCACACACGTACACAAGCCCACATGTAGGTCCTGGTGGAAATGAATGAACGATATTATCTCTTCCCCTTTCTCCCAGTATTCCCACTCTTACCACCACCACCACCACCACCACCACCACCACCACCACTACTCACACTCTCCTCCCTCAACTTCTCCAACAGTTCCCTCGCCTTCCTATCCCACTTCCTCAATGAGCCTTCAAATGCAGGCGGCAAAACAGGCGCATTGTTGGCATGATCAGATGCAAACTCGGGCCCACTCCAGCCGTTGGTCCGCGCCAGCTCGATCGCCGCCAGCAGCAGATCCGTGCCGACGCCCTTGTGGCGGTAGCGGCGCTTGACGGTCCAGCCGCGGATCACGGCCGTAACGGGGAGGTTTTGGTGGTTTCGCCGAGATTTGCGCGGGCTGCTACCAGCACCGCCACCAGCGGAGGAGGAACTGTCAGGCAGTTCGCGCTGGCCACGCACGATGATGGTGCCGATGACCTCGTCGCCGAAGCGAGTGAGGAGGATGTCATCTTCGTCTCCTACGGCTGGCGCAACACCGCCGCTGTCCTCGCGGCCGCGATTGAGCCATTTCCACGTGCCGACCTTCTCGGCCTCACCGAGGTACCCCGACGTCATCCAGCGGACCGTGATCAGCACCGCCATCAGCAGCCCCGCCGAGGTCGTGCCCACGAGTGCCAGGTCCGACCGAGCCCCCGTGAAGATATACTGGTACGCCAGGCCGAACAGCAGGACCAGGCCCGACACTGTCAGCGGGTGGAATATCACGGCCGACGATGCGACCTGGCGCTGCTGAGCCACCGAGTCGGCCAGGAGGTGGAGGGCTTCGACTTTGTCGTCTTCGGTCACGGCCGGTTTCGTCGTGAGTTCGGGTATGCTGCTGGGGACGCGTTCGCCGGATGAAGCAGTGACGGCGGTGTCGTGGTCGGGATCGGGAGTTTGGGCCAGACGCCCGGGGCTTGGAGGTGGGAGAGAGCCTGACGATGCCATAGTTGTGGGTCGCAGGTCGGGTGTGTTGGCTAGTGACGGCGGAGTGGAGTCGGAGTCGAGGATCAGGTTTGCTCGTAGGGTCGTGAGGAAGGCTGTTGGGAGAGAAGAGTGTTAGAGAATACTTCTGGGATGGTCTGTTCGAGACGGGACTCGGACCCGGACTCGTCTGTTCCTCTCCGCGTTTTTCTCTCTTTCCGCGTCGGGCAAACACAAAGAACAAGGGCAATCGCGTGCTCACCGGCAGAAGTCTTGAAGCCCGGGATGCGATCACCGACGGCGAGGGCGGTGGAGCGGCTCGTTTCCTGGAACAAGGCCGCAGACGCAGACGAGGTATAGTAGACGGCCGATTTGACGGCAAGAAACGAAGAGGTCGAGGCCAAATAGTAGGACGAAGAGGATGAGGAAGGACGCGGAGGTGGTGGTGGAGGAGGAGAAGGCTTCGAAGGGGAAGAGAGGACAAGGTGTTCAGGAAATTTCAGACCATGCTGCCGGCGCATCTCTGGAGAAGAGAAAAAAAAAGAGGCTCGTGTCGTCGTCCAACCAGACCCAGACCTGTCATAGTCGGTCGATCGACCGACAGCGAGCGAGGCGAAAGCAAACGGGGCAGGTAAGGAACCGGTGACGTAAAAGCCCAATGGGGGTTGGGCCCCGAAGAGGAGGAGGAAGAAGAAGAAAAGAAGGGCCGAAGAAGTTAGAAGAGAGGAGGCGTGGCTACGCTGGGACCCTCAAAGGCACGGGCAGCAATACCAATACCAACACGCAGTGTCCAAACCACCCTGGAATACAATAATGGGGAGGGGGACAGTGACGAGAGAGGACTCAGAAGAGGGAAGCGGGACGAATTGGTCGAGGCGGCGGCGGGGTTTAGTAGCTTTTGGAGGCCTCGGGGGCTTTTGGCGGGAGCACGTTGGGCATTGCGTGCCAGAGACTGGCTGCGCACGCCTAGCTGGATATCAGACATTTAGAGCGTGCCGGCGCGTCTCCACTGCCGAAAGACGCCTGGATGCGTTCTAGATTGCAGTGGTTGCAGTGGTTGCTTGGTTGCTTGGTTGCTTGATTGCTTGATTGCTTGATTGCATCTTCTTTCTTCTTCCTCACCGAGGCCCTGGCAGGCGCCCGTCAGTAGGAGCACGACTTGGTTATCGGAGGCGTCACTCGTGACACAGCCAAGACGACCGAGGGGCTCCTTCCTGATAGCACGCGCACCCACGCGGCGATAACACTCCAATCCGCCTGCTGCCATTGGCCCAGGCGAGTATCTCACCCTGCCCGCGCCTGCCTCCGCCTGCCTTTCCTCCGTACCTGCCTCCGTACTCAGGAGTGATACTGCACGAGAACCAACCAGCATGCCAATCACAACATCTACTGCTCCTACTGCTCCCCCTCCGTAATCCATACTCACAATGCCTGGACAGGGAAATAAGTCGTGTGATCGTGCACTGAAACAACCCATGCTGATTGTTGTTGGTGTTCATCGACGCATGTAATGGCGCCATCTCTCGCACTGGTTCACTGGTTCACTGGTTCACTGGTTCACTGGTTCACTGGCTCACTGGCTCACTGGCTCAATCGCTCAGTCGCTCAATCGCTCACTGCTTAACCCCTCACGTGACCACTCTATCCTCTACCGGAGTGCCTCCACAGCACATGGGATGTTACTGTTACTACCCGCCAGACCCAGACCCCAGATCCCTGGAGAGTCGAGACTCCATATCATGCTCATTTCCCGTTACTCATTTCTCACTACGTGCATCAGCCCCTCGATCTCCCATCGCGACCGTCTGCTCACTGCAGCCTAGTACGACCGGCCAAACATACACCACGCCTCGGCCAGATTCGAGCACTTGGGATTCCCGCATTTGGTCACGCCCTTCTCGACTCCCTCGGGCTGGTCGAACGGAATACACAGACTCTTCGCGCCCATGCTCGGAGCCCGTTCGTCCTGCGCCACCCCGCTCTGTTCCTCGGCCTTGCGCGCACTCATCTCCTTGATCTGGTCCTCGCATTCCTCCGTCAGACAGTGCGGCAGCAGGCACACGTTCTTCTCGTTCAGCGAAGGCACAAAGTCGTCCCAGTTGGTGATTTTCTTGGTGTGGGCCTGGTATTTGGCGTGGGCCCGGTCGTACAGGTCTTTCTGGATCGTCTCCAGGAGCGCAGGGATGGCCGTGTTGAGTTCGCTGATGGCGATCTGGCTCTTGCTCTCAGCCTTGGGGAGGTCGCGTCTCGACGCAGTCACAAAATGGCCTTTGCTCTCGCCGGGGCCGAACTCGAGACGGAGGGGCACGCCCTTGAGCTCCCAGTCGTTGAATTTCCATCCGGGGGAGTATCCCTCGCGGAAGTCGGCCTCCACTCGGATGTCGACCGCCCTGAGAACTTCCCTCAGACCCTCAATCTCCTTGTACAAGACATCTCTATCCTCCTCGGTTGTCTTGGCTGTCACTCCGACCGGCACAATGACGACCTGGACTTCTGACACTCGGGGTGGCATCACGAGCCCGCGGTCATCTCCATGGATCATGACCATTACACCGATCACGCGGGTGGACAGCCCCCAAGAGTTTTGCCAGACATACAAGCTATTCTTCTTCTCTTCTTCCGTCTTGGCGTTGGGATCCTGCACCGTGATGCCGAACATTTTGCTGAAGTTCTGGCCCAGACAATGAGATGTCCCGCCTTGAATTCCACGGCCCGTGGCTGGGATGTATCCTTCAACCGTAGTGGTGTACAGACCTCCCGCAAACTTCTCCTTGTCCGTCTTCCTGCCCTTGATGACAGGAACGGCCAACAGTTGTTCGTAGACACCGGCATAGAGATCGAGAATCTCCAGCACCTCTTTGCCCGCCTCCTGTTCAGTCAGATGCGCCGTATGGCCCTCCTGCCAGTGGAACTCCCGAGTGCGGAGGAAGGGTTGAGGATGTTTGAACTCCCATCGCACCACCGAGTTCCATTGGTTGAGTTTGAGAGGCAAGTCACGGTAGCTTTGGATCCATTTGGCATAGTAGGGATACATGACTGTCTCCGAGGTGGGACGGATGGCAATCTTCTTCTCCAGCTTGGTGCTGCCGCCGTGTGTGACCCAGGCGACCTCGGCCGCAAACCCTTCGATATGGGCCTTCTCTCGGTTCAATACATCCTCGGAGACGAACAGAGGGAATGAACAATTCTTGACGCCCATCTTCTTGATCCTCGAGTCGAACCACGCGCGGACTTCGTCCCAGACGAATTGCGAGGCGGGCTTGAGGATATAACACCCGGAAATATCATAGTAGTCGAGCATGTCGCCCTTCAGCAAGACCTGTTGGTACCATTCGGAGAAGTCGACATCTTTGGACACGTCAATGCCGATGAGAGCAGCGCCGTCCATCTTCTTCTTCTTTGGGCCTTTGGCTTGAACCGTCTTGGCCTCGCCCTTTCCAGCCTTTTTCGCAGCCTTTTTGTCCATCTTGGGCGCAGCCTCAGCGCTGGCGTCTTTCTCTCGGGTAGGGAGGTCGGTTTTGGAGGGGTCTGTGGGTTGGGACATTGTGGCCGTGAGTTGGGGTCGACGAGGTTTATGTAGCTTGGGGATGAGTCAACCCTCAGTGGCCCGGTAGCCTATCGCGTGTCCAGCAGGAAAGAATCTCGTGTGGTATTGTACGAGGCGGGTTTCCCTGTGGCTGGATATGAGTGACTCTTGTCTTGTGTCCCGCCGCACTCTGCGGCTGCCACTGATATCTTGGCGGCCCAACTGACCTCGCTGCTTTAAGCCTTCGCTCACTCGCAGTCAACTCACCCTCGTTTACCCTCTACCCTCAGCCCTCAGCCTAGCTTAGTCCCCCTTCCACTCACTCTCTATCCTGAACCTCTCCACTGCGTGCAACGCCGATGAAGATCTAAAATTAGCGGTAGGCTCAACTTTCTCTCTATAATACCTCTTTCGTCTCTCAGTGTCAGGGCAGCCCCTATTCGCCTTTGCCCACCCAATAGCGGCAGCCTTGGTAATGAGGACAAGATAAGGCGCGCAGGCGCCAGCACACCCTCAAGGTCTCGGCGGCGGCTTCCATAAGGCTAAAGTTGACCGATCTTTGGAGAAGTTGACGGTGGGAAATTTCCCAGTGTGTTCGGGAACTCGACCACTGTATCCAAGACCAATCCAAACGTCTTCCTCGATGCATTGGACAACCCGCGTGCCATGTATCCCGACAAATTGGAAATACTAGGAGAAAGTCCTAGAAGTGAAGATATAAGATGTTTGACGCCAGGCCCCCTTCAACCCGCAGCTTTCAAGCACCTTGATACAAGACCACACTTGGTCCGAAATGATCTAATGTCAAGACCTCTGAGATAACGTCGGAAGCTGAAGGCTCGTCCAAGCAAGGTCGATGGAGGGACCGAATCTATGCTGAAATTTCTACATTGGGAGTGGCAGATTTGTTACTGCCGTGATGCCACCAGACCCTCTGTTCAGCCTTGCGTAGCCTGAGACCATTTCCGAAGTCCTCCGAGTGTGTATACCTATGAGTAGATTTTTTGGAGCTTGTGCAATCCAAGCTCGCACTAGCACGCTGCAAAAGATTTCCGGTTTTATAGTGTTGAGAGTCGGGCAGTCCGTGGGTGTCTGCACCTTGTTCCCAACCGGCCAAACACTCTCTCAATTCCTGGCCAGAGAAGTTTCTAGTCTACATGGAGGCGTATCCGGAACCAAAAGACAGCAGCATCCTTGGCTTCCTGCATCGCTTTCAACTCTTTAGCATCTTCCGGATTGCCCCGAATTGCAAACGCATGTTCCACTCCTGGAAAAAAGCAATAGTTGTAAGGGACTCCCTTGGTCGGGATGACCTGGTTGGCAAACTCCTTCAGGTCTGGGGTGAAGACCGGATCGAGCTCGGGGGCTAGAATCTGGGTCGGCACTTTGGTGCCTTCTATCTCCTCTTTTGTGAGCCAGGTTGGATGTGCCGCCGATATGCAGTCAACCAGATTCGGGTGTGCCCCTAGACGAAAGACAGCCCAGCCTCCGAAGCAGAACCCTATTGCCCCCACCTGCTGATACTGACCCCGTAATGCTCTGGCAAAAGCGAAGATCTCCGGCTCCCGGATCTCCTTGGTATTTCTAAGCTCAATCCCTTTGATATCTAACTCTCCCCACCGCGAATTGTGCCGGAGTACGTCTGGTGGAAGCACTTCGCCATCGAAACTGTGTCGCAGGAGTCATTGATTAGCCCAAATGGCACAATTGATTCAGAAGCCAAGGCCCGAGAGCCATTCTCTGGCACAAGAAATCTCACAAATCTGGAACGTAGACTGTTGCATCAGCTTCGTTGGCATAATTGTCGGCCAAAATCCTTGTGTTCCGAAAGGTCCAACCAAAGAGATCGTGAATCAGTAGGATCGCAACATTGCTGTTGTTTCCTGTTTTATATGTCTTATGGTTTCCCAAAGTTGTTTCTGTTCCAGTGGGCTCACGGTTCCAAAGAAACCCTTTGTAGCAGCACTCCGGCATCTCGAACACCTAGTATTTCCTATGGACGGCTGTATCGACGGACTTCGGCTCGTGTGTGAATATGATTCAGGGCAATGAACTCTCTTGGTTCAACCAAGACAGGTTCATATAGATCAAGACAATGCTAGAAATTTTGACTTTTTGGAACCAAGGGGGGGCAATCCGTGGTATAAGAGAGAGCGGCAGAAATGTTTGCCGACTCTACACTTAGAATGAGAGATAATCCGTGGCATCTCCTCATTGAGTCCCCTGGAGTCCCTCAGGCTTCTGAGTTTTTTAGATGTCCGCATTCTGATTTGCTCGTCCTGGCCATAGCCAAAGGTCCAAGCTGATCGGTGAGGAAGACAACCTGAGCGAATATTTCGACCGAAGTATTCGCAGACCTCGGCCGACACCTGACGTACTCCACCATCTCCCTACCCAATCGAGATTGATAAGACGTGCTACAACTGCGAATTATCTTGGCCCTAGGTGGACATTCCCAACCTACGAAGCGTGAATTCTCCAAAAGGTCTATATCCCACGGACAAAATATTTGAACTCCCAACCAATTTCCTGGTCTTCGTCCGATCTCGGGCCTCGGCCCGGCGCCTTTAGAAACGAAGAGCTAACCTGTCTTCTTGCATTGATCAAAATCCGAAATACTTCGTCGACGTTCGGCGAAGTGTTGTACGAACCTTTCGGGATCTGTGGTTGTACGATGGCCCAGGTCCTGGGACATATGCCGAATAAGCCATAATCGTCAATTTTCAGCTGCAGAGATGGAATTACCCCCCGAACGGCAGGCAGGTCGGGATCAATTCTGAGCCAATGGTACTTTGTAGAGTCATACCTTGAAAAAGTGTTGTAGAAGCAGCCGGTATATTACAATTACCTTTCAATACCCCTCACTTCGCCGTCTAACATTAGCTTATCAGCTACTTCTCAGCTCACCATCAGCTTCAACGATCCTTGCCGCCATTCCGAATATATTGTTCGATTGCACCATGTCGTCACATACATATCTGAACTTCAACCATATTGGCATCTCGGTACCGGATGCTGAGGCAGCAGTCGAATGGTACACCAAGATCTTCGGGTTCAAGGTACTTGCGCCCTTGATCGAGGTGCGAACGAGCGACGCAGACGGTCCTAATATGGCAGCAAGTGGGTCTAGCCTCATTCATTCTGGCATTTGTTTTTCTGGGTAATGAGACGATTACTAATGTAAATGTCGCGCGCCTATAGTCTATGGTAATGATTTCAAGGCAATGAAAATGGCAATTCTGGCACTGGGAAATGGTGTCGCTTTCGAAATTTTCCAGTTCATCGATCCAGCCTACAGTGGGCCTAAGGAGAGAGTTGACTGGAATTCGAATACTTACACCCGCGGCGGAGTATTCCATTTCTGTCTCACGGTTCCGGACCCAGATGCGAAGGCGGATGAAGCTATCAAATATGGCGCACGGCAGGTCGGCGAACGCACATCCCCTGGGCCAGGCGAAAGAGGGCTTTACCTGCAAGACCCCTGGGGAAATGTGGTGGAACTCCTGAGTATCAGCTCCGAGCTCCTTATCTTGAAAAGGGAGCGTGCACAGGGCCAAATTGGTCAAAAGTAAAGAATCTCTTATTTCTCATGGGATTGGAATCTTTGGAAATCGCTATGTGAACTGCCTCTTAGACTCTATCCAGCCATGTGAGCGCGAAAGAGATATAAGCGCAAGTCGCTCAACTTTACCCCTCTGAAAATCTCGTCATCCAATCAAGCGTATCACCTGTTCCTGCGAAATTCAAATGGAGGAGAGCTTGAGATCTCATAGCTGTACCTATTTGAGCTAGGAACTATACGCAGCTTTCAGGATTTACAATATTTCCTTAGAGGTACAACATGCGGTAACATGTCCTAAGCACGAATCCCTTATGATATGATTAAGACGAGGTCATGGATTGCCTTTGTCCAGAACCGTGAAAAGCAACATAGCCATTTACTCCTGAGCATGCACGCTCTGCCGCGAATTGAGACTCACAACTCGAGCAACTGGGCTGGTTGCACGAGTGCGGCATCATGGCCGGGATTTTCCCCAAGGGGGATTTCATTGGAATTAACATTGCATCGTTCAATGTGCGACTCTCCGTCCGATCTGAGACTGTCGAAACTTCAAGGAATATAGCGCCTATGCTTGCTTAACGGTAGCCTGTCGGATAGAGAGCGTAATCTTCTGCGGGATAAAGATATTTTAATCTTCACGACGACCCTCAGGACGTCCCATGTGCTCGGACTTGGTCTCTTGACGATAGCAAACCAGGCCAACTGACAGGACTAGGGCCATTTCGTTGTTCCCTCACATTGGGAGCTAAGCTCCGAGACAGGAAAAAGATGCAGACTTTGCTGAAGTGCCCTCACATGGCAATTGAACAAGCAGACCCGTTCCGCAACTGTTTACTTTGATTGAGGGCCGAGCGTCGAGCATGACAACCGATCAGCGGTAGCCCCGAGGATTTTCTTCTTGAATATTTCCTGCAAAAAGCTCCCTTCTACCAGGATGTTCGGACTGCCATTTTCTCCGCATTGAAGTCTTCGCCCATTATCGAATCCAATGTACTCGAGACGAATAGCTTTGATGACGTCAAGAGATGATTTACGCTCAATGACGGTTCCTGGCTCATATATCGTGTTGCTGGGTCAGTACCAGGTATCATCTGATGTCAAAATGGCCCGAGGTTGACCTGGACTATGTTACTGTTTCGTACCAATAACTCATTTCCCGGTGTGGCACCGTACATGCGGCATTGACTTGGCCGCTCAAGAGACAAAAAGAGTCAGCTTGATTAACTTTGCCCAGTTGAGGAGATATAACCCGACCAGTCGACGCGTGCCCTTCTTGTGGAATACCGGATTCCTGCATTGTCATGAAAATAGCCCATGTATGAAGTTAAATGATCAAGATCGCTCCTTTCACATATAATAACCAAGCAGCTCAATTAGAAAATGAAGCTACTTGCCATGCGCAGACGATTTCTCCTTTCTTTTTAGAGCTCGAGTAACATGGCGAGACCAACCATTGAGATCCCTAGAGGGAAGACTTCTGGAATTGATGTTCTTATTGTAGGAGCAGGAATCGGGGGTCTCTTTTGTGCTGTGGAGATGTACCGCCATGGGCACAACGTACGTGTTCTAGAATCCAAGGAGATCCCGGATTCAATCGGTTCGCTGGTAATGCACTCACTACAAGAGTTTGATGCTAACACCCAGTAGGTGACTTTATTGGCATAGGTGTATCTGCAACCCGTCAATTTGCAAAGTGGCCAGGAATGATGGCTACATACAAGCGCATTCGATATAAGCCAATCCTGTCGTTTTTGAAGTTCGACGGTGAACTGATTGGCGGGCCATTCCCTGCCCAAGATAGTGTCGAGACACCGGTACCTATCCATCGGGCCAAGCTGATACAAGCTATGTACGACTACGTTATTTCTTTAGGCATCACTGTCGCCTATGGAAAGAGGGTTTCTGAGTACATTGAGGCGCGGGCTTCAAAAAAAGCTACTGTTGTGACAGAGACAGGAGAGCGATATGAAGCAGATCTTGTCGTTGCGGCGGATGGTGTGGGGTCCAAGTCATGGAAGACGTCTCAAGGATCACAGTCAAAAGCTCAGAGCAGCGGTTTTGCAGTTTATCGAGTTGCATTTCCAACGAATCTGGCACACGAAGATCCTTTGGTCAAGGAGAAATTTCCCGTGCCGGAAGATGGCAACGACGACCTGCGAATGTACCTTGGGCCGGAAACACATGCGATCACCATGGTGTCAAGCGACATCACTACATGGCTCCTAACTCACAAAGTAAGAGTCTTCCTTCCTCGTGTTGGAGAACTGTTCAAGCTGACACTCGACAAAGGACAAAGAGACATCAAAAGAGTCGTGGTCCTCGAGAGTGTCCGTCAATGAAGTTCTTGAGGAGCTTTCGTCTTCTGGGATTGCATGGGACCCAAGCTTGCTCGCTTTGGTTAAGCGAACACCGGATCACTTAATTGTTGACTGGCGGCTGCTCTGGAGAAACCCAGTCAGCAATTGGGTGTCTAGCTGTGGTCGGATTATCCAGATAGGCGACGCTGCGCACTCATTCTTGCCAACATCTGCCAATGGAGGGACGCAGGCATGCGAAGATGCTATATCTCTGGCGGCCTGTCTCTCCCTGAGTGGAAAGGATAATGTCCCTCTAGGTACTAGGGTTCACAACAAACTACGGTAAGTGGTGACAGCCTTCATCCTTCTTGAGAGATTTGAGAGGTGAGGCTGATTGCTACAGTTTCGAGCGTGTATCATGTTGTCAGCTTAACGGGTTTCGAAATCGTGAAATGTGGCATCACACCAACTTTGAGGATGCGAAGAAGCATCCAGAGAAGCTTGCTGAAATGACCGGCCACTGGATTACTAGACATGACCCGGAAGCATATGTATATGAGAACTGGGAGGAATGTGTCAATGCGTTAGTGACGGGAGCCACATTTACGAATACTAATATCCCCCCGGGTTATGCATACAAGCCGTGGACGATCGATGCGGTTCTAGGAAACGGTGAGGGTAGCATTGAGGCAGTGGAAGGCGACTGGTCGTGAGTGTGCCAGCTGCTACTATGTACCAATTGATCTGCTCACTTGAAAGTTTGGTGCTACCGGAAAAGCATTCGCAGTGCTCCATTTGCTCGCTCGGCCGACGCAAGAGACTCTTCGTGCAGTTCCTTACTTTTTGTTACAATTGAAGCAAATAGGGGCTTCTGACCATCTTGAAGGCAGGCTGGGACTGTGCCTATCTCCACCGAGGCTAACTCTCAAACTTAGGGCGTTCCTAGTGACCCGCGATAGTCTACAATAGTCCGCTCGAGATCGAGTAAGCAGATTCTAAAATAACTGAACAAGGCCGATTATAACGCCTCCTGCGGACGCTGGATTCTTCTTGCCGAGATACATCTAGCACGTAAGTAAATACTAGAAGATAAAGAGCGTGCTATAATAAGGCGCTTGAAATTACGGGATAAGAAGTGTACGTTCGAGGCGCAAGATATGTTTCAAGCGAATGGCCACTCTGATGCAGATGCGATAATGTTCACGAACTTATTGCTGAACAGAGCTAGTATCTACAGGATGGATGAGGATGGGGAGGAGGAGGAGGAGGAGGAGGAGGAGGAGGAGGAGGAGGAGGAGAATAGCTGGCGAATAGTCTAGTAAAACTAGAGACTGTCAATCCTTCAGAGTCTTGAGATAAGTCGTTACATAACCAATCCGTAGAATCCATGAAAGTGATCGGCAAGGTGGGTTGGCCGGCAAGGTGGATGGATTGAGTGTCAAAGGTAGTCAAACGTCGAGTCTCGCCGCCTATAGAGCTTCCAGGTTCTTGAGCACTTTGTCTTCACCCTTGCCGTGTCCGAGAAGGTGAGGCCTATCGAGTTTGATCGCGACATGTGCTGTAAGGCGATCGTCGACCCCAGACACAAAGCAAGCACACAGAAACGACAGCAACGCAAATGCCAAGCTGACCATGAAGATGAGGTCGAACGCGCTTGCATACACACCCTTTTCCGCATCCACGCCCGCCGCAATTATGGAAGGAGTAATGCCCTTGACGGCGTTCAGACTAGATTGAGAGCCGGATAATAATGCCGCTGGATTGAGAATTATCAGTTGCGTGCGTCCTGGGCAAAGGGGGAAATTATTCTGGATGGGGAAGGGGGCTGCATACTGAGGAAGGCTGGTGCAGATTTTGCCGGAAGACCAGCTTGAATCGCTGCCTCAGCTACCTTAGGTCCAAGGTTACTGCCGACTTTGTTTTCTAGCAGGCTTGAATAGATTGAGATGGCCACTGCACCGCCAGTCGAGCGCAACGAGTTGGCCAGTCTGCACATGAATCCGTCAGTCTTGGTTTTCGAGTCTCATCAAACCCCTAATCCCGATTGATACTTACCCCGTAGCCACTCCGATGTGCTCGTCTTTTGAACCAAGCTGCACAAACACGACAAGAAGGGCTTGCAACGCTCCTGTCGCGAAAGACGCCACGGCGACGAAAGCGATCGCCCTCGCTGGTGTGTGCTGGTTTGCTGTCGCCATCAGTCCACTGAACAGCGTCAGGAGGCCGACGTAGAACAGCAACTGATACTTGGTGTGTCGAATGGTAGCAAGTGACAGGCCACCAAAGACCACACCAGCTTAAGAGCATGTCAGCCGGGAAGGTCAGAATGGTGTGAGTCAGTCGGTGAGATCGTACCTGTCGCCGATGCATTATATGCTAAGCTATGCCATCCCACCATGTTTGGAACGGTAGTAAATAGATATTGCACCTCTGATAAATGTGTCAGCACGAGGCGGAAATTGGAATCGTGGGAATCCAAACGAACTTACGCTGAGGCCAGAGAACTTGCAAGCTGATAAGCTAACACCCAATATTTCAGTATGCTGCGTTGGCCGGGATCAGTCGACTGGTCGAACTTACCGCCATGCCCACGACAAACATGACGACTAGGGGAAGGGAAACAGTCCGAATGTTTTCAACGACTTCTGGAGGACATAGTTTGCAAATCTTGTCAGAGCTGCGGGCTTCCCAAATCGGGAAAGCCACCAGGACGGCAACACCTGTACCACGGTTAGATGTGACTTCTGAATTACTGATTACTGCTGAAAGGCATCGCAGCATCTTACCTCCAAGGATAATAGGGACAAGGACTTGAGCGCTTTCCCATGGATACGGGTTCCTTCCAAAAGAGATGCCGAGCAAAAGGCTCGTTAGGCCACCGCTGAATAGAAACAAGCCGACATGATCAAGCTCCTTGAATAGTTGGAGTCGACTCTTGCCCTCAGGATGCAGGGTGAGAAAGCCGGGTGGCCAGTAGAAGATCAGTATGAGTACCAGAGCAAGGCCGTTGATGATGATGCCTAGGTAGAAAGTCCACCGCCAGGAGAGATGAGCGACAAGGGCATACGCTGTGTATGGAGAAAAGATTAGTTTTGTTTATCTAATGTCAAAGTCATCACTTCAATGGGAGGTCACGGACCGATCAGCGATCCGAATGTCGATCCCGGGATGGCCACAAGAGTGAGAATGCCTATCGTCTGGCCACGATTCTTCCGAGACACAATCTCGTTTGCAGCGGCAAACGCAAGTAGTTGCAAGCCTGCACCGACACCCTACTGCCAGTGAGCTCAGGTCGTCGAGAAAGCACCAGTGTTCAACTACTCACCATCAAGGAAGTTCCGGCGATGACCGTGGTGATCGACATGGCCCTAGAAGGGATTCAATCAGCTCTCTTGCATGCATTGCTGATTTGCTTCTTCCGGGGACGCAAACCGGCCTGCAACAGCACAACCTTTGTGAAATGTTAGCCGAGGTGCGTCGCAACTGTTGGAGAGGACTTAAAAGGATCCTAACCTATCAACCCAAGCACATTGCCAGCGATGAGGAAGTTCCTTCTTCCGAAGATGTCCGAGCAACGCCCTGCAACGGTCTGCACCACCGCACTAGACAGCGACCATGACGCGGCAATCCAGGAGAAATGAGGTGAGGGTCCAATATCTTCGTTGATGGTGAGAATGACTGCACTGGGCAGGACGAAAGCAAAGAGGGCTGCTTCGTTGGTGATAGCAAGAGCCTTGGGGAAATATCTCGTTAGTACATCGAGCGCATCAAATTCCGACTCGATATTATCATCATACAAGGATTGCCATGACCTGTCGAAAGTCTAGCTTGGGTTTCTCAAGCTGCTCAGCGTCATCTCGGATTTGTGGCGAGTGATGTTCCTTCGGGTCGTGCGTGACGAATTCTTCGTGGGCACTGATCGGCCCAGTGGACTTTTCGGAGGTCATGGTGATTGACGGCCTGGCGTAGTGACTAATGATTCTGCGCAAGATAGATCTGCTCAAGTGTGTGAAGCGCAATGACAAACAAAAGAAAGCTCCCAGACCAGAAGCCTGTCGATGGCGATACCTCTTATAACTTCGAGCCCATGCCGCCCCTGAATGCTGAAAGGATAGAGCGGGGCTGGAGTTGTACCGAATGAAGCGCACATGGACTAATATCTGGGGCCAGATTACCATTTTGAGAGATAATCCGCTGGGGACGTGGCCGGGGGTGGGACAATTTCCCCGCGTTTCCAAAATCCCCCAGGTCACCCGGTAGTAGTAGTAATAAGTGGAGGGAAACGCCCGACAAACTAGGCCTAGACAGCTGGCCATCTAACGGCGCGGAAAACATCCCAAATCGCCTCACGAAGAGAGTAATGTCCGCGTTAAATCCTCTTCCTGCGCCCAAGAACCGTCACCGTCACGCCGGGTACTTGCATGAACCTGAGAAGGGCATGAACGCGTGTGTTTCGACAACCATTCGAGACCGTGGTAAGATAAGATGTCAGATTTTCCCCAGGGGGAGGGAGGGACGAGAATTGGCAAGGAATCAAAGGTCAAGCAACGCACGCGCGAGGCCGAACCGCTCGCGCCACCGATGACTGGTCGGGGAGACGGAAAATTACAGACTTGTCAATGACTATTGGCAGAATAGTGTGAATTGGATAAAATAGCTAATCTGTCCAGCAGGCCTCGTTCGCCTACCTTGATAATCTAGACTAGAAGTAGAAAAAGTCCCCTTTCCGCCATACTACCACTCCATCCCCTTCTTTTCTCTCGGAATATATGGCTTCCTGGATTTTACCCAATACGAGAGAATCTCATCTCCATAGTCTCATCTCCTGTCAGCCAGCTCCGCGGAGTGGACACGGGACTATGATTCGAGCAGATAGACGCAAGAATGATACGGGGAGCACATTTGGCCGGAATGGCATGGTCAATGTATGTATGTATAACGCGTCCGCGTTTCACGAATGAAGGCGGTAGGCTGTAACCTTTAACCCCTGGCCTTTGCAGAAGAAAAACAAAACAAATCTGCAGATTGACAAGCATGTTGAAAAATCCGAGGTAGGAGTCAGACCCCAGTTAGCCCCAATAAATAATGGCTCAGCCTCTCATGCAAGGCCAGAAGAAGTGCATTTTGGCCGTCGAGCGTTACGCCGTTTTCTGTCTCACAGGGCCAGCATGCCCCGTTTCACATATTCTAGGGGCGGCTGAACAAGAGAATAAAGCGCTTCCCGCATTTTATTAAAGTCCCACAACTCTCAGAGAGTTATATTCCGGCAGGCATCTCTCTTCTACCGGGTCTCGGTCTACTCTCTCTTTCTATGGCGGGCTCTGGAATCACTGCATTGATTTTGACAGACGACCAGACTCAAACAATGGGTCGGAGATTTAGGATGGATGTTTCTATTCAGCCCGATCTGATTGATTCCAAGGCTGCAATTGCGTTGGCAGGACCCGAGCCGGGTAAATTTGAATCTCATTTCTTTTTAGGACAACTTGGCCTATTTACAGGTACATGGAGAAGCGCTTTTGAAGATAACCTCTAACTACCAGTAATCATGCCCCACCCACTCTTAAGTATGTCGGAGTTGCTGTGACGGCCCGACGACCTCCCGGAAACCCATCATATGGACTTAAGCAAAGCGTCCGTTAAACCCATGCCCAGAAGCGCGCTTTGACGTAGGCAAAAGCTCGCCGGTTTTCCGACATATATATCTCATCTTGACCTATGGGTTAGAATTGTCCAGTTATTGACGGCATCTAGTTTGGACACCAGTCAGCCTTGAGCATCAGGATTCACCAAAGAACATTCTTACGACTGACGAAGGCCACTAACACAACGACACACATGATGACCATCATTACCGGTAAAAAGGTCAGCCAGAATGGCCTTGGTCTCATGCGTATGTGTTTCTATTCTCATTATACAAGCACGAAATAGAACTAACCACATGAACAGGCATGACATTGCCTGGCACAGCCATGCCGGAGAAGGAAGCCTTCGAGGTTCTAGAAGAGGCCATCGCGGCCGGTGTCATCGTGTGGAATGGGGCCGACTTCTACGGTACACCAGAACACAACTCGTTGCATCTCCTTGCTCGCTACTTCGCCACCCACCCGCATGATGCGGAAAAGGTGGTGATTTGTATCAAAAGCGGCATCGTCGATATGAGCACCCTCACCCTTGACGCCTCTCCCCAAGCGGTGCGGCGTATGGTAGCCGAAGCCAACAGGGTCTTAGGCGGGCATAAAACGATCGACGTCTTTGGTGTCGCCCGTACTGACCCTAAGGTTCCGATCGAGGACACGGTACTGGCTCTGGCCGAACTGGTCACCGAGGGCGAGATCAATGGCATTCAGCTGAGCGAGGTCGGTGTGTCAACGATTCGTCGTGCTGCAGCCGTGGCCAAGATTGATGTGGTCGAAGAGGAGGTCAGCCTGTGGGCGGCCGATATCTTTAGTAATGGCGTGGCAGCAACGTGCGCTGAGCTGGGTATCCCTATCATGGCACATACACCACTCGGCGCAGGCATGCTGACGGGGCAGCTGAAGAGCCGGAGTGATCTGCCAGATGGACACTATCCCCGTGTCTTCCCTCGATTTCAACCGGAAAACTTCCAGAAGAATCTGAGCCTGATCAACGCTTTGGAAACGCTTGCTAAGACGAAAGCCGTGTCGACGGCCCAGCTCGCTCTGTCGTGGCTCAAATTGCAAAGCAAGAATGCGCAGGTTCCTGCCATCATTCCCGTTGCAGGTGCTAGGAGTAAAGAGAGGGTTCGTGAGAATGCCACGACGGTCGATTTGTCAGATACAGACATGCAGGCCATCGCCACCATCTTACACAACTTCCCGGTCTATGGCAGCAGGTATCCTGAGGCGGCAATGAAACTTGTCGAATTCTAGATGGGAAGAACAAAGCTGCGAAAATGATAGAACAGAGTGGCTTGTCACCTCAAGAAGCGTACATTACCTACCCTCCCCAACAGTGAACACGTCATGGCCCGCGAGCATGACGAGTATTTATCGAGCTACAGTACCTTGAAAGCTGGAGCTTCGCTGCTTTCGAGATCTCTCATGTACCAAATTCACTACAGTTCTTCAACATTGAATTAAATTTGAAGACCCCCAAAAAAGTCTAGGGGATAAAATTCCCTAGTCTAGTAATTGGATGATGCCCTGAGGAGGGGACAAAAATGGATAGGTTAAGAAGAAGCGATGCCTTCAGTGTCTGCAATCCGGAAAACATACTTCACCGCGCTCGCTTTCCCCTTCCTGAGGTTTTCAAGCCCCTGCTGGACGCCGTAGAGTCCGCCTGGAATGACTTCGGTCCGCTGTCCTCGGAACCAACCTTCCTGGAGACCACGGGCAATGTACCTGAAATAGACATAGGCAAGATCCTTTGCCTCCGGAGCCATGTGCACACTCCCGACAAACGTCATGTTCTGCTGCACCCACGCAGGGATCTCCTCCTTCTTGCCCATCGACGTGAAGGTGAACTTGGCAGTCTTGCCATCTCCCGCCTGCTCAAGTATCTTCCCGAGTAATTTTGCGCTGTTCCCCTCGGAAATGGCGTCGAAAACCGATGCGACAGGCGGGTGGCCCTCGAGTGCCTTTTTCACTTCGGCAACCACCGCCTCCTCGCCCTTGCGATAGTCCACCACGACGTCCCCTTTGCTAGGGTCGATGAAGCTCTTGACATAATCGCCCGCGCGGCCTGCAATGCTGATGATCGGATGGACGTTACTGCGCAGAGCCAATTGAAGCGCATAGATCCCAACCGCAGAGGAGGCCCCGTAGATGATCAACGGGCTCTTTCGCGCGTCATTGTTGGGAGTGGCTAACGACCACGGCTGTGGAATGTCGAGGTGATGATAGATCGCGACGGCAGCGGTCATGGCCGCTAGTGGGATGGCAGCGGCTTCTGTTACCCACAGTCAGCGGCCTTCTGTCTTGTCTGTGAAGGGCAAAAAATGACTGGACTTACCCTCGAAACTTGTCCTTTGTGGGATGTGGAAAGTTGCATGCTGCCACGCAACGGCGTATTCCGCATAACTCCCACCTGCGGCCTTAATCTCGTGGAAGGCCGCGACGCGGTCTCCGGCCTGAAATTCGAAGACGCTGGATCCGACCTTTTCGACGATCCCCGCGATATCATCGCCAGCGTTGGCGGTCAGATTTTGAAATTCCGGAAGCTTCCAGTCTTTGGGGTTGGAACCGCTGACCACGACTTTGATGAGGATCTGGTCGTCATTGATGCTTGGTTTTGGGCTGTCGACAACTTGGACCTTTGTGCCTGCGTCGCATTAGTTTGGGGAATGCTTTTTGGTGACAGCTAGATTCTGTATTTCTGCTCGCTTACCCTTGCTGATGAGTGCCTCCTTCATTGTTTTAATGATTGGAATTTCATGTAGTTTTGAGATTTTGGTATTATTTTTCCTGTCACGGCTGTTGGTCACGAATTTCGATAGTCTACGAAACGAGTTCATTTGGGAAGGAAAAGAGTAAGAAACGAGTAGTGGAAAAATTGTTTGATATCTTATCTAAACAAGCGCCATAGCGGGCGTTGGAAGAACAGACCTGCTGAAGCTGACAAATACTCCTGAGATTTGGTCCTTGCCATCTTGAGGAACACTGGAAAATATTAGACAATGGTAAAAAATGACGATGGATATCGTAAGCGCAATCCGTGAACCACCAAGGTTCAATGACTAGATCTTGAGATATACGCCGACGCGACAGATCTCGGGATAACTCCCCTCGGCACTCCTTTCCTTTCTTCGTCTTTCTCTCGGGGTTCGAGAACAGCTCTCAATCAAAATTCGGGATGTTCAATGGCTTGGCTAGTTTTGATACGAGGCTCGTAAAGTGCAAAGAAAGAGCCCCGGACTTTCTCTTGATTGGAGCTGTCGGGCTCTCGCTGAGGGTGTCAAGTGACCCTGCTACCCCGTATCTCGGATCTGCAACTGGTAGTTATTTAGTTCTGAGTTTCCCCATATCACAACCGTCTTCTCAAGAGGTGTAGCTTTTGGAATCTGGGATCGCTAGCCACTATCCTTGGAAATTTGCTAAGGAATCATGAGCATCCTAGACGAAGCCGAGATCCGATCTCTCTTGATATCTGAGAGACATGCCCGAGATTTAGGCGACTGGGATAGATTTAGGGAATGCTATCATCCGGATGCGTTAAAAACACGTGTTCGCATAATGTGGTAAGGAAAGTCCCTTTTCATTTGCCCTGACCGGAAAGGGAGGACCTGCTAACAAACGAGGACTTGAACTCTAGGTACGACGGAGATATCGATGGCTTTTTAGCCGCCTCGAAAAAACTTCACTCCCCTGCCGTCGCTTTGATGCATCAAATAAATCCTGGGCGAATTCAGATTAAAGGAGATAAGGCCTTGTCAGATTCATGGTGCATCATACAGACTAGACACGAAGATGACGAACACGAGTTCGACCTCACTACGTACCTTCGCATCTTCAGCCAATGTGAGAAGACAGACCGCGGATGGAGGATGCTCTCTTTGGAGCCTGTCTACCTTCGTGACCTCATCACTCCGATTGCACCTTCACCTATGCCGAACTTTGGCGATCTGAAGGAATACCGGAAAAGTTATCGTTTTACCGGGTGGAGTGTCGGGCGCAGAGGCCTCAAGATCCGCGACGACATGCCAGGTGATGATAGACCAGAGTCCGTTATCAAGGTCAGAGACAGAAATCAGGCTTGGTTGGACAAGTGAAGGTGAAATTCTTTTTGGTCAGTGGAACTAGAATGTAGCCCTTGAATACTCGTTTTAGCCTTCGTCCTTGTGACTCACACATAGGAGTTGGCAATTTAAGGCTTCCATGTAGTTATCTCGCTGTAGCCTACCTTCCCAATCACGACAGACTATTCTTGGAGTACTATGATCTAATAAGTCAGTAGGTTGAAGGCATTTAAATCTGTAGGAGGTAGAACCAAAGGTGGCTCAATAAACGTCTCTGTTATCTCGCGGGAACCATCCCTTTTAATTGCTGCGAATGAACTCTCCTTTAATCGCTGCTAACGGACTCTCCTACTTAGACCATTTAACAATCTCACTGCAAAGTTTAGCGAAGCCGCCCACCACTTTGATGATACCACTGAAATTCGCATTTTGTGGGAAGCTAATAGAGTCCATATTTCACACAAGAGTCGAATGATAGAACTCGTCAGGCACACAGAACTACTCCTCAAAAGGCAGCCCTGCGTCTTGTCGAACAGCCCCATAGATACCAGCGAGGTCTCCTTTGGAGCCCATGTATGCCTTGACCTTGACCAGATGCTCGTCGACATTTTCTACACTTGGCATTCTCGTCCCGACGGCTTTGGCAATATCCATGGCATGTTTCGCATCCTTCCTTGCCCAGTCAACACTCATGAGAGGCTAGAGGACACAAGTCAGCAAGTCAGGCTTGAATGTATTTGGACACCACCCACTTCATCACGCTTGTAATAGTCGCCTGCAAGCAGTCGTCCAGAATATGCAGAATAGGGTCCGGGGAACAGGGTTTCTATAAACTTGTGGAGGTTTTGGTTGCCTAACCCAGACAACTGAGCCAGGACGTGTCCCTCCGCCAGCGCCTCCACCATGCCCAGTACGAATGTATTACCAATAATCTTCATTAGATGGGCACTTGACTGGGGGTTACCGGTCAAGTCGATATTGGCTTTGGCCGTCACGTTGAGGCAAAAGGGTTTAACCCTCTCAACAGCAGCAACAGGCCCAGCTAGTACATTGATAAGCTGGCCAAGATCAGCCATGGCTACCGCGCCAAACACTGCATTGAGGAGGATCTGTTAGCTGTTGGGTCTCGTTGAAATTTGGAGGACAAAAATTCATACCGGGACAAGCAACAAAATCAGCCCCTTGAGCTTCAATGATCTTGGCCAGTTCGTCTGTTGTCTCAGGGTGAATCGTGGTGCTGTCGATAAACACCTTGCCCTTAACATCCACCTTCAGGGCCTCCGCGATCGTATCTTTGACTGACGAGTCCCCCCCCAGACAAGTCCAAATAATGTCCGCATCAGACACGGCGTCAGCAATGGAGGAAGCAATCTTGATTTTGCCTTCAGCTAATGTTGCCTTCAAATCTTCCGAACGTTTCGGAGAACGGTTATAAATGATCAATGGCAGCTCGAGAGGTCCCTTCTCCACAAGATTTGCACACATGCCCTGTCAAATTGCTAGTCAGAGCAGAACAAATATCAATTTCAGTCCGGCCAGGCTATATTTACTCACTCTGCCCATGTTTCCCAGGCCGATAAATGCTACTTTTGGCGCCATCGTTGCAAGGTTTAGTAGATTGTTGATCAAGTTCGTGTCTTTGGGTGTACTCCAAATTGGCCTTTTCCTTTGTAGAACCACACAAAGATAGGACGGCCCATCCGCTTTATATTCCTTCCATGAAAACGCTTACCTTTCGTGAGGTTTGAACAACATTTCGGGTTGTCGGGTTTACATCAGCGGTTTTCGCTAGAAGCGGTCGTTTTCGGAACCTTCGCTTTCTCGCAATATCCAACATCCCGTACATTGTACATTCGCAATTGCACTCCCCCCAAAAACGGTAAATATACATCCGAAAAATAAAAAAATTGTCCTGTGTCTCGGGACATATCCCGCTCCGAGCGTGGCGAAGCGGTCAACATTACATAATACATCGGAAGTCAAGACGGGTGTGTGCGCTTGCCTCGAGGACCAGAAGCGGATTTGATGAAGGGTCATTATCATGCTGCTTGACTTGTCTCTGACATTCCCTTCCCGACCAAGATGACAATTAATTACACATCAAAGATGAGCTATCCGGAGTATGATTCTATCCTTATCGAGAACGGGAATGTTTTGCAGTTTGATTCAAATAGAAAGGCATATTTCCCTCAGCTTGATATCCTGATAACCAACCATATCATCACAGCAGTTGGGAACAATATTACAGCAGAAGGCCAGACCAAGATCATCGACGCCACTGGGTGTATCGTAAGTCCTGGTTTTATCGATGGCCATCGGCATCTCTACCAGTCTCACGTGCGAGGGATTGTCGAGAATGCCACTCACGTCGAATATTGTGGACATTTCCTCATGGGGAAATACATCTATTCGACTCCCGATGACATCTATCTGGCACAACTTGGTGCCGCAACCGAAGCCATCTACTCCGGAGTGACGACTGTGTTGGATCATTCACATGGACAATTGACATTCGAGCACGCAAAACAATGTATTCGTGCGAGTATTGAATCTGGGATTCGGTCCATCTACTGTTTTTCACCCAAAGCCCTTCCAGTCAGACTTAATCCACTTACGTTCCCCGACTTGGACACCCTTCATAAAAAGCAACTACTGGAGTTCCGCAGCCTCGCCGAGGAGAGCGTCTTGGGAGGCGAGGGCAATGATGGCCGCGTTAAACTCGGTCTGGGATATGACGGAATTCAAAAGCGGCCCCTAGAGGAGACGCTCGAGCTCTTTGAATTTATCCGCCAGAAACGCATGCAAGTTACATTTCATGATGTACCCACCCACGGCATAGGTGTGATGAAATTCCTTCAGCAGCACAATCTTCTCACCGACGCAATAGTCCTTTCACACTGCAACGGTCGAAGCGATGAAGATCTCCTGGCAGCTCGCAACGCCGGAGTAGGTATTGTCTGTACTCCCGAATCGGAGATGCAGATGACCCATGGTTGGCCAGAGGGATTTCGAGCATTGCGGGCGGGTTGCCGAACAGGTCTCGGTGTCGATACCACTCTAGCTTGTAGTGGAGATATGTTTACCGCGATGCGGCTCTCGTTGCAAACTCAACGGGCACTTGACAATGTCGTGAGCCGGCAGCGCACTGGCAGAGAGAGTTTCAAGCTAGAAGCGAGCCCCGATCAAGCTCTGTGGATGGCCACGACCGGAGGCGCAGAGGCTCTTCACCAAGAATCGGAAATCGGATCAATTGAGGTTGGCAAACGAGCAGATATTGTTGTGGTCAAGACCAACTCACCTTCTATGGTAGGTTCGACGGACCTATCGGCCTCCTTGGTCCTGCACGCTTCTCCGGCGGATGTCGACACGGTCATCATCAATGGGGAGCTCGTCAAGAAGAAGGGAAGACTTCTGAAAGTGGACTGGGACCACTTGGCCAGTCGCCTCATCCGTAGTCGACAAGAAATCGAACAGAGGGCGCAAGGCGTAAATTGGGACGAGAATATGAGAGAAGTCACGGACTTTATCCATAGGGGAATGCAAGATGAGTAAAAGATCGAGGGACAAAGGAATGACGAGATGCCAAGGGCGTCGAGGTAAATCCCGTTTCCGACCAAATCAGAAAATCATTGCACTTTGGATCCAGACCTTGCACACTTTCTTTTCTGCTCGCCAATGGGTTCACCCAGAGCTAGTAAGCAGCCATGTTCGAACACCTGTGAAAAATTTTGATGCCGGGTCACTCTGTTACATCATCTCTGTCTCTTGAACAGTGAGGCCTTTCAAATCTAATCATACAGCCACAGTTGCTTTGTGGACCCCATGGCACTGCCGTGATGAGATAGCCGTATTGCTCTGCTTCAGTAAGAAAAGTAGTTCTTGTAAATCCCAGATGCCAGAGAAGCTTCATGCGTCGATTCAAGTTTGGGTTCGCCATTTGATTCTCCAGGAGTAGCACTGGGTAGAACAAGATTCTCCTAGAAGAGAACTATAGACAAGAATAAGCGCCTATCGAGTTTGAAGGCGCTATGCAAACTCAACAGCGGTTACGACGAGACCATAATAGTTCTAAGGGAGGTTGGAAGCCAGGTCGACGGTTTCCGGCTCATGAGGTAGGGCACGTCTCATCCGGAAGAATTTCAGGTACTGCTAAGAATACTTAGTTTGGCGAAGATCGAAAGGGTAAGGCTGGTCAATTGCTCGATACTTCTGCAAGTCGAGTTTCATGTAGCATTCTTCGAGCAGCGTCACAGTGTCCTCTTTGAGCAGTGGAATATACTCTCCTGCATAGACGAGAATCTAGGCAACTTTCTTTCTACGGCTTAGAGAGCTGCCGCACTGACCTAGCCCTCTGCAGTTGACGACAGACAGGCGACTCATGAATTGTTTTAGTACGACAGGACAGGGGACAAATAATTTCTTCGGTATACAAGCTTGTCGATTAGCAAAAGCTGCGTAGCTTGAAGGGCCGGGATTCAGGTGCGTAACACGCAACTTGTATGCTTCGACTCCCAAAGAAGGTAAAAACCATAGAATTGCCCGCATGTATTGTGAACGGAAAGCACTGCCGCTTTACCGAGGCTTCGAATCCTCGCACCTTACTATGTATACCTCCTTCTACATTCTATATTACCTTGCCAATTCAGGTCTCCAGAATACCAGAACCGCCGGAATCCACAGCTTATAACCTCGCTCCCCTCAAATAGAGAAAGTACCTCTCGAAGCCCACAGCAAGAGCAATCCGTATGGTTCGAAAATTAGACAGCCGTTGAAAATCAACGGGTTGTTGTCCGGCCATACTCAAAAAGAGAAACCATATGCTCTGCCGAATGACAGATTCTTGACCCTAAAGTTATTGAAGGGCAGGGCAAATCTAAGTACCCACTCCTACGACCGGAGTTAAGGAACGGAAATCGTCAATGTCGGAAATGAGGCATTGCCTAGCGCTTCGGGATAAACCTCACAAGCCTTTTTGTAAGCATCGCCAGATTCGGGATAAGGGCGGAATAAGTCTCTGAAGGTTGATCTCGTGGCTGCTCGCTCTTGAGCTATGGGCTTAAATCCGAGGGAAATTAGCTGCCTTTTGGTTTTTGCATATTGGAACTATGGCACATGTTTGCGACCTCTACCAAACTGCTCAGCGCATTGGCAGGGATGGACGGAGCTGTGAGGGCAGACTGCAGGTGGGGCGGAGACTAGGGAGAAACAGGAGCAAAGGCTGTATGTTTTGGGGGCACGACGGGCTGTTCGATGAGAGAGTAGAAATGCTCACTAAACCTAAGCCTAGGCACCTTGCAACGAACGGGGCCAGCCGGCTAGGCGAGCCAGCTACCTCTGGCACCTCTGGGTAGAACGCAACTTTAATACTAGCACTCGACCCCGCTTCCCCTTCCGCGGGGATACAGAAGCATAAGCACGGCTAGCTTTCAAATTTTCTGACGTTCAATTCTACCTCTCCTCTCTTCCTATTCTCATAGAAGTCAGTCTAAGCAGTATGGCTTCCCTCAACGAAGGCGTGATTCTACCCGATGTTGGTACTGAACCGTTGCTCACATCAAATGAGAAACCCTACCGATGCCGACTCTGCAATCAAAGCTTCAAGCGCATTGACCATTTGAGGCGTCATAAAGAACTTCGTGAGACAGAGCCAACCTCGATCAAATCGAGTTGCTGAGGAAGCAGCAGATACAAAGAAAGCCAAGTACGGGTGCCCCTGCGGCCAGACATTCAACGGAAAGTGAGCCCCCTTGAGAGATTATCTGTCGCAACCGTTTACAATCCGGGCTGATCATGATGAGCAAGGGACGACTTGGCCCAACACTTTCGCTCCTGCAAAATTTATCAGACTAACCAAACTGTGGATCCTTCAAGGGTTCGCATAAAGGCGTCGAGATCAAAAAAGGCATGCGACAAGTGCGCCAATTCCAAATTAAAATGCGATGCACGAGACCCTTGCAGACGCTGTCGTGAAAACTCCCGGACTTGCACATACACCAGAGAGGGATACTCCGACCCTTACAAGGGCTTTCGGATTGAAAGTGACGACGATACAAATAATGTGCACCAGGAAGGTCTTCGCCCCGACGCATCGCTTTCACCGGCCATCCCACACGAAGCTACGCGTCCGGACATTTCCCTTGTTGAACAGCCAGAGGTTGTGTGGCCACAGAACAATATTGAGCGACCCTTGATCCAAGACCATGCTGCCACTGATTCACTTGCTCCTGCCCCAATTGCTGATTCAAACATCTGGATGACGTGGGATCTTGACGATCTCAACCCATGCGATGTACTCCTCAATGGTACGCTCGACATTGACTCAGAATTTTCCAGAAATCTTGGCTCATGGCCTTGGTGTCTGGAGCCCATGGGAGATTTGAGCGACCTTGACATGAGCATGCATCAGTCTAACCTTGCAGAAGGTATCGTACCTATTCACTGCTGGCAAAACAGAAAATCCCGCTGATACTCTTTAGTCGAGTTAAATCAAATCAAATCCTCTGCGAGCAGTGCACTTGCCCACCGTGGATTTTGCCTCGAGCAATCTGATCCCGTCGAGGCCAAATGCATTGCCATCCGTTCCCTGCTGCAAAAGACACATGGTATTTCAGAAGACCGTGTCGCAAATTGTCTGTCCAGATCCAAGATCTTACTGGGCCACCAGCTCTATGGAAAATATTTCCAATATCATTTCCCTATCCTTCACGCACATTCGCACAGATTTATTGAAAGCGATCCAATCCTTCTCCTAGCCATGGTTATCGCCGGGGCTCACTACTGCAGTAGTATCATGGAGGAAGCCGAGATTCCAAAATTTGCCCTGGCTCTTTTTGCGGAGATACAAAGCCAACCGGTTGGTTTCGTTGTTGATTAATACATCATCTGTAAACTGACGTAAAACAGCGAGAAATTGAACTACAGCCACCAGATATTTCCACACTCCAAGCTTGCGTGATCATCTCCATTATCTTAGCTTGCTCGCGGGACTTGGTTGCTAATCAATCCTGGCTGATCCATTTTGGTCGCATTATTTCCGTAAGTAATACAATCGCTTTTCTACCGCTTTTACTAAAGGTGGCCTAGATGTCGGAGCGCATCGGAGCTTTTGTGGCTGAGGAGATTCCAGACTATAAGCAGGACACCCTCGCGACATTCAACTGGTCGGAGTGGATTAAGCGCGAGTCTCTTCGAAGGTGAGTTATATCTTGATGGTATGCAGTATAAATTTAAACGCTTGCTAGATTGGCTTGTCAAGTCTTCTGCCAGGATATGGCTGGCGGTATATTCTTCGGCAGACCACCGTTATTATCTCCTCAATCCCTGGCCATCATTTTGCCATGCTATGAGAGTGCTTGGGAAGCCGAGACATCTACAAAATGCCTAGAGCAACTTCAGGCTCTTCCAATGCAGCTGTCACTGTCAGCCGCACTTAGATCACTGCAAACGTGCCACGGCGAGAGCTTCACGCAGCTTGAGGTGTCGGGTTATGGAATGTTTGTCCTGATTAATGGTAAGTAAAGACTATTGAATATTAAAATCCATTACTGATCCATGCTTCAAGGACTTCACAGTTTTGTGTTCCGGCTCACTCGAGAGGCAAATCTTTCTCCCTTTTCCAGCAAGATGCCACGTCAACGCTTAAATGCAGACTCAACCCACACTAACACTATGCTACTCTTGAGAAGCCTTAACCAAAGCTTCTCTGGGCCGACCATCGAAGCAATAGCAAATGAGATAATTGCCACGCAGGGCGGAGCACAATTCCAAGATTTGAATTCGATGTTGAACGCTTGGAAATACTCCTGGGACAGAAGGAAACAATACGACCCTCAGAGTGATGGGAGGACCTTCTCAGCTGATCCACTGCCAAATTGGCAATTGGCCAAGTTATTCCTCTTCCTTCGCCTGGCTGAATCGGAGATGTCAGAGGATAATCAACTTCGGATCTTTGACGCGCGGATTGGCGATGCGAGGAAGAGGCACTTTGCCCAGGAAAAGATTGTTTCATGGCTCCAGAGACTTCGCTTCGAAACGGCGACGACCTGTGAAACGAATCAGGTCACTCCCGGAATGAATAGCCAAAGTGAGATCGAGGAGGAAGGCAGCAGGGTTGTCATCCTCATGAGACCTCTTTGAGCGTCTTCAGTAAGAGGGTTATCTCCAGAGAGAGTGACGCATTTTATTCGATGTGTACGTAGTATGTAGCACTAAAGAGACAGGCAATACCACACTACCCGCCAGATTTGGACAATTTCGACTTACACAGATCTTGAGACCCTGTATATTGGGTCCAATCCTGAGCAGGAGTTCTTTACCAGAGCTTCTCTACCCAAGATTACTCCAAACTCGGCCTAAGCCAAGGTACGTATTAGCCTTTGTGACCTGTAAGTACAAGTGCCAAATGCATTGCCCGATAGGTATGATCCAAGTATCTGCGGTTTTTGAGAACATCTTCCTGCTTAAGGCTGATTGCCGTTCCCATTTGAAGCTGCTTTTCAGGCTAGCCACCGGGAGGATTCATCTCAATTGAAGAGGACTCGATTGCGTTGGTGTTGGGGGACGGAATGAAGTTAGGGAATTCATAAATTTATATATTTTGAAGTTTCTGAGATTTCGTAACTATGACGATTAACTACTATTCCGTCTGGTACTGGATCTGATTCCAGCACTTGTGATAGACATGACGTCCGTCAACACTGTCATACTCATGCTTTACGTCGAGGTAAATTGCGTCTTTGACTAGTGTTCGTGAGGCTAAAACTAAGACGTATATTCAGGTGCAAGCCATGTGCAATCTTTTTGTTGTGTGCGGCTTGTTTCTAGAGGTGCGAACCTTTCAATCTGCTCTAGTGATATTCGCGCATAGTCCCTGCGACCCACCAGAAGGTCACATAATCACAAGAAGGCACAGCGGATTCTACTAGTCTATCCAGAAAACTCTGGGGATGGGGAACCGGGTTAAGTGGGAGCGAATCAGACGTCCTCCTAATGGTGGTGGTACAGAGAGCACGATTGGGAATCCGATTATATCCCTGATATCCCCAGGGCGACTGTACCTGCATGTGTCCCTTCCCACATTTCAGACATATTCCAATGTGACAGCCTCCGCAACGAGCTAATTCATGTCACTTCGTACGAGATATGTGTATGAGGCTTATAAATTCTTCTAAGATTCGTACCACCTGCTCCGTAAGATCATGGGACCTTTCTCTTCGTACATGTCTCGTTATAACACATGACCACATTAGGTTAGCTCTATCCCGGAGGCTTATCAGTGCTTCGAAGTATTGCTCGTCAGCAGACACGACTTTCTCAGGCTTCGTTCGGCCTTAGGGTTAAGGAGAAGTCAATCTAGAAGGCGATCCCTGGGTAGTATTTGGTCCAGGAGAGAGCTCTTTTCATGCTGTTCTCGTGTCGCTGTAACAACAACTCTTTACAAATTGGACCCTGTTAAATCGACACAATTGGTTATTAATTCTTAGGAAGGACTGGCGCGGAGATAAATCGGAGAGGATTGCACGTTGAGAAGAACTCGCTATCTCAGTTCCATCGGAATAGAATCATAGTGCCATTGCTTAGAAAGGTGACAGATGGGCTTCTTACCAATGATCGAGAAATGGTCATCCATCTTTGATTCTAGTATTGTGACTTTTGTACCAGTCAGTGGCACTGACCAAACAAAGCTCAGTTATGTAACATTGCCCACAGCCACAGAATCTCAAACGGTTCAAATCAAACCATAACTAGATCTTCAGCAGCTTCTTTGCGTTCTCCCACCCTATCTTAGCTCTCGTATTCTCGCTCATCTCCAGGTTGTCAAACCAAGTCCCCACCTCATCATAGTCCTCGTAAGGGTAGTCCACACTCCACATAAGTCGATCCTCTCCACATACGCGAGTTGTCTCAGTAAAAGCGCCGTCACTCATAACACCAGCAGTGGTGATCCAGAAGTTTTTCTCCCAGTATCTCTGAAGTGGCAGTTTACAAGGGGCAATGCCACTCCGGAAATGGCGTAGACGATGGTCGATGCGGTATAACGAAAAAGGAATGCCCTCACCACAGTGACCAAGGATAATTTTCAAGTTCGGGTGCCTATCGAATAGGCCGGAAATCATTAGTCGAATCGCATGTATAGCAGTCTCGGTACCAAATCCCCACGGGCTACCAGCGAGGTACTCATAGCCACGGTAAGCTCGTGTCTGGTTTGGTGGTGGGATCCGTGGATGAAGGTATAACGCCACGTCCAGTTCCTCAAGTTTAGCCCACAATGGATCGCACTGCGGCTCATCGAGATATTGTACCTTATTAACATCATTCTCGCCCCCAATATTTGTGTAGCCATTGATCAGGATTCCGACGCACCCAAGCTCGCGGACACAGCGTTCTGCTTCTTTTGCGGCTGCCTCAGGATCCTGCATCGCTAAGCAGCCGAGGACACGAAAGCGGTCAGCGTAAGGGCCGGTGCGGTAACGTTGGTGAAGCTCATTGTTGACCTGAATTGCTGTCTTGACCGCAGTCTCCTTATCTAGGATTCCTTCGATACCTGGCATTGTCAAGGATATGACTGTGAGAGCCACACCAGCACGGTCCATGGCTGCAACTCGACCCTCAATATCGTCAGGGTGTAATCGCTTTTTGACATCGGCTAGGTAGGTACTGTCTACATATGGCAACTCGGCTGTGCCCTCCAAAGGGGGGAACGTGGCGGTGCAATTGAAGATGCTCGTTGTCGTCGCCTCCTCCAAAGCAATCTTTTGAGGTACTTTCAGGGTGCGTGATGTGAACGTATGTCTTTGCGAGAGGGGAGGATAGCTTTCTGGATTCGACATTGCCTCGAGCTGAATGCGAAGATTTCAAGTGTTTTTATCGTGGTGACAGGAGATTCGGCAGCGGGTGCAACAGACGTCCGTAGAAGAAGGCCTCAAAATCAGCAGTTCGAAGGTCCACTTCCATCATAGCATTTTTTCATTCCTCGTTTTATACAAAGCCACTACCACAGCGCCATATCTCCCTCCATAGATTGCTCTCCCACAGCCTCGTTCTGTTAGTCATCGCCTTAATCCCGAAAGACACGGCATATATCTCATCTCGGCAAATGAGACGCCATTTCCTCCTCGATTGGTAATCATATGGTACAATTCGGGTTATAGTGAAAGCGACCTTTTTGGACTCGTATACGGAAGAATAGTCGGACCCCGAGCGGGAATTGGAAATATTCGAAATTTCATGTCACGCCGAGAGTAGCCGAACTACTACTAAGTGTGACGGGAACATTCAATTTTCCTCAAATATATTTATTCCGCCGTACCAGCCCAGATCTAGATCCTTACCATGCGGCTTCCCCTAGCCGCATTTTACCATCGGGTTTGCGACGCCTCATGGACTGCAGCGGGGCAGCTCTGCTTCAAGGGCCTCTGACAGCTCGCGCCAATTCTCTTTGTCGCCTAGGTAGAAGGTGAACAGCGCTGGATCATGTTTACGGAATACCTCAGCACGTAGAGTTAGCTTCGTTTGGGCAAATGCCGCTTTCCAAGTACGAAACGACCTATAGATGAGGCACATCATAAGGTATCAGGTTGACCTGAGATGACATCTACTTGCTATGAGCCTTTTGCTCTTTTCAATAACCTATTCTTGTAGGAGAATGGTGGTAGAGAGAGCCTGCCGATAAAATGAATAATGTATACTAAAGATGGATCAGCTACAATCTTCACCATCCAATTTTAATTACCTACCTTTTCTTTGAATTATTGCTGAGCAACTTGAACTTCAACCGGCAAACCAAACTATTTCACCAGCTTACGACCGCCTTTGCCGGAAGAAAGTAAAAAAGCAACGTATGCTAAAAGCAAAGAGCCAGAGTTTCTATTCGTAGCTGTTATATGCCATGGCAATAGACGGACCCCTAGACTCAGAATGAAATGGCCCTTCAGCTCCTGGGCGGTGGTTTTGATCGGCGTATCGCAAGCGTGATTATAAGCTTGGTTCCTTGCTCCTATAGGAGGGGATAGAAATCGGGTAGCTTTCAGTTTCATTTACACGAAAGCTTCAATCTAGTAAGTCTGCTGCTCTCAAAGATATGCACGATTTGACTGGCATTCAATGGGATCACAGCGAAGTACACAATCTAATACTGACCTTAGCTATTACTAATATTATATCTTTTACTTGGACTTGCCGAAGCGAATTACAGAAGAATCGACGTCGGTACTTGTTCATATTGCTTGATAAAGTAGCTAAGGGGCTCATTCCTCATACGTGACGACTTTACATCTCAGCCATTCTTCCAAGCCCTGTAGTGCCGTGAATCGTCCAAATCCGCTCTTCTTGACACCTCCATGCGGCAAGTTCGATTCATCATGTATAGTCATTGCGTTGATATGTACAGCGCCGGTCTCATAACCTTTGGCAATTCGCAAGCCGACAGATAGGTCTTTGGTAAACACAGCACCACTTAAGCCGTATTCGGTATCGTTAGCGATTTGCAAAGCCTCTGCCTCCGTCTCAAACGTGCTCAAAGCGACGCTTGGGCCAAAACTCTCATTCTCATACAGTGGCGAGCCTTTGTTGACATTTGTTAGGATTATTGGACGCATAGTCGTCGAAGATGGGTCTGGATCGGTCGATTCTTTAGGGTCACCGAGGATGACTGTGGCCCCGTGCTCCAGAGCCGCCTTCACGAGCGCCTTAGTCTTACCGGCCCCAGTATGAGTTACAAGCGTTGGAAGAGTGCCCGAGTCTCCGTAGAGCTTGTTTGTAGATTCCTTAAAAGCCGAAATAAAATCCTTTTCGATGGATTTGTGAACGATGACCCGTTCTGTTGCCATGCACACTTGACCTGCGTGCAAGAACGAACCCATTGTTGCTGCCATAGCAGCCTTCTCGATATCGGCGTCGGCAAGGATTATTATACTTGCTTTCCCTCCAAGCTCTGTGATGATTGGTTTCAGGTATTTGCCTGCCATCGCGGAAACGATTGCTCCAACTGCAGTGCTACCTGTAAAGTTGACCTTTTTGACACTCGGATGCGCAATAAGCGTATTTGTGATCTCAGCAGCATCCTGTGGACGGTGGAAGACCATGTTTAGGCAGCCATCAGGAAGTCCAGCTTCCCTGAATATCGATGCAATCTCGTAAAAACACCGTGGAGAAAGTTCAGAACCTTTCAGAACGCATGTGTTTCCAGCTGCGAGAGCATACGAAATAGCCCGGCATCCAAGAGGCCAGGGCGCATTCCTAAAATGATGCAGTTAGCGTAATTATTGCACTTCATGGTAAGTGCATAGATGCTTACCATGGAGCAATACCAAGGATGACTCCGTAAGGCTCCTTGAGAACGAGAGCACCTCTGCCCTCGTCGGACGAGGCAGGAATGGCCCCAAGCACAGAAGAACATTTTCCAGCAACTTCTCTGAGATTGTCGACCGTCAAGTCCAGAATCCACTTCATGAACACGTCATCTGCACCTGTTTCCTGCTTTTGGTAACCAGCCAGTTGGTCAATGCGGCGCTCAAAGATTTCCGCCGCTTTGAGGAAGATATCACGACGCTTTGCAGGCTTTACTTTCGCCCACACGGGCAGAGCTGCTTCCGCGGTTTCGATAGCCTTTACAGCATATTCCTTTGAGGCTCCGCCAGCTTTTGTAATAGTTCTGTTGACAGGGTTGATAACCTCGAACGTTCTTTCTCCGACGACGTCCTTCCCCCCGATAAGCAGAGGAACAACATCGAGGTGGTTCGTCCGAGAGATACCATTTGTATCACTTTTTGCATGAGCCATGTTTAAGCCTGGCCTCGTTGGGCAATTCGAATGATTCGATGGTCAAGTGGTGGTTGCTAAATGCTCATCCACAGATAAAGTGCATCGACAGTCCGTATGATTGTACCTTGCTGGCTCAATACCAAATCCGGGCCCGTGGTGACATGAGCAGACGAAATATGGAATTCTTCAAGTTGTCTCCGGGCCTTAGTTTTGAGTTAGTGTTCGGGGGGGATAATCCGAGGTCCCAAAATACCCTTTGAGCAAAACATGACATTCGCGGAATATCACCATTATTGTGACATAGCTCGGCTGATAACTATCGTCCCACTCGGTCGGAATTAATCTAGATTTTCAAAAAAAGTTTTTTGCCATCCCATGTGCTTTGACTACCCGGTCACACGTTTCTTTCTGTCCTGAGATCGATACAGCTCGAGATAAAAACCGGCCAGAAGCCCGAACTAACATTACTGCCACCACGTTTTGCAGTGGTGTATCATAACAAGACAGTTGCATCACAAGAGGCTGAACAACACGACACTTGCAGAAAGAGATCTTGCAGGATTTTTATTTGAAGGAAACATATCCCCCTTTGATATATATGGCTATCACTACCAGGGCACTGGTGGCCCCGGCTATCCATGGCCCTTTGGAGCTTTGCGATGTTCAACTTGACGATATTCGGCCAGATGAAGTCCTGGTTCAGATTCATGCTGTTGGAATATGCCATGCTGACTTGTCATGCTTGCATGGCAGGATTCCTGTTGGCTTCCCGAAAGTTTTGGGTCACGAAGGTTTGCCCTGTGCTTTAACAACCATGAGAACTAGTGCTGAATGATCAACGAAGGCGCCGGAATTGTGACCGAGGTGGGCACCCGAGTTCAAGGTATTCAGATGGGCGATGCCGTTCTAATTAGCTATAACTCGTGTGGGAATTGTCCTATGTGTGAGACCAGTCGCCCCGCCTATTGTTTGAGCATGATGAGGTTGAATTTTGAGGGCACACGTCTCGATGGAAGTCACACAATGTTTCGTCTGGACGGCTCTCCATTGCACGGCAGTTTTTTCGGTCAAAGTTCATTTTCAAATTTGGCAGTCGTCAACTGGCGGTGCCTGGTAAAAGTTCCAGCTGGGACTCCTTTAGGGTTACTTGCCCCTCTTGGTTGCGGAATCCAAACCGGAGCAGGGGCCATTATCAATACGCTGAACGTCCAACCCGGTGACTCTCTGGCAGTCTTCGGCACTGGAGCCGTCGGCATAGCAGCGATAATGGCAGCGAAGATACGCGGAGCTAGTACGATAATCGGAGTTGATCTTGATGAGGGACGGCTAGAGATTGCAAAGAAGGTCGGGGCAACGCATGCTCTAAATGGCTCTTCAAAAGATGTGGCAAAGACGATTAGCAACCTTTGCAACGGGAACGGTGTGATGCACGCCATGGATGCAACAGGAGTGGCCACAGTCGTTGAAACGATGGTTAGCTCCTTAGGAACTCTAGGCCGGGCGGTCACAATCGGTGCTCCAGCTCCCGGAACAAGGGTTTCAATCGACATCTTTTTGCATCTTACGATGGGACGACAATATATTGGCTCCAATCAAGGTGATTCTGTGGCACAGGAGGTAAGACATCTGACGTGGTCATATCGCTCAATCTTTTATGACTGGAGAAAACTAAATCAAAGATTATAGATGATTCCTTACTTGATAGATCAATATATGCAGGGAAATCTTCCTCTGGAGCACATCGTCAAGATGTATGATATGGCAGACTACGCACAAGCTATTGAAGATATGACCTCAGGAAAGGTCATCAAACCAGTTCTCCTCTGGACAAAGGATCCCTGATTTCGACAATCCGATATGGCTTCGAACACTTTCAGCTTTCGAGCTCCTGCGTCAATATTGTGGATGAAACGAGGTCGAATGGCGGTAGCAGCCGTATTATAGTTGAGTGTGCGACGGAAGAATTAATTCTTTGATATGATTTGAGTTTTCAGGCTTAGGTGTGATTTTATGGTCTAAACTTTGCCAAAGACTTCTTCAGCCTCACGTGTCTGTCTTCGGTGTAACTCATCACAATATTTCTGCACGAGGCTTTACTATGCTCACCGCTGTTTCAAGTTGAAGAATTGTCATATAGATTAGAATATTCCTCGTTTTGGGCTCACAATCAACCAGTCCATTACACCGTACTTCTCGAATTACAGTATTAGCAACTACCATAAGCTCCCATACCATTTTTTCAAAAACCGAAGAGCCTTAAAAGTCGCAAAGATACAGCATTGGTTTCAATCATGGAATGACTTGCACCTGTGGGGTCTTTCAACAAGCCTCAGCTCCTAACCTCGACAAATCTATTCTTCTTGATGACAAGGTATATCCTTTTCATCAAGAATCGCAGATTGAAAGGACTTGGTAAGCAAGCAACGAGCTGGGTAGTGTCGGCAAACATTCAGTATGCCGCCGATGACTTCATAATTGGGTATGAAATCCCAGAGGATCGTTGGTATTATCGCGTTTGAGTGAGTCACATAAAGCTAACCCTGGGCGAAGCTGAAGCATTTGCTGAGGCGCGGGACAGAATCGACCAAGATCTAAGGTTAAAAAGAATGCCACTGCATCCAAATGAATGCTCAGGTCTGGATGACGATATCGAAGTAGCATCTACAATGTAGCCATTCATAGTCGAATTCAATAACCCCTCGACGGGTGAGCACAGGGCGGCTTCACCCTCGTCCCAAAGCGGGGTGAGATCGGGGCCCAGATTGACTAATCATTGCAAACCAAGAGACAACGCCGCATTTAGCCTTCACCTGGTTACCTTCGCCTTTCCAACTCGCCTTGAGCGTACCTATGACCAACTATACCTTCTATGATGATGGCTTTGGTTCCTACCTCTATTGATGGGTCTGAAACTGCTTTGAAAGACGTTTTGACGGCGGTCGGGAAGTTACCATCTAAGTTGAATTCGATGCTTTACGAGCGGGGATGAGGTAATATTCAATTATTACCTTTGGAAATGACGACGCAAATGCATTTTATCTATTACATAGGCGACAGTGAGGCTTTCCATCCAAATATTTTCATAGCGCAGTTATGTGACATCGATTTCCCCTTTGCAACTGCTATCGAAGTAATAGCTCTGGTCTCATTCTCTGCTCATGCAGTTGCATTCAATCTTCTGTCAATAACGGCCTCTCGCATAAACGGACTTCGGGCTCTAATATCCCTTCCCCATATCAAGAGACACACTGGAGCCAAAGAGAGTACCAAACCCAAAAACCCAAGCAAGCTGCTTGCCCAATGGGGCCCCAGTTTCCCATACATGCTCTGCGCGGCGAGAGGCAGAAAGGCCGCAAAAATATTCTCACCCAGCACCACGGCGGCCACGGTGCTTCCCGCGTATTTGCTATACGAGTCGACCATATAGTCGGCGATTCCGTTTACAACCACGTTGATACCAAATCCCACCATGGCCAGTCCAATCGTGGGGCCAATCCAAGGAATAGACGGGTAAGCGGTCCATGCGTAGACGAACATGCCACCGGTAACGCCCACAACGCTCCCTACCAAGCTCATGTAGAGCCGTGCTTCTGGCATCGGTGTTCCAGGAATCTCCGTGTTGCGCGACGCCGAAGCGAAGTACCAGCGTGCGGAAATCAAAGCCCCTGTCCAGCCAAACAACTCACCGACAACCACGGCAGCCTGTACGAATCCAGCTTGGGAGGCTGTCCATCCGTACAATTCAGCAAAGACTTGCTCGACGGATTGAGTAAAAAGGAAAACCGTGCCGACCATGAATGATGACCAGAGTGTGAAGACAAAAACGACCGGTTCTGTGAACAGCATCATCAGCGGCCGCTTAACGGAGACGACGAGCGTTCCCAACAGCGCCTTTGGACTTCCATGGCGCGCCGTAGGAACCTCCTGCGCCTCTTTCTGCAGCCTTCGAGCACGATTATGCAGAATAATGGAGCCCCGGCTTTCCTGAAAGAAGATACAGAAGATCGGGAACAGGACGCTGTACAAGAGGAGCTGGATATACAACAGCCAACGCCAAGGAAGGAACTGAAAGATGGCGCCTCCGACGACGGGCCCAAAACTGTTGCCGGTAAGGTATGCTGTGACAAAAAGACTGATGGGGATTGTGCGAGCACGTTCGCCTTCCCAGATATTCCCAATCAGCCCGGCCGCCGTGTTGGCTAGAACGGCAACGCATCCGCCGGTGAAAAATCGAGAGATGATGAATGTGGCAAAGTTCTTCGCCAAAGCTTGCGGGATGATGAAGCAGATGAAGACGACATAGGTGATGAGAAAGGCAGGGCGCATCCCAAAGTCTTCCATAAGCGGCAGGATGACCAGAGAAAATAATGCCCCGCCGAGAGCCCAGCTTGTCACCGGCCAGTACGAGTTCGGAAAGGTGGCGTCGCTGATGTTGAATTCCTGATTGATGGGTTCATGGGCGACGGTGACGATGGTTCCGTTGAGCGTGGTGGTGAAAGTCGCGAATAGCGCCAGGACCGTGATCGTCCATTTTTTCTTCAGCGACCAGTTGTATGGATTTTGCGGATCATCGAACCCAGTCCATTCGAACGCATCGGGCGGGACGTCATTTGCGGCAGTCCCTTTCTCCAGCTCGCTTGGAAGAGTCGATGGATATCTGCCTGATTCTGTGGGTAAAGATTCCCCGCGGGAGGCGACCACTGTGAGCATGCTCGATTATTGGCATCAGGAGCACGAAAGTCCGATTTTGAACGCTGACTTCAGGAAAAAGGAAGTCGACCTTATCCGAGAACCGTTCAACTCCACTACTAACAGGAGCCTTTTTGAATATTAATACGGGAAAATTTACGCCATTTTGCATTGTGTTCGCGACTACTACTTGTGCCGCCGTGCCGAGGAGTTCACCGAACTCTTACGTACGGCAAACAAAGTCGAACACCACTTTGACTTTGAGAGTTCGTTTGCACCAGTCCAGCTGACTAAAAAAGGGTCCTGGCTTCCCCTCTGATGACTCAAAATGGCCTAGTGGCACAGAAATTGTCGAGGCAAGGCTGCGGAGAAATCATCTTCTCCGTTCTTCTCCGGTCCCTTGCGGACATAAATCACGGAGAACCTCGGACCATGTCCCCTCAGAAGTGGGGCGGGACTCGGCGCCGGGAGGTCGACGGAGACAGTAATCGACATGGAGCCTTGAGTTTTGGCCGTTTTATTCGAGACCTTTGACTTTTTCAACTTCTCACAGTTCGCGCTTCATCGACGGGGAGCGAAGCGTTGGCGATGCTGAAAGAAGGAACTCTGTAACCGGGAGCCAGCAGTAATAGGACTGTAGATCGTTTCTCAATCAAGAAAGTTTTTTTGTGTGCGGACTTTATTCATCCGAGGTGGCAAAATCTTGTGCCTTCTCCCAGTTGACAAAAAATCGAAGGATAAATATCATGATGATCTGAAGAATGCTAAAACCACACATAATACTGTATCCCATGGTGAATTTAGGCGCATACTTGCCCACATTGAGAATCACGACTGGCACGACAGGTCAGCGAGTTGCTGGTTAGGTTGGAAGTGACATGGAAAAAGGTTTTACCTGGCAACCAAGCAACAAACGCTTGGCCAAATGTCTGACATACTCCAATGCAAATAGCTCGTTCTTCAGCATCCTTGTGCAAAAATTCAGTGGCCCATGCCTGGATAGTATGGTCAGTCAAGGGCAGCTTGACATTGCCTCAAGACAAGCTTACGTAGAAGAGTGGCCAGAAGCCCCAGGAAGCTCCGTTGAGCAGATATCCGAAAAAGGTGGCACCATAGATTGGCCCTATAGCCACAATCACCATTCCTACCAGATTGAGAACCTAAGTGACGTCAATAAAGGTACTGGTAGAAGTTGAAGTGGTATATGTTGGATTACTCACAGCAGGAACGAGCATCACCTGCCAACGCTTTCCTCCGAGAGCATCTGAGATCCAGCCATAAGCGAGTGTTGTGACAAGTCCAAGGGCTTGTGCAGCTGTTGGAAAGAGGTTGATTTGGTACACAGTAAACCGGTCGAGAGACTTGAGCCAAACCGAAAAGTAGTTGAGCGGTTGTGTCACCACACATTGGGCACTATGCATACCATGAGCGAGATGCCATTAGAGGATTCTTCTAGACACCTACATCATGGTCACAGTCATGGCATACACGGGCCAACGTGTGAAGATTTTGCGCATCTTCGCCCAAGATAACCTGACCGGCTTGCGTCGGTCAGATGTCTCCATCCGGGCAATGTATGCTGCCCTGTGCTCTGCTTTCATCCAGCGGGCCTTCGTGGTGTACGGGTTATCCGGGATGGCAAAGTAGCCCCAGAAGGCACACGGCAGTGAAATGACACCACAAAAGATGAACAGCCATCGCCAGCCAGCAAGCCCCAAATGACCGTCCAAGCCGCTATAAATGGCTGCCTGGAGGTATCCGCTGAACATGCTGGCTGCGTAGCTTGCCGAATAGAATATCGCAATCCGCTTGGCCAGTTCGCGCTCCGTGTACCAGTTGCCCATGATCGTGAGGACTCCAACGGCGAAGGGAGCCTCGCACATCCCCATGAGCCATCGAAGAGCAAGAACCTGCTTCACGTTCTTGGTGGCGGCGAAGCAGAAGGTCAGAATGGACCACAGGACTTCCGCGGTCGGGATGTAGTAGGAGGGTCTGACTGCAGAAAACGTGTCAGCGGAGCGTAGAGCCGAGTCATCTATGACAGAGAAAGAACAAAACCTTACATCTGGTTAACAGAATTTGGGACGGAATTTGGGAAGTAAGATATCCACAGGTGAAGAATGTGGCCAGTAAGTTATATTGGTTCCCGTGGAAGTTTAAATCCTCTTTCATACCCGACACGTAGGCGTTGGCTTTATATCAGATGTCAGCATTTGACGCGAGACCAATGTGGATTTTAGAGGCGCAAGACAAAGGACAGAATTCAGGGAACCCAAAAACTCACTGACATTCGTCCAGTCAAGAAGACGAACGAAATATCCAATGGTAGCCCATGACCTGTAGGGCCACGAGTTGTCAACAAACGCCGCCAGAAAAGTGGGTGCACGCGGGTTAAACTCCTACATGATGTAAAGGTCCAACCTCCGTACGAGAGTCCTCTCTTCAGCCGAGCGCTTTCCATCCCAGACGACCTCTTGGACTTTCTCAGAGAAGGTCAATTTCTGTTTGCACGATTGATCCTGCTCGCTCTCCGATCGAAGCTCGGCCATTTTTGGCTTTTCTGTTGTCGGCTGGACGAGGTGATTATGAAGCAGGGTGGTTGCCAAGAAAAAGTGCGTGTAAAGCCCGAGTCGCGAGGAATGTTTTGAAATATTGGAAGGCCTTTAAAAACTGATCTGGGGTTGGAAGAATTTTTCCAACTGCCAAAACGCCAATCCCAACGCCAAGTTGCGCGCCCTTTGGGACACCGAAATTCGGACTTCCCTTTAGCTGGGGAACGATGCTAGCATGCTGCCTCAATTAAGCGTAGCCTTGTTCGATACCGACAATCGGAATTTAAGTGCGGCGCGGAAATCAACTTTCCCCCAAAACGCTAAATTGCAATTCCGAGTCCTGCGATAGCCGTGGATAGCCCCGAATAAATTTTCGAAGTACAAAGCCTTTCATCTACTGGAAAATCATGGCTCCATCCGCTGTGGCTAACTTCCCTGACCATTTGACAAACGGTAAAATTGGTTGAAGAGTCCAGAGTCTGCTCTTCCGAAGAAAAATTACTTTAATGCCGCGACCTGGACGGCTGACGAGTTAATCATATGTTTGAAGGTCGTAGGAAGCACTATTGATTCCCGGCTTGCCCATCATAGATGAGCTAAACACGGAGTAAGATCAAACAAGATGTGCGGCCACGGCTTGACATAGATAAGCCATCGGACACTATCTAGGCGGTGGGAAAACATTTACCTACACTGAGTCTACCGTCTTAAATCCACCCTGATGTTCTGAAGCTGTTTCTAGATCATGAAATTCCAATCATAAACTGACTCCATCTGGAGGCTCTTGGTTTGCAGCCCGCTGTCTCGGCCTCTGACGTGTTCTTTGTCTGGCAACGAAATCTGCCAGCTGGTTCGGAAGGGCGATTATTCTCATCAAGAGTGAAAGGAAAGATCCACAAAGACGGCCCAAATTATCCCGGAGCCATTTTATGATCTCTTCGCGCCTCCTCCAGAGGTATAACAGAGGAGCTTTGAGTATCTTCAGTAGATGGCACAAAGTCGTCTTCAGAAGGGACCAAAACTTCTTCGCCAACCATCTCAAAACATAGAATGCAAGTTCCAGCAACAAGCCTGTGAAGCTGGACACTATCAATTTGCCCCCCGGATTGATACTGAGAATGACGACCAAAAACGAAGCAATCATGATGAAGAGCACACCCTGCAGGCTGATGCTCTTATATCCAGGCGCTCGCACCATGACCATGTCACATAAAGGTGTCCAATTAGACCTCGGGATACCCAATCCTTCAAAAAGGTTCACTACGCCGGGCTTGTCATGAAAGGCACCGTTGGCAGCATCGACCACACCATTCTGGAGCATAGCGAGCGAGAACTGGAAGAATCTCTCGACCTCGGTCTTCCAGTCTCCGTTCTGCACTGCCAACATCGTATTTGGAATGACAAAAGACTGGGCCTCAAGAGCCTGCGCCAGACGTGTGCCGAAGCTGTCGGAGATTCTGGAGAATGAACGTAGCAAAGAAGATAGCAAAATTCCCGCACCGGATATTTCATATGTCGTGTTTTGGAGCGGAACATCACCCTTTTGCGGATCCCCGGCGCGCCAGCACAGTCGCGGTTCATCTAGGCAATACTCGTTGACATCAACACAACCGAGCATGGAGGAAACGCTGAGCCCTCTGGTCCAGACGCAATTGTCCGGGTTCATCTTGCCGCACATTTTATTGTTCGCGTAGAAGATAGGGTCGTTGGAAGGTCCAGGAAGTCGCAGATTGTACGGAAAGATCTGTATCAAGGATACCCAGCCCTGATTCAACTGGTAAGAGCGAAATGGAGGGATCGGCCGAAAGACCAGTGGGTTTACGTCTGTCATCGTACTGATTTTAATCTGGTTAGTGGAAAAGAAATATGGGAGTCGAATCACTTAATTGTACTTACTTGACGATATATGTACCCAGACCAGAAACCAACGAGAAGTCATTGAGAGGAGTCTCGAAAGTGTAGTCCTTGTCGATCCAGGGCCCGTAATAATATCGAGTAGTTATCTCGCCAGAGGGCGCTGTGTGAAATTTGAAGTAGGTCGTGTTCACCACGACTGGCGCACACGTCGTTCGACGCCTGAACAGATACTTCTCAGGTGAGCTGATGCCTAGAATGTTTGCGTCCTGCCAGCCGGTGTCCAGAGTAAGAGCAAGGTTTTCTCCGATGCAGACATCCCCCTCTAGAGGGCAGTTGCTCATGCTGGTGTGGTAGCGAATGCTCTTGGACAGAAGATTGTCGCACCCATCCACCGAGCGGGAGCCCCGATAACACCTTGCAACATGTGAAGCCGCGCTCTCCTGCAGGTCGTTGAAGATGGCCATTAGCGCGATGGTTCCGTCCAGAGAACTCGGCTCACCGAACGAGTAGTTCCCTGGATACCAGCGACCACAATGGCTAGACGTGCACAAGGCTTTGTCATCGAGAACGACGTAGGCGCTGAAAATCCCCCCGAGTGTCACCGACATAAACAACAGAAGACACAATAAGCCCAACCCTAAGACGAGCCATGCCTGTTCGCGGCTGACCCGGACCGTCCGAAAAAATCGTTTGAAATATCTCAGGCTGGTCCCCACATCAGAGTGGCCGAGGGTAGCGATCACTTCTCCGACTTCTTGAATTTGCTGCGCCTGTTCGGGAGTGACAGTGTTGTTTTGAGGACCCAAATCAACCAACAGACGTCGCGCTTGGTCGTCTTTCAATTTCTTGAGGAGTCTCTTGAGGGATACCTTAAGTAGAGCCGAGAACAGCACCCACAGCCGCGTCCCGACCAGAGTGATAATCACACCTAAGCAGGATGCAATCAATGTCGCCACCGAGTCACTCACGAGATATCGTTGTCCTTTCGGTTGGTTAGCACTTCGGGGGGGGGGGGGGGGGGGGGGGGGGGGGTTGCTAGGAGGGTCGAAGTTATTGAGACCTACGGCCAAACCAAGATTCTCCATGCGCTACGAACCGGCCATGTTTGTAGTTCTCGCACTGCCCTGACATGGCAGCCTCGGGAAACAACTTCTCGAAGGTAAAGTAAAGATGGTCATTCGGATCCTGTTATTGGCCAGTGGTACTGTCTTGGGCACAGTTCTCCATTCAAGTAGTTATGCGTGACTGAAAGGCTGTGTGTTCCGTGGAAAAGAGATCGCGAACACCTGAAATTGTCAAAGACCGGCTGAGTGAGTTCCATCAGGTCTGCCAACGGGCCATGGGGGAGGCCGAATTATATAGCCTAGTTTCAACATTGAGGAGGCTGGGAAAGCCAATCCGCTTCCTTCTGACATAAATGCGTCCTAATCGCTAATTTATACCTGTTGGGGTCGATTACAGGGAAACGTTGACTTGGGACGCAGCCACCGAAAACGCCACAAAAACCATGGGGGCGGGATCCAGTGGAAGCACTCCGTCTGGAGTAGTAGTGTGGCAGCCTTGCAACGCGAACAACTCCAACGCTGTAAAGTGAAAGAACTACTTAGGTCAGGGATCCTGCTAAGGATCATGGCAGACGTTAACCTGCAGACCTGTGCCACTCACGTGCTGCCCTCCAGAGAGAAGCAAGAGTAATGTCGTACAGGCGAGGTTCACGTCTTGCATATTCCGCTATCCCGAATAGGCGGTTACCCCTCTTCGCCCTCTTCTCTTTAACCCTTCCATCGCCTACGAATAGCATGCGCCCTCTAAGTGATAAGTTTTCTTCTTGTGCCTATGGTAAACGGTTAACCTAGCTGCTATTCTGTATAATCTAGCATTCGCTTATTGCGGAATGATCCACTATTGTCTGTCCACAATTACTAGTGCAAGCCTTGACATGATGCCTACCATGATGAGTAGGCCGCCAACCCTGGTCCCACGGTGGCGACCGCCACGGCGACCCTCAAGGCTGGACAGGAAACGTATCGCTCCGGCAGCATCACCTTGATCGGCCGGTTGATCGTCTAGCGCTGTCGCAGCACCACAGAAGATCATAGCATAGGGCTGGGTGACGTGATATAGAGTCGTGATCAGATAATGCTCGGTGGCTTGCGCTCAGATTGTACCTGGTCGCATTGAATTGAAGCTTCGTAGGGGACACCCGGACCGTATTGTCCTAGTATGCCTTACCAGCCAAATTACCATATCGACTTTCCCAAAGTTGATCTTCTGATATATCATCACGACCCAAATCTCGGGGCTTTGGGGACCACGATGGACCTCTCTGAATTAATGCAGAGAGGTCCAAAGATCTGATTATCATGAACAAAAATGCAGGGAGCGGACATCTGTGTTCAATTTCTCGTCAGGGTAAGGCCTTCGAGATGATGAGTAAGCCAATTCCCGTTGAAACTGGACATCCTGATGTATCTGGAGAATAAAATACTAGTAGGAGTTTTGTCGTCAATGAACTTGCAGGTGTTAAAGACTGAAAATTGGTGTCTTATTGACCTACATGCAACCGGATCAAGTAACAGGCGCCTCCGCATCCGTCTCAGCTTTCTTAAACATCAAGTCCGTTCTCACCGTATACTTAACGCCCTGCTCCACCTCCATTCCGGAATGCCATAGTCCCCGATGCTGGAAGATCAGCACACGGCCCGTTCGCGGATACACGCTATACTCTCTATTCATGTCAAGGCCGTGAAATGTTGTCGCACCGCCGAGGAGGTCGTTGGTCTCATCGCGCTGGTTCAGATACAGGTGGAGTGTGTAGAAAGAACGTTCCGTCTGATCGGGCGTCATGTACATGCCGTCGCAATGCACTGTCCAGTTTAGGCACGGTCAGCTGGAGGTCTAAGACTCGACAGCATAAGGGAGTGGGGAGGAACGTACTGTTGAAATATTCACCACCCGAATACTTCAAGAATCTCATCCGTTCATTCAGCCTCGTCATCACATAAATTTCGCCTCTCTTGACCGGTCCCTTTCCCAGAATCCCCTCGTTGTCCTTCAAGATCTCAATCTCAGGTACGTGAGGTCTGCAGCGGTCCCATACACGGGAGACGACGGAGGGGTCGTCCCAGATGATGCGGTCGCAATTGCGAATGTCGGTCAATAGCTTTTGATTGTTTCCCCCGGTGTTGACCAGCGCACGCTCCCAGTTGCCGTGTCCAGGTTTACCGCCAGAGGCATGCTCGGCAATAGCAAGGAATTGGGCGCATTCCGATGCGGAAAGCACGTTGTCGAGGATCACGACGTACGCGCCCTTGAATTCGGGGATATCCGTCTGCCCGAAGTCGACACGTTTGACTTGGACCTCCGGGCCTGGACCGGACAGAAAGTCCGGTGGGGCGAATGAAGAAGCCATTGTGGTGTAAACTGCTGCGAATCCGTCGTTTTCACGTTACAAAATAATGGTAAGAGAACCGAGAACAGGATCGAAGTTGCTCCCAGCAAATCCGCATAGCAGGGGATTATGCGCCAGTATTAAGGATTTCGCCAATGTGCACAATCAGGCAACAGTAATGTAGCCTTGGGGGCTGGAGTGCTTGCTGTGGATATCTGTCTGCCGTTTCGGTGTTGAGAAAAAGATGAGCTGCGCGCAGTTACTCGCGCCTCAAGTCGGCGCGGGAGTCGGACAGAGGCGACAGTGTCACACAACGGGAGGCCACATGTAGACATGAAACTTGTGAGTGGCCGACTGATGATAGCCAGTCGAACGCGAGGACAACTTTCACTAGCAGCAACAAACGAGGGCTGCCTGGAGGTCCGAATTCCCACATTGTGATGACTCAGAGTGCGCTAACAAGGATATGCCTGTCTGGATTAAAGCGGCAAGCCCTGTACAGGGTTTATCCAGGTTGGAGCCAAAGAGAGCGAACTGGACCACGTAGAATGTATGTGGGAACTGTGATTAGAAAAGTCACAGCATTGTTATTGGGGACACGCGCAAGGAGATCTGAGTTATGCATAGCGTATCAAGCGATTGTCCGCCGCATTCGCTGATACGTACCGCGGACGACAGGGACCACCTGTGTCAGTTGAAATGAGCGGGATTTAGATTTTTGGCATTTAGCGCCGTTTGTGCTTTAGAGCTGATTAAGTACTTACTGCTGTTTACTGGGTATCCTTGACCTTGCTGTCTCCGTCTGAGATACCCAGTAATCTTGTACGTATGATTACTTTACTGTACTATTATAGCGGAGTAAATAGTACTTAAGCGTAGTACTCCACTAGGCACTCCCCTAGACACTTCCTAAGGCATTTCGTCAGGCACCCCCTCAGGCACCCCCTCAGGCACTCTATCCGGTCGAATATCGGTCGAATGCGGTCGAATACGGTCAAAACATGCGATGGCAGGAAGTAATAAGATGACCGCCGACCCGTCAACTCGTTACCGTGCAGAAAGCTGCCAGGCTCAACAAGTATTCTCATCCTATATTTTACTCTCCAGAAACAGTTCTCGCCGGTCTACGTGGATCATTTCGTGGCGGCCAGACTTTGAAGATGAAGGCTTGGCAGTACAATGACGCCCGAGGGGGTCTCGAAAATGCCATGTATCTCTCCGACAACGTCAAGAAACCACCAGCTCCGAAGTCCCACCAAGTGCTCATCGAGGTATTGTCTGTGGCGTTGAATCCTGCCGACTACAAGGTCCCAGAATCGTGGGCGCTTCTTAGTAGACTTCTATTTGGACGGCCGATCGTTCCGGGCCTGGACTTTTGTGGGCGCATCTCGCAACTCCCTGCCACCGGAGTGCCAGAAGACCTCAAAGAAGACCAACTTGTCTTTGGAAGATTCGACGTACCGAGTAAATATGGTCCGTTGGCTCAGTACGCCCTGGTACCGATCACGGGAGTGGTGCCGCTGCCTCCAGCCTTCCCTACCGACCAGGCAGCCGGAGTCGGAGTCTGTGCGGTTACTGCGTACCAAAGCATCGTGCCATTCGTGAAGGAAGGCGACCGGATTTTCATCAACGGTGGCTCCGGTGGAACGGGAACCTTCGGCATCCAGATTGCAAAGATTCTCGGTTGCCATGTGACGGTCTCGTGCTCAGGAGCAAATAGTCAGTTCTGCAAGGACTTGGGGGCGGATGAGGTCATCGATTACCGCAGCGTCGACCTTCTACAGGACTTGTCAACTCGGGAACCTGTCTTTGACCACGTGGTGGACTTCGTCGGAAAGCCCTATAATCTTCACCCTGAATCGGTCAAGTTTTTGAAGCCGGACGGCGTTTTCGTCCTCGTCGCTGCCGCTGACGATTCGTGGGAGGGAGTTAGGAGTATGATGAAGAGCTGGCTGCTTCCTACTTACCTTGGGGGAACCCAAAGACGTTGGAAGTATGTGCTAGTATCTTCCAGTCGAGATCACTTCGCCCATATTGCCAGATGGATTGAGGAAGGCAGACTCAAGACAGTTATCGATTCGAAATATGCTTTTGAGGATGCTCCGAAAGCTTTTAAGAGATTGAGGACTGGGAGGGCTAGAGGGAAAGTTATCATAGGTGTTTCTGAGGCGCTAGAGTGAGCCGATTCAGGTGATGGCTTGAAGACAGCTGGTTTGCGAGATGAATTCGAAAATGAAGAAGCAAATTGTAGCCTTGGGAACTCATAATCCATTCGCATTAGCAGAGGGGGCCTTTTGATCTCTAATTCTGTGAGTATGCTTCCCTAGGAGGAATTTTCATCAAAACGGCACTCAAGCCCTTCTGAGGCCGAGCGAGGCTAGAGTGTCCTGACGGAAAAAGCATTATCTTATGACCAGCATACAAGCAACCTATTATCAATAACAATTACAGTTAAAGGAGGAAATAGCAGAGTGCATTGGTAGTAGTCATGAAGTTGTGGCTCGATTATCCTCCCGCCAATAGCTGGCAAGGCTCTTTCGGCGGAAGTTCACATTCCCGATTCTTCAATGCGCCGAAACGTAGCGAAGGGGCTGGATGGAAGAAAACGCAGGGCGATCACGTTTGAAGGTCCCTGATTTGTGCCATGCAATCTCGTTGCTTGTGTTTCCCAGGGCGGTACCATGATCGATACTGAGTGATGTAATGCCACAGGCAAGCGGGTTTGATATGATGTTCGTCATGTTGTACTCACCTCCGACCCAGGTCTCATGAACAGCAATGTCAAGGTTTTCATTTGTGAAAATGTATTCTGAGAACACGCACGTTGAACCTTTTCATTCTGTCCCGGCGATGTGGATATTACGGATCTTCGATGCCCAAGGGGTCGATAATGTCACAATTCTCAATCTTGGTTGTTATGATTGGCTCCATAAGTGTAGATGGGTACTGTGGCCTAAATTTAGAAAATCCGTAGAGCTAACCTGCTCTTTAATCTTGCATCTGATCTTACTGTCCATTGGCGTGAAAAGAATTTAACTCTTAAGATCACGCTCTGTCCTTGGGTGTCTGCTGGTTGGTAGAGCTTTTATGGTGATGTCGTCAGTCTCTTGCGTGTCTGGATGGGGTTTTCCTGTCTGCCCAGCGCTCAGCGTTAGTCGTAACCAAAGGATTGTGATTTCATTCGTGCTGCTGTAGAATCACGCGGGGATGTATATGGCGTGAGGGATTGTGTCAAAGGAATGTGTCAAAAATATGAACAAGACCAATTTGCCATTCAGCCAGGTTCATTTATGTCGAGATTCCAAGAATGGTCCGCTTTTTGGAGATGCGAGGCAGTCCATGATGTAAATCGGGTGCATTCCGCTAGGCAATGTTCTTGCAGCTGTTCGGGGGAGCTTTTGCTTCTCCATCAACTACCCAATCGCCCGATAATCATACGGTTCAGCGACAGTGGGATTTTACTCGAGCAAAGTGTATATGGCGTTCAAGGCTCGAATGTTTTCATCCTCCGCAGGGGAGGCCGGGTTGTCGATGGGCGAAGTATCTGCCGGCCTCAGCCAGGGCGGGGGTTGCATGGAGGAAATCGGCACTTGTTTCAGGGTAGTGGATATTAGGGACACTTTTAAACTGCTTCATCATCTGTCGATGGTCAATGGCAGTGGGCCTTTGTTCCATGGTCGTAGTCGTAAGAGACCGCACGGGTAGAGACGGACCTTTCTAGCCAGATGAAGATGGCCGGTATCCAACGTCGAGTCTTAGGACATGAGGGAGGTGGTGCTAGAATTCATGAGGGCCAAGTCTACGTCTCCCGTCTGAGGGGTGAGATGATGCTTGAGCTTAAATTTCTCAGGACAGTTTGCGCTGGAGACCACGGCTCTTAGAGGACAGCACCTTCACATAATGCTATTCCCGCAAAGTAACTGCTGTGTGAAACACTTCACGAAAGGCAGCGAGCTTGAACAACACTCACATCAACCAATAGTCGCCCAGTCAGACAGCAATCGTACGGGAAGCACGCACCTCGTTGACGCAACAACTAGACGTCCACTCCCAGTGGTGATGTCTAATGTGACCAACCCCAGTGGGGGTTGACACCATTCATCGGTCACACCTCGCCAGTCTCCTTGCTCCACATTGTGTCCAGCCGGCGGGTGGGAAAGGTGATTTTACCGTTTAAGTCCAGGGTCTAGGTCAGCTGCGCTTCTTTTCCCTTCCCGGTGTATTTAGTCGCACTCTTTTTGAGGTTCGACAAACTGTTCGCCGCGAGACTGAGGTGCCAGTCGATATTCTACTCCGCCAGAACACTCGAAGTATTACCCGGAGGTCCTCGGAGGGACGCTTTCCCTGCGTTCGGGTTTCCCCCAGCCTGTCGGATCAGAAGACTCGAGCTTAGATCTTGAATCTAAATCCTGATAACCTAGATTTGATTCACAACTCTGAGGATTCGCCAACGACGAATGCCCAGAGAATTAATTCTACACTACCTTCCCTTTGCTCTTGGAAGCCACATGTCTACTACAGAAGGGATCTGTCGATGCTGCCTCATTCTCGGTACGCATGGCGTGCTGTATCCTCAGGAACTCAGATATTCGCTTCGTAGCAAGGCCTCGAAGCAGGCCAAGAAGCCTGGTGTAAATTTCGCAATACTTGGCTTATTTGGCTCATTGCAGCATCATGTCGATCTGATTGCTGATAGTCCGTATTGCAAGTGATAATGAGGAGTTCGACGAAATCTACAAAACGACGCTACCTCCTGTCCTTCTTCAGTATTTTTTCCACAGCGTACGTTGATCTAAGAATAAGATGTCTACATCCATTAGCCGCCGCCTTCAGCAGGCAGATACTAAAGACAACATCATAACAAGCGAGTTGTCAGTTCTGAGTCCATCTAGTTCGGAAGACAAAATTCAAGCACCTCCTCTGGGCCTTAACCTTGGCGCAGCAGCAGACGAAAAGAAGTTCTGGTTCCAAAGAGGACGGGGCTACGATCCCAATGCAATTGCCACACAGCCATCAGTATATGATGACCCAGAGACTGCAAAACACTATCAGCCACGGGCAGACTGGGAAAACCTGAGCCGCTTTGATCCCTCGGCAAGGTGGACATGGGGAGAAGAATACAAGGTCTTGCGAAAGATCGACCTGAGAATTATGATTTTTGCTTGCGTTATGTTCATGTCCCTAGAGCTTGACAGAGCCAACATCTTCCAAGCAGTCACGGACGACTTTCTGCCAGACTTGGGTATGAACACGAATGGTATGTCTGCACAGCACCGCATCAACAGTCGGATGTCTAACAATATGCAGATTTCAACTGGGGAAATACCGTCTTCAAACTCAGCTTCCTCCTTGCTGAACTGCCTTCCCAATTGATTTCGAAATGGATGGGACCAGATCGTTGGATTCCCACTCAAATGGTATTGTGGTCGATTGTGGCAGCATCCCAATTTTGGCTTTCCGGAAGGTCTTCGTTCCTTGCTTGCAGGGCCCTGTTGGGTCTCATCCAAGGAGGATTCATCCCTGATGTATGAATACCCCTTGGATGACTGGAAGAGACGTTGCTAACCAGAGAAACCAGATGATACTCTACCTGTCGTACTTCTATAAGCATGGCGAACTTTCTCTTCGACTTGGCTTCTGGTGGACAGCAATGAGCATTGCTGACATAGTCGCGAGTTTCCTTGCCTTTGGCCTGCTTCATCTTCGGGGGCATCTAGGGCATGCCGGTTGGAGATGGTTGTTTCTTCTCGAGGTGATTAATTGCTTGCACTGATATGTGTCTCGTTCTTACCGTGGTGCAGGGCCTCCTTACGCTCGTATTTGGAGTGGCTGCTTTCGTTCTCATGCCCCCTGGCCCAGTTCAAACAGCCAACTGGGCAAGAGGTAAAAAGGGCTGGTTCACAGAACGGTAAGAGGTTGTGTCTTGGGCTTGGTGAGCAATGGTTTGACTGACCTGAACTAGTGAGGAGTCCATCATGGTGAATCGGATCATCCGCGAGGATCCCAGCAAAGGTACGATGCATAATCGACAGCCGATAACACCAAAACTTCTCTGGGAGAGCCTGTCAGATTACGATCTCTGGCCGCTGTACTTGCTCGGTCTAACCTTCCAGACCCCAATGAGTACGTATATCTTTCAAAATGGATCAGTTCTGATGCTGACATCTCAGCCACTCCAACGCAATACTTGACCCAGACTTTGAAGCAACTGGGGTTCGGCACCTTCAAAACGAATCTACTCGTCATTCCATCTACTGTCGGACATATTCTCACCCTTCTCCTATTCACTTACTTGGCTGAGATCTCAGGTCAACTCTGGCTATGGGGCCTGCTCGCACAACTCTGGGCGCTCCCATTTTTGTCGTACATCTACGCAGTTGATATCAAATCAATCAACCACTGGGCTGCGTTCGGTATCATGACGGTCCTGTTGTCTTATCCGAGCGTCCACGCGATCCAGGTTGGATGGAGCTCGAGGAATTCAAACTCAGTAAGAAGCAGGACAGTCAGTGCTGCAATGTACAATATGGCTTGCCAAACGTCTGGCATCATCGCAAGCAATATATATCGCGAAGGTCAGTTTCAACTCCATCATAACTTTTAGGATAAAACACTCACGTCAATCTACAGACGACCGCCCTCGCTATCTTCGTGGAAATCGTGTGCTGGTTGCACTCTGCGCGGTGAACGTTGGACTATACGTCTTCGCCAAAGTCTACTATGTTCTGCGAAATCGCTACCGTGATCGGATCTGGCATGGTATGACGGACGACCAGCATGCAGAGTACCTCGAAACAACAACCGACAAGGGGAACAAGAGATTGGATTTCCGGTTTGCCTCTTGAACTTGCGAAATCTTTTCAAGTAGAACGCAGCCGTAGAGTGCCGCTACTGCGTTGTTGGAGACCCGATAGTGGGGAAATAGTGATTGTGGGGGTCCGCACGCATAGGCTGAAACGGTGAGAGACAACGGGATGAAGCGGGCAGGAGTAGTCGAGCACATGAGTAAATCAATGAATTAGAGCAGTCGAAGATGTCTTTCATCAGCCCTGCAAGGAGGATCCTCGGATTGCGTCAAAATAAACTTGTTCGCGTACAAGCGAGCGGGTGAGGCGTCACTCCATAGAGATCCGCATAATCAAGAAGCGGTTAACTTGGACGACTGCCCCCTAAGTGTTGATGCGGGGTGTTCCCCTCAACGAATAACACACCAAATGATTGCAAGGATTCCAAAGCCTCTCAAGATGTCACAATTTTTACCAGAATCAATCCTGGCATTTGACTATGGCAAGCGGGAATGATTGGGACAAGAGAGCTCTCTTAATCGCACATGCAAAAATCCTTTATGCACCCAAGAAAATCACGCAACATTCGAGGTTAAAGAAGTGCTTGACGACGCTGGCGATGTGGTCATTCATCATAGGATCACGCAAGATATATCGCTGATGTATTGCGCGATACCAGTGGTGATGCGATAACGCTTGCGAATGACGCGTGTATAGCCTTTCAATTCGCAATCATCCTCTACACAAACGCCAACAAAGGTGTGTAGTTTGTCCTTTAGTCTTTGATACTAACGACCCCTTGTGGTCCATACGAGTTCGCTCATTCATGCATCGGGTCCAGCTAGGAGAAGTAGAATTCATGCTGGAGCCCAACAAAACCCTACTATCAGCGGGACCATTTCTTGGGATTAACTGTTAAACTGCACCAACCCTTGAAAGGTGCACTAAGAAGACCAAAAGACTCCACTGTCATCAGCGATGTCTGTTGACTATGTGATGTTAGTGGGATGAAAGAAAAACCAAGACGGATATCGGCATCGAAGCGCTCAACGGTAGGAGAGTGCATGAGAAAAAGCTCTTCATGCTCCATCATAAATCAGGAGGAATATTCCATGTTTCGACCGCCTGATCCAATTTCTCCTGCAAGATTTGAATACTGAGACATTGATTCTACCACAGCCATGGCCCCTCCAGCTGCAGATGTCGACTTGGTCTCCAATGTCCCAGAAGCTGTGCAAGTTACCAAGAAAGAACCTGGAGACAAAGTCAGCTATCCGCTCAAGTATTCTGGATCACTTGATGAGTACGAATCCTTTGATATTACCAAGGTCATTGGAAGAGAATATCCATCCTTGCAGCTCAGCAGCATCTTGAACGACGATGCGAAGGTTCGAGATCTTGCAATCACCGGTTCGAACCCTGTCAAGACCATACAAGATACCAGCTAACCTAGCACAGTGTCGCAACGCGGTGTTGTCTTCTTCCGAAACCAGGATCTCAATATTGATGATCAGAAGATTTTGGGACAGAAGCTCGGTGAGCTTACTGGCAAGCCGGAGACATCGAAGGTAGAAGCATGTCCCCGAAGAGATTAGATTCCGTCTAACTAGATACCTGAAGTTGCACCGTCATGCTTTGAGCAATAGTAAGAGAGGAATCGCTGTCGACGAAAATGGTAAATTGGATGACGAGGTGTCGGTCATTTCTTCGGAGGTGAGTCCTACTGTCAGGCTGGATTTTCAACTCTAAGACTGGGGCAGCAAAATAGGAAATTCTACAAAGACAGGTTCTCTGCCGAATCCAAAAGGTTGGCTAGTGAAGGATGGCATGCCGAGTAAGTGGCCTCGACATCTGATTGTTCGCCTTGTTGATATTAGCGCCGAATAGCATTACCTTCGAGCGAGTCCCATCCGATTATGCCATCCTCAAAATTATCACACCACCAGAGGACGCAGGCGGTGATACCTTGTGGGCTTCAGGGTATGAGGCATACGATCGACTTTCACCAGCATTCCAAAAGCTAGCAGAGGGTTTGACGGCGACCCATCATCAACCTAATTTCGTCAAGGTCGCAAAACAATTCGGCGAAGAGCTTATCGAGACCGACCGTGGCGCTCCAGAGAATACTGGCCTTGATTTCACTGCTTCGCAGTACGTGATACCTCCGAATCTGATTATCGTCCAAAGCTGACAAATATTTTACAGCCCAGTGGTTCGAACGAATCCAGTGTCTGGGTAGGTCGGAATCTTTTGTTGACTCTCAGTTTGACTAATACACTTTGATAGATGGAAGAGTCTATTCGCAGCTGGACACCAGATTGAGCATGGATGGATCGACAACGTATCACCAAGGGAAAGCGAAATACTGAAAGCCTACTGTAAGTGTATCGACTGCTTTGGCCACTTTGGAGTCGAATCCTAACGAATCCGAATCAATCTAGTCCTGCAGCTCATCACCGACAACCACGATCTCCAGGTCCGCTTCCGATGGAATAAGAACGATCTCGCTGTCTGGGACAAGTACGTACACTGCCCCTAGGACAAACAACGTTCGAAAAGCTAATCTATTACAGTCGTTCTGTTTTCCATACTGCCACAAAGTAAGAATTATGAAAATCCTTCCAGCGACCGTGGCTAACAATGTGCTAAGCGACTATTCCGGCAAACGCCAGGGCAACCGCGTAGTAAGTTTAGGAGAGAAGCCGTTCTTTGACCCGAGCTCTGTGTCTCGACGAGAAGCACTGGCTGCATCAGCATGAGTGTCAGTAGTACACACGTAGATATACAGCTACCTCATAGCGTAATATCCCAAGACTCTCACCAGTAAAGTTCCCTACTTAAGGATTACTTTCAGTGCCTGTATTAACAACGTCTGGTCCTGTAATTGCTATTCTGATAGATTCTTGCCTGATGTCCCAAGAATTCCTTGTCCGGTGTTGAACTACGTAGGTGAACGAAGCAGAGACCTCTTGCCTTTGACTGATAGTTCGCCCTGAGCGTGCCTGAAGACTAACTGCCATATATTATATTGGACTAAAGGTGGATTACTCTCATTTCGCGGCTCTCGCAGCTGTTTTCCCCACGCTCTGAGAAACCGCAAGAATCTCAAACGCTGCTCTAGGGGACACTTGTGTTATCCTTAGAGTTCGTGTCAATCGTCGACTATTTGACATCGCCACGCTTCTGGCCTGAGTTATTTCCGGTACCTCATCCCAGGTGGCTCGAGTCGAAGTGAATATCTTCCAGCCTTTAGACAGTGCTCGTTAACGTCGACAGCATAAACCGTTAAACCCATTAATAGTCAGAGGAATTGTATAACGTAGGAGCTAATTCCCCTGTAGCCAATCACTAAGACAGATGAACGAGGGATTAAAAGTTCCTTGACGGTTTCGACAGCATGATAGGCAGTAACGCTAGCGTCCGTGAGACGTGCATACTTGACTAGATTCTGGTCCATGATGCTGAAAAGGTTATCCCTGTGACGGACTACATTTTCAGCCAAAACCGCCGTCCCAAACAAGGCCTCGGCTGACAGTGTCACATCATGATGGAAGTGACAGTTTTGGTGTCAAGGGGGCTGATAAGAGGCCAGGCTGCAGGGCGTCAAGAGCAGGGGTTCGATTCATCTGGGAACATGATGACGCGGATTCATCAAACGGAACTACAGAACTAGACACGGTTAGGTGCCGCAACTGCCTGTCTCTCAGTTTCGATTTCCCAGTATTAAGACCCGATTAGACAACGAATGGTGACGCCAAAGGTATGTATGTATGGAGGGAGGATAAGGGAGATAAGAGGAAGGAAGATATGGTGAGAGCACGGCCTGCGTAGTCACGTGATCAGGCAAGGTGCTATGCCGGTCTGCGGTGGTCTATTTGACAGAGCACCAGGGAAAAACAGAGCATCAGCGATCTCTTATGGCTATTTAGTTACATTCATTCCTGTGACCAAGAAGCTAGCTTCCCTCCTTTGTTCGTAGTCAACCGTGTCTGCATTAACGGCCGAGATGCGTGATCTAGCTATTATCCTAACCATATATAGACTAGCAGCTCAGAAAGCCACTTAGCCGATTCAAAAAATAAGTAGCTCCCTAATATCCGTATTACTGTTCCGTACCCCGCCTTCCTCTTCGCTATCTTCGAACTCTTCCCGTAGAGATTGTGGTGATCCATCAAACCCACTCTCACCGAGATTTCTACCTGTCCCAACTGTTGCTCATCCCAGTATGTCCTCCAAGCAAAAAGTGCAAAGTCGTCCTATGCTCAGAGTAAGGACCGGTTGTTTCACATGCCGGGGACGAAAAAAGAAGTGTGATGAGATAAGGCCAAGGTGCTCTGGATGTGTGCGGAATGATCTGAATTGCCGATGGCCACAAGGACAAGGCACGGTAGCAGCAAGGAATGTCGAATTTGTGATGGAGGGCCATCTGCCCTCCCCAGTAGGGGTGGACATCTGGCAAGCCTACGATGCTGATCATGAACAACGATCGCCAGAAGGGATCTTTCCTCATCATAATCAGCAATCGCCAGAAGGGATCTTTCCTCATCAGGATCAACAATCGCCAGACCAGGTCTTTCCTCATCAGGATCAACTCTTTGATACTGACCAGCAGCTTTCAGGCATTGTTCTGGCATCACCATCCGCAGATGATTACGACGAGGTTGTCGGGGATTTTGGACCAGACGCTGGCCCCGATCTCTTTGTCAACTGTTTGCAACTGGCGACCATTGATTCAACGTCGGAAACATGGAATCCCTTGCCGCGGGGCATGTCATTGCTGCCTGGTCACCAGAACAAAACGTTCGAGCTTCTCAGTTACTACCTATCGCGGACAGCCATCAGTATGGGGAATGGGTCAACCGACGCCAATCCTTTCGTTGTGCAGCTAATCCCCCTGGCGTTTTCTAGTGATCTCATACTTCAGCTCATATTGGCCCAAAGCGCCACTCATCGCGCCACTTCTGAAGACATGAGCACTGATGACACCTCAGCAGCATACTATGGTCGTTCGCTGCAGCTTTTTCGAAAGAACGTCAATGATTACATTGGTGGCATGTATGCGGACAGGCTGATTCTTACAATTGGAGCTCTAATAATGTGCTTTACGGAGGTATATCATCACCACCCAACGTCAAGTTGCCTTTCCACACACGCACTGACTTCAATCGATAGACCGCGAAGGGCGACATTAATGGCGCAATTTTCGACCATCTGTCAGCCGCCAGTCCCCTGCTCGTGGATTTGATATCCGGGCAAGATTTTTCAGTTCCAGCCGCGCTCGAAGCATTTATCGTTGAATATTACGTTTATGCAGCAACGCTGAGCATGATATCCACCGATGCCAGATTCAACACTCGACCACATTTGGACGCTCTGATAGAACAGAAAGCCCAGCAGTTGATCTCGGCAAAATATCTTGGTCAGCTGTGTGGCTGTTGGCTGGAGTTGTTGGTTCTTATTCCTCGCATATTCGATCTCGGAAAGAGAGCACTATCAGACACCGTCCACGAAGAAAGTGTACCGGGTTTTCCCTCTGCAGATGATCTCGCACTTTTCGCATCTCTTCACACCCAAATCATCTTATTTACTCCAGACCCTGACGCTAGTCCGGAGGTCTCCATTGCTGGTCGCATCTTCCAGCAAGCAGCATCGCTGTACCTTTTAACTACGGTGCACGGATTAGGGACAACGGTGAATGGCAATCACGAATCAATGATGCAAAAGACGTTATCAACAGCGATAGGCCACCTCAAACAACTACCAGCAACGGCCAGGATCAACACCAGTCTGTGCTGGCCTCTTGCTGTGATTGCGTCCTGTACCGCAGAGATTGAAGTCCAAGACTTTTTGCGAAATAGGCTGAAAACAATGCGTCAGAATATTGGCCTCGGCAATATCAAAGAAACCCTCAACATCGTGGAACATTTGTGGCAACTACCTCTGAGCGCCCGCAGCCCATGGACAATTTGCAGGGTAATGCAAGAACATCAACTCTGGACATCTTTCGCCTAGACCGCCTTCTCATTGCACTAGCTTCACCTTCTCAACGGACTAGCTATCACCGTCCGGTTTCAATTTCCGAGATTCTTAGGAGGCTCGGTTGCTGGTCCTTCAGGCGTAACATATGCCTTCGTCAGGCCACCATCGACAACAAAATCTGTCCCATTAACGAAGCTGCTTTCGTCGCTAGCCAGGAATATTACTGCGTGAGCTTGTTCGATTGCCTCCCCGAATCGTCCGGTTGGAAAATGGATATCTCTTCTGGCCCGTTTGGCCTTATCGTCGCCAAGAAAGTCTTGAAGCATCGGGGTGCTTGTTCTTCGGTTAGAGAAATTCGGATACTTCAGGTTACAAAGGGCTAACTTACTTCAGTGGTGCAGGACACAGGGAATTGAAACGATATCCTGTTCAGAGAAATCAGTGAATGAATCTTGTCGCATGCTGGAAGACTAAAGGTTCCCCACCTTCTCTTGCATGCACGATGGCCAACTCTCGGGTTAATGCCAGGACTGCTCCTTTGCTTGCGGTATACGCAAGCTGAGGTGTAGCAGCGCCAACGATGGCGACAATACTTGCGGTATTGATTATACTTCCAGACTTCTTCCCGTGCTTGCGAAGGCTTCTGACTGCGTATTTGGACCCATACCAAACGCCCTTGACGTTAATGTTCATTGTGAGGTCCCAGATGTTCTCAGGACACTCTTCAGCATCACCGTCCTTTGAATGCATGATTCCGGCATTGTTGAACATAACGTCTACCCCACCCCAGGAATCAACATAGGCAACGGCGGCTTCGACATCAGCCTCTTTCGATACGTCCACAACTCGAGTTTCAACCCGGCCAGATTGTTGCGGGACGAGCTCCTTGACCTTGCTCAAGGCGTTCTCGAGTGCAGGTGCGCTAACATCGGCCATCAAGACTGAGGCGCCCTCACGGAGCATTAGGACGACCGTTTGCAGGCCAACTCCTCTGTCATGAACCGAGTTTGTTAGTTGCACTGGTGGATGATTCTGCAAGCTTCAACGGAATCAAGAAACTACACTCACCCGCCCGCACCTGTGACAATGGCATTCTTTCCTTCTAGTCGACCAGTCATGATGATTTCTGGTAACACCCTAGTCTTTATCGTGACTTATAAACGAGTACTTGTGCTCGGCGCCAGGTACAGGACGACAAAGAACTTGCACTCGAGATCTCTAATTTATTTCTGTCGTTTGAGCCTTTATCATGAAAGATTCTAGAGGAGCTAGATTCGCTTTGAGATTCCGCCTTTCTAGTTGCTTGAACATTGAAAGGTGAAATGTCAACGACAGACTCGTGGGACAGTCCGACATAAGATCGGAGAAGCGCGCAGGGCAGCGCGGCAATAAACCCTCTTCCGGAACTAAAACCTTCTTTTCCCAGCAGCACAATTGCTGTTCCGCCGATATCCAACTGGACATTGGGACTTTTACCGCGAGCCGCTAAGCCCACCCCTCGCATGAACCGCGACCAGGAACTACCGCTGTAGGGTCCCAGCGGCTCTCTCAATCAGCGGCTACATGGAATATTACCATGCTGAATGGTTTTATCGATGAGAAGGGAACATTGTGACTCAACACACATGGGGTTTTCCAAGTTTCTTTGAATAAATCTAAGAAAGTACGACTTGGGGTGCATCCACTGATATCACCCCCCAAAACTCATCGGCACCCATCATCGACCATCCAACCGACCAAGCAGGTTATTCAAGATGCCTGAAGTCATTCGCACAATTTCTCCTGTGACCCAACAGGTCGTCGTCAAATGTGAAGGCACGTCTCTCGAGGAAGCATCTCAGATTGTCCAGATCTCGAAGAATGCCTTCCTAGGATGGAAGAAAGTTCCCTTGGCCGAGAGGTCGAGCATTGTTAGGAAAGCATTTGCTATTATTCAAGATCGCAAAGAGCTGCTGGGCCAAGAGCTCACGACCCAGATGGGCCGGCCCATTGCCTACAGTGCCAAAGAAATCGAGACCACGCAGAAAAGGGCAGATTACCTGTTGAAGATAGCAGAAGAAGCTCTGCGAGATATTTCGGGTGAGGAGGAGGCCGGCTTCCGACGATGCATCAAGAAAGAGCCTGTTGGGCCTACGTTGGTGGTGTTTGCATGGAACGTGCGTAGTCCCAGCCCCAAGTTGTCAAGAACACCGAGCCAAAGTACTGATCCACCTACCCTAGTTCCCGTATCTCATCCTCGCGAATGCTCTTATTCCAGCACTGCTCGCTGGGAATTCCGTCGTCTTAAAGCCATCACCACAAGTACCGCTTGTTGGAAAACGAATCGCGGAGATATTCCAGGAAGCAGGCTTGCCTCCTGGTGTACTTGAAGTCATCCAAACTGGCGACCCCAAGACTCTAAAGGATCTGGTTAAATTCCCCGAATTTGGACTTGTGACATTCACAGGCTCTACTTCCGTTGGCCTGGAGCTTCGTGAAGCAACCGCAGGCAGATTGATCCCTCTGAACCTTGAGCTGGGAGGTAACGATCCAGCGTACGTCCGGCCGGATGCCGACTTGAAGTACGTTGCTGCGCAACTTGTAGACGGAGCGGTGTTCAATTCCGGGCAGAGCTGTTGCGCTGTTGAGAGGATATATGCACATGCGGACATTCATGATGCATTCATCAAAGAGCTGCAAGAAGAGCTCCAGAGGTGAGGCCTTCGGTCTTATTTGAGATTGGGCTAACAGGAAGGTCCAGCTATAAACTGGGCGACTCCTTTGACAAGTTAACCAACATTGGCCCTGTTATTTCGCAAGCTGCTAAGACATCTATCGAAGAGCAGATTGAAGACGCTCTATCTAAGGGAGCTATGGATGTCACCCCCGTAAACCACTCGTTCCAATCGCCTCCAAAAGATGGTAATTATGTGGCTCCAAAAATACTTGTCAACGTGTCGCACGATATGCGTGTCATGAAGGAAGAGACTTTTGGTCCTGTGATACCAGTTGCAAGAGTCTCTGGGGACGAGGAGGCCATTGCTTTGATGAATGATAGCGACTACGGCCTTACGGCCAGTGTGTGGACCAAGGACATTGCTCGTGGTCAACAAATCGTTGAAGAGCTGGAGGCTGGGACTGTCTTCATCAATCGCTGTGACTATCCAAACCCGGTACGTAAAGCCCCCGGTCTGATCAAAAACAGGTTCGCTAACAGCGCAATATATAGGACTTGGCTTGGACCGGATGGAAGAATTCCGGGCTTGGATGCACGCTCGGGCCGAAGGCTTTCGATGCATTTTACAAGCTGAAAAGTTATCATATCAAAGAATCACAGCAATAAGGGTTTCTACTGAAGCCGGTTATCATAAACTTGAAGGAACATAGAAATAGGGACTAAGTCGAGACCTTCAGGTCGCATTATTCAACTTTCTCTGCGCCAAAAGATTTCAATTCACTCTCGTTTAAAGACATCGTTGTATCAACTCAGCTGGAAAAGTAATACGCGTCACTGAGCAGTCTATCAAGACACTTGCGAGCGGTTGGAAGATCACGCGTTGCACTCAAGTCTCTTGAAATGGTGAGAGTTTCACTGCCGGTATGTTAGGTAGAGCCCAACGACAGTGATCTGGAGGCTGCTTCATCTTTTTTTTATACCATCGTGAATTCGACAGTGAAGAAGATTGCATTTGCTTTAATGTTCTTGTCGCCCTCCCCTCTTCTTGATCGCACTACCATAGATCTAGGAAGAATTTACAGACCGTACCAGCCACCAAGTCTCCATCATGATGCAGAGTGGCTCTCGACAGCCCATCCTGAAGCTGCTCCTGATCAAAGATACCTTGTTCATGTCTCTTTCTCAAAATTTCTGACATGATGGTAGCGTTAAACTCAGGATGAGCCTGAAATGACAACACGCGCCTTGCTAAATGGAGCCCCTGCACTTTACACCGCTCGCTGTACGCCAGATTTGAGAGTCCCTCGGGGACATCAAGAACTATATCCCGGTGCATCTGGTGTAGGGCCTGATTTAGGCAAATATTCTTGTCAGCCGCAGCAAAGTTCTGAGAGGGCAATCAACATACCAGCGACTCTAATCCTTCCATCAGCGTTGACCCTTCTTTAGTCAATCTTAGCGGTTCAACTGAGATTTCCCAGCCTGCCTCATTTTTTCCGAGAGTTGCGCCCAGCGAACGGGCAACAATTTGATGCCCAAAGCATACTCCAAAAATGTGAATGTTGGTCGATTCATGGGCATCTCGGACATATTTAACTAGGTCTCTTATCCATGGTTGGTTTTCGAAAGAGCAATGTCCTTGCCTGGTCAGTTTTCACCTCCACGAAGTAAATTTGAGATCTCATACTGCTCCCAGTAATCAAGAGACCGTTGATGGTGTCTAGGTCCGGGTATTCTAGGGCCTCAAAAATATTCCACTTGCTGAGTTTGAATTGGATCTCTGCGTCTAAAAGTCCTAGGGCCTTAAGCCCTCGTTGTAAAAAGGCATCGAAGATATCGCCATATGTTCCGTATTGGTCTTTAACAGAATTAATTGGAGAGTCACACTCAAGAACTGCAATGTGAAATATGCGTGTCATTTTTGATCCCAGGCTGTTGCAAACCAACTCGACTTTCCCTTAGAAAGCCTTGTCAATTTGACAAACCGAGGCATGTCGGCACCCGCTGCTAATATCTGGCAGGTGATGGAAACCATTGGACCCGACCACTGCCCGACATGCCTTACCATGTGGTTTTGAGGACCATTGAGCGTGGGGCGCTCGATAGCCGCGGTCTTGAGCTCACAGCCGTGATAACGAACCGCGGTGGGGATTGCAAGTCTGCGCCTAGGCAGTGCACTAATGGGCGGCTCTTAGGTATGCTTCTGCTTTCTGTCTGACAATCACCATTGTCACTACGGGTTTCCGTCTGAATGCTCGCAAGCTCCCCATGAAAACCGTGTTATTCACAGCTCTAAGCTCCTAGCAAAGTATTGGCAAACGAAATATAATGCTAAATCGGTATCACCAAGTTTTCTATGAAAAACAGAGTTACCACTCAATCTGTTTAGCTGTAAAACCCACCTCGAATGTGTTAAAGTTCCTTGTCAGACAGAGGGAAGTGCTTTTGACCGTCAAAAGTTCGCAGACCCCGCCGGCGGCATGCCCGCGAAAGACACGCAGGAGGGATCTCCAGAAATTCCAAGCGGAATTTGGCTTGAATTGCTGGCGCTCTACGCCGAGTCGGTCGGTGCCGCCAACAGCTCGCCACTTGTGAGGAGGAGAGTTCTTGAACTTGGACTTGAACGAACTTATCCGTTGGATTCACTGGAGTAATTACCAGGTTCTTCTCCAAATTTGCCAATGTTATCCGCCCGATGATCGATCTCGCTTCTTATCGTTAGCTGCACCAGCTTTTTTCTTGTTTTTTTCCACCCGTCTTTGAGAACAAATTCGCTCGCCCTGAAGTATTCGAGTATCAATGTGACTTGGTTATGGTGGACATTTCACAATACACCGAGAAAATGGAGGCAACCACTGATAACATAGCGCATCTATTGCGAAACGACACAAAAGTCAAAGTTGCAGGCGTAGACGGAGATGGAATTCTGAGGGGCAAGGTCATGTCCAAGGAAAAGTTCCTCTCCAGCCTCGAGCAAGGATTTGGCATGAGTTCGGCTATATTTGGGTGGGACATGCACGATGTCCTCTACACAACGGAAACAAAATCTGCATTGACAGGACCAGGCTATGCTGATTTCATGGCTATTCCCGATATTCAGTCATTCAGAAGAATACCCTGGGAAGACGATGTCCCCTTCTTCTTGCTTCACTTCAGCGTCAACGGAGTTCCTGTACATGCTGATGGACGGAGCATGCTGCGGACAATCACTGCCAGAATGCAGAAAATCGGGTACACTTCGAGAGCGGGAGGTATTTTTCTATCAACTCCCTTACTCGACGATAAACACTAATGAGAAGACTAAAGTGGAGCTTGAATTCATGAACTTTCAAACACCGTCCGAAGATGGCTATGGTCAGAGTATGGACAAACAGGATTTGGCTGGCTTCTTGTCCAAGAACACGCCGAGTACGCTCCGGCCACTGACCCAGGGTATGTTTGGCTACAGCCTTACAAGACAAGCTGCAAACAAACGCTACTTCAACGACATATATGACTCTGCTATCCGCTTCAAATGTGACATTGAAGGATGGCATACAGAGAGTGGTCCAGGTGTCTACGAGGCTGTAAGGAGCACCTGTGTAATATTTTCTCACGCTCCGTGAACGCTGACTCAGATAGGCTTTGGCCGTCACAGACACGCCTGAGATCGCAGATCGAGTGACTATGTTCAAGTATGAAAAACTTGTTGCCCTATCGGTTCGACGATATTTCATTAACTAAGACTCCTCTAGGTATCTGGCCAAGTCCGTGGGAATCGACCATCAGGTCACACCATGCTTCATGGCGAAGCCGGCTCCGGGACTCCCGGGAAGCTCCGGTCACATACATATATCATTGTGCAATTTGGATGGCGGGAATCTTTTTGCGCGCAGTTCGCCAGACCCAGAGGCACAGTGGCCCGATATTGAACATCTCTCAGACATTGGTCGATACTTTCTCGCGGGGCTGCTCGAAGCGCTTCCTGATATTATGCCAATGTTTGCACCAACAATTAATTCCTACAAGCGCCTGGTCGAAAATTATTGGGCACCAGTTAATATTAGTTGGGGCTTAGAGGACCGTCTATCTTCGATACGGCTTATTGCACCGCCTGTATCGAAACCGCAGGCTACAAGGCTTGAGGTTCGCATTCCTGGAGCAGATTTACACCCGCACTATGCATTGAGCGCGATTCTTGCCGCCGGTCTATGGGGAATCGAGAAGAAGATGGCTATTCCAGCACCACCTACCGCCTTGCGCAAGGAAAAGCCTGAGCTATTGCCTAACAGCTTATCTGCAGCCAACGAAAGATTCCGGGCACCGAAAAGCATTGCGCGCGAGATTTTGGACCCAGAATTTGTCAACTTCTTCGCTGCGTCGAGAGAACATGAGATTCGAGTGTGGAAAGAGTCAGTGACTGACTGGTAAGTTTTTCACTACTATTTCCGAACTGGCCTTTCCCATAAGAACTGCTCAGACTAATCTCCTTTCCACAGGGAATTTCGACGCTACATTGAGACTGTCTGATTGCCGTGGTCTGCTTTACCGGGAGTTTTGTTTCCGAAATTCTAAGTAGATCTCTGTGAGCCAAATTCTAGCCAATACGGCATAAATTTCATATTCAAGTGTGGGTTCCTTGATCGGCCTCATTTTACGTATTCCCCAGGTTTTTGGGCCGCTAAAAGCCAAATCGGAATGAGGTTTGCACAACCAACCCGGTTGGCCCACATTAAATTGTCGTCATCTCACAGCGTTTTACTGTTTTGATTCCTTTGATAGTTTCATGCGACGCGAACAACCGATCAAATCGGCCAATGAGAATTTGATTTTTGTGCAGGGGGCCAGATCGCAAGCTGTAGGCCTCGATGACAGATATGGAAAGATACCACACTCCCCAACCACTGTAGCTTTTGTGTTCCTGAAGAAGCTTGTTTTAGTGCATTTCTTTTGAACTCAATCTTCAGAAGGATGAACAAATAATAAAGCCCTACTTTAGTTGGGACCCCTCATCAAAATCTCAATAGTTACGTCTTTGTCTGGACTGACGCGAGTTTTATTTCATTGACTCATTACCAAAATACATAGTAACCCTTTTGATCTTAGCAAACTTGTCCAATAGAATATCTGGAAAAGAAACTACGAAGAAACACATGGACGTATATAGTACACGGTATGTAGGTCTTGGAAGCCGGTTTAAAACCAGCTGTGGCACCAGTTACTTCAATATTCTGTCCCCACATTTCTATAGGCCTTCTTAGCTCCAACAAACCACCATGCCAAAAGTACAGAGAGTGTGACAGCTTAAACGAAAGACACATAGTTCATATTCCCTGAAATGACTGCTTTGACAGATGTGAACGATAGCAACGTGGACGTGTCAGTCCTTTGATTGCGTTTCCCCCAAGACTACGACTTGTTTGTACCGCTTCGAGCTTGCCTCTGTGCTCGGACTCCTTCAGTGAGGGTTCGGCTGAAAGTTTGCTTTCCTTTTCCAACATGTCGTACCTTATTGCCCGAGAGAGAGGCTCGACGAGTGAAGAGTCGTGGCCTCGTCAGATCTGTTCCACAGCAAGTCTTCGAAAGTAGGAGGTGAACGTCAGCTCTCGGGCAGCGGGCAAGGGACCATCGTGATTATTTTCAATTGAACGTAAAGATCATTGACCAAGGGGTGAACTCAGCAGTTGATCTCAGAAGTTGGTGTCGAAAGACTGAGACCAGTATCGCCAACTGAGGATGTCTTCGGGCAGGCCGCGGTTCCTGGTCCCATTGACCAATGACATGACGTTCCGCGCCAGCGGGATTCAGAGTTCAGGGTGGCTCCCTCGTTAGGTGACCATTTCTCTAGGCGGATCCATTATTGCCGCGGTCAACCCACTGCGGTTGAAGTTGATATCATGACATCGCATAGCCTCTAAGGGACTTCATGACGAGCCCACCAACCTCTAGGGCATGATACCACTCTGTGCTAACAACTGGGCTTCTAGACAACTCAATTCTTTGTCAGGAAACCTTAATTGCAATGGTTGGGCCAAATGTGCATGTTTCCTTTCTCAGGCCAGAAATCAGACTTATTAGATCATCACTAAGAATACTCACCCATAACAGAGAATGCTATCACTCCCATGTTAAGTTGATTCACGACATAAAAAAAGTTTTCTAGCCATGGACTTTTCATTAAAAAATCACAAATCATTTATTGGAGCCCCCGCTTCCACACTCCCCACACCATCATTAATAATTTCTCGGTCTATCTTGGAGGCCAACATCAAAAGATTACATGATGATGTGGCCAGATTGAAGATTGCATTCCGACCGCATGTCAAAACGTTGAAGGTAGTTTATACTGGAAAACAGATGATCTCTTTTTTCACACTGTATTACACTAGCTGATATAGCCTCTCCTTAGAGTATCGAAGTCACTCGAATGATGCTCAAACACGGAGAGTATCGCAAAATCGTCGCTTCAACGCTAGCTGAGATCAGGGGTGCCCTACCTTTGGTTGAAGAGGGACTTTTGGACGAGGTACGTTGGAATATTGCGCCAATCATTCCGTTATGGTGGAATTTATCCCTGTTTTTTCTGACTCGTGCCTCAAGTGTCTCTATGGACTCCCCGTGTGCCCAGGTGCTCTATCTCAGCTGAAAGATCTATCGAAGCATGTCGAGATTACTCTCATGGTCGATAATGAACAGCATATTCATGCCATTGAAGATTTTTGCCGTCATACTTCTCCGAAACTCAAACCATGGAAAGTCTTTATCAAAATCGATATCGGGTCTAAACGAGCAGGAATCCAAGCGAATCTTCCCCGACTCTCCGATCTGATTCAACAAGCTGTGGTATCTGACTGGCTAGAAATTGCCGGATTCTATTGTCACGCTGGTCATTCCTACACGTGTCGTACACAGGAAGCCGCAGAGGAAATACTTCGTGAAGAAGTGGCCGGTTGTCTGGAAGCAGCATCTTTAATCCAAGGGCAAAAGCCACTGGTAATTTCAGTTGGTGCGACACCCACAGCGCATGTTGTCCACAATTTGCAGACTACTTTACCTCCACATGTATCTCTGGAACTACATGCAGGTGAGTATATCCTTGGGCTTCACTGGAATTCCAGGCACCTGACTGCTACCCAGGAAATTTTCCCACCAATGACCTTCAGCAATTATCTACGGGGCTCGTCCAGTTATCCGATCAAGCAATTCGCATTTGCGTAGAAGTGTCAAGCGTGTACCCTGAACGCAATGAAGTACTTGTCAATGCCGGAGTGATTGCCCTTTCTAGGGAAGCCAGCGATTACAAAGGGTTTGGCATAGTTGCTGGTCATCCTGAATGGTTTGTTGCACGGTTGTCTCAAGAGCATGGCGTCCTCGGACAGATTCAGGAATTTGCGACGAAAGAAAAAGATGGGATGTCAGACGCAGAGAGCTTCACTGTCGGGCAGAAGCTCTTTCTCTACTGCCAGCATGCATGCATCACGGCCGCAGCGTTCCATGTATACTTTGTTGTTGACGACAAGGACGTCGTGCAGGATACTTGGGTCCCTTGGAAGGGTTGGTGAAGGGTGTATGAGTCTATAAGCTCTGGATGCTTAATTATATATCAAAAGCTATTGATCTACATTCTTCAGGCTTCCGCGAATTGTGGAATGTTTTCTCAGGTCATTGAAACTCTCTTTCCTGTCTGGCGCTATTCAAACCCCTGAATTAGTAGCCAATGCGGGCTTTACCGTAGAACTAAATAGTAATGCTGCCCTGGAGGCTCGGAATCCCATAACCAAGCCCACCGTCTCTTGCGCCGTCAGTAATAATAAGGCATGATTTCGAGCTCAATATTCAAGCTTGAGCCTCTAAAGAGGAATCTGTGCGATGTCCTATTTCAAAGTAAAACGGTTCGTCCGCGCGGTTGGGATTTTCCACGCTCAGTGACATGGAATACATGTAATCGAATCCAATGATATCGTGATAGTTCCCAAGAGATGTTTCACATAGCTTTCTTATCATCAGGTCGTCCTTAAATTGCAAGAGCGTGTCTCTCAGTTTCATAGTACATGGTTGTTTGTTACAAGGGTGCTTGAAGAGATATGGTCCACTTTCAGCTCGGGAATTTTGACAACTTCAGCTGTCAGCATCAAGTCAGTCGTCTCAGAGATTGAGTTGCTGTGATAGTAGAAAATGCCTCCCTGGATCGAAATCCAAGACCAGGACGGCGCATTGTTTCTGGGTCGTGATCCACCTGAAGACTCCCAGAGCAGGTCGTGCAGCAAGCATTCCTTTCTGAGACCGGCACAGTTGCTGTATATGCCTTCTGTATCCAACATGTTGAGGATACCCTCAAAAGCCATCAGCCTATCCTTGTCAAATGTTAAATTGGCTTGGATTACTGCTTGAAATGGTGTTTAAGAGTTTCAAATCTTATTTAAGGAGGTTGTGCAGGAGAAGAGTTCAAAATGACGGAACTCTTGACAACGCTTCGACATTCATCACATAGAAAGTGTGGCTGTAGGATCGCGTTGTCGACACCACTGGTTAACCGTGCCATTATCACCTGTGATACTTAGATGAAGAGAGATCTTCGCTGGGAGTGAGCGATTTAAGTCTAGGAAGGAGTCGTCGAAGACGCAGTGTCGCGAAGGCTGGATTAAGACGAACGTGAGAACGATAAATTATGTGTAACCTGCAGAGTCGATGTTCCAAGGGCCAAAACAATTCATACCATGCGTTTAAATATGAGAATACGCAAAATGCTCTTTTGTCGCCGCAAAGACGTAGTTTGGCATAGGAAATGAGAAAAACATAGCAATAATATGGAGAAGAAGAAGTTCTTCTACAGCTGCAGTCAATATTTATGTTGACACAGTGGCTGTGCAAGGTGTCTGCCTCGCCAACAGCGGCGAAGCAACACATCCGCTTCCACTGGGCAACACCCCAGTTAGCAGCATAACAATATCGACTCTTGTTGGCCCTCAGGTTCCTACCTAGGTAGCTAATATTTAGCTCAGCGTCTGTCCAATAGGTGTGTTATGTGTTAACAACTTCGGGACGCTTGCATGTCGTACCACAGTCGTACGAATCTGTCGACCGTGACAGTCATTACAAGGGCTTGGCACCTATCCGGCCTTGGCGTCGTCCATTTTATTTTACGCAGTAAAGAGCGCCTGTTCACGGTCCAAAAGCCTCCGCAAACCACACTCTCAACCCTCAACGCGCCTCTCCCTTTCAAACCTCAACGAGGAGACCAGCCAGGCAGATTAATCGATGGCCGGTCTATTCCAGGCCCCCCGGAATGCGGGCACTCTGTTTCTCGGAGGCCAAAAGATCAGTGGCGCAGACATTCGAGACCAAAATGTTTTGGCAACTCAGGCGATTGCAAATGTCGTCAAATCCTCTTTTGGTCCCTTGGGTCTCGACAAGATGATGGTCGATGACATTGGAGATGTCACAGTCACCAATGACGGCGCCACAATCCTGAGTCTCCTAGATGTCGAACACCCCGCGGGAAAGATCTTGGTCGATTTGGCGCATCAGCAAGACAAAGAGGTTGGAGATGGCACCACATCTGTCGTGCTCATCGCAGCAGAACTGTTACGCCGAGCCAACGAGTTGATGAAGAACCGAATACATCCTACCGTCATCATCACTGGCTACCGTTTGGCGCTGCGAGAGGCGGTTAAATACATGCAGGAGAACATAAGCACAAAGGTCGAAACTCTAGGAAGAGAGAGCTTGATCAACATCGCAAAGACATCCATGTCGAGCAAGATAATTGGTTCAGATTCAGATTTCTTTGCCAACATGGTGGTCGATGCCATGCAGTCCGTCAAGGCAGTCAACCCGCAGAGAAACGAAGTCAAATACCCGGTCAAGGCGGTCAACATTCTCAAGGCACACGGCAAGAGCTCGACCGAATCCGTATTGGTTAAGGGCTATGCTCTAAACTGCACAGTCGCATCCCAGGCCATGAAGACTAGAATCACTGACGCCAAGATTGCGTGTCTCGACATCAATTTGCAAAAGGAACGAATGAAGCTTGGCGTGCAAATCACAGTTGAAGACCCTCAGCAGCTGGAAAAGATCCGTGAGCGAGAAGCTGGAATTGTCCTGGACCGGGTGGAGATGATACTCAAGGCCGGTGCGAACGTGGTTATGACCACCAAGGGCATCGATGACCTCGTTCTCAAACTTTTTATCGAGCGTGGATGTATGGCGGTGCGAAGATGCAAGAAGGAGGATCTTCGACGCATTGCTAAGGCTACGGGCGCCACCTTGATCAGCAGTCTCTCTGACCTCAATGGCGACGAGAAATTTGAGAAGGAATTACTAGGCTACGCCGAGGAGGTGGTCCAAGAACGCATATCAGACGACGAATGCATTCTTGTTAAGGGTACCAAGGCTTTCTCATCCGCATCCATCATTCTCAGAGGCTCAAATGATTACCAGCTCGACGAAATGGAACGGTCCGTCCACGATTCCTTGTCTGCAGTCAAACGAACCCTGGAGTCTGGCAGTATTGTTCCCGGCGGAGGTGCGGTGGAGACAGCATTACACATCTATCTCGAAGAGTTCGCCATGACCGTCTCATCAAGGGAACAGTTGGCGATTGGGGAATTCTCTCAATCGCTTCTCATTGTGCCAAAAACCTTGGCTGTCAATGCGGCCAAAGATTCGTCCGAGCTGGTGGCTCAACTACGAGTGCGACATGCCCTGAGCCAGAGAGTGCAAGATGGCGATGCCAACGAGAGAGAGAAGGATATTGCGAAGAAGCGACAATACAAAAACTATGGCTTGGACCTGATAAGAGGCACGGTGGTGGACGTTGTGAAGATGGGTGTGTTGGAACCAAGCATGAGCAAAGTCAAACAACTCAAGAGTGCTGTTGAGGCTTGCATCGCCATTATGAGGATTGACACACTGATCAAGCTTGATCCACCAGAGCCACAGGACGATGGTCACGGACATTGAGACCTATGATCGCCCTAATCTAGCCAAGGGTCTGGAGGGCAATGAGCTGATATCGCCGTCAAACGGGACCAGATTGCTTTGGCACACTATGAGTTAGTGTTCGGAGGAGCACTGCTTTCATCGAAGGAGGCTTTGAAAAATTTCAGACTCCATCCAAGCAGAATCCATGGTTCTACCGTGACGGTGGCTTCAATCGCCATAGCCCGACTCACGGCAGCCCAAGCACGAATTCCCCAGAAGAGATGGCAGCATTTCCTCCCCGCCGTTGACGACCCTCACAAGCACTCGGCCAAGGCAGCTTCCAGGCGTCTATACGGGTAGAAAATTGTACAATGAATGAAAGATTCTGGAGTCGAGAAGAAGAGAGACAACAGGTTGCCAGACTTGCGCTTCCAGCTGCTCACCTTCACTAGATAAAAGACGTCGAGGCCCTCGGGACTTTGCGTACAAACCCTCGGAATGATGATGAAGAATGAATAAAACGTTGCCAAGGCTTTTCAATGACTTCAATCAATCCTTCATGGTTTCCCTACTGACCGGATATTATACAGCTTCGACAGCAAGCCCGATCTTGTTTGATAAAACTCAATGTCCCAACTAGAATTGAAACAATCTCGAGAGTCAGTATTACCCTCGCTGACCACTACACAACCTTCACATCCCCGAAGTTGACTCGCATGACGCGCATACAAATCACCAAATGTCCAACATCAGCATCATCTCTCAACCTCAAGATGTGGAAAGCTGCGGACGTCGCATAAAGCCCTCTGGCTGCTACGGTATGATTTCTAGAGTACACAGCCACAGTCAGTTAGCCTCAAAGCCCAAGAGGCGCTGGCCGCGGCTGGTGACGCAGCCCCAAAGCCAAATCCAAGGTTGGGAGTGCCAAAGCTAGACGGCCGAGCCTGAGCGCCGGTCCCGCCTCTCCCTCCAGACATGCAACTCAAGAGACTGGAGGGAGAGAAGAACTCCATGCAAACACCCAAAATTAGCACCAGCCACGTGCTCCGTGCACGGCAGCACTACGCTCTGAAGGCAAAGACCACGCGAAGCCACGATCACTTGGTTCCTCCACAGACGCACGGGCTTGCAACGCACACGTCACCGTCACATAGTGCTCAGAGCTTCGAGGTATTGAGTCCTTGAACCAATATAACGGGATTGAAAAGCTCTCGGATGATGCTCAAGATGATGGGATACTTATATCCAAGGGCGTCTTCAGAGCAGAGGCCTACTCTTGCATACTAACAGTTCATATTTACCCTGATACGCACCGATTCCCTTCTTAAAGACTGATATCGCGACCCTTAGCGTCCAGCAGTGGTCAAAATGCACTACCCTAGCTATTCGTCGACAAGAGTCAACTACAAGACTCATCGCCTGAGCATAGTCCCGGAGGAGACGTCGGGAGCGCCACCAGTCATTGATTTCTCGCGTATGACGATGATACCCGACCTGCGCAAACAGAACTTCGCTAACATGGTCCACAGCTTATTTCGGCAACGACATCAACCAGCAGCAGGACCTTGTGAATCAAGTCCGTGATGCCTGTCAAGCGAAGGGTTTCTTCCAGATCATTAATCATGGTGTTTCCGAAGAACTGCGGGCGGCCATCTTGGAGCAGTCGAAAGACTTTTTCTCGCTCCCCATGGAAGACAAGATGATGTATGACAAGAGTGAGTTTCTAGAACCGCGGGAAAACTCTACAACCTGTGTCCCACATAAACTGACAATGTACTTGTTGAAACAGTGAAGCACCCTCACAAACTTGGATACGAACCTCTTCGGTCACAAAACTTCGAGGGCAAGACCGCCGGAGATCTGAAAGAGGGCTTTTTTATCGGTCGCAGTCTGCCAGCCGACCACGCCTACGTCAAGCAGCGACGGATTCACTGCGGCGAGAACGTCTACCCCAGCAATGTGCATGATCCCGCGCTGTTCCAGCAGACGGTCGACCGCTACCACCAAGAAATGACTTCCCTGGCCGAAAACATCCTCAGTGTTATTGCCCTGACGCTGAACCTGGATGAGGATTATTTCCAGTCCTTCTGCGAGGAACCGGCTGCGGTTCTGAGACTTCTGCACTATCCGCCTCAGGCTCCAGATGCCAGTGAAGATGAAAGAGGTGCGTTCTCCCTTTCAATACTCATACTACGAGGCCAAGACTGACCCCCCTCTTGCAGGTATTGGCGCCCACACCGACTTTGGAGGCCTGACTGTCCTGCTCCAGGACGAAGTTGGTGGGCTCCAAGTCTTTGATGCCCGGAGCCTGTCGTGGATCGACGTCAAGCCCACCGCCGGCGCGTTCGTCGTCAACCTAGGCAACGTGATGATGCGCTGGTCCAACGACACCTACATGTCCAACCTCCACCGCGTCATCAACAAAAGCGGTAGGGAGAGGTACAGCATCCCATTCTTCTACTCCGGAAACCCGGATTTTGTGATTGGTTGTCTTCCTGGGTGCGAGAACGCCGATGACCAGGGATGCAACTACTCACCCATCAAGGTCGAGGACTGGATCTTTGGGCGGCATTCCAACACGTTCCAGGAGGCGAAGGGGTTGGAGGAGCTGTCTTTGTTGGCGAAGGTAGCGTGACGAGCATGATGCTAGAAGGTTGAAATGGCCCTTTGATTCTTTCTTGCAGTTGCTGCTTTGGCGGTCTGGAGCTCTCACGAAAAGGTTCAATTCGATTCGAGCGGGTGTTTTTGGTACATAATGTTTGGGGAGAAGAAGCCTCATTTAAGGCGAAGACAATCTAAATGTTTCAGTGAAAATGTTTGTGTATCTACCGGTGAGAGTGAAGATGGTGAAAGGACTGACGAGGCTCAGCATTGCTCCTACTGTAGGACCGACGGTCACCAGGGGATACGTGATGATGTACGTGTCTAGACTCTACAGTGTGCAGGCTGCAACTACATCGTAAAGTGGCACGTGAGTAGCCTGGGTGAGTCACGTTGAGTCACGTGGGATCACGTGTGCCAAGCCTACGCCTCGACCCCTCCGTGCAACAGCCTGGGCCTTAGTAATACTCCCTCAGACCAAATTATTACCTGCGTCATTCTCCGAATGCGGGCAACTGACATTCATTTTGTCCTCGCAGTTCGACGACAGCTCGTCCACCCCGTCCATCTCGTCCACCACGTCTCAATTGCCCTCTGTCAGCTCTCCTCCCAGTTCACATTGACAACCTAGCCCACTAAACCTATACTTCTACGTATCTCCTTCATCCCGCCATCCACAATCCACAATGTCCGCTGAAGTCATAACCACCATCTCCCCCACGACCAACAAGCCCATCCTCACGCGTCATGGCCTTCCTCCAAACGAGATCCTGCGGCTGGGTACTACGGCGCAAAAGGCCTTTAGAGCATACTCGCAGTCCCACCCCACACTCGCGAGCCGACAAGAGATCATAACGAAGGCGCTCTCGATCCTCTCCCAAAGACAAGACTCGCTCGCCATCGAAGTGACGGAGCAAATGGGGCGGCCAATCGCATACACGGCCAAAGAAATCGCGACAGCGGTCAAACGCGGCGAGTACTTGAACCGGATCGCAGGCGAAGTGCTGGAACAAGACGTCCCGGGCGACGCGGAGCCTGGTTTCCGCCGCTACCTGCGCCGGGCGCCGATCGGAGTGGTGCTGGTGATATTCGCGTGGAACTACCCGTACTTGATCGTGGTGAACAGCCTAATACCGGCGTTGTTGGCGGGGAACGCGGTGATCCTGAAACCGTCGCCGCAGACCCCGACGATAGCGGAGCACTTGGTCGACATATTCACCTCAGCGGGCCTCCCCCAGGGTCTGATCCAGTACCTGCACTGCGGCAACCCGACGGACCTCCGGCCGCTGATTCTCTCGCCAGACGTGAACCACATCTGCTTCACGGGCTCCGTGGCGGCCGGGGTGGCGATCCAGTCGATTGCAGCCTCGCGCGTCTCGTGCTCCGTGGGTTTGGAGCTGGGAGGGAAAGACCCGGCGTATGTCCGTACCGACGTCGACGCAGCCTGGGCTGCCGAGGAGATCGTCGACGGTGCCATCTTCAACTCGGGCCAGTCGTGCTGCGCCATCGAGCGCGTCTACGTTCACGCCGACGTCTACGATGCCTTCGTCGCCGCAGCCCAGAAAGTCCTCGCCAACTACCGCCTCGGCGACCCCATGGACAAATCTACCCAACTCGGCCCTGTCGTCTCCGTCCGCGCCAAAGACGCCATCTTGAAGCAGATCGCCGAGGCCAAGGCCGCCGGCGCCGTCGACGAGACACCCTCGAACCCCACCTTCCAGACACCGCCGACACAGGGTAACTTTGTCGCCCCGGTCCTCCTGACAAACGTCGACCATTCCATGTCGGTCATGTGCGACGAGACCTTCGGGCCCGTCATTCCCGTGCAGAAAGTCTCGGATGACGATGAGGCCATTCGCCTCATGAACGACTCCCAATTTGGCCTGACCGCCTCGATCTGGACAAAGGATGTGCGCAGGGGAGAGGAGTTGAGCCGTCGCGTCGAGGCCGGTACTGTCTTCGTCAATCGTGCGGATTTTCCAAGTCCCGACCTTGCTTGGACAGGCTGGAAGGATTCCGGCCGCGGTGTCACGCTGAGTCGGTTTGGGTTCGATCAGTTCGTCAAGATCCAGAGTGTCCACTTGAAGGATTATCCTAAATGAATGAGGGGCGTATGATCAAAAAGGAAGAGGGAATCAAATCCAAATACTGTTGCACAGAGCATGTAGACGGGGTGTGAGTGGAATCTATCGCCAGTACTCACTTAGAATTTTGCTCCAGGGCGGCGGTGTCGATTTGGTCCGAGCATCTATATTTCGGAATAGAATGGAGTCTTGCAAGGGAACAGGGGAGTAGGGAGCGTCTTTTGTTCTCAGGTGAGGAAGAAGCCATCAAGTCCCTGTTGGGACCGAAGGTGGAAAATCAGGACCTACTTTGAACCAACCCGGAGGCTGAACGGGTCGTCATATAAGCTCGTGAGTGGATGAGACCGGCGCGCAGAGCAGACTCGACCACGGCACAGCAAAGCGAATCAAATAGGGATGAGGAAGGAACTCGAAGTGAGATTGAAAACCGCAGACTTATAGGCTCGCTTGCCCACCCTATTTAAACAGTATCGTCCTTCCCTCTTTGAAAATCGATGCTCATCAATCTCCAGCAACAAGGGGAAGAATGCCTCGCCTTAACCTAGGTAGCTCCAACAACCAGACAACCATCCGCCGGGCCCTGGTGACACCGTTGTAATGACACAGAGGCAAAAACCATTCCACACCCTCTCTCTCCCACCTAGTCAATCAATCATCATCGTCATCAATGTCGACATCAATAGCATCAGGATTTGCTGCTGCTGCTGCTGCTGCTGCCGCTGCCGACGAAACAGCCGCATCATCTCCTTCCTCCTCAGGCTGCTGCGGACGTCTGTTGCCTCCTTCTGGACCTGAGCTCGCGGCGACGAAGCCGACCGGGGCGCGAGCCTGGCGTTCCAGCGCGGCCATGGCATCACTTGCTTTCTCGGCACTGGCTTCGTCCTCGGCAGCGTCAGGGTCATCGTCATTCCTCGCGGCTCTCTTGACGGCCTGGCTCGCGATGAATTGGACGTCGGTGTTGAACTGCGCCGTGACGCTCCTCTTGACGCGAAGCATTTCCTTGAAGGTATCTTCGTTGCCGTGGGCGATCTCGAATTTCTCCCACGTGTCCCAGAAACCCTTGTCGACGCGGGGATCTGCAAACTGGCTCGCGTGGCTGTAGATGGCGCGGGCGCGATCGATCTCGCCCAGTCGCCGTTCCATTTCGGCGAACTTCAGGCACATGGCGCGGGCTTCCTTGTCCGCGAGCGCCGCGATCGCCCGTTCGTATATCGGTCGTGTTGAGGTGAGGCCGAAGTTGGACGCCGATTTCGTGATGTAGAAATCGAACATGCCTAAGCGGTCGTCTTCGGCCACGGCCCGCGTTGCTCGTTCGTACACGCGCATCGCCGACCGGGCCAGTCCACGCTCTTCCTCTAGATTGCCGTACATCAGGTAAATGGCCTTTGCGAATTGCGGTGGGCAATTTTCCACCGCTTGCTCGAACAGGTCGCGCAGCCGCTCGATGCTGATCTTGCGGTTGACGGCCTTGGTCAAGTACAGGTTCCACAGCTCAAAGGCAACCGGGTACGTGAAGACATCAAGCCCGCGCTCATAAACTTTGAATGACTCTTCGAAGTAGCTGTTCTCTTCAAGTAGGTTAGCGTAGTTGACGACCGTCTGTGGCGTGGCGATACGGAGCTCGAAGATGCGGTCGTATACCGCGCGTGTTTCTTCCAGTGAGCCGACAGATTCGACCAGGTCGACATAGAAGGACCATACTTTCCACGACTTGTGAACCCGTTGTTGGGGGGAAAGTGTCTCGTCGAAATAGTCCACCGTGCTGCGTTTGGGGGACTTTGTCGCGGTTGCCATCACCTTCATCGCCCCGTCAAAGTTTTCATTGCGAAGTTCCATCTCCGCCCAGCCCACCCAGGTGTCGGACAGTTCGGCGACGGATTTGTACGGGACTTTGACTGCTTTGTCGAGAATAATCCGGGCCGTGTCCAGGTCGCCAGCTTCTTCGTAGAACTTTGCGTAGTTGAGCCACAGTTCGTGGAACTTGCCGATCGCTTTCTTAGGGGCGATGGCCGCAATAGCGTCGGTGTAGGTTTGGACGATTTCCTCCTTGTTATCGTTCCACAGGGCAACCCGTTTTTCCCACTCGGCGACGTTATTTGGGTTCTGCCTTAATAAGACGTCGTTGACCAGGAAAGGCCTTCTGTCCATCAAATGTTCGAACCGCATCATTCGCATGTCCAGATCAAAGTCTTTATCGGCATCAACGATGCCCTTTGCAGCACGGGTGGAGGCCGTTTCCATAAGAGCGGAAAGGATCGACTCATCAAACTCGACGTACGCATCGAAAATCATGGTGAAATCCCGTACCGTCATCACCGTCGTGACTCCTTCTTCAAACACGTCTCTCGCTCTCTCGAAGTCTCTGCGCGTGATCCAGTACGTCGCAAGCCCTGCCCACAGCTTGCCACGCTGGTCGGCAAATCGTTCTATGCCACTCCGGATGATCGTGTCGGGGTCGAATCCAGCCACCGAGCTGTCGCCGATTTCCCTGGCCTTGTTGACCATCAGCTCGACCATTTCACTCCAAATCTGGAATTCACTCTTGATGTGCTTGGAACGGAATTTCGGGTTGTCAAGGATTTGAATGTATCGTTTGACGGCCTCCAAGTAGTGGCCGGTCTCGACCAGCATATCGACGTAGTCTTCCACATCTTCCGGGTGTACCTGGACATATCTCGCCCATATCTTGACCGCGGTCTCTCCTGAAGCCGAGTTCGCGAAAGACTTGTATAGCTTCCAGATGCGATTGTGTTGCGTGACAGGTAAAGCTCGCAGGGCTCGATCAAACGCCCGTCGAGTCTTGGTCACATATGGCTGTCGCAGTAGGAAAGTGAGGTACATCTCCCAGATGACAGGCATTTTGTTCAGCAGGATCAGCGCTCGTTCAAACAACGCATTCACCTTGTTGAACTCGGCCTTGTATTTGACGGGGTTTTTCTTCTTGAGGTGCTTGACTCGGAACTCGAGGTACATCTTCCAAAGCTTGTATGATCGTGGAAGTTGTATACAGGCCCTCTCTTGAACAAACGCCTTCTCGTGAATAGTGCCATTGCGCATTTTGAAGTCGACGTAGGTCAGCCATGGTCGAACGCTGCCGGGATTTCGGAGTATGTCCTGCTCGTAGATGGCGTCCTCGCTGGCGATGAGGTACATGTCAGGTTTCCCTGCCTCCGAGGAAGCCATGGGGATCACTGATCCGGAGTCCGACATGCGCACGATCCCAGGCATCTCAGGTCGTCTCGCTCAAGAAGGTCGAAGATCTCGTGTCTCATAAAATGCAAAACGTGACAGGCAGCGCAGGCGACCAAAGAGGAAACTTAGCCGAGGTCGGAGTTAAGTTTAAGCGCCGAAGGATTAGGTAATTCCTTCGCAGAACTCATACGAAGTACGAAGTACAAAGTAGTAGTACTCAGCGTTATTACCTACGTAGTTGATTCATCGAATGGGGGGAAGAGATGGCGGTAGTTTCAACGAGACGACCACATCCTGAAGTGAAAGTAGTGGTAGTTAGCATTCAATCATGCTTCTAGATCCATCCAAGTCACATCAAAGGGTATCAGCTTCATCATATACATCTCCAACAAGCCCATATCTCCTCAGTTGTTGGTCTTTGACTTCTTCAATCCGAATTTCGACGACAGTCTGCGGGGACCCATGGCCCTCATACCCCTCGAGAGAATATTTTCAGATTTGGCCCTCTCAATTACGACATTGTTTGCCGCCTGTTTCGAACCTTCGCCTGGAACTTCAAGATTGCTGGTTGTTTTCGACGTGGAGGAGGTGGTGGTGCCTACCTCCCAGTTGAGTAGATCATCCGCGTCTGCGGTAGTGTTGCTGGTGGTAGAATCGAATGTCGGTGCACCATTCTCCCTAGTTCGGGTGGGAATGACGTGAGCCGGCAATTCTGCAATCTGCCTCTTCTCGGCGTCCAGTTCCACAGGACTCGGTGCGGCATCGAGTTCGGCAATCTCTTTTCCGCCCATCTCAGGCACCGAGGGCATGGGATCTTGCTTGTCGGTATCGGGCTTTTCAAAGCGGTTTGTGTAGATTATGCCCTCGAGCCCGGGTCTGAGTTTGCCAAATTTGAGGCCGGTCGAAATCTTTTTCAACGGGATCAACCTGTCGATCTCGTCGTGGACATGTCTCTGCAGACGCACCTCCTTGCCTCCAAACGTCGTCTTCATCGTCGTGGTGTAGTATATCGCCGCGTCTTCAATCTGCTTGACCGAGACATACTTGCCGCGATACCGGAATGAACGCTCGAGGATGAGAATCATGTCACACGCGCACTTGAACAGCATCCGCGCAGCAGGCGGGGTGGTCAAGACACTCAAGGGAATAGCGATGGCAGTACCAATCCCCATGGTGGGGATGCCAGCTCCTAACGTGAGAACGCTGATACCGACAAATTGAGCGATGGAAACGACCATAAAACTCTTCAGATTGCCTAGCACAACGCGGGTCATAATCTCTTCGACGGCGTCTGGCATCACCTTGGGAAAGCCGAAACACTGGAGAATGTGCTCGCATAGGATCCTGGACACTGTGGGCGTACCGATGATGCCACTGAACGGCAACGGGACCATTGATGTGCGAATCGCGTGTAGGCTTAGCCGCATACATTCTGTAATTGCTGAGTCAATCTTTTGCTCGACATCGACAACTTGCGCCGCAACGCAGAAAAGACGAACTCTGTCATCGGTGATTAGTTCGAGAGTGTAGCTTAAGAGCTTCTTCATTCCTTGGTCGTCATCTATGGTGGAGATGTTAGCCAGTATCAGCAAAAAACCCCCAGTCTCCCGGAAAGAAGAGAACAGGGCTGCACACCTTTCGACAGGCAGATATATCCGTCGGCCTTGTAATGTTTGATCTGTGAAAGTTCGTCACGCAGAGCCAGGAATTGATCTTCTGCTAGAGTGTTTGCTTCCTCGTTGGCTAATCGATTTGATTCAGGATAGTCGTTGGTCTTTTTCATATATTCGTCAAGCAAGCTCATCTTTCGAAACGCAACCAGTTTATCTTTCTTCGTGCCGACGACAAACACCGGGACGTGATTTGAGAACTGAGCGATTGTGTCGAAGGTTCTTCTATCTGCCTCCTCGATCCGACTAACGTCAGAGTCCACGCAGAACCTATTCACGTAGTAGATCAGTAAGAAAAGATCCCTTCCACGGTTCGGATTAGACAGCGGTCTCATACCAAATAGCGTGTAGGGCTTCGGCTGGGTCACGCTGAAAAGCCCTATGACGCAGGAACTGGGCGATTAAATCCAATTCTTTGTCGCTGCCAGCCTGCCACCCACGGGAATCGTGGACGAGTAAGCCGGGATGGTTGGGTGATTCAAAGCCCTGGTTGATATCATGGTCACCCTGTTTATAGGAGATCGACTCTTCAGTCTAGGATTCGGCTGTCAATAAGATATAGCCTTTTCCGCGCACTGGAAAACGTACCATCTCAACGCCAAAGACCTTGTTGATTAGTGTCGACTTTCCGACTCCTGTCTTACCGCACACAAGAATTCGGAAAGCTTTCACGCCACTGGCCTGGAGCTCCAACCCTTTTAACCAAGGAGGGATGACTTCATCTTCATTTTGCAAAAACCGGTCGCGGTAATCGCCAAAGTCTTTCTTCAAAGATTTGAACCGAGCCTGCTCGTAGAATCTTGGATTTCTGTCTAGGAGGCAGAACACCGAAGGGTGGATGATTGTACCGTAAGCGCCTGTGGGCCGTCAATGTTCGTCCCTTTGTTGGAAGCACGAAAATGTTTGCACCTACCAGCATCGATCCAACCAACCAACCCCCTGGGCCCGAAGACCTTGCGATTGCTATTGTACAACGACTTTGAATGATTGATCTGGATACTGTGGCTCAGATCTTTGTCGGAGGTGCCCCCATGGAGACTCTGTAGGTCATACAGAGTGATTTGGATGCCGTTGGAATGACGGATTTGCCATTCGATCTTCTCGTCACCGTCAAGCTTCGGTATATCGCCAGCGTATTGAGGGAACGCTAATGCGAGGGGGCTTTCGGTCCCAGATGGGCTTCGACTTGGATCAGCAGGTTGAATGACAAGACCTGCTCTCAAACTCTCGGTGATAATCCACTGCAAAGGATAGAGAGATAGCCCGTCGTGACGCGCGCCTCCGCCTAAATCTTGGTGAGATCCCATAAACCACGCCTGGACAAAGCTTCGTTCATCCATATCCTTCGGAGATAGACTTTCAATGGTCTCGAGACCTATTTGCGGCTGGGCCTCATTCAGGGCCACTGCATGGCGCATATGCTTTATTGAGTTCACCAATGAGATATCGTGCGTGTTTCCCTCTACGGTGTATTTAATGGTGTCAAATACCCCGACAAATTGAATACGCGGCGGAAGCGTGGTGTGTGATCTAAGAAAATCGATAACCTTAGGTCCCTTCACGTTGTCATCTTCGCGTCGCGCTTTGTGAACGTCTAAGGCACTCTGATATAGCGTATCGAAGTTTTTCATCGACGTGCGTTTGGGTAATCGCAAACAATCGAGGAGACCGGCGACAGCGCGCACGATAAATGCCCCGTGGCCAAATCCATAGAGGAAGAGCTCGTCTTTTGGGTCCTCGAGAATTTCGCACGCCTCTTTCACCAAGTCTTTGATTTGTTTCTCGTAATAGGCCGGGGTACCTCGATTTTTCAGCTTTTCCAGCCGACCCGGTCCGTCTGGTGCGGCGCGGTAGTACCTCACAATCTGCTCGATCTCCCGCCCGTAGCTGTCGTAGCAAATGGCATTGGGGATAATGCTTTTGAGTCTGAAAATGTTGCTCGCATTGCCATTTCCTTGATTGGTAAGTATCTTGCTGGCAGACTCTCACATAGTCGACGCACCTGAGGTACCATCCGGAGAATACTCTTCTGCATCGACACACAGAACCAACCGCTTCGTGCACGTCCTTTCGGACATTGTTAGTTGAGCGGAGCTTCCAGAGGCATCGAGAACACGAGGGTGAAAAATGTCGACGTTGTTTTATCGTTTGGTGTAGATTAGGGCTCGTTTTAAGGCGTCCAATGCCCCACAGCTACGTAGTCGCCCGGTGAGGCGTGCTAGGGGGCCTTTTTCACCCAGGAACGCGACGGGTTTCAGCCCAAATAAACCTAACCAAGCACGGCGTCTCCAGAACCGCGATAAGGCAAGCCACAGGCATGGTGACACAGGAGCTCGACGAATCTGACAATGTTAAAGTCGCGAAATGCGCTGCCCAGCCACTACTCCCGCCGACACCAACTCGCGGAAACGTGGGATTGTCAGAAACACGCCCACTCCTCCTACTGGGTACAGGCTTGTCGTGCACAGCCTCATTTCTAGTTCCTCTCCTTACCCAGTACGAGGGCTGTGAAGAGAGCTAAGCACTTTGGGCATTGGCATTGCGTCACAGCAGCCCGATCGCGGTCAATAATTCCTTGGTTGTTGCAAGCTGGGATCCGCAACAAGCTCCTTAATGGCCCCTCACGACCATCTCCTTCAAAAGAACCTCATGTCTCTTCAATGGATGTTGACCAGAGCCGCATAGCATAATATGATTGGTTCCAAACCGCCGGTGTTGGTCAGAATCATTCTGTTCTCCACGTATTCGTATTGAACCATTTCACCACTCTGGAGCTGATTTGTTGTGCATTTCCTGCCTAATGCAAGGAGAGCCGCCGCGCAACAAAGCCGTCTCTCGCCGCAAGTTAAATGATGCAATCCTACCTTTTCTTGGGTCGGAAAGGCACTGTCAGTTGAGAAGTAGCTCGGCATCGAATGTCTCTGGTAGTGAGGACGACCTTGATCACACTTCAGGTGGCAGCGCTGCATTGTCTGACATCGTGAGGCAGATCGTGTGCTCTGCAATCAGAGCCGCTACTACTTCCATGATATGAAGTCGTGATATCTTTCTCTTTTTGATCCAAGTGTACCACCTTGGAGCTCAGTATGGCCCTTGGCCGAGCAGAACATGGGATCATGGAACGCGTGCTGGCAATTTATGGATGGTAAATGACATGAAATGGCACCGGGCAACAGGGTGTCGCTGACTGTCCCAATCCCCAGACATGCACGCTTCTTGGTAAGCCCCCACTTCTCTAGCCGTTAATTGCTAGCTCTTACGAGGCCTGGGTGACCACGGGTGACACATCATACAGGCCGGCGCTCTTTGAAGCTCATGAGCTGGCTACTTAGGCGTGATTGTTTACGGAAATTTAAGCGATTCCGCGCCCCGAGTTTCTTCCGAGTCCACTGCGAACATAAGATCCAATCTTACAGTGGTCGCATTACATCAACCAACATAGTCCCATCGCAAGATTTAAGGATTAGAAGTCGCTTGCTGCTGGCCATCAATATCCTTGCGTGCTTGCTCGATAAGTGCTAATTATCTTGGTTAGAACACATACGAGATCAACCGTGGGAGTATGAACCTACAGTCGACATTGTCAAGGAACTCCTTCTCAGGATCATAACCCCACAAGAGTCGTTGTATTTCTGCGTGGCCCAGAAGGTCTGGATTCTCGCCTCCTTGGGCCACAGCGGCAAACTTCCTGTCTCTCTCTTGTTGTTCCGGTCCGTCGTAAAGGTGCAAGACATCTCGATTGACTCCCGCAATGCTCATGATATGCTCTGCTCTCGGTTTCCGAGCAAGCTCATACGCCTTTAAGAGCACTGGCAGATCATCGATCGTAGAGACCTTATTCAAAGCGAGATGGAGAACGGCGACGTCCTCAATAGCTTGCGCCCCTCCTTGCGCCACGTACGGTAACATAGGGTGGCATGCGTCGCCAACCATAACCACTTTACCCATCACCCACGTGGGCAAGGGGTCATGTGTGCACAAATGCCACACTAGGACATTATCCTCGGGGATAAGATCAATAAGTTTTCGGAGATACTGGGCATCCCAGGAGCCAAATTGGTCGAGTATCTCTTGCTTAGACGCCTTTGAGGTCCAGGATTCCTCAGTAAAACCAGAGTCGGGGTGGCACATGACCTATGCGTAGCTTTGGTTAGTATCTTCCATCGCGGTTAGAGATGCCAGAGACGGTACCAACCAGATTATAGAGACCTCCATGTCGGATAGGATACCCTTGGACATGGCAACCCCCACCCATCCATCTCGTTGCCATAGGCTGGGTCACGAACGCACGTAATTCAGCATCGATCACCTTTTCCACAGGGATACAAGCACGAAAGGCGGCATCCCCCGTTGGAGTAGCTCTGTCTACTAAGCCAAGTCTCTCGTAGATGAGCTTACGGCATGTCGATTTCATTCCTAGAACAATCTTAGTACGACCTCTCTGGGGAAAGGGTGCATTGAATCGACCATCTGCGCCGACGATCAAGTCTCCCTCGACCACTGTACCATCTTGCAGTGTTACCGAAGGCTTCAGAAAGTCGATTGACACAACTATACTATTCACTCGAACCTCGGCGACAGTCTCGGCCTCGGCCATTAGTGCACCATGCAGCTCCGCGCGGTGTATCACGTAAGAGGGTGCACCATGGTTCTTTTCTACCTGGGGCATAAGAGGCGCCTTTCCGAGGATTTTGCCGTCTTCCCATCGTCTCAAGTTGATATTTGAAAGTGTGTCAGTATGCTTGCGTAGGCGGCTATCAAGACCCCACCGACTCAGTAGACGTGTCTGATTAGGAGAGCAAGTGATTCCTGCGCCCACTTCTGCGATTTTTGGTGCTCCTTCTAGGACAATCACATCGTGTCCTGAATGTCCTAGAAGTCCAGCTAAAGCTAGACCCGCAATCCCCGCTCCCACAACGATGATTTTGAGTTGCTCTTTTTGTCTATGACATGCCTCGGATCTCTCATGGCCTATGGTTCTATCAGCCACTGCTTCACCAAGAACTTGATTGTAATACTGACCATTGACTTGGTGCATGCTCGCTGATTGCCTGTTATTCGAAGACATGTCTCGGAGACCCTGGTGGCCGTCGAACTTGTTCGTATTTGCGATGTTCACGTGTCGTTAATTCCCGGCATTGTCATGGAATAAGGCAATTGATTTCTTTTCAGTGTTTGAACTGGTTCGCCGCGCGTGGCTGACTCGCGGTCAGTTGGCAAGGGACAGCGGGGATGCCCGGCCGCCTCAACCGAGGTGCCTTTTGAGGGTTCCGGAGTTGGCACCAGGGGACTCATCATAGACATTCCGGCTTCCCCGATTCCCCGGTTCCCCGGAAAGGCCTAAGATTCCCGACTGGCCTTCTGATCGGCGTAGCTCTGCCACGGGCCCAAGTCTTGTCCTTTAAGCTTGGATGGCCAGCAGCAGGCGGAGACTTAAGGGTCAGTGAGAGTGACTTCAACTTTAGTAAGCGATATTTCCGCTATCACAACACACAAGCAGCGCTTGACACTGACAAAATGTTCACTCGACAATCAGCCTCAGGCACGATCGTACCATGCGTGATCAATGGAGAAGCACTATCACTCGCCGACTCGCAGAACTTTGCTGTTATCCAGGGCAAGACAGGGGACACTGTACATTATGCTCAGAGTGCTACTGTCGATGTTGGGATAAAGGCAGTGGAAGCAGCAGGGAAAGCTTTCCAGTCATGGAAGAAAGTGCCAGTGATGAAGCGGCGAGACATCCTCAATCGCGCAGCAGACATCCTCCAGCAAAAGTCAGACGAAGTTACGAAACGAACTACGCTAGAGACGAGCTGTGATGACCACTGGCCCAGCTTCGACTGTTCATTGGCGGCGACAATGATTCGACAAAATGCTGCAACTGCAATGACTCTCGCTGGCCGAATCCCGCCCACGGATGACCATGCAAACACATCTTTGGTGTTCAAGGAGCCGGTGGGCGTAGTCATGATCATACCGCCGTGAGATACAAATTCTTCACACCCCAAAAGCCTTCTTGCATGCTGATCCCTTCGCCAGGTGGAATGCAGTCATGATCATGGCGTGCCGAGGAATCAGTGCCGCCCTTGCTGCGGGCTGCACTGTCATTCTGAAAGCCTCAGAATTGTCGCCATGGTCGCATCAACTCATCCTCGAAGTGTTCAAGGAGGCCGGGTTGCCCGATGGTGTGCTCAATCAGATTCAGTGCTCGCGTACGGACGCAGCTGCCGTTACAGAGGCTATCATCAGCCATCATTTACTTCGCAAGATCGAGTTCGTCGGCAGTCCAAATGTCGGCAGGATCATCGGCAGTGTTGCAGCCAAGCATCTGAAGCCTGTCCTGATGGAACTTGGTGACCAGAGTCCCGCCATCGTTCTGGAAGATGCCGACCTGAGAGCAGCAGCCGAAAAGTGCGTTTGGGGAGGTAAGAAATTCGTCCCCTTGTCATTGTGTCTCACTATTGATCACATTGCTTCTAGCTCTTGTAAACCACGGCCAAGTTTGCTTTGGCACTGAGAGACTTCTTGTCCAAGACAAAGTCAAAGACGCCTTCCTCGAAGAACTCATTGAAGCCATGAGAGCTACACCATCAGCAGGACACGCCATTACTGCCGACGGTGCTCGTCGAGCGCATGACCTTATTGCTGAGACAGTGGCCGACGGTGCCAAATTGCTTATCGGGGAGAATAAACTGACGGGTCCTTCTTCTCTTCAACCATCCATTCTGACAGATATCAACGACAAGTCGCGCATCAATAGAGAGGAGACTTGGGGCCCTGCGGCTTCCTTTTTCACATTCTCGACCGACGAAGAGGCAGTGGAAATGGCAAACAACACCGAATTCGGACTTTCAGCCTCCATCTTCACCCAGAACTATGCTCGAGCGCTGAAAATGGCTCGGGAGCTGGATTTTGGACAGGTACAAGTCAACGCACCTACCATTCATATGAATTCGACGGCTCCGGTCACAGGCTATAAGGGGTCTGGCTGGGGAAGTAATGGAGGAGGATATGGCGTCGAAGAGTTCATGTTCAACAAGCATGTTTGCTTGTGCCCATGAGCACCCACTGGTTATCATGTACTCTCCCCAATGAGAAGACCCAAAACGTGAAGGACAAAAGTCTGCTTTGCACAAATCACAGTAAAGAGTATGCCTCGAGACCATCACTTTTGATGACATTTGCTTCTAGCTGTTTATTGCATACCTAGAAACTGTAGGAAAGTGGTCCGGGTGTGTTTGTTGAATCGACCTGACGGCGCTTTGTGAAGTAATCCACTTCTCGCGACATAAACCCAAGGACCTTCTGCAAGTTCAATCAAGGCTCCGTCATAGAACCCTATCGCTTCTTTGGACCCATCCACCAGCACTAGCTGTCGAGCCCATCGATGCATCACCGGCTGAACGACATATCCCGTCAGATTTTCCATTTCTTCCACCAAGTAATAACCGAGAAGAAGACTGACTGCACTGTTAAAAAGGTTACGTTATTCTAGCAGACTTCCCGAAGGAGGAGTCATAGGCAGATAAAAGGCCTCTTCCGCCTCTTTCAGCCTGAACGCAGTGGTTGAGTCCAAAGAAGGGAAATATTCCTCCTCTGATACACCCACTTTAGTATTCCTGCTTTGCTCCGTTCTTGAGTTCGAAACTTTCGTTCCCGGAGATTTGGCTCTTGTTCCCAAGTCCCTGATTCAAATGCTCTCGCCGCAAACTCTCCTCACGATGGCGACAACGTCGTCAGGTACGCTCAAAAATGGGCTGTGGCCGGCTTCGAGCTCGACGGCGTGCATGTCGGCGCCGTCTTGACGCGCGCTCTCGACCATGCCACGCTGGACGTCGATGGCAAGGGATTGGTCCCGAAGGCAGAGGATGTAGGTGCTCGGCACGTCGAGGTAGGCCGCGTAGCCCAAGGGCGACGCAATGGCTTTGTAGCTGTGCGGGCGAAGGGCGGCGACGTGTTTTTCAACCTCGGCTGGCGGTTCGACGTCGTTGTAGAAGAGATCGCGGGGCGTAGCGGGCATGAAGGTGCGCTCGTCATCCTAGAATACGAACCACGGTAGGGGCTTGTTGCCGATAGCGTCCATGAGCGAGGTGCCGGCGGGCAGGACGAAAGCACAACAGAAGATCAGGTAACAAACGCCTGAGATATGGCCGTGGCTGCTTCGCTCCTCCTTCTGGTTCTTGATTAGGCCCTCGATGGCGGTGCAGCCGGGCATAGAGCCGTAGGAGTGCATGAACAACACAACATCGTTCCCCACGGCGATCTGGGACTGGGCGGCGTGGCGGATCTCGGTCACGTCGGCGTTAAAGTCCGGTATAGGCTCTACAGAACCGACAGAGGGCAGGTTAACCCCGACAGTGGTGTAGCCGAGTTGTTTCAAACGGTCCATTGCTGGCGAGAACGCGGCTGGGGGGTGCCAGGCTCCCGGGCAAACACCACAACAGGTTTCTTGGCGGCAGCCATTGGTGTCAGTGGTTGAGTGGATGTTTTCGCAGATGGCCGATTTTCGAAGACGGTCTGTAGAGGTATGATGCAAGTCTGAAGAAAGTAAGAAAGATTTAAACTTGTCTACAGCTTTTACATTTCTTGATCTCTTCATCGTCAATTGCTCTCTCCTTTTGTTGCTAGTACCCCTTACGGGCGTGGTTTGGAAGCCTGGACTCTTCCACTCCGCCTCTCCTATGGTTTAATGTACGTAGTATATGTTTGCCGGGTCGGCAAGATTCCGAACCTGGGGGAAGTTGAAATATTGCTTCCTTCCCCCAAGACAACTCTGCCCTTCTGTCTCACCTTGGCGCTATCAAACAATGCTGAAAGAATTAGCGGGTCCGATCTGTGTAAAGGCCAATAGGAATCAGCGCTCGGAAGAGGTGCCGATTGCCGCGAGAAAGTATGTGAAGTCGAGACCATAATGCAGTTGAATCGAGTCTGATATCAACCACCGTCAGCAACCTTGAAGAGAAATTCCATCAGCAACCTCGGCAAAATCCAAAATGAGCTCTAGGGAATCAGAATCGGCAATACCACGACGCCAAAAAGCCATCATCGTCGAAGACGCCGGCCCCAATGCCCAATTCTCGGTCCAAGAGACCGACGTCCCGACCTACAGCGATGATGAGATCCTCATCCGCCTATCCCACAGCAGCATCTGCCATACGGACGTGGCTTTTGCATACGGCGAATGGGGCCAACTAGGATTCGGCATGACAGACGGCAACCGCACGCCTGGCCACGAAGGCGTCGGACACGTCGTCGCAGTCGGGTCGAAGGTGCGCAACAATTTCAAGGTCGGCGATAGAGTGGGGACCAAATGGCTACGACGGGTCTGCGGACACTGCAAGTTCTGCAAGGGAGGCAACGAGCATCTCTGTTCTGAGAAGACGGTCTACGGCCACGCTTCTCCGGGCTCGTTACAACAATATGTCGCGTCGCAAGCAAACATCACGCCAAGAATCCCAGACAGCCTTGCGATCGACAAGGTCGGACCGCTCCTGTGTGCGGGTGTCACCATGTTTCGTGCGATCAAGAAGGCGGATGTTCTGCTGGGAGACTGGGTCGTGATCGCCGGCGCGGGCGGCGGTTTGGGCCATTTGGGAGTCCAGTTCGCACACAAGATGGGCATCAAGGTCCTTGGAATCGACTCAAGCGACAAGAAGGACTTTTGTTTGTCCCTCGGTGCCGACCACTTCATCGACTTTCTCACCACGTCGGACGTACCGGCCGAGGTTCACAAAATCACCAGAGGAGGCGCCAACGCTGTGCTCGTCCCAACGGGTAATCCCTCGTCGTATGAACAAGCCACCAAGATGCTTGGAACCGCGGGGACTCTGGTCTGCATTGGCCTTCCAGCAGGCCCTTTCACGATCCCGCTTCAATTGATCGAGATTATCACCTTCGGGTACACAGTCACAGGCGTTAATGCCAGCTCACTGAAAGATATCCAAGATACTCTGGACTTTGCAGCAACTCACCAAATTCTGCCGAAGACAGAGCTGATGCCGATGGACAAGGCAGGTGATGCTTTCGAGCTGTTGAAAGACGCAAAGATCAAGGGGAGGATTGTTCTGGACCTCAGATAGTCATCCCAGCTGGTAATCTCGGACTGGGCAAGGAAAAGTCTCCTACGAATGTGCTTTGTAAGACGAATCACGACAGAAAGTATGTCAGAAAACGCAATTCATCTTTTGTACCTAAGATTCCTCCATCTCTAGTTGTTAATTCCCTTGATCTAGGTCATTTGCTAGCCAGGAGCGAAGCTTTTTGATATGGCCTTATATGAAACCTCATAATGAAGGCGCCATCACCTCTACACTTTCCTCCAATTATTGATTAAGCGCCTTGGAGATTGTTCACAGGCTCTTGAACAAGATCTGTCCAAACATCCAGGAAAGCATAGTCTTCATCGATCAAGAACTGCCCGAAATCGGTATTCAATGGAGATGGCGTGCTTCCATCACTTATTGAGGGCGGAATTCCATTGGGCAATGAGTCTATAAGTGCTGTGGCACCTGCAGATATATGTTGCGCCGAGGCATGATTTCGGACTGGCTTCATATCAGTGTAAAGTAATTTGCAATCAGTAGGCCCAAACTCACCCAGCAATGTAGAAACGTGAATGATCTTTGTCAGGTATTTTGAACATCTCCGAACAATCCGTGTGTCTTTGCCAACGATCTCGAGCGCTTCGAGGCCGCTTTGACTACAAACAACGAGTTCTGCTGCAGGTATAGTCCTGATATCCGTCTTGCCTAACGTCTGCAGGCATATCACTCCAAACAAGATCAAAGCAGAATTAAAGACTGTAACATCATATCAGCAGAATGCTCATTGTCAAACTCGCCTTCGGGATTACCGTAATATGCTGTGTACCACCAAGCAGGAAGCAGGTGCGGTTTCACCGCAATCCTGCGAATGATGGTGATGGTCTGAATACAAGTGTCTACACAGCTTTGTATCATGAGCTGGCCAATGGGCAACGAGCCTTCCGTGGGCATGAGTTGTGTACTGGACTTTGCAATCAGGTCGAGGGCGCGCTCTAAAACCTTTCGGAAAAGAAGAGCTCGTACGTTTAGAAACCGTAACGTCAGGGTGGTCTGATTCTTGCTGAAAGCCCAATTCTCGGGGTCCATGCTATCGACGAGCTCGAGCGGGAGTAAAACTGATGTAGGATGGAGCTCCGATTTCCACTGTTCCATGGCGTGGTCGAGCTCAATGATTTTGCTGAAAAGCTCATCAGATCGCAGAGTCTGAGAAGAGATCACGTTGTGGTTGTAGATGTCGCGAATGATATCTCCCTGGATACGGTATAGTTTGCTATATATGGATTCAGTAAGCCATGCAGGGGATGAAGGGTGATGAGATCTCTTACATGCTTGGATTGAAGATAATACTTGTAGAAGGCCTCGGATCGGGGTTTTGGACGATCTCGAATTGCGATTGGTCCTTCGGTAATTGATCAAGCTCGACATCTAGTGGCATGTCAATATGGATAAGCTCATTGTTGATCAAAAGAGGCCTTCCGAAGGTCGTGCTAAAAATGCTGCAAACAGTCAGCCATTGGCATCATCTCGGCAAAGATCCCTTGAGCGTACCGGTCGAGTATAATGCACGTGTGCCAGATTCTTGTGCGGATCTCCCGCTCAAAGGCTGATATCCTAGTACTTGGGTCCCGCGTATGAACTCCAAGTTGGAACGCAGCTTGTACAAGCAGGCCGTGTAGCTTCCAAGTTTGTGCAGACCTTGACGTCCCTTGCAGATATTGAGTCATTACCGTGAGTGCTTGCACTGATCACATGCGTTAGTCTCAAAGGTGAGAGGGTTTGGAAAGACGTATTGCTTACAGGTCTCTAGATTGGCGGTATTTGAGATTGTCCACGGAGACAACGTCAAGGCCCGCTGGAAGAAGACATCTGATCTGGCCTCCCTAAACTTGGGCTGACCACCACTCTCTCTATCAAGACTTGTGCCCATGGCAAAGACGGCGTTCAGAAGGCATAAGCCCGACTTTCTCACGCGGCTGAACCTGGTCAACTCGAGCTCTTCCACCATGTCCGTCAAACTGCTTTTTGATATGTATGGGAAGAAGTTACCCGTGAAGGAGAAGAAAATATCAATAAGCCTCGATATTTGCGCGCGAGACGGTAGTTTGTATGGATCGACAGAATTGACGTCGCCTCTGCTCTGCAACGGAGGGGACACAGGCCGCGATATTGACCCCGCTAGGTCTCGGGTCGAGTCTTTACCTTCGGGCATTGCCTTGGCCCCCAGTGCCAGGACTCTGGCGACTTTACCGAAGAATGATGAGTTGGAGGATGGGCCAAAGAAACCAGAGCTTGATTCATCTGCAAAGATGATGCTTCCCATTCCATCCACAGTGTCCTCCTGCGTCACGGGCCACAGATTAGACATGGGTCGATCGGGTTGTCTCCTCGACTGCTCCGGATGGAAGTCGATGAGATTTGGAAAGGCTGACGTGGGGGGGTCTTGTATATCTGGTGCTTCGATATTACCACCGGCTCTAGGCTCGGCCGTATGTCGTGCCCTGCCGGTGGTATTGTTGCTAATATCTTGTTTGTTGGCGATGACAAGTAAAAGATCTTCAAACTTTTGTAACCTCTTCTCCATGGCCTGCATGTCCCGGCCCTGCATTCTCGGGGCTGGAACGGGACCCCTGTAGACGCATTCGAAGCCCAGGTCGCTGCATGTCGAACAAGTGGGATGTGCGCCGTTGCAGCGAGATTTTCGAAATCTGCAAGAGTTGCATGCCAGCGCGGTCCGCTGTCGTTTGTGGGCAGGAGCATCATCCTCGTCGAAGGAATTTCGGTCACGTCTTGCTGCCCCGTCGTCAAAAGAATCTGCAGACTCATCCGACCCGAACCTGAAAGCCATTTTGGTGTAGTCAATGTGTCCTGTATTCGCCAGTTCGGGACAGGGTGTAAGATTTAGCAACCGCCGTGGAAGCGCGGCAATGCGACCCTGCGCTTGACTCAGACGTGGGTGAGGGGAATTGCCATTGCTCGAGTTCACGGAAACGGAAGTGACGACTCCGCGGAAGACGAGCCGATTGCCGGGTTACCGACTTGCCGGTTAGAAATGAATCTGACGTCATTAAAGAACTATTGCGGAAGCCACGAGGAAGGGAGAATGTGGCACTGATTGGCTTTATGGTCATTTGAGTGGGGCAAACCCGTCACAATAGAGCTTAGCGCGTCGCTTCTCCGCATCCATGCGAACCAGCATCCCGGCTCGCTGTCCTGCATGCCGTATCTAGATCACAGCTTCACATGTACGGCTTTCCGCTGCGTCATCTCCACCATTTCCTCGAAACAGTCTTCTCTTCCGATCCCGGACTGCTTGTATCCTCCCCACGGCATTCCCAGGTAATGCGAGGCTGAAGTATTTACCCATATGGTGGCTGCCTCGATCCTTCTGATAGATCTTTGTGCTGTGGTCATGTTGGTCGTGAAGACGGCTCCTGTCAGGCCATATTCGACTGAATTGACGTCTTTGTACAGCTCGTCCTCATCTTTCCATTTCAACACAGAGAGAACGGGTCCGAAGATCTCCTCCCGGGCAATAGTCATAGTCTGCGTAACATCTGCAAAGATAGTCGGGAGCACAAAACAGCCTCCTTTCGTGTCTTCGGTGCTAGGTGGTTCTCCGCCGAGAACGAGTCGAGCGCCTTCCTTTTTCCCGATATCGATATACCGCAACACCCGGTCCTGGGCAGCTTTATTCACCATTGATCCCATGGTCGTCGCCCGATCTAAGGGATCCCCCGGGACATATGACTTTTCCAGTTTCTCCTTGGCCAGATCCAAGACCTTGTCATGAATGGACTCGTGTAAGAACACTCGTGACGTGGAACCACACGATTGTCCGCACCATGACCAATTCATGCCCTGCACAATTCCATCCACCAGAATGTCGATGTCCGCATCCGGATACCCTATTAAAGCGTTCTTTCCCCCGAGCTCAAAAACAGACAATTTGAGCGAATCAGCCGCTGCTTTTAGAATCGCACGGCCTGTCGAAAGACTACCGATAAGTGTGACCTTCCTAACGATAGGATGCGTTGACAGCGTCTTGCCGCACTCGATACCGCCTGAGAGCACGTTGAAGACACCAGGAGGAAAGATGTCCCCGATCAACTCCAAAAGCCGTAGAGCAGACAAGGGTGCTTGTTCTGGAGTTTTGATGACCACAGTGTTTCCCATGGCAAGGGCAGGACCCATTTTCGTTCCGGTAAACATCAACGGATGGTTCGACGCCACGATTCGGGCGACCACACCGATTGGCTCTCGTACGGTATAATTGAAGGTGGCGTCTCCGATATTGTTTGTCTCACCTGTGACTGCAGGGATCAGACCAGCGTAGAAATCGAGATACTCGGCCGCGAAGTGTGCATCTCCTGCCATGATGGTGATGGGACTCCCGATATTCGCAGCGTCAAGGATGGCGAGTTCGACGGCGTGGTCTCGAAATACCTGTGCCGCCTTTCTCAGTAGCTTCCCGCGCTGCACTGGTGGTACAGCTCTCCATGCTGGGAATGCGGCTTGCGCGGCTTCCAATGCTGCTTCGGTGTCCTTGACGCCGGCAAAGGCAACTTTTGTGATCACAGTTCCGTTTCCCGGATTGAATGTTTCGAGGTATTGTCCGTCGATAGGCTCATGCCAGCCACCATTGTAATAAAGACTGCGGTGCTTTGGGAGACACTCATTGATGCTTGGTAGTTTACTTGGTAGAGGGAAATTCATCTTGGAATTGTCGAGAGGCTGAAAAGTTGCCGGACTGATCTTCTAACGACAGTACTCGATACTCTTGCCTCAGATGCGGTTTACCGATGTGTGGTTGCGAGAATTTACAACGTTAATAGAGCTCGGCCAAGCATGTCCCGACTAAGAGACTGTGGTAGCCGCTTCGTCGCCGAATGTGCAAGGTCCGACATACCCGGTTCGTGAGCCTGACAGCCGATGCCGGCTTTAGGTGAGAATGGCGGGGCCAAAACCCCAATGCCGATCTAAAACTTTGGTCGAAGTAAAACTTTGAACGCTGGAAGGGTGATCGAGGGACCATGGTCGAGCAAAAAGACGGATCTTCTAGTGTGGGGCTTCCCTATGGCCGATAGTAACACTAAATGTATTCTGTCACATGCTGGTGTATACCTACCCGAGGCTTTCATAGAATTTTAGATACGAGAATTACCATTTCAAAATTTTTATACCACTGTGCAGGACTCTGTCGGTCTGGCTGCAGATAATATTCTAGTCAGTCAAGTCCTGACTTTGGACTCGATCGTCTCAGCGTAATTACCTTGATATCGTTAAAATCTACTAGACTATGAAAGGCAGCAAATTGTAATCTAGGACAGTCATTCGACCTTTGTGGAAGGCTTTCCAACGCCAGCTCCATTGACCCGCTTCAATCTCACGTTCAAGGGACCCTTATCCCAGAAGGATAATATTTTCTGCTCGTTCCATGCCTCGCTGTCTGGCATCAGCTCCAAATCAAAATTCCACAGCATGCGAGCGAGTATCAATCGCATTTCAACATAAGCGAGGCTACGTCAGGTGTCAGCAACGTGTTACAAATTGAGTACTTGCGTGGTACCTTTTCTCCAAGCAATTGCGAGGGCCGAACTGAAACGGCTGCAATACTTCTCTTACATCGTTGCTGAAGCGTGCATCATTAAGCCAACGTTCGGGATGGAATTCATCCGGGGACGCAAAATTGCGACTCGAATGATAAGACGCCCAATGCGGCACCGATACAACAGTCTGTTCAACATTAATCACGAAATTTTAAGCCGGCCAGCTGAACTTCACTTACGCCTTGTGGCATCCAGTAACCATCCACGACTGAACCGCCCGGTGGTGATATGCGGCCCAGACCTCCGGGTGATGGTGGATAAATCCGAAGACCTTCGTTAAGAACGGCGAGGAGGTATTTAGCATTGGTAACGGAAACCGAAGTAATGTCCTCTTCTTTTGAGAATGTAGAGCGGATCTCCTGCACCAAATTCTGGTAAATGTGAGGGTTCTTTAGGAGCCAGAATGAGGTACCGCTGAGAAGGGTTGCAGTGGTCTCGCTACCAGCCAGGATCAAAATGTTGGAATTTTCGCCAATTTCATCCGGAGTCATTCCCTTTTCATTGTTAGACCGCAAGATGTAGGACATGAAGTCTTCCCGGTCAGTCCTTCCACTCTCAAGTCTCTTCTTGGACTTTTCGAAGCTTAATTGGAGGTGATCCATTTGACCCTTGACCAAACTTTGTGGAATGTAACGTCGAAGAATAGGAGCGGCGATTGGCAATCGCCGGATGGCCTGATTGAAGACGGCCAGCCGGAAGCCGTCAAATATGGTCGCGACCCAAGGATGGTAGACGCCAGCTGCAAGGCATCCGAAAGGTTCGCCGAATGCCAGGTCTCCAATAATGTCAAAAGTGGTGAAGTTGTACCATTGAACTAGGTTCACCACATTGCCAGAGTCAGCCTCTGGCCCAAGTTTGTGAATCAATAGCTCGAGATAGCCGTTCAACACGTCTTCTTGACCGCGGAGGGCCTTTTCAGAGAAGGCATGGGAGAGCAGACGCCTTTGTCGACTGTGGTCGGTATCATTGGCCAACAAAATATTGTCCGCTGTCGTCAGCGCACTTCGGTAGAGACGCTTGTCCTTTTGAAAAGAGAGCTGGCCGGCTTTTTTGTGGCCGTAGATCGTCTGCCACGCAGTGGGTGTGATATAAGATACGTCGTTCGGTGTAAAGCGTACGGCAGGGCCGTAAATGTCGTGGAGTCCCTTTAAGATGAATGGCCAGCGTCCGGACAGGAGCCAATAAATGTAAAAATTGCGGCCGGCTCACCCCCCTTCGGGATCGGGGTGGTGCCGCCCTGTGCTCACCCCCGGCGTGGGGGCCTAATACCCTGGCGCCTTGGCGCGGATGGTGCGACGCCGGTCCTGCTCACCCCGGTGGGGTTCCCTTGCTGGCGGCTGTGATTGGCCGTCGAGTCCACAACCCTGGCGCCCCGTGGCGGTCCCAGGCCCGTCCAATGAATCTGTGAGGCCTCCCAAAAGCGGCGTCGCTTGCTATGCACTTCTGACCTGGCTTCGTACGGCACCTCGGCGAGTAAGGAGTTGCTCTAATCCCGTCTGACCGCCTACCACTATGCGCCAGTACGGCTAAATTCTGCCGACTTCTTTCAAACTCTCGCCGTAGAGATAGTAGGAGAATGCCTCCTCGCTGCTTCCACCAGTTTTGACGTTCCTAAGATTTCCCATCGCCGTCGCCCTCCCTCTCTTAACATTCGTATAATTATCGCTCGATAGAGAGAATGACCTAAACCTTATGTAACTCCCGACTAACCTCCTTTCCTACGAATCTCTTATATGTTATGAACCGCTCCGAAGGACCGAGGTCTAATCGAATCAGAATAAGGTGGGGTGTTGATATGGAGGGTAGAGCACTAGACAACTGATGGCATACGGATCAAGAAGGCACAAGGGGTTGAGCGTTAAAGGTAACGTCTTGTTACTTAACGAGGTTCACTACTGAAGAAGGAGTAAGTCCTTTCATCGTGGCTAAGGAGCGTGACTATATAGGTGTAGGAGATCCTCGTGCTCTGTAGTGCTCTGTGGTGCTCTGTACTGAGCGCTCTAAGCGCCACTAAGCACCTTGCATGATCACGTGACTAGGCAAGGCTGCGCTCGGCACACCTTCCTCTTGTCTCCCAGTGCGTGATCAGGTGCCTTGGCGTGGCCGTTATCGAGACCTGGTCTCTGACACTTTCCCCTCTCTAGTCTTGTTGCGTCCGCGCATACATAAACCAGTGAGTCCCCGGCCCCGTCGTCCTGTTCTTCTTCTTCCTTCCTTATGGCTGACTATATCTGCTGGTAGAGTCCTTAAGCGCCTTCCCCGAACCTCCACCGACCGACGTCGTGACGCCGCCGAGAAAATCAGAAGGCTCGGTTCCGAATACTTCGAAATAGGTCGCTACACCCCTTACTAAAATTCGAATTCCCTTTACTTCGTTCTAAAGGGATATAATAAGTATTTATCTTATACGTAAAGGAACGTTTAGTACTATAATAGCACTTTCTCCGACGTAGAGTTTAAGGGCGTCAAGCGCCTAAAGAGTAACGTAAAGCGGTAGGTGTCCGAGTAGCGTCTTAAGGTCGGCCGTAAGGCCGCCGAAGCCGCCTCGGCTTTCGCCGCTTTAGCTTAGGCTTAATAAAAGGAAGTAGAGTTAGAGAGTCGGCTAGAGAGCCTATCCTAAGTCTAGTCTAATATACTTCTTCGTAAGCTCCGATCTTTAGATAAGTTAGAAGTAATAGGCGAGGCCCCCGTAGCCCCGGCCTCGGGTAATTTCTTTTCCTAGGGGGACCTAAGCCTTTCTAGTAGCGGTAATTAATAGGTTACTAGATAGAGTGTCCTCTAACACTTTCTCCATTTAAAGTAAGTGCTCGGGTCTACCTAGTTCCTTCTTTTTATAATATTAGTTCCTAATAGGTATTCCTTAGGTTCCTAAGTATTTTCCGATATATTATATCCGGCTTATTTAATTAGATATTTATACGTATTAGTAGAGTAATCGATCTAGAAGTCCACGATATTTTCTACTTCGTATATTAGCTCTTATATTTCTTTATTAATCTCTATAGGTCCTAGTCTCGCGTTCTTATCCTTATATAGTTCTAGGAGTAACTTATAAAAGGTTAAATAAATTCTTATTATTTTTAGTAGTTCTAGTTCGAACGTTACTAGTCCTTTCTTTTTCTTAATTCTATACGGGCTAAGCTTAGTTTAATCTAGCTTATCGCTTAGTTACTTTATTTTAATATTTTTTCGTAAGAGGTAAACTATCTCTCTCTCTTCTAAGGCTAGTCTCTTAGTCCTTTTCTTATTTACTTATTTCGTTATTATCTCTTTAATTTTCTTAAGTTTTATTTTTATTATCTAGTATAGTTTTCTAATTTTATCTATTAATATTTTTACTTTTTCTATAACTAGTTTAATTCCTTTCGGGTCTCTATTAATTCTTAGGTATATCCTATAGTTTATATAAAATAGTAAGATCCCTACTATAGATTCGCTATTATTATACGCGAATTATATAACTAGTAGTAACTCTATCTAGTTATTTTATTTATAGTTAACGTAATATCTTAGGTATTATTCTAGGACTTAGTTAGTTCGTTTAGTCTAGCCGTCTATTTATAGGTAGTATACTATAGATAGCTTATATTTTATTCTCATTAGGTTCATTAGAGACTACTAGAACTATAACGTAAATAACTTATCTCTATCTAATATAATCTCGGCTAGAGTTCCGTATTAAGCCGTGATTATTCTAAAGAATATATACACTAGGTCCTTTACGTCTAATACTTCTAGATATAGTATAAAGTAGCTATATTTCGTTAATCTATTAACGATTACTAAGATATTATTATAGAATATACCCGTAAGGGGCTCTTTTAACTTTAGTAACTTAATAATAAAGTTTAGTGCGACTAACGACTATAGCTTATCCGGTATCTCCGGTAATTATAGTAGTCTATAGGGTCGATATCTCGCGTACTTTACTTTTATATATATATCGTACTTCTAGATATATTCCGTAATATCTCTCCGTAAGCCTTTCTATAGGAAATCTCTCGTAATAAGTTCGATTATTTTATTAATTCCTTAGTATCCTATAAGCTTATTATTATACCTTATAGATATAATTTCTATTTTCTACTCGTTAGAGAGCGTTATTTTCATAAGGGTAAGGGTTTTAGTCCTTAGTTCCTTATAAACTAGGCTATCTCCCTATCTTCGTAGAATAGAGATAGACGTTAATTCTAACCCTTTTATATAGTCTAGTCTCCGGCTTAGAGTATCCGCTCTTCCGTTCTTAGTTCCTCGTATATAGTTAATTTTAAAATCGTATAAGGCGAGTATTTCCGACTATCGTACTTACCGTTTATTTAACGTTTTCGTGGTTATCTAGTATAGTAGGTTCTTATAGTTAGTATAAATTTAGACCGGGAATTTAGTACCTTCTAAATATACTCTCTATATTCTAAGTAATTTAATCACGGCTAGTAGCTCTTTATCGTATATATCGTAATTAAGCTCTAGTTCTATTATTTTTTAAGAGTAAAAGGCTATCGGCCTTATCTTACCGTCCTTATCTCTCTATACTAAATATCCTACGATTACCTTATTAGAGGCGTCGGTCTTTAGGATTACTTCTCGTTCTAGATCGAAGATCGCTAGTATTTCCGCGGAGGATATTCTTTACTTTAGCTCTTTAAAGGCGTACTATTATTCTTTATTAAAACTAAAGACTACGTCTTTCTTCGTTAACTCTATTATAGGTACGGCTATTTAGGAGAATCTCGAAATAAACTTTCGGTAGTAGTTAATAAGTCCTAAAAATACCTATACGTTCTTAACGTTAGCGGGTTCTAGCTATTCTTCGATAGCTTTAACCTTCCCCGGGTTCGGTGCGAGTCCTTTATCTAATACTCGATAGCCTAGGAAGCTAATCTCGTATTTATAGAATTCGTATTTACTAAGTTTTACTAGGAGTCCTTTCTCCCTTAGTTTCTATAGTACCTTTCTTATATACTTAACGTACTCTTCCCGGGTCTATAAGAATATTAGGATATTATCGAGGTAAGTAAGTGCGAAGATATCTAGATATTCCCTAAGCGTATCGTTAATTAACGTTTAGAAGGAGGTCGGCGTATTAATAAGGCCGAAGGGTATTACCTAGTATTCGTAAAGCCCCTAGCGCGTTCTAAACGTCGTTTTCTATTCCTTATCTTCTTTTATCCGTATTCGGTAATAAGCGTCCTTAATATCGATTACGGTAAACTACTTTACGCCGAGTAGTCGATCCTATAGCTTATCGATACGAGGTAGTAGATATCTATTTTTCTTAGTAATTTCGTTTATCTTTCTATAGTCTATATATAGTCGTAGACTTCTATCCTTCTTTAGCGCGAATAGGACTCTATACGCGATATTCGAAGTTAAAGGTTATATAAACTTCTTTTCGAGATATTTTTTAATATAGTCCTTAAGAAAATCCTCTTCTTTTCGTAAGAGTAATATAAGCTCTCTATAATAATTAGGCTCTTCGCCGTCTTTAATAAGTATTTCGTAATCTTACGGCTTATAATCTAGTAAGGCCGCTTCGCCTTATCGATCTTCGAAAATATCCGTAAAGTCTTTATATTCCGGAGGTAGGGTAGTATCTATTATACTAACTATCGTTCTACCTTACGGTCGTACCTATATTACCCTTATAACGAGTACCTTTAAGAGTAATCGGCTCCCCCTTTCTATTCCGTAACTATATTTCGGAAACCTAAATATTCTCTTCGCCTAGTCCGTATCTAGGTTATATTTATAAAGTTATATTATCTCTAGTACTATATCGTACTTAAGGTTTATAATATTAAGCGTTATCGTTTCTATATATATACGCGTAACCGTAAGCGTTATATTTCGTAGTTTCTTTTCTATCTAACCGGCTAAGCTCTTATTACCTAAAGCTAGTAAATAAGGGTCGTCTTTTCGTCGTATAAATTATCTTAGTCTTTCGCTAATTCGTTTTAATACGAAATTTCTAGTAGCTCCTAAATCGACTATAGCTCTTACCGTTATTCCTTCTAGGTTTACTATAAGGACTATAGAATCCGATCGGCCTATCGTAATTAGATTTAGTTACTCCTAAGGCTATTTCGAGGTATAGCCGCGCCTCTTCGGGCTACCCTCTACTCGTTTTTTATATAGTATATATATTCGTATTACGCGAACTTATAGATAGTCTTCTTATATTTTATTCCTACGTCGATCATTTCGTAGTATTATTCTAGTATAATTACGAGATAGGGATAATCTAGATCGATATTAAAGAGATATTTATATCGCGGGTTTTAGAAGTATAAGTAGGTTAGTAAGTTATAACTAAATACCTTAGCTAAATATTCCTATTCTACTCTCTAATCTACCCGTATATCGATATCTCCGAGGCTCTCTATTAGTATAGCTAACGTTTCTTACGAATCTTTCTATTCTACCTTCTTCGGTCGTCCGTCTCCTTATAAGTAGAAGTATCTATTCCTATATTCCGGGTATACCTTCCCCTTATACTATCGTTCCTTAATAACGATTAGGGTATATAGCCTCCGGTCTAGGTTAAACCCTACGTATATATACTATACCTCTATCTCGTAGCTAGCCTATTAGTAAGGATATTTTATCTAGTATAGCGTAATTATTTAAATATAGGACTAGTCCGAGAAGAAGACTCTATACTTCTAGTCCTCTTCTCGTTCTTCGTCCGTCTAAGTAGAATTCTCGTCTAAATCTAAGCTACTTTCGTCTATAATCTAATACGACCTTATAAGTATACGGGACTTAGTATTAATATCTATTATAACTACCCTTCGTATATCGTATATATCTATTAAGGTAATTATTTCCTATATATCGTACGTATAAGTCTATCTATAAATATATTCTTTATCCGTATATACCTTAAGAGTTACTATAGTGAGTTTATAATCTTCTTCTTCATCTAGTATATATCTTAAGTAATTATATCGTAGGCGGTTAGTATATTTTTCATTATAGTCCTCGTCTAAGGCCTATTTCTTAGTCTATATTATAACGAAATCCTTTATATTAGCGATAACTTTATACTCTACTTCTTCGTTAATTAGGGTATAGAGCGCGTCGTCTTACTCCCTAAAGAAGTCTTCGCCCGTCTAGGACCGAGGTTCCTAGCCTCGTCGCTTCTTACCGTAACGTTTCCTCTACCTAGGTATTACTTACTATATATCTTTCTAGTAATCCGGGTAGGAATCGTCCTAGCAATCCTTATCCTAAAGTTAGCGGTGTTCTTCCCTTTCTCTCTTCTCTTTCTCCTAGAGCTCTAGCTTATAAGCCTAGTAGATATAGAACTAGTACTATTCTTTCGTAAGTTACTAATAAAGAGTTAGGATTTCTATTATTTATTAATATACTTCTTTTAAGGCCTCTATTACCTTAGGTAAAGTAACTTCTATCCTTCTTCTTACTAGTTCCGGCTTACCTATTTATCCTATAGTATTAGTAATAAAGTCCTAAATAGCCTTCTATCGTCGTAGGGGTAGCATTAGCTAGTCTAGCTCGTTAGGTTCTTTAGTTATATCCTCCACGACCTGCTAATCTCCATAAGATTCCGCTTCTCGGGCTAGGTCCTTCTATACTATCGTACCTAAGTATTCGGCTACCTCTATAGTACCTTCGAATAAAGTATCGGCCTTTTTTCCTTCATTACCGGCTTATATACCTAGATCTTCGTCTAATAATATATATAGCTATTACGTCCGACTCGTATAGTCGCGTATCTAGTGCCCGGGCTTATAATATCTATAGTATAGGTTATCTCTTCTATCCTTATCCTTACCCCTACTCTTTCCCCGCTAGAAGCGTAGCTTAATCGTAAGGACCTACCGTGCTTTATTAAGTCTAGATCTATAGAGTCCTAATGTCGGCGCCTTAGTTAAGTATTTCCTTAATACCGTCCTTACTTATAGCGACCTTACTTCTCTAAGCGAAGTTCGTATAGGCGGTTATTAATGGCGATAGATTTATTAATTAAATTTTTATAATTAATTAGTAACGTCGGTATCATTTCTTTACGCACTTCTTACTTTAAGCCTATATAATAGGCTAAGGTAAGTACTTTATCGTCCTATTCGAGCTTCTTCGCGATCTATTAGAAGCTAGAGAAGTATTAAGCTACTAATCCGATCTACTTAACCTAATGGATTTATCTTATAGCGGCTCTTTCTTTATCTATAGTTCTAAAGACCTTTTTAAGTTCGTCCTTAAATTCGTCGAAGTCCTCGAATAACTTATTAGTCTCGTTATCGGCGGTATCGTTAAGATAGTTAGATATATATAGTTCGAACTACGAGAAGGCTACTTCTCTTAAATAGGTTAAGGCGAATAAAACCTTCTTACTATCCTTCTTAAACTTATCTAGCTATAGGGCGAAGGCTAACTTAACCTAGATTAAGTAGGCCCTAAGCTTAGCTCTATCCCCGTGGAAGAAGTCTACCTTAATATCGCTCTTACTACCTCCTCCTATATATATAATGGTTAGCGCGACCTTAGTAGGGGCGGTCCCCGTAGTGCTAGGTATTACTTACGGAGTGATAACACTACTTAAAGATATATTAAGAGACTAAAACTTACGAGTTAAGTCGGCTATAGGCGACGTTAGGCGTACTCCGGATAATATAAGTCTTATCGTGTTAAGTAATACCTATTAACGGTAGTTAAAATGTTATGAACCGCTCCGAAGGACCGAGGTCTAATCGAATCAGAATAAGGTAGGGTATTAATATAGAGGGTAGAGCACTAGACAACTGATGGCATTCGAATCAAGAAGGCATAAGGGGTTAAGCGTTAAAGGTAACGTCCTATTACTTAACGAGGTTAACTACGGAAGAAGGAGTAAGTCCTTCTATCGTGGCTAAGGAGCGTGGCTATATAGTTGTAAGAGATCCTTGTGCTCTGTGGTGCTCTGTGGTGCTCTGTACTGAGCGCCCTGAGCGCCACTGAGCACCTTGCATGATCACGTGACTAGGCAAGGCTGCATTCGGCACACCTTCCTCTTGTCTCCCAAGTGCGTGGTCAGGTGCCTTGGCGTGGCCGTTGTCGAGACCTGGTCTCTGACACCGGGCTTCGTTTCGGTAGAGTTAGGTTATCACGATCGTAGAAAGAGATAAGATACCGATATAGTATAGATCGAGCGATAGCGAGGGCTATCTTTTAGGATAGCGATAATCTAGGACTCGCGTATATAGCGTCGAGCTATATTCTAGCGGAAATCTAAAAGAATATTTAGGTTAGAGGGCTAGAAAGGTAGGGAAATAATTATATTAGAGTACACTAGATAAAGGAGAAAGACTTACGTTACGTGCCGCCGAGTACTCGAGAGAGTAAGAGAAGTAGGAGCGTATTTATATATACGCTTTAATCTAGGTACCCGACGATATATAGAGATCTAGTTTAATATCGGCTCGGTTAGTTCTAGAGGGCGTTAGACCTTCTAATTATATAAATATATTAAGTAAGGGGAGAACGGGGTAATAGAGTTAAGGATACCGAACTTAATAGTACTAGGCTTATTATAACGTACTATAGAGAGAGAAGAGTCGAGGACGGTATATACCGTTCTTAGGCCGGTAGTTAAGGGTATTTAAGGACCGAGTCTCCTTAACTCCTTCTCGACCGAATTCTACTTATCTCTCTCTTATAGTCTTAGAGGTTTAAGCTCTAGTCTTCGTAATTTATAGGACCGTCATATATAGATACTTTACGCGTAGAGTATAAGGTACTAATTTTACTTATAATTTATCCTATCCTTTAAAATATTTTAATTAGAAAACTATATTAGAGAACGTATACGCCGGGGACTTAATACCGGCTACCGTTAGATCTAGTTTTAATGCTCTTAAGCTAGAAGACCCCGAGATTTATAAGACTTCCGGTATAGCTAATAGTAATAGTATACTCCTATTCTCCCCCTTTTAGAGATCTCTAGCTTATATCTAGATTAGATATCGAATTCTATTAAATTTATAGTAATACCGATAGTTTAACTAACGACGACGACCTTCCTTCGCTTAATAACGTCTTAGCGTAAATATCGAATCGAAATCCTAAAGTTATCGATCTTATAGCGGAGGATAATATAGTGAGTACGTAAAATAATCTAAAATATCCTAGTATCTAACTCTTATAGGACTTAGGCCTCCTAGCGTCCTCGTCTCTAGCCTTAGAAGTAACTATCGCTTATCTCTCGCTAGGAGGAGCGTTATCTCTTACTATTACTCCGTCCTAACTTACTGTCAGAGACCAGGTCCCAACGACGGCCACGCCAAGGCATCTGATCACGCGCATGGGAGACAAGAGGAAGGTATGCCGAGTACAGCCTTGCCTAGTCACGTGATCATGCAAGGCGCTCAGTGGCGCTTAGGGTGCTCTATACAGAGCACGACAGAGCACCACAGAGCACCAGGACTTCATACAAGCTATATAGCCACGCTCCCTAACCACAGTAGAAGGACTTACTCCTTCTTCCGTAGTCAACCTCGTTAAGTAACAAGACGTTACCTTTAACGCTCAACCCCTTATGCCTTCTTGATTCGTATACTATCAGTTATCTAGTGCTCTACCCTCTATATCAACACCCTACCTTGTTCTAATTCGATTAGACATCGGTCCTTCGGAGCGGTTCATAACATTTTGACTACCGTTGATAGGTATTACTTAACACGACAAGACTCATGTCATCCGGACCACGCCCAACGTCGCCCACAGCCGACTTAACTCGCAAGTTTCAGTCTCTCAACATGTCTTCAAGTAGTATTGTCACTCCGCAAGCAACACCCAGCACCACGGGGACCGCCCCTACTAAGGTCACGCTAACTATCATATATACAGGAGGAGGCAGCAAGAGCGATGTTAAGGTAGACTTCTTCCACGGGGATAGAGCCAAGCTTAGGGCCTACTTAATCTAGGTTAAGCTGGCCTTCGCCCTATAGCTAGACAAGTTTAAGAAGGACAGTAAGAAGGTTTTATTCGCCTTAACCTATTTAAGGGGAGCGGCCTTCTCGTAGTTCGAACTACACATGTCTAACTATCTTAACGATATAGCCGACAACGAGACCACTAAGTTATTCGAGGACTTCGATGAATTTAAGGACGAACTTAAAAAGGTCTTTAGAACTGTAGATAAAGAAAGAGCCGCTATAAGATAAATCCACTAGGTTAAGCAGACCGGATTAGCAGCTTAGTACTTCTTAAGCTTTCAATAGATCGCGAAAAAGCTCGAATGGGACGATAAAGCACTTGCCTTAGCCTACTACATGGGCTTAAAGTAAGAAGTGCGTGAAGAAATAATGCCGACGCCACTAACTAATTACAAGAATTTAATTAATAAATCCATCGCCATTAATAACCGCCTACACGAACTTCGCTTAGAGAAGCAAGGTCGCTATAGGTAAGGACGGTATCAAGGAAATACTTAACTAAGGCGCCGACATTAGGACCCCATAGATCTAGACTTAATAGAGCACGGCAGGTCCTTACGACCGAGTAAGCCACGCTTCTAGCGAGGAAAGAACGGGGGTAAGGATAAGGCTAGAAGAGATAACCTATACTATAGATATCATAAGCCCGGGCACCAGATACGCGACTACACGAGTCGGACGCAATAGCTATATATATTATTAGACGAAGATCTAGGTGCATAAGCCGGTAATAAAGGAAAAAAGGCCGATACTTTATTTAAAAGTACCACGGAGGTGGCCGAACACTTAGGTACGATAGCATAGAAGGACCTAGCCCGAGAAGCGGAATCTCACGGAGATTGGCAGGTCGTGGAGGATATAACTAAAGAACCTAACGAGCTAGACCAGCTAATGCCACCCCTAAGACGATAGAAGGCTATTTAGGACTTTATCGCTAACACTATAGAATGGATAGACAAGCCGGAACCGGTAAGAAGAAGGATAGAAGTTACTCTACCTAAGGCGATAGAGGCCTTAAAAGAAGTATATTAATAAGCGATAGAAGTCCTAACTCTTCATCACTAACTTACGAAAGAATAGTGCTAGTTCTATATCTACTAGACTCATAAGCTAGAGCTCTAGGAAAGAGAGAAGAGAGAAAGGGAAGAACACCGCTAACTTTAGGATGAAGATTACTAGGACGACTCATGCCCGGATCACTAGAAAGACATATAATAGGTGACCCCTAGGTAGAAGAAACGCCACGGCAAGAAACGACGAGGCTAGGAACCTCGGTCCTAGATAGGCGAAGACTTCTTCGGAGGGTAGGACGATGCATTCTGCGCCCTAATTAACGAGGAAGTAGAGTATGAAGTTATCGCTAATATAAAGGATTTCGTCATGATATAGACTAAAAAGTAAGCCTTAGACGAGGACTATGATGAAAAATACACTAACCGCCTACGATATAACTACTTAAGATATATACTAGACGAAGAAGAAGATTACGAACCTACTATAGTAACCCTTAAGGTATATACGGATAAGGAATACATCTATAGATAAACCTATACGCACGACGTATAGGAAATAATCACCTCGATAGGTATACGCGATATACGGAGGGCAGTCACGATAGATATTAACACTAAGCCCCGTATACTTATAAGGTCATGTTAAATCATAGACGAAAGTAGCTCGAACTCGGACGAGGATTCTACTTAGATAGACGAAGAACGGGAAGAGGACTAGAAGTATAGGGTCTTCTCCTCGGACTAGTCCTATATTTAAATAGTTACGCTATACTAGATAAAATATCCTTACTAATAGGCTAGCTACGAGATAGAGGCACAGTATATATACGTAGGGTTTAACCTAGACCGGAGGCCGCATACCCTAATCGTTATTAAAGAACGATGGTGTAAGGGGAAGGTATACCCGGAATACGGGAATAAGTACTTTCATTTATAAGGAAACGGACGACTAAGGAAACTAGAATAGAGAGACCCGGAGGAGACGTTAGCTATACTAACGGAAAGCCTCGGGGATGTCGACGTACGGGTAGACTAAAGAGTAGAATAAGAACATTTAGCGGAAGTATTTAGTTATAACTCACTAACTTACTTACACTTCAGGAACCCACGATATAAACACCTCTTTAATATCGATCCCGATTACCCCTACCTCGCGATCATACTAGAATAATACTACGAAATAATTAACGCGGGGATAAAATATAAGGAGATCACCTATAAGTTCGCGCAGTACGAACACGTGCACTATATAAAAAACGAATAGAGGGTAGCCCGGAGAGGCGCGGCTATACCTCGGAATAGCCTTAGGAGTAACTAAATTTAATTACGATAGGCCGATCGGACCTAATGATCCTTATAGTGGACCTAGAGGGAATAACGGTAAAGGCCATAGTCGATTTAGGAGCTATTAGGAATTTCGTATTAAAACGAATCAGCGAAAGACTAAGATAATTCATACGACGAAAAGACGATCCCTACCCGCTAGCTTTAGGCAATGGGAGCTTAGCCGGTTAGATAGAAAGGGAACTACGAAACGTAACGCTTACGGTCGCGTATATATATATAGAAACGATAACGCTTAAYATTATAAACCTTAAGTACGATATAGTACTAGAGATGGTATAGCTTCATAAACATAACCTAGACACGGACTAGGTAAAGAGAACATTTAGATTTCCGAAATATAGCTACGGAACAGAAAAGGGGAGCCGATCACTCTTAAAGGTACCCGTCGCGAGGGCGATATAGGTGCGACCGTAAGGAAGGATAATAGCTAGCATAATAGATACTACCCTACCTCCGGAATATAAAGACTATACGGATATTTTCGAGGATCGATAAGGCGAAGCAGCCCTATTAGATCATAAGCCGTAGGATCACGAGATACCCATTAAAGACGGCGAAGAGCCTAATTACTATAGAGGGCTTATACCACTCTCACGAAAGGAAGAGGATTTCCTTAAGGACTATATTAAGAAACACCTCGAAAAGAAGTTTATACGACCTTTAACTTCGAATATCGCGTATAGAGTCCTATTCGCGCCGAAGAAGGATAGAAGTCTACGGCTATATATAGACTATAGAAAGATAAACGAGATTACTAAGAAAAATAGATATCTACTACCTCGCATCGACGAACTATAGGATCGGCTACTCGGCGCGAAGTAGTTTACCGTAATCGATATTAAGGACGCTTACTACTAAATACGGATAAAAGAAGGTAAGGAGTGGAAAACGGTATTTAGAACGCGCTAGGGGCTTTACGAATACTAGGTAATGCCCTTCGGCCTTACTAACGCACCGGCTTCCTTCTAAACGTTAATTAACGACACGCTTAGGGAATATCTAGATATCTTCGCACTTACTTACCTCGACGATATCCTAATATTCTTATAGACCCGGGAAGAGCACGTCGAGTATATAAGAAAGGTACTATAAAAGCTAAGGGAGAAAGGACTCTCAGTAAAACTTAGTAAATGCGAATTCTATAAACACGAGATTAGCTTCCTAGGCTATCGAGTATCGGATAGAGGACTCGCACTAGACCCGGGAAAGATTAAAGCCATCGAAGAATGGCTAGAACCCGCTAACGTTAAGGATATATAGGCATTTTTAGGACTTATTAACTACTACCGGAAGTTTATTTCGGGATTTTCCTAGATAGCCGTACCCCTAACGGAGTTAACGAAGAAAGACGTAGTCTTTAGTTTTAGTAAAGAACAATAGCACGCCTTTAAAGAGCTAAAGTAGAGGATGTCCTCCGTAGAAATGCTAGTAATCTTTAATCTAGAACGAGAAGTAATCCTAGAGACCGACGCCTCTGATAAGGCGATCGTAGGATATTTAGTATAGAGAGATAAGGACGGCAAGATAAGGCCGGTAGCCTTCTACTCTCGGAAAATAACGGGACTAGAGCTTAATTACGATATATACGATAAGGAGCTACTAGCCGTGATTAAATCACTTAGGACGTGGAGAGTGTATTTAGAAGGTACTAAGTTCTTAGTTTAAATCTACACTAACTATAAAAACCTACTATACTAGATAACCATAAAAACGTTAAATAGACGATAAGTACGATAGTCGGAAATACTCGCCTTATACGATTTTAAAATTAACTATATACGAGGAACCGAGAACGGAAGAGCGGACGCTCTAAGCCGAAGACTAGACTATATAGAAGGGTTAGACTTAACGCTAACCTCTATTCTACGAAGATAAGGGGATAGCTTAGTTTATAAGGAACCCATGACTAAAACCCTTACCCTTATAGAAATAACGCTCTCTAACGAATAGAAATAGGAGGTTATATCCATAAGGCACGACGATAAGCTTATAGGACACTAAGGGATTAATAAGATAATCGAACTTATTATAAGAGATTTCCTATAGAAAGGCTTACGAAAGGATATTACGGAATATATCTAGAAGTGCGATACGTATATGAAAGTAAAGTACGTAAGATATCGACCCTATAGACTACTATAATTACCGGAGACACCGGATAAGCTATAGTCATTAGTCGCACTAGACTTTATTATTAAATTACTAAAGTTAAGAGAGCCCCTCACGGGTATATTCTATAATAGTATCTTAGTAATCGTTAATAGGTTAACGAAATATAGCTACTTTATACTATACCTAGAAGCATTAGACGCGAAGGACCTCGCGTATATATTCTTTAGAATAATCACGGCTTAATATAGAACTCTAGCCGAGATCATATTAGATAGGGACAAGCTATTCACGTTATAGTTCTAATAATCCTTAATGGACCTAATAGGAATAAAGCATAAGCTATTCATAGTATATTACCCACAGATAGACGGCTAGACTAAACGAACTAATTAAGTCCTAGAATAATATCTAAGGTACTACGTTAACTATAAATAAAATAACTAGGTAGAGTTACTACTAGTTATATAATTCGCGTATAATAATAGCGAATCTATAGTAGGGATCTCACTATTCTATGTAAACTATGGGATATACCTAAGAATTAATAGAGACCCGAAAGGAATTAAACCGGTTATAGAAAAAGCAAAAATATTAATAGATAAAATTAGAAAACTATATTAAATAATGAGAATAGAACTCGATAAAATTAAGAAAAAGATAACGAAATAAGTAAATAAGAAAAGGACTAAGGGACTAGCCTTAGAAGAGGGAGGGATAGTCTACCTTTTACGAAAAAACATTAAAATAAAGCGACTAAGCGATAAACTAGACTAAACTAAGCTTAGTCTATATAAAATTAAGAAAAAGAAAGGACTAGTAACGTTCGAACTAGAACTACTAAAAATAATAAGAATTCACTTAACCTTTCATAAGTTACTCCTAGAGCTATATAAGAATAAGAACGCGAGACTAGGACTAGTAAAGATTAATAAAGAAATATAAGAACTAATGTACGAAGTAGAAAATATCGTAGACTTTTAGATCGATTACCCCACTAATACGTATAAATATCTAATTAAGTGAGTCGGGTATAATATATTAGAAAATACTTAGGAACCTAAAGAATATCTATTAGGAACTAACATTATGGAAAGAAAGAACTAAGTAGATCCGGGCACTTACTTTAAATGGAGAAAGTGCTAGGAAGCACTCTACCTAGTAACTTATTGATCACTTCCGCTAGAGAGACTTAGATCTCCCTAAGAAAAGAAATTGCCGGAGGCCGGGGCCACGGGGGCCTCGCCTATCACTTCTAACTCATCTAAAGACCGGAGCTCACGGAGGAGCATGTTAGACTAGACTTAGGATAGGCTCTCTAGCCGACTCTCTAACTCTACTTCCTTCTATTAAGCCTAGGCTAGGGCGGCGAAAGCGGAAGTAGCCTCGGCGGCCTTACGACTAACCTCGAGACGCTACTCGGATACCTACCGCTTTACGTTACTCTTTAGGCGCTCGACGCCCTTAAACTCTATATCGGAGAAAGTGCCATCACAGTACTAAACGTTCTTTTGCGTACAAGATGAGCACTTATTGTATCCCTTTAGAATAAAGTAAAGGGAATTCGAATTTTAGTAAGGGGTGCAACGACCTATTTCGAAGTGTTCGGAACCGAGCCTTTTAATCTTCTCGGCGACGTCACGACGTCGGTCGGTGAAGGTTCGGGGAAGACGCTTAAGGACTCTACCAGTAGACATGGTCAGCCATGAGGAAGAAAGAAGAAAAACGGGACGACGGGGCCGGGGACTCACTAGTTTATATATACGCGGACGTAACAAGACTAGAGAGGGGAAAGTGTTAGAGACCAGGTCCTAACGACGGCCACGCCAAGGCATCTGATCACGCGCATGGGAGACAAGAGGAAGGTATGCCGAGTACAGCCTTGCCTAGTCACGTGATCATACAAGGCGCTCAGTGGCGCTTAGGGTGCTCTATACAGAGCACGACAGAGCACCACAGAGCACCAGGACTTTATATAAGCTATATAGCCACGCTCCCTAACCACAGTAGAAGGACTTACTCCTTCTTCCGTAGTTAACCTCGTTAAGTAACAAGACGTTACCTTTAACGCTCAACCCCTTGTGCCTTCTTGATTCGTATGCCATCAGTTGTCTAGTGCTCTACCCTCCATATCAACACCCCACCTTGTTCTGATTCGATTAGACCTCGGTCCTTCGGAGCGGTTCATAATACTTACGTCTTCGTAATTATCGAGCTCTTCTACGATACGGGTACTAGAAGCGGCTTCCTTAGCTTCTTAAACTCCGAGAAGGCCGATATTTAAAAACGTACCCCTATAGTCGGTATATCGAGAGAAACTCTTACGAATATCGGTAAGGCTATCGAGTTCGAAGGGGACGGACCCCGTCTACTTAACTATAAAGGTAGGCTCTAATTTTCACTACGGTAGCGAGAGGAATAAGACGATAACGCGACGTTTAATACTCCTCGACGATAGTAATAAGGTAGATAAGGAGATCTACGGTACGCGTCCCTTCTCTAGTATACGAACTAAGGACGATACTATAGGAGGGCCGATATACGATACTATATCACGATCCTCTATAAATACTATAGGTTCGCTTAAGATCCTTAAGACCTCGATAGCTATCGAGAAGTCGCGGTTTCTAGCGGATTACTCGATATTAAAGGTCGTGAGTAAACGATTAGATCCGGGCCGGCCTTAATATCTCGTTTAGTGCTAGATAGATCCTCTAGGAGGCGAAGCGGCTAATGCTAATCTCGCTAGTTACGTCCGAGAGTATAACGAAAAGATCTCACGATACCTAGTACGATAAAAGTGCCTATCTATAGATAATTACTAGAACTCTAGTCGGGCTTATAAGAGGGTAAGGATCCTTATAACTACGGTCGTATCTTAGATTCACTAAGTTAAGGAAGATCTCCTCGACGTAGATATCTATTCTCTCGATCTTAAGCTTATCTAAGCGATAGCTAATCGTTTTATTTATATTACTTTATAACTCGGGTACTCTTTATAATTAAGATATTATTCTCCTACCTAACCTAGTACGCTAGGATTATCTAACTCTAATATTACGAAAACATTCCCCGATATACGATAGCTAAAACTCCCTAATTAGAGCTATAAGACGTTAAAGACCGGTATTATCGCCTCTATATCTTTAGCGCTTACCTATCCCTCTCTTTAGGTAGAGGTAGATCTCTCCCTAGCCGTATATATATTTACTAACTCCTAAACGAATAAAGGGAGCCCCTTCTATCGTAGATAAAAAGGAAAAGTTTATATAAGTAAGATCACGTACTCCGGTTAAAACCCGGTCTATATCTTACTCTACTCGAAAAAATCTTAGAATATTACGAGTATATTAATATATAACGAGTATATTAATATATATCGAGTATATCTTATATAGTCTCTACCTAGTTCGATTTTCCTATCTTTATCCTCTTATTTTAACTTTCGGGCCTCTCTTACTCGCTATACGATTTAATTCACGAACCGCCCTTTTCCTCTTCGGTCTATATTAAGAACCTTCGCGATATAATCTAAAATTAAATATAATCTCTTTGACCGTAGAGTAAGGGAATAAAGATATAGGTCTATTTCTACTACTAGCGAAGTATTTTATAGTACTTCTCTTTTAGGCTAGTCGAGTATCTTTACTCTACTACTTAAAGACGACCCGGTCGCTAATATTAGAGAAACGACTAACGATATCCTTATTATCGGTTTAGCCGTACCTAATTAGGACTTCGGTTTCTACTAGCCTCGATCGAGGTAGAATTAAGGCGCTACCGTCTTAGCCCTAGATTTAAAAGATCTATAAAGTCGCGCTAACTTAATATCGGTTAATTCTAATTATAAATCACGTATTAAAATCCTTCTCGAACTATTAGTATTCTCTTATATTCTTACGATATTATACTACTATTATAATATAATTTATTTAATATAATAACTATACGAGAACCCGAGATTATATACTTTTAACCCCGTAAACTCGCTAATGCTAATACTTTCTCGCCGAAGATACGCGTTTAAACCCTAAAAGGTAGCGTAAATACTATAGAAACCGCCTCTTACACTTCACGAACTTAAAAACCCTCTAAATCCGATCCTCCTAAGATCCTCTAGCGAAAGCCGGGAGCTAAAGAGGAACTATAAGAGATTAAAAATAAATAGTTATACGGGCTAAGCGAGGTATTTAAGTTTTCCGCTAAACGTAAGAAATTAATACCTATTATAGGGGAATGTTAGGGATCTAACTGAGGATCCTGACAGACGTACACGCTCGGACCTATGCGACTCACGTGCTACTCTCCCGAGGGAAGTAAGCGTGATGTTGTATAGGCGAGGTTCACGGCTCGCCATATTCCGCTAAACCGGGTATGGGCGGTTACCCCTCTTCGCCCTCTTTTCCTAAATATCCCTCATCGCCTGCGAGATGCATGCGCTCTCTAAGCGATGAGTTTTCTAGTCATACCTATGGTARAGGGTTACTCTAGCTGCCATTTTGTATATTCAAGTATCTACTCATTCGCGGAAGGACCCACTATTGTCTGTCTACTAATTGCTAGTGTGATCCTTGATACTCCTACTCTAGCCTCTCCTGCTCTAGCCTCTCCTACTCTAGCCTCTCCTACCTAAGTCTCTCCTACTCGAGTCTCTCTTGCTCGAGTCGTCTTTCCTCCTATAGTCTCTCCTACTCTAGTCTCTCCTACTCCCGTCTTATTTCCTCTCGCCCTAACATTTACTATCTCGATCTCTCTAGCCCATCCATTTCTAATCCCTAAGATACCGGTAAAATAGTTCTTTCGGCCCTTATATATACTAGTTATAGGGGATGATCACCACCGTTTATGCTCAGGTTCACCCCTTTACCGAAAAAGGCTAAGTAAACCGATCGACGTATAAAGAACGACGTAACGTCCTTACCCCGCCCTTCGCTCTCTTTATATAGATACGGTACGAAGAGGAATTTACTATCTTATTATTAAGAGACTTTATCGAGAAACCTATATCGTTTTCCTAACGCGTTAGGGTTATTAGAAATAAGGGTTAGGTCCGAATTCTCATAAGGAAGCGAGGTAGCTATCGTGAATAACGTTATAATTTACGCTATATAAGCTTCTAAGATAGCCTCGTTATATTAGTAACGATCGGGTTTCCGAGCCTTAAGTAAGGCGTTAAGCGTAATCTCCCTATTCGACGAACGTTACTTTAAGGCTTAGATCTCGCTAAACTTAAATCCTAACCGGTTAGTAAGAGTAGTAAACTTAGATAATACCTCCTTATCCGCTCTCTCTACTCTAGCTTTAGTAAGTAGGTCTTTTATTTTCTTCCTTACCTCCGTCAATATCCCGCGATAATAGCGCATTATAAAAAGCTATAGTTACTAATATCCTAAGTTAAGACGATTAGTAGCTACTCCTAATCCGACGACGAAAGTAGACTCGGTAACCTTAATAATACTCTAGTCGTTTATATCGTTTATATAAGGGAACTTCCGCTATAGAGCCGTAGATACCGTATCTCTACGCGATAGCTTTACTAGGCGCTTTAAGTAGTCGGCGTACGCGCTTAGGTATTTAAGATCCTTAAAGAACGTAAAGAGGGAAGGGACGAGACCGTTAATATAGCGTAACTTACGCTAGATCTCATCACGCTCCTCTTTACTAAATACACTAAAGATCTAGCCACTTAGTAGTTATCCTTATAAGACGAGGGCGTTCGACCTAGAGTATCTCGGAGCCCGAAGTTCTAAGGCCCTTACGGTTACTTAATCTACTTTCTATAAAGCGGTCTTATCGTTATAGAGAAGCCGATACTAGATATCTTTAATGTATTCGAGATAGTATAGGACCTCCTATTCATGATATTAGTAAGGTAATTCATCTAAGAGAGTAGACCTACCTCGTCGTACTTTATACCTATTAATTTATAGAGTATACTAATCCTTATATCGTCCTATAGCTCGGGAATATCTAATAACTCGTTAAACGCGGCGGTTAGCTCCCCGTCCCTATATTCGAAGAGCTATCGTAAGCCTCGCCGCTTATAGTCGGAGAGACGAGCCTTTTATCGTTTCTTAAAGTAAACGTTACTCTCTCGCTTATATTATCGGACTTTATAATAGATCTCCCCGTCTAAAGGTTTCTCCTCGTTTAAGTATTCTTTAATTAAGGTAGTTTTAAGTTCTAGGTTAGAATCTAGGGAAGAAGGTAGGCCTTACTCTCGCATTAGGGTTAAGATAATTATATCTACGAGGTAGAGATTTATCGTTTACTATATATCTATCGACGATAATATCTCTCGAGCGGCCTAGATACAATAACGTCCGTAAAGGTAGGTTAGTCGTTAACTAGGAGGAAATCGTAGTATAGGAGGATCGTTACCTAGATTAGTTAGTAACGTTTCCGCCGAGACCCCGGACGACTACGTCGTAGCGTTAAAGTTAGCTTAATTAACTATAGCTAGAATATAATTTCTAGGCTTAAGCCGAAGGACTTTTTCTATCCGAAATACTTCCTTAAGCCTTTTAATATTCTTTCGACTAAGCTCTCTCGTCTCGTTCTATCTAAAATATAGATACTCGAGCCTAATACGTGCGGTGCCTCTATACTTAACGTATCTCTCTACCTAGAGCCTAAGCTCTTATTTAGAAGATTAAGATCGACGCATTTCTAGGAAATTTACTTTAGCGACGTAAAAAGCTTATTATATCTTAAGAGAAAATACTTTTAAAGAATAGATAAACCGAGAATAGAGTAGATCCTTAGTTTAAGGGAAGGAGAGCTAAATATAGCTTACTTAGGCCTATTTTTAGTCTCCGAATACTTTTTATTCTACCTTTTATTATAATAGAATGAAAATTCTAGTCTAAGACTTTCCCTTACTCTTTTTCCTTAAAACTAGCCTTATATCTTACTTACGTCCTTAAGCTCCTTATCTCTCGGATACGTATCTAGAATGAACTTAGCTAGTAATCGTTATATATAGTTCGGTTTACTCGCCTTAGTAAAGGCTTAACGGCTTACCCCGTCTTTAGAGGTTATATAATTACCGGTCTTAAAGGGTCCCGACCGGACCGTTTAGAGGAATGTTCTAGGTAGGAAGAGAGCTCGTTTATTAGACTAGGATACAATAAATACTCACTCCGAAATAGATAAGGTAAAACTAATTCTAGATAAATATATAGTTAAAGACCCTCTCCGGCTTAAGGTAATATAGAAATTACCGTAGAAGCTATACGAAATAATCTATAAGCTAGACCTTACTAGCTCCGTTAAAGTAGTAGTTCGGAAGGCGTCTCCGATTAAGCTCGTTTATATAAGAATATTCTCGAAGCTAGGGGCCGAAAAGTCGCTCTATATATTCTAATAATTTCGTTATCGTAATATTATTACCGCTCTAGACGCTTTCACGATAGACGATAGCCTCTATATTATCCTCGAGCCTATATCTATTTACCTCGAACGGATCGTTAAGTTACCCGCTTATCCTTACGAGCGATAGCTTATAGCTATCTTAGGATAGGTAAGGTTCGCTTCTTAATATAAATATACGTCCTAATTATAATAGATCTTAAGCGGTATTATATACCTCGCGGAGGAAGGGTTCGAATATAGATCTCTCTACTACTCGAATATCCTCCTTAATATAAACGATACTCTTAAGATTAGTGAGAAGACCTTTCTAAGAGAGGCGATCGTAAGCTCTAATTTAGTTTAGTAGTAAATTAGGAATATTATTATATTTTAGGAAAGTCTAAGGGTGAATATCGCGATCTTAGAGCCCTCTCGATTATTACGATAAAATTAATGTAGAAGTATATTAAGAAAGATAGTACTATCGATATTAATAATCTATACTATTAAGATTCTAGCTCCGACGCGGTTAGGTTTCTTTCTATAATAACGTCTACGGTATCCGCCGTAGAATTACTTAAGGTACGCGAGCTTCTTTCTAATAACTCGAATACTATCCTAACTATTATAGTATCCGCTTTTAACCTATCTATAGTAGAAGGAATCCCTTATCGGTTTAGTATCTTTAGGATAGGTCTATTTACGCGGGCGTTATAAGTATATCCCCCGAGTATAGTTATTCGGTTAATTCTTAACCGTAATTTCTCCGGGGTTACCGTTTTTTAATATACCTACCTTAAGTAAGATCGTTCTATTCCTCTTATACTATAGTACGAAAGTTTAATCTATATTTTTTATTCCTTTACTCGACTATATATTAATTTATTTAGAAACTTAAGAGAGATAGTTTAAGGTAATGTTAGGATCGATATTAGTTAACTTACTTATTCTAGAAGGTATAACGTATCTCCGTATATAAGCGCTAGAACCTACTACTAAAGGTTTCGACGGGAGGTCTCTAAAGGAATATTCCCGGAACCCGCGTTAGGGAGGTAGTATTCTAAATTTAGCTTAAGCTAGATATAAGAAGATATATATATACCGTTCCCTTCTAATCTCCTAACCCTTAACTAATTATAACTTATTATATAGTATAATAGATAAGAGATTATTTAAGAGTATATTCGCTTATCCTTCCTTATTATATTATTTAAAGCTTCTATATCCGGCTTATAGAGTCTATAAGAAAGAATTCTAGATTACGAGGACGAGGAAATTCCCTACCTTTAAATATAACCCTTAGGACTTTTATAAGTAATTTCTCTCGCTCTAACCTTACCTCTCCGTCGTTCTCTATAATGATAGGACGGAGGTCTAGATAATAAGGATCTTTAGTGTTAGGTCTAGGGATATAATAGGATTCCCCCTTCTTTAAATTTAATATCTAAATTTCGTCGATATCTACGAAGCTTATCTATTTAGGAACGATATCTCTATTATCATTAAATATATAGGCTTCTCGGTTAAAGACCTACTAAAATCCTCTATTTACCCGACGGAACGCGAGATAGCCTATATCCTTAATAAAGCGAGTCTCCCTTATCCTATATCTATCTTCCTCGTTCATTAATATTATAGGTTTTAACTAGTATACGATTCGTTTAGTCTAAGGGACTTTACTCTTCCCGTATATCGATAGATAATATTCTTATATCCCCGAAAGGTAAGGTTAAGATAGATAAGACACTAGAGGCATTAAGTATAGTATAGGGCTAATCGCGACGCTTCGAGATTATATACTCTTCCCGGATAATAACGAGTAGACTTCGAGTAACTTAGGCTCCCTAAGGACGGTTATATTACGTATAATAAACGAGACTAAAGAGTCTCTAGACTCTACGGAGGTGAAGTAGTCTACTAAGATACTCGACTTTATTAAAGCGACCGCTTCGGCATCTCCTAATGAGCTTTCCGATATAAGTAAGTATACGGCTTAATTCTAGTTATTACTAAGGCTTCGTAGCACGTATTCGTTAATCGTCCGGGGAGTGCTAAGATCCTAAACCCTCTTTATACCTTAACTTATCTCTAGATTCCTCGCGATATAGCTAAATAACCGAGGAAGAGGGTAGAGTAATATACGGCGATCTTATTTTACTCTAGCTATATTTATTAGGATATAACTTTTCATACGTCGTAGGTATTTAAGGGAACGCCAGTATATTAGACCGTAGAAGTAAACCGTTATCTTTTACTTTATAGGCGCGATGGCATTAAAGTTAAAATTATAATAATTACATTCCTTGATATTTATATTCCTTATTTATGCTATTCAGATTCTCCGGAGCTACTGTACCTAGCCACTATAGCTATCGTGTTCGACGCATTGGTCGGCCGAAGGAGGTTCTTCGCTACGACATTTATTGGAGGGCACGTGATCATCTAAGAACCTAGACTTTCACATGTATGACGACTAGTCCTGTCAGGAACCTCCGCGCGAAATTAGACTGAAAGATCCACCTTCCTTATTGTAAAATGAAGTATCTTTTCATTTTAAGACGCTTCTGAGCATCACCATTGGCTGTATTTAGAAGGAACCTCCTTGCGAAATCAGACTGAAAAATCCACCCTCCTTACTGTAAAATGAAGTATCTTTTCATTTTAAGACACTCCTGGGGATCACCATTGGCTCTCTTCAGAAGGAACCTCCTTGCGAAATAACCATGACGACCCATCGGCCGATCCAGTTTCATCTTGGAAACGCTCCCCGAAGCGCCTTCCTCGTATGTATTTATCATACTGTACAGACGTTTTCGATTGCGCCTTCACCCCGCACACATACTCCAAAACTTGGAGGCCCATATTTTGTGCTCCACCAGGGTTCGAGCTAGATGGCACAAGGTAAAGCGTCATCGGCCAGCAGAGCCCAATAGAAACAATGTATCCCCACAGCCACGTGGCTCGATACGGTGCAGTACTACTACCACCGATGCTGACCGCCAAAACCCGTGGCCGGGGGCTGCATACAATAGCGGCGTTGTGTCCTTACCAATTTAATCATGGCATGGCTGACCGCTTTTGCAACGCAAGGCTGCCACAAGTCCTCGGTTGGATGAATGCCCACCGCTTCAGAGAGGCTATTCGAACACCAGCAACATCACGCCTCAGGATTGGGCGTATGCATGGGCGAAGAACGCCGGCCAGACCAATACATGGCAGGGAGATTTATCTGCGTTCCAGCATAAAGGCGGCAAACTCCTCACCTATCACGGACAAGCTGATCCCATTATCTCTTCCACCCTTTCACCACTTTACTATGACTACGTCTCCCGCACGATGAACCTACCACCGTCTTCGCTCGACGACTTCTACCGCTTCTTCCGCATCTCGGGCATGGGCCACTGCGGTACAGGACCCGGTGCCACGTTTATCGGCAACCAAGCAGCTGCATTGGGCAGTCTTGACCCTGACCAGAATGTCCTTACCTCGATGATCAGGTGGGTTGAAGAGGGCATTGCGCCGGAAACCATCACGGGCACGAAGTTCGTGAATGATACACCCGCTTTGGGCGTTGATTTCAAGAGAGCGCATTGTCGGTATCCGTATCGGAATGTGTATGTTGGGCCTCCGGGAGGGGATGGTTGGAAGAATGCGGCGAACTGGAATTGTACTGCTGTTGTTTGAGGGGCGACATGATATCTTCTCACTTCCCTCGAGAGCGCAACTCATTGGCCTCGAGCATGCAGAAATGAATAGCTTGTAGTGAAGTGTGTCTTCGTTGACGGTCTATTCAGTCTTCTCGTGGCCGTGACTCGTGTCTTCGGGCAGTCTCAAGTGCAGCAGATCGAGACAAGCCATACTGCACTGTACTCGATGTAGCAGGAGTTTATAACAACCATAACTGGCGTGCGAATATCAACTTCGGATTCTGTGAGTGGTCGTGTGAGATAGTCTATCGTACACACCAAGGGTTGCTTTATGTGATGTTTCATAACTTCTCTGAAATTCCTTGCATGCTTCAACGCCATACATCTTTATTTTCCTTTACGAATTCTGCAAAAGATTTTGGCTTCCTGCCCGTCACGTCTATAACCACGTCGTTAAGTCTGGTTTCCAATCCCGCCGCGATTGCTGTATCCAATGAGGCCAAAACTGTTGCATACTTTTCCGGAATTCCCTGGCCTAGAAACCTCGCAGTCAGCTCCGACTCGGATACGTTCTTGTGTTTGATGCTTCGTTGTAAAACATCGCTAAGAATCTGAGAAACCTAAGAAGAAATATGTTGTCAGATGGGTAAAATCTCGACGTTAGATGGGCCCCTTTACCTCGTCATAAGATAGTAGCTCTGGTCCAAGGACGATGTACTCCGTCTTACGGCACACTTCGTCAGTCAGAGCGTGAAATGCAACAAGCGCGATATCAGCCGCCGCCACGAACGGAACTTTGCCGTTTCCTGTCGCCGAATATATTGTATCTCCCGTCCGCAGATCACCCCGAGAGTGTTGATCAGAGAAGTTTTCTGTATTGAATTAGCTGCGAAGTAATGCTCGTGTGAATTCAGATAGGGAGAGACAATGACAGGCATACCCATAAACCAAGTCGGTCGAAGAACCGTATAGTCCACACCCAAAGTCGCCAGAAAAGCATGCACCTGACCCATAGCTGGGCCCCCCATCGGCACGACACTGGCGCTGAGCAACACGAATCGGCGAACACCCCTGGCTTTGGCAAATTCGATAAAAGATTTCATCGGTGCCACCGTGTCAAGGAGAGGGGGGGCAACAAGATACACCGCATGAACATCGCTGTTTTGCGGGATCGAGTTTGCCCATGTAGTTTGATCGAGCCAATCGAAGTGGCATTGCTGACGATTCTCACTGATCACAGATGATGTATGTGAGGCATGGATGAATGGTATTTCTGCTTGCGCAAGAAGATTTGCCAGTTGAGATGAAGTCTTGCCCCGGCCACCGGTGATAAGAATGGTCATGATCGCTGAAGGTGTCACCGAATACAAGAGAATTGTTCCGTCAAGTCAAAGTGAAGGTAGTAAAGTCCACCAATTCTAGAAGAAATCGACCCTAAATCAACCAAGCAAGCTGAGGTCTATGATCGTACTAATTCCGATACCCTTGCGGCCTAGAATCCTTCGCGAGCGAATATCAAGTGAAGAAGATTGTGGTGAGAAGAGGGAACAAGTATTCATATCGGCTTGTGTCGAAATCAACTGTCTCTGTCTACGGCTCCAGCGGGGCAAATGTTGTGTAGTACGTATGTGAAGAAAAACGTCTGGAACGGCGGCCTAGCATACCGGGCGAGAAGTACCCGCAAAGCCGACCATGCGAAAAGGCGGAGTCGATAATGAATGATGGTTGAATTCCGGCTGTCAACTGCATTTCGATAATCTAACTTGTATTTGACCAGACAAGGATACTGTATCTCGAAGCTCAACCCTTGATTCCTAGCTCCGTCAATACTACCACTAGCCGCATGAATTACATGCAGTTCGGTCCTCTAACCGAAATGGGTATTAAGAAAGTTTCTTTACTAAGCCAGACCCGGAAACATGTACAGTTCCCATATGAATATCCTAAATGTGACAACAACGTTATCTGAACCTCGGCCATTTGAGCAATGTCATGAAAATATTATACCAATTTTCGGAGTTCCGTAGAGGGGCAAAAGCGTCGACATCAAGGCGCTTAAGTCTCTATGGGCTTCTGATGCCTACTGTGTGGGTCACATACCGATCCACATCAGTCACAAATGGTGACTCAACAGCATAGCATCCATCTCGATCTCACACAACATTTCCTCATCGACAAGCTGCGCTATCACCATGGTTGCAGTAACACTAACCGCAGGATCTTTTGTTGGTCCGAATGTATTTTTGAAAGCTTCACCAACCCCCGCAGCGTCCTCCCGACGGCCAACAAACATACGCACACGAACCACATCCGAAATTCCTGTCCCCCCAAGGGCTTTAATTGCCTTCAACCCCTCATTCATGGCATATTCCGCTTGCCGACGCGCGTCCCCTGGAAAAAGAACATGTTGGATCGCAGAATTTCCAGCATCAGGGCTGAGTTTGTATCCCGTTGCAGTGGTTCCAGAGACAAAAATGTGATTGCCATGTCGAACAGCCCGATAGTATGGGTAGTTTTTCTCGAAAGGATTTTCAGAGCGGTAGTGTTGCTTCATCTGTGAAGATGGTGCCATTGCGGAGGAATGTGGCCGGTTCCAGTCAGCCGAAATACGTTGAGCTGAAGTATCAGGGTTGGCTATGAAGATTTGGTGGACGAATGTTGTAAATTTCGAAGGTAGCTGATATCTGTCGAACTAGACTATCAGGTAGAATATGAATACATACGCCTCACCGACTTTTATAGTCTAGAACTGTGGATACTTGAGCAGAAGCTTTAGGTCCGGTGACGAGGACTCGTCTACTAAGGTGCTGAGCTTTTCATAGCGTAGTGAAGGGGACCTTGACCGGTATTGGACCCAGCGGGAAGTTTTCCGAAATAGAAACCGGTAACCGAGGCGTTCAGACCCAGAGAGCGATAGAATGAAACTGTTACTGTCGGCCGAACGATTCATCCGCTTCTCACGAACCGACTGATCATACTGGTACTCGGGGTGCATTTTTGCCGCATTGACCATGAGATTTTTCCAATGATGTCCGAGGTTGGAGTGGCCATAGTGCGATCTGTTATAAATATTTCGCCTCCTCTGAACCGCATCGCGATCCATGTCAGTTTACGATGGAATATTTTCCATATCCAAGTACCAAAACAATAGGCTTCAAGGAGTCAATAACCGAAACCGCCATGAACGGAAGGAATTTCGAACATCACCAAGCATGGGATTTCGGTACCAAGGCTGTTCATGAAGGTGTAACCTTGGATCCAACTTCAGGAGCCGTGATTCCTCCAGTGTGCTGTTCGAATCCATAGACACAGAGTTCAGCTGTTAACTGCTTGATAGATCACGCTGTCGACTACATTTTTACATACTGAACCAGGAAAACCGATAGGAGATTATTTCTACAATCGCATGTCAAATCCGAACAGGTCAGAGCAGATCCATTAGTAAAACTAGGCTAAGGGCTAATCCACTAAATTCATAGGGACGATTTCCAAGCAGCAATCGCAGGATTAGAAAATGCCAGATATGGCGTTGCATTCTCCTCTGGAACGGCCGCTGTCGCTATGATACTTCTTACGTTGGCCCAGGGCTCACATATCGTTTCAGTCACAGACTTGTATGGTGGGACAAAAGAATTCTTTACGAAAATCGCCGTGACCCATGGCATTGAAATATCATTCACAGACAACATGGACGAAGAGCTTGAGACCTTGATTCGACCCAATGAGACACAGCTGGTTTGGATTGAAACTCCAAGCAACCCAACCCTACAAGTTGTCGATATTCGAAAGGCGGCCAATACGGCGAAAAAGTACAACGTCAAAATCGCCGTGGATAACACCTTCCTAAGTCCTTTCATCCAAAATCCAATGGATCTGGGCTGCGATATTGTATTACATTCAGCCACCAAGTACATTAATGGCCACTCGGTAAGAGAAAGATTTGCTGCGCCATCATCGCCCGGATTATTCCTTGTTTGAATTCCTTCTAATCTTTTCGATACTAGGACGTATTACTAGGAATTGTTGTTCTCAATGATGAGCGGATCCACGGTCAGCTAAGATACTTTCAACAAATCTATGGATCAGTTCCGTCGCCGTTTGATTGTTGGCTTGCACACCGAGGCTTGAAAACACTACACCTCCGCGTCCGGGAAGCATCGCGAAATGCGCAAAGTCTGGCAGAAATGCTCGCAAAGTCAACATCCGTTCTTTGTGTGTACTATCCTGGTCTCCACTCTCATGAAAATCGAGCAGTAGTTCTGAAGCAGCATAAAGAAGGGATGGGTGGAGGTGTAGTAAGTTTTCGGATCAAGGGGGGTCAAAAGGTGGCTTTTAGCTTCACTCAACATCTGAAGCTTTTTGCTTTGGCGGTAAGTCTAGGAGGGGTTGAGAGTTTGGTACAATTACCAACTTACATGACTCATGGCTCTATTCCCCGTGAGGAAAGAGAAGGGCTGGGTCTGTATGATGATCTTATCAGACTCAGTTGTGGAGTGGAAGGAAGTCAAGATCTGGTAGAGGACGTTCGTCAAGCTCTTGAGAAATCTCAACCGTAAGACGAAAATCGTTAAATTCGCCACTTTTCAACAAGTGGCTATCTAAGAGTCGAAAGCTCCACGCGAGAATTTGAGAGCGATAGAGGTCACCGTATCCAACACCAACCCACTGAAAGCGGTTTTAGCAGATCCACTTGCGGACAATCATTGAATTTGTTTCAGGAGTATTCTCTTCAATTTGCAAGATCCCCTGGCCGATAAATCTGGTGTATTCTAACTATCAACAGCTTTCTTTGTGTCAAAGACTTCAAACACATGTCACCTTAACATCCATTACACAAATTGTTCGCAACCCATTCGCCTCAGATATGCTGTCGCTGCGTCTCGCTGTGATTTCAGTGGACTGAAATCAGCGACTATCTTCAGAGAAAAACAGATATGGAGGCGGGAGGCACTATTTAGACAACTTGATAGCCCTTCAAAGGTGATGGAATCGGCAAAACTGAGAAGAAACTCGCAGTTATCTGCAACCTTGTGGGTAAAATGCTCAACTCCTGATGCCCCAGTTCGGCTCAAACGACAAAGGTGTGAAAATATGATCCATGAAGTAGGAAACATTGTCGATGGAACTACCGAACAGAAATCATCGCCCCCGATTGAGTACCTCCCGATACTTGGACTTGCAAGGCCCCCGTCATTCAAGGATGTGTACGGGATGTGGTTGTCTGGAATCTTTTCTCTTTGTGGTAAATATTGAGATTCGACATTGGCAAATTTATTGATCAGAAGGATCAAGTCCGGTTCTGGGCTCCGAATGTGTTCAGTGGTGTCAGTCACTGGCCGAGCATCGGCCTTTTTTAAGAGATTCGAACAAGTCGAAACCGAAAACAGTATGTCAATAAGACTGTCGGAAAGTTGTTTCGAAGATTGCCTGAATGGTATGGTACACCACTCAGCCGATGCAAAGTAGGATATTCCGCCACTGGAGATTGACAGGTACATCTGGAATAGGTACGAGTCAGACAGTGGCATGTCAGTCCAAGAAGAAGTGAAATACCGCTAGCAACCTCATTGCCTTGAACAGCAGATGCGATGCACCGGTTTGATAGTTTTCGGGCCCGCTTAATTCCATCAGCCTGCTTGCGCCAATAAAGTGTTTCATCCATGCCCCAGTGGCAGTTGGACGAATCAGCTCATAGTACATCAGCATCAGCGGTGCGCAAATATCTTCGGGAGCGGGCGGCCGAAGAAGGAGGTGCCGAACATAAGTTCGTTGGTTCTGAAGTGCTATGGCATACCACCGATGGGCCTCTAACTTCATAGCATTATTGTCTGTCAGGTGAGCAAAGAAGGTCAATGTGGTCGCACGAATTGAGGCGTTGAGCACTTTTGACGATGAAGCAAACATGGGAAGGTATGCCATCCATGATTCGTGTTCCAGAACTCCCATACGAGGCTTGGCCAGGTAAATCAGGAAAGTTGAGATGAGGAACTGCTCATGGAGGGGTCCGTCTGATGGCTGCTGAGTTGATAGTGATACTGTAGGATGATTTCCTATCGATGATACAGGTCTCGCCGTGGGATCGGGACAGGCATGGACCATTAGAATTCCTTGATAAATTCCAGGGCATGGCTTCCCGATTCGTTCGCAATTCTTACAGTGCAGAGATCTTTGATCGCACTATCTTCAGTTAGCTTTCATTCTCGCGCAGAACCTCGGGAGAAGCTTTTTGCCTTGACTTTGCGACTCATGCAGCGCATGCAGCCTCTGGTTCGTCGAACCATTTCCAGCAAACCCGTTGGTGTTTGATTTCAAGCACTCGACGCTCATCTCATCCAGAGATGTGGATAGCGTCCCAAAGAGATATGATCTCGACCGTGTAAGCAACCTCTGCAGGTTGGGCTGCATGAGGTGTCAGACTCGGGCGCCAAGAGAAGTTTCGAGGAGTGGGGGAGCACATTTCGATTCTCACGAGCCACCATAGGGTGGAGTGAGATTCTTCTGAGCTGCTTCACGGGAATCTAACCTAAAGCGTAACGCTGTTTCGGATTACCCGGCTGCTCTCGATGGGTTAATTAGCGTTACGAAATGCGTGTTTTGGCAATTGCTCCATTTCGGGGATCAAAACAAAGTTCCGAACTTGCACTTTCTAGACAACACCGTGGTGCCGACATGTCGCTAGTCGAAAGCGGCTAGATTCCCGAGGAGATATCACAGTGTACTAGGGGCACGAGCGTGAAACGCGCATCACCAGGGATTTCAGAAGCTTTGGCTTGTTTTCTCTGGCAACTCCTAGCACACTTTGACTCCTCATCCCAGAGATAATGGCACACCCAGAACATCGACTATGTACGCAGCAGTGTGTCATCGGGGATCGAGGTCAACGATCACGCCCATTCAGGTCAATAGTCGCAGTGCCCACAATAGCCACAATCACTAGCACTGCAGGCGGTGTAGTCTTTGGTTGACCCGTCATCAGATTCGTGGGAGTAAGATCTCCACCGTCGTGCACCTGAGCCCTCTCCCACATTCATCTCCTCCTCCTCCTCCTCCTCCTCCTCCTCTTCTTCACCTCCCTCTCCTTCATCTTCATCCTTGTTGTCGACAATTTGCAGCTGTTGAAACTGCTGTAGCACCCGAGTATGTGCCTCTAACACCGAGTTTGGCATCAAAGGATCACAGGGTTCGGTCGCCCCGCACGAGGTCTCTTGACCCGTTGGTAGCACCGGTTTGATGTCCTGCATTGCACAATAGTCGCTCATGTCTCCTGAGCAGAGAATGTCAAATGGAGGCTTCAACACAGGTGCAGATGCCGGCCTGTACACAGATCAGTATGAACAAATGTTCAAGCGATGTACTCCCATGGTACGGTTCCGAACATACCTAGTCCACCGGAATGACGGCGCTAAAGCCATGTGAGAGCCGGTTCCGTTGAAAGATGCCTCTTGTGACTGAGCTACCCGTTTCCGACTTTCATCAAGGACCTGGACTGCCATGTGGGATTGAAGCTTGGTGACGTAAGCGGACAATAGTGTGGGCAGCACCATTACGTCTTGAACGCAGTAATCTTGCAGAGCGTCCGGCAATGGCCTCTCGTTAAAGACCGAGTAAGAGCCTCCTTTCTCCGGCGCGAACATCTTCTGACCTGTCTCTTTGCTAAGCGTCCATTTGTGACGCTCTGCCAGGCTCCAAGAGCAGTCTTCCGAGATGCACTTGGCCAGCCCTTTGATAAATCTGCCAGCTCTGGGACGTGATGCGTACTCGATGAGTTGTAGGTCGACCACCCCCTTCAAGCTGACCTCAAAATGGGCGAAGAGTGCGTCAGAGTGATTTCGAACATCGAAGAATATTTTCACGTGTTGTTCTGACTCCAGAAGATTCTTCAATGTTGTGTCCCTGGTGCCAGCCGTGTTGAATGCCTGGCCTTGCAAGCTGAAAACATCCACAAGATGGACCACAGGAACTGGAGGGGACCAAGATCTGCATCACAGAGATGGAGCCCTGACGGGAGAGGTTGATGCCTTCGAGATCGACAAAGATGAGAGGTGTCCTGGCCGCATCAACTATGTCATCGATGAGTTTGGCAACAGCCTCACGGGTGTCAACTACATTGGCAGACATTTTTTCGTTCAGCTGAAAGAGACCGAGTGCCCGCTTGAGAGATATATGGTCTGGCAAAGGGCCACAAGAGACTCTTTATGGCTTCGAAGTCGATTCCCATGACGGACTCTCGTCAATCATCACCCATCACCCATCTGCACCCATCTGCCGAATCTCCCAATCACAGAAATCATTGACACTATGATTCGACCCGTGCTTGAGGCAGTTGATATAGAGACATCCGTGTTCAATCCTTCTTCCGTGAGGTAAGCCACGCCTTTCGGGATCTGATGTAATCAGTACATGCCTCGTGATGAGAACATGCCCATGCGCCCCGGCAGGAATAAACTCTTGAAATGTCCAATTCGGGATCGTCGGCATTGTCAAGCACTAACAGCCACGGCTTGGTGGATTGAGATAACCAATACTTGCCGGCTAAAAAGGTAAACCCTTTGCCTGCTTGTTGTCGCAGCAACGCGAAGCCAGCTTCCTCGATCCAGAAGACGCCCCAGTACCTAAGAGGTGCTGTCAGAAGCAGTTGACAAGTATTGAAGTTGTTGGGATCAGCAGTCACGTGCCAGGGCGGACTCTCAGATGCCGCCCATGGTAGCGGGGTGCGACTACGCAAGCGCGACGTCATGAGTTTCGAGATTCTATCAAAGGTACCAGGTTTGTCTCTTGTTCAATCCAGGACTCCGACTCGATTCTTCAACCCCCCGATATTTTCAGTGTTACCTACAGTCGCAACATACCTCCTTACCAGAAACTCCTTCATCCTCACAATGTCTGACATGTAGAGCGTGAAAGTTCGAGCTCGGGGTTTGGCTCTGAGCGACCCAACCGCAGTCCCCGGTTCGGATATGACCATCAATATGCAACTACTCGCCGACTTTGCTATGTGGGGTATTGACGCCGTGGCACATCAGCTGGTACGGATTGAGGTAAGTATCGTCCGCTCCTTGTATAGTAGCCTTACACTTACTGTTCTTGTCGACTAGGGACCAGGCCTTCCATGTGGCTATGAAGAGATTCAGTTGTACCTCAACAAAATCACCAAAACCGTCACCCTCTCGGAGCCCGGTCATATCGATACAGAGGAGAATAGTCAGTGGGATACCCAGTGGTCAGGAACCACGCCAATGGATCCAGTGAACATAAGGGAGGAAGGTCGGTGGTTAAAATCACAGAAGCGTTTATCACTGATCGCAGTTTAGCCGAGAAGCTCATCACCTCGTTCGGCGCCTACCACCTTCTCAAGAATAACTGTCAGGTCTTCGCTCTCAAGCTCATGAAGAAAATCTGTACAGTTATCTACACCGCGGCGAAGCTCCCTATTTACTTATCTGTTGGCGACCTCTGTGACCGCATTCCCATTGGTGTGGTCCATTTTATGATCGCAGTCAGACGAGCAGACAAGAAAACGGCAAGGTTCAGAGTCAAGTGGCGCTCGTCTCATCTGGTTAAGAAAGTTTAGAAGGCCGCAGATGGGTCCCGGAAGAGTCACTTCGCCATCGGTCCCGCGAAGGGTCACTCACGAGACATCGTTTGCATAAACGTTGGATGTGGTGAAGGTGTGACTGATACTAAGCGATCTGCGCACCTTGGGCGATTCTCTACCAGCATCTCTCTTCAAGCCGTCGTCAATACGACGTCTTCTTCGGTATCTCGCGCGAACTGCTTCCCGTTCAAGGTCACTTAATTGTAACGCGAAGACAGGTGGGGGGGTTTGTCATAGTATATTTTGTCTAGATCCCATTCTGCTAACTGGAGAAATGCCAGCTTTTCTGGCTGTTGGCGAGGTCGTAAACAAGGAGCGGACGCCTTCGGCGTTTCATCATCATTGCTGTTTGGCGTGGAACGATATCCAGGGAAGGGGGACTCGGATTCTGTTCGACCGAACACGCCAGGTGTTGGGACGCGGGAGAAGTCTTGGGAATCAAATTCGTCTGAGAACAGATCATCGAAAGGATTGGATGAGCTCATCGCATCAAATCGTGCCGGCGATTTGCGCTAGGTGCTCTGAAGAGGTGTCCAAAGACTGCGGCATAGACTTGTTATGCACAGTTGGCCGCCGTCGGCCACGGTCGACCACAGTTGTGGTTCCATTGGCTTCTCCACGCTTGTCCACCCTCTTCTACGCAGGTCATCCAACATTCATCCTCAACCAGTTCCCATTTGAGCTTTCTGTACACCGAATCAGCCGCAAAATGTAACATTGTGTTCTCTGTTTGATGAATGCATATTTCCTGCTGGTTCCAAGTGGCAATTTTGGAAGGCGACAAGCCACCTCTGCATCATTTTGACCGACTGAACCGCGTACGGATATTGGATACTTCGTCTGTCCCACATTCACAGGGTATACTTGCAACTCTTCTCTTTTACTGGTTCATGCCCTCATGCCCGCGGTGGCTCTTCGTCGGAGCAGGTGGAGAAGGGTTCATCACAGCAATGCCTTCGGTTCGAGAGCGGCCATCTGACATGAACGTCACCTTGCGGCTCCGTTTGACTCAACGAACCCTCCCGTTGACATTGTCTACTGTGAGATGTGAAAGCGAGTGCTGTATCAATTTTCGAGCTCTTCGTCGTTGGAAGGTTGCCGATGTAGGGTGCGATGAAGGCATGAGGCTCCGGCGTCAGCTCGCAAGAGGAGAGCAATACCACTGATTGGTCGGTAGGAGACAATAAGGCCTCCATATCGATAGATCGTGAGATCCATGACCAAGGAGATGAATATCGTATTGGCACGATTTGTGAAAGGCCTGGCAATGAGCTGATGTGGTACAAGTCCGGATCTGCAGCTAGATCGCCGCAGTGTGTTTCACCACAGAAATTGGCCAAACCAAATGATACTGCATGAATAAACAAGACGCGATACCCGTCGATTTCCACGATGGAGACGCACAGGAGAGCGACAGCAACACTCAAGTTGAGACAAGCTGAGCCGGGCGCAGGCGCATCTTATAGCTTTGAAAGCCGAGGCCTAGAGTTTCAGTGGGCTGATGGGCAATCTTATGGATGTGCCCGCGTATTGGCTTCTGCCCCATCCGAGAGTTGGATGGTGGAAAATTCACGCCAATCGCGTCCTGATCTACTGCAAAAGTCATGGTAAGTAACTTCATTCAACCTCCTTCTTTCGAAGTGCCAGAGAAATGTTACAGTAGTGGCAACGTCTTATTAGGCAGATGTTAACTCCGCCAGCTTCTTGGTGACCTTTCGAACATAGGCGTGGTCAAGTCCCAGAACCTTTTCATAACCCGCCAGTGCATGCTGAAGCATTGTCTTAGCCTCCTCCACCTTGTCAGAGTCACAATAGAGTAAGCCCGTGTGACGTTGAAGGCTGGAATTGTCCCAGATCACGAAGCCTTCTCCTTCCCGACCAGCGCCCGTGAGTACATCGCCTCCGCCTCGCCCAGCTTGCCTTGGTCAGCGTACAGCAGGCCGAGATTGTTGACGGTGTCGAGCGTCGACGTGTGCTCCGGTCCCAGCGCCTTCTCCCTCCCGGCCAGCGCCCGTGAGTACATTGCCTCTGCCCCATTGTACTGTACTTGTCGATAAAGGAGCTGGGCTAAGTACACCATCGCATCTATTCTCCTCCCTACCGCATCATCCTGTCGTGCTACGACTCGAAACCGGTCGTGTGCCAGCCGCTGGGCATGTCCGGTGAACCGCTGGTAACGTATCGCTGACAATTCATCCCAGTCATCCGCGCTAATGTGGCTGGCCACGCAGTCGAACGCCAACCAGTACTGCCTCTCGTCGATCTGGCCGTTCAATCCGTCCAGCGTCCAGTCGTGCACGCACGCGTGGAGACTGTACGACCCCGTCTCATGATGAGCTTCCACTAGGCAGTACTTCAGCAGTGTTGACATGGCCTCTTCAAATAAGACCTCATCATCGCTCAATTTGCCAAACCACTGAGGTACTTTTTGCTCTTTCCTTTTGTCTCTGCGCCGAACTAACCTCTTAAACCAGGAAGGCTCAAGTCGGGCTCTGACTATGCTGAAAAGGCCAAGCCAAATATCTTGGTGATCCAAGTAAGCAAACAATGCCAATAGTTGCGCCGCTTCAGGATGAACTTGTCGAATTTGATTGAACGATATGTCCCATGTAGTGTGTAGAGTACGGTTCGCGTAGTCAGGAAGTTCTTCAGCTGATATCCGATCCCAACGTGTATTGTAGAACTGCAGGTACTCTTCGAAGCCAACTGCTGACTGCTTGAGGTATGCCCCTGCCGTAGCTAATGCCAATGGAAAGCCGTCAAGTCTTTGTACAAGCCGATGGGCATCGATGTCGTTTCATTAGTCAGCAGGTCTACTCATCAATTTCCAAGGTCGTGCTCACTAGAATACGTGTTTTCCCGTCCTGACCGCGTCGCTAAAATACGAATACTGTCGTCTTCCCGACTCATCGATTGCAGTTTGATCTTGTCTCCATTGACGCGATGCGGCTGTCGAGTGGTCACCATCACCGAACCGTGTGCGGCAGAAGGGTAGTACTGAGAAATGGGGTACAGGTCAGGATCGTCGTAGTTGTCGAATATAAGAAGCCATCGAATGTTGTCGTGCTCAGAGAGCCAGTTAGACACTTTGGCACACACCTGCTCATCATCAAGCTTGCTGATCGTCTCGGCCGGTAACAGTCGACGGGCCACGTTGCGCAAGCTCGTTTTGAGGCTGACTTCAGACGTAGCGTTCAGCCAGAAGATCGACGTGTAGCAGGCCCGATGTCGTTGGGCGTAGGTGATGGCCAGTTGAGTCTTGCCGATCCCACCCATGCCTCCGAGCACGAGCACTTTTCGGATCGAGCCGAGTGTGTCGGACTGGGGCTGCAAGATCGACTCTATCTGACGGGTCTCTGCCTGGCGGCCGATGAAGAGATCTTCGCCCATTTCAGGAGCATCGAACAGATGGAGACCGAGGTTGTACTCTAATCTTGTTTCAGTTTTGGAATTTCAGGATACAAAGACGAAGTCACTCTTGATGTAGTCAAAATTCTTGGTTCATATCAATGATGCAATCGTCTGGCTACCGCAAGGAGATCATTCGCGGCACTTACTCATGACCTCAGTCGCCTGTGTGACCGTCCTCACATCTGTTGGTCGAACGGTCGCCAACAGTTCTTTCGCGAATCCGGCCGCCGTGACCGCCGCGTATTCCTGCCATACATCATTCTTATGCGAATCAGCGTAGTCACAAATCCCGCGGATGACAATGCAGGGAAAGTCATTCATCAGCCCAGCCGCCTCCATTTCAATGCACTTGGCTCCCAGCTCCCGGCCCAATTGGTCGCGTACCACGGCATTCTTCATCAGTTGATTCCCGGACACGATAACCCCGTAGTGAACCTCCGGGCTTGTGTCTTCGCGAGGCTCTCGGTCGACGACCCCGTCCTGGCATTGAGTGCAGCCATGACTTTCTTCGTGGCCTTCTTCGTGGCCTTCGATATTCCCACAGTACAACGCGTCTTTCCCCGAGCCAGGATGGACGTATCCAGCCTTGGCCAATCTCGGCCATCGCTGAATCACTGCAGACACAGTGTCAGAAATCTGATTGCCATACATTTGATGTCGTGATTGGATGTTGCTGAGGGCGGCCAACAACACTGTCGGAGGTGGTCAACAACACTGTCGGAGGCGGTCAACAACACTGTCGGAGGCGGTCGCAGAACTCCCTTGCGCTCGAACTTGCCGTCTCCGAGATTCTTTCCCAGGTCGAACTGCAACACGCCACCGTGTGTCCCATCAGGCTGACTGACCACCACATCGCCCAGTCGGATATCCACGCCTTGGTCGGAGTTGGGGATGCCACCGCCAATGCCCACCATAAGACCAAAGCGGATCCCCGTAAAGGTCCGCAGCATGTTGTTGGCCACGGTCGCCGCCGAGACCGTGCCATACACCCCCGCGGGCAGACATGCAATCACCACATTGTGACCGTGGACCCGTCCCAGCACGTAGCTGTTGTTGTCGTTCGGCACTTGGCTTTTGTATGGTTCATGCTCTTCGTCCAGCATTGCTCGGGCGGCGGTCAGTTCTTTGGGGAGGGCGCAGACCCAGCCCACATGATACTCGTCGATCGGGAGAGGGGGCATCGTCTAGGGTGGTTGGCCAGTTCGGCTGGCGAGATGATTTGGCGAGGCTGGCGTCGTAGGAGAGGACCGACCGCTCGCTATCTACGGTAACTTTCAAGATCTAGGCGGTCTGATACAGTACTTACAGCTTCATGTTTGCGCCATCAGCTGTAAGTGGAAAACATGAAGGTTGGAACATGTCTGTAGAGCGCGCAATCAGGCTGCGCAACGAAACAAGCTGGACCACATGCAAGACCCTGGCTGCGGCTGAACCTTGCATGCCATGGCGGCAATCGATGGGGAGCACAATGTTGCGCCTCGCATCGAGTCGACACGTGACCGTGGCATTTGGGCCTCAACTGCTTACTGGAGTCGCTGTCGAAAGTCGAATTAAGGTGGGTAAGGGCTGAAGTTTGAACGCGTCTACAGTACAGGACCTCTGAAAGTGGTGGGCATTCATCCAACCGAGGACTTGTGGCAGCCTTGCGTTGCAAAAGCGGCCAGCCATGCCATGATTAAATCGGTAAGGAACACAACGCCGCTATTGTATGCAGCTCGCGGCCACGGGTTTTGGCGGTCAGCATCAGTGGTAATAGTACTGCACCGCACTGGACCACGTGGCTGTGGAGTTCCATTGTTTCTATTGGGCTCTGCTGGGCGATGACGCTTTACCTTGTGCTGTCTAGCTCGAACCCTGGTGGAGCACTAAATATATGCCCCCAAGTTTTGGAGTATGTGTGCGGGGTGAAGGCGCAATCGAAAACGTCTGTAGGAGTCAAGGATTAGATCTCACCAAAATTTGAAGGCCGTTTAGCTAATTTTAGATCGCGGCGGAAGACTCTAAAAATCCGTTTCGCGGTCTCAGGATCATATATACGGTAGAATATTAAGGTTCTAGAATATTTCTTTCTAGATTTCTTCCATCCCCACCTCTCCGTCTTTCTCTCCTTCTCCCTCCCTCCTTAACATTCACTTGCACCCGTTTCTCTTCTACACCTATCCTCTAGATTCATCTTTAGCTTAATCTAAATTAGTTACTGATCTACATTACTTAAGCTATCGTCGCGGCTTATATCTAATGGATCTAACTTAAGTATATACTATTATTATCGGTAGTATATTCTACGTGCTCCTATTCCTTAATAGCTTACCTTAGATTATCCGCTTTATGCGGTATCTCTCTTCTTTAATGTTAAAGTATATGACCTACCGCTATATTCTTCGTCGATACCGGCTTCTCGGCCCGTGGAGTAGAGTCGGTGTCTTCTTATAGCTGATCTATATCGTAGGGAATATAACTTACCTTATCTTAGGATTATTTCGTGCCTAAACCTAGGTATCTAGCCTTTCGTAAGCTAGCCTTTAAGCCGGGACTCTCTCCATTATTAACCTAATCCTATTATTTAGGGGTCCTTACCACGATTCTCTCGCCGATCTGATCGGTGTAACTCTTCGTATAGTTCGGTAGATCTATCGGTCGGCGGGTATGATGGCGGTTCTGCTCGTAGTCTTTCATGTAGTCGTAGCTATCGTAATACGGCTATCTTTTCCCTTAGATCTAGTCTAGAATCGGTTCGCGGTTATAGTGGGTGTATATTGTTCGGTCTTATCTCTTAGCTAACCCTTATTATAGGGAGCATCGTTACTAGGATATGTAGTTCTACTTTCGATCCCTCTCTTTCGTAGACTCTTGTCAGAGACAGGGTCTCGACAACGGCCGCGCCAAGAGGAAGTCACGCCAATGGGAGACATGAGGAAGGTATGGCGAGCCTAGCCTTGCCTAGTCACGTGACCTCAGGAATGATACAATGATCATTTAATGCGGCCCGAATACACCGCATCATTACATTAAGGTATTATTCAGGATCTCCTACACCTATATAGTCACGCTCCTTAGCCACGACAGAAGGACTTACTCCTTCTTCCGTAGTTAACCTCGTTAAGTAACAAGACGTTACCTTTGACGCTCAACCCCTTGTGCCTTCTTGATTCGTATGCCATCAGTTGTTTAGTGCTCTACCCTCCATATCAACACCCCACCTTGTTCTGATTCGATTAGACCTCGGTCCGTCGGAGCGGTTCATAATACATCTCCTCGTTAGGGAGGGGCAGTCCTTACTAAGCCGTAGTGTCTAGTAGTTCCTAGAATACCTAACTACGAGGTAGGTTAGTGACCCTAGTACTAGACTCACGGGTAGGCGAAGGAGGAGGATAAGGTAGGGTATAGAAGGATAGGAGCGCTTATAGGACGTAGCGACGAAGGGCACCGTCTTAATTCCTTCGAGTCGTGACGTTATGAATATCCGTATTCCGAACTTAGTCTTTCTCTCTATATACGCCTCTCTTATACCCTCTAGCTAGAGCTAGAGCCTTTAGCCTTTCTATCTCGGCTAGATTCCCCGTCTATATGAGGGCGAGTTAGTGGTAGAGAGGAGTATATTAACCTCGAGGCCGTGCGATAACGACGCGGGAAATTTAACCGATTTAAGTAAGAGCGAAAAAAGGGTAAATAGTCGTGAGGGCACCTCCTGGCTCTCGCGCCGGGAGAAAGGTCTATCTTATACTACGCGTCGGAAGGGAGGGGGGGGCCCTTAAAGTAAGGTCGGAAGAAAGTCGAAAGGCGAGGAACGGCGACCGGCGTCGGGGCCTAGAAGAGAGCCCAGAAACTACGCACCCGTCCGTCCATCGATGTAGGATCCTGGTCTGGCGCAGGCGCCGAGGGCATCGTCGAGTGGGTGGAGAAGAGTCGTGGGCGAGTTAAGGGTGAGAGAGAGAGGGTGAGGGTGAGGGAGGGTGAGTGAAGGGTGAGTGAAAGGTGAGTGGGAGGTGAGCGGTGTTTAAAAGCGGCGCGGGTCGGGTGAGCGCCGCGGTGCGCTCGCCGCACATTTCCTCCCTATTTGGCCGCCAATAGAGATACGGGAGGTTCGAGGCTCCATATAGTCTTGGTCCTGGGACTTTTGCCAGTGGGTGCAGGAAAGCATTGTAGATCCCACATGCGGAACCGGCAAGGAGAATCTGCAGGAGATCTATCAGTCAAATGATCATAAAGGTTAGGAATGAATTATTTGGGCTTCATGCGCCGTTCCACCCAGATTGCCCACATGCACGGCGAGCCGGTGTGAAAAATAAGTGGCACACTTTTTTTCTCAGTGCCAAGGTCGTAGTGCTAAATCAGAGTGACCTAGGTTTACATATAATTTTACTAGTAATTAATGTACCTTAGAGATAACAGCTTCAGCATTAGTTACCACTCAGTCACGTCGCCATTCCTACTCGCAAGGCTCCTCATACGATCTACCATCGAGTCTATATAGCGATTAATAGTCTCCAGTGTGATATTTTGCCAGGATCTCTGAATAGCCTGAACGAGCGCCTCGTCGTCAAAGTGGTCAAAGTCATTAATCTGTTGCTTCTTAACGCGCCAGATATTCTCAATTGGCGCCAGATCTGGCGACCCTGACGCATTGAAGAAATAGTCGAGACCAATTGACTCCTTATAGCGTCGTACAGCGCTATTCTGACTAACGCCGTGCGCTGAGTCCTGGTCTTCCTCGAGAGTAAAGTCGTCTCCACGCTCTACCCACTGCTTAACAGGACCGGCGAGGATCTTGTTAATATATACATCGCTTGTCATCTTGCCGTTTGACGAATTCGTCTCGTAGAAGACTAGGTCGCTCTTAAAATTATAGCCAACGGCAGCCCAGACGTGCCAACGCTTCTCGTTCTTATGCGCAATCTGCCGTTTATTGGCATTCTTTTGTATACAGTCAGGATGGTAGCGTTCTCCGCGTCGTCGTATGACTTTTAGCTTTCGCTTTGGTCCCTGGCCAAAGTGGCATTCGTCACTGAAGCGCACTCGACGCCATTGGGCTAGTTGCCAATGGCGCCTCTCTGATAGAAAGAGACGACGTTCGGCTAGGCATTGGGCCGTTAGCCAGGGCTTTTGGCAGGCAACGCATTTATAATAGCCGCGGCGTGCAAAAGAGGTGCGAATAGTCTGTTCGGTGGCGTGCTTTTCAGGTAGGACCTCCTGTAGGATTTCAAGATAGGAACACACTCGATTTGGGAATCCTCCATCGATAAAGAAGTCTTCAATCTTCTCGAAGTCGTCGTTATTAAGAATGGTCTTCCTGCCTCTTGTCTCAGTCGCTATAGTCGAATTATGACGTCGTCGAGTATCGTTGCCGTGTTGAAGGAGGCGATAGCCTGTTCGAGGTCGTACATCAACGTGCTGGAAGATCTTTTTCATCGATACCTTTTGGCCACTTGCCTGAGCCCATAACACGATAGTTCGGAGGCGAGTCTTAACAGGGGTTGGATGATGCTGTTGCTCTGTATCTTGACTCTCTTGTGGAGGAGTTATTGGCCGTTGCATAACCATATTGATAGTATTATAGTTACGAGAAGAGTTGGTAGAAGTGGAAGGTAGAGAAGGCACGAGAAGGGTGCCAGTGGTGACGCAACGCCAAGATAGTAAAAGTGTGCCACTTATTTTTCACACCGGCTCGACGGCATTGGAACCGCTTACCAGAGATAAAACTAGGGCGGTGAGACCAAGGACATTGTTGATTGCGAGTGACATAAAGTCTGTATCCATATTGAGAACAGCCATGATGAACTTTCAGTTAAGGTGGGCGAGTTTTGAAGCAGATATATTTGTAGTGGTAGACGTAAGTGTAATGAAATCCCTGCTTTCGCCTGGCATTCCCCGCTTCTACCGCTTGTGGGGACCTGGCTTCTCAATTACCATATCCATCTCAATCTCGACCATAGAGCGGGGTGGACAAGCGTCCGGGTATGCCTCGATGGCATCCGTCGGTATATCCGCAAGAGGTCAAAACTCGCGGAAGACGAGGCGCAGCGCGGAGACGCGAGCCGAGGGTGTTCTTGACGCGGATCCATATCATTGTAGTGGAGATTTGACCACTTGCCCACGGCTCTGCTTTGGCAAATGCATTCATCACATTCAACTGATTTCAGAATAGTGCTGTCCCGTGTAATAGATAATAGTATTCGTTGGGAGTTCCCTTTATTGGCGTCATGTGATGGCAATTGAGGATTGGCCTTCTTTGCATGTTCAGCAAACAACAGACTTGAATTGGACAATATTACAGATACAATCAACATTTCAACACAGCCTATATTGGTGCTACCCAGCCTGGTGCTATATCACAGTCGCCATCAAAATAATTTTTGGACATCTGACGAGGGCGGTGTTCACCTGAGGTCGTGTTTCCAACAATGGCATGCTGGAATAGATTCGAAGCTACATCCCTGCAAACACCTGCGATCATCTCCTCTTCCCTATGTTCAGAATGCAGTTTCCCGCTTCTTGCACACCGTCCACCCTCCCCAAAATGTTGCCTGACTGATACAGTTGGACTTCATTTGCTAATTTTCAAGTGCCGCACTGGACCGGCCCATGCGCGAAGCCTGGCGCCAAAAATCTGGATACAGATGAGAATGGCGTACGCCACGACGACAACCACGGCCTGCAGCCCAAAGCTCACAGCGTATCCTTGCTTCTCGGTCCATTCCTCAATAAAATAGGGGACGGAGAACCCTGCCCCGACACGAGCCATGTTGATGAGGGCTGACACCTCACCCGATGCTGACGGGTAACAATCCAAGGCAAAGGCGATCGTGGCCACCGAGGTCACCAACACTCCGAAGACGTCCATGCCCCAGCCAAAGAGTACACCCGCCACGTTGAGTTTATGCTGGAATGTCTCGCCCACGATGACAAGGCCTGGGACGATGAAGGCCAGGCCGATGTAGGTTGTCCAGAGTCGCACTTCGGGAACGAAATGTCCTTCATGGCGCTTGGCATAGAACTTGACGATGAAATCGTTGAAGAAATGGCCAAAGAGCTCGCCAAGTACGACGCCGACAATGGGAGCGAAGAAAACAAAGCCGACCGACACTGACGAGAGACCGTAGCCGCCATAGGCACTCGGTGTGGCCAGGAAAACGGCCGAGGAGAGAAAGAGACCGATCATCCACATGAAGACTGCAGCATAGAACAGCATGGTGAGCGTTATTACTGGCTTCAGAAAGACTGTGACGAGGCGGATGTATGAGCTCAATATGGTGGCGAAGTAGCCGGAGTGGTGCTTGATCTGCCAGACGCCAATGACTCTGAGCAGCCGGTTTCTTTGTCCCTTTCCACGACGAGGTTGTCGCTCGGTTGGAACTGAACGGTTGTAGTAGCTCTCATCACCAAAGAGGAGAATCATACAGAGTAAGAATCCCGACCACGCGATGGTACACCAGAAAATGGTATGCCAGTTGCCGGTCTTGCCAATGATGAAATTGGCAAACAGCGGAGACAAGAATGGCGAACAGAGATATATGGCATACCAAATCCCGATTTTCCGCGCGTGTTCATGGTAGAAGAAACAGTCCTCAACGAAAGCCAGGCCAATGGTTTGTCCGGTGCTCTGTGTGAGACCTTGAAGAATTCTCATGGCGTAGTGGACCGGGAAGTTGGGCGCCAGCACGACCCCGAGCGTGAAGAAAAAGCCCAGAACGCTCGACCAGAAGAGGACAGGAATTCTCCCCCAAGAGTTGAGTAGGGGCATCCAGATGATTCCGGAAACACCGCACATGACAGCGGCAAGACTGTTTGCATGGTTGACTTCGGTCGGTGACAATCCCCATTGCTCTGCTTGAAGAAAGATCAGGGGGACGCCTGCTCCGGCACCGAAATCTCCAGCGAACGATCCGAAGGCGACAAGGAGCAAGGCAGCATGCTTCTTGAAGGAGCTCCAGTTCAGCGGATCATCGGGGTCGTCAGTTGGTTGAGGGATCAAGATGGTCTGCGGCCGTTAGCTACTTTCAGCGGCAAAGAAGGGTCATCACCGACATGACCATCCTTAGCGAGTTTGAGATTCAAGTTGACATTCTTCTCACCAACGGATTTAATAGTCAAGAGAACTTCACCATTGTGCTGTTCAATCTGCAAAGGTCAGTGTAGGCTCTATGGTAGGCGATGGTTGTATATTACCTCATCGACATCATGTGTGACGGTTTCGAACTCTTGCGCTTCTGCGAGATGGGATTCTTTGGCTGCCATGACTGCTTTACACGAAGCTTGAGATGGGGAAGATGGGAAACAGAGAGCTGGTGCGAGGTGACTATGCTCCGAGGTCGAAGATGTGGGAAGGGTCTTGCGGAAGTATTTGAAGTAATCAGGGGGTTCAGAGCGTGTCTAATACCTTGGCTCTGTCCGGGTATCCATTGCCATCTCTCAAAACGGCGGACTAGACCATCGTGAATTAGAGCCCCAGATTATCCCTTTTTCTACCCCATCTCTCTTTCGACTCAGTTGCTGTGACTACCTGGGGATCGAAGCGGCACAGTAACTCCCCCATGGAGATCCCGGTCCATGAATCGAGTTCCCCGGAACTCTGAGAAGAATACTTGACCTGTCGCTTCAGATGAAACTGGTTTACTACCTCCACCCAAAGTGCTCTATGTAAGATAGAGGACCAAAGCTTGGGAGCTTTGTGCTGCAAGCCTGAAGTTCCGAACTGAGTCCGGGAAGTGGGAAGCAACATCCGTCGGTTGTGATCAATTGACCCGATGCATACAGGCCCCACATCGGAACCGCTGGGAGCTTCCAATTGATCGGGGCTTCGGCCACCAGCGATCTGGGGGGAACCATGTGTCATTGATGAAGTTACGAGCAGGTCCTCAAGATGGCCACTACCTCTAGCTATCTGGCTGTTTTCAGCACATCCGACTGATAGGAAATCGCTGAAGCAAGTTATTTTCTCTTCCGCCGGGCATGCCTTCACTCCCGCCCAGCACCAACACACGAGCGGTGCAGGTCTATGCTCTGGCCACTGGCACGTTAAACCACCCGGATCGCTGGCTCTTCGAAGATGGCGACGAAGACATCATGAAAGCCCGACACACCTACCCCGATTTCAGCTTCCTCATCCAGCATCACTCTGGCAAGAATGTCCTTTTTGACCTAGGCCTAGCGAAGGTGCGACAATCTCACCATTGGTTCATCAACACTCGCTGACTACTTAGCATAGGACTTCGATCTAGTCCCTGAACTGATCAGAAGCCTCTTCCATGTAATCCAACCGTCGGTGGCAGAAGATGCTGTCGACATTTTATCCCGAGGCCCCGTATCGCCATCGAGCATCAACACCGTTGTCTTCAGCCATCTCCATTTCGACCACATTGGCGACTGCACCAAATTCCCGCAGGCTGAAATGATCGCTGGTCCTGGAAGCAAAGCTGCCAATGGTGATGGGTGGCCGGTAAATCCGAAATCACCATTTTCTAGCGCACTGGTCAATCATCCCAAGTTCCACGAACTTAGTTTCGAGAATGAAAAGTGGTCGCCACTGGGGTCCTTCCATCGTGCGCACGACTTTTTTGGGGACGGCAGCTTCTACTTAATTGACACGCCCGGACACATGCCCGGACATCTAGGCGCTCTTGCGCTAACCGGTCCAGATGAGTGGGTGTTTATGGGGGGAGACTGCTGTCACCATCGCTCTGTACTGGTGGGGAGTCGGCCTATGAGTCTAACTTCAGGCCCAATGGGACGATGCTTCCATAGTGATCCGAAGACTGCCGGAGAAACGTTGGAAAAGATAAGACAAGTTGAAAAATTGGGTAAAGTCTTTGTTGCTCTAGCACACGACTCGTTCTTGGTCGATACAATGCCACTCTATCCGACTAGCTTGAACAGATGGTCTGAAAGTGCGTGGAGGAAGAGTCTACAGACCGTACTTAGCCAACATTATCAAGCTTAGATCGAATATCAATTTCGCTACTGCTTGCTTCCTGACTGCTTGCTTCCTGGCGTTCCTTTCGCGATAGTCGGTAGTCGGTAGTCGACAGTCTCATTTTTACGTCCTGAGCACTCAAAACGAATACATCATATTAGTCTGACATGAAATCGCATTGATATTTTCACCACTAGCGGCCAATAATCAACTTGCTCAACCACGTCCCAACGTCAACTCCCGACTGACGTAAGCTTAACCAAGAACTTCGCATCCCAAGGACCCGCAGCACCTCGATCCTTCTGCCTCATCATCTGCTCCGTCATACTCGGGTCGGTCTCAATGTCATAGAGCTGAAACAGACGCGTGAGCGTCAAGTACAATCCAATCTCTGCCAAATGTTTACCGATACAATTTCTCGGTCCAGTACCGAAAGGTTTCGCCATCGCCCTCATCTCCGCGGAGGATTGTAACCACCGCTCCGGTTGGAAATCAAAAGGATTAGGAAAAACAACAGGGTCGCGGTGGGTAGCATAAGATACAGTCGCGACGACAACGCCCTTAGGAATGAAATGGTCGCCGATTTTCTTACCAGGCGAGACTCGTGGGAAGCCCACATTGAATGGGCCCCAGAGTCTCAACGTCTCTTCGACGCATGCATTCAGGTATTCCTAGACAGCTTTGATCAGCGTGAATAAAAATCACAGCATTGATACACCCACTAGTTTCGATGCCTGTTCGTATGTCGGCGCCTTACTCCTGTCTGGGAATTCTCTACGAATTTCGTCGACCAATTTCTTCATGACATCAGGATTCCTGCCGCATTCCCAAAGCAGATATATAGACGTGATGGCAGTCGTATCACTGCCGGCAAGTAAGAAGATAATGGTGTTCTCGACTAAGTCTTCGAAGGATAGCTTGCTCCCTCCGGTCTCTTCATCTCGGGCGTCAATCAGGTTACGGAGAAAGGTACCCTTGGCAAAGCCGTCGCCTTTGGCCTCTACCTGTGTCTGGAAATCGCGGACGCTGTTCTGTACGAATGACACGAGCTTTTCCAGTCCACGGAAAGCTTGCTGAATGCTCGGAATCGGAAGGTATCTTATGGATGGGATGAATGACTGCACAGGAATGACGACAAAACTAGAAATTAAAACAGGATTAGTAATGCGCGAACCAACTGAGAAGGGCGTTGACTCACAAGCAATCCATATCATGGTGAGTGATCTCCCCGCGCCCCGACACCGAGTTGAAAGATTTTCCGAAGCTGAAGTAGCTCGATATATCGAGGAAATGGCACATCATCTTTCCAAAGATATCCGTCGCCTCTCCGGTTTTTGCGGCCGGCTTGAACACAATGTCATTCAGCTCCTCGACCTTTTGCTTAACAAGAGGTTCGTTCTTCAAGAGTGCATTGAGCGAGAATGCGTGAGAAAGAAGACGGCGCACTCGAGCGTGCTCTGTCTTATCCTTGATGTTGAGCACACTTTGAGCCCCGGTAGCGCTTAAGTGATCATAAAATACTGCTTCTTTCGGGCAGGAGTTCGAACTTTGTCCATAGATATCCACCCAGGACTTCATGTCCGAGAAGAAGAGATTGTTGGTAGAAACCCGCACAGGGCTCCCGTATTGTTTAAGCATGTCGTACTGCCAGTACAGCCGGGTCATCTTGAACATCGCCACCATGGGATAGATATCCGTGAACCTGCCGAGAAAAGGGCCAGGGTATTTCGCTAGGGGGTGAAACCATATCCTGTAGATGATGATGGGGAGTATGGAGAGTGCGTAGAGAGCTGGAATTGCCCATAATACCGTCCATGTATTCAGAGAGCGAAGTTCGTTCAGAACTGCAGAGGTCGCCGCCATGTTAGGCTCGATTGTTACAGAAAATTGTAGAAATGGTCTTTGTTTGGAATTTTTAGATACCTTGCGGGCTGGCCAAATTAGGCGGCTCTCTATGTAGGGAGGCTTCGTTAGCTTGCTGCAAAATTTAGCTAGGCTTCCAGGATACCGTAGCTTACTGGAGAGAGCCGGGGAAAGGAAATCCGTTGCCGGAGTGGATATATCCGGGGAAACGAGGCAGCTTTCCGGAATGCCTGAGAACCCGCGCCCCACCCAAAGGGGGACGTCAGATTGACGCGGAGAATCAGGGAAGCTGCAAGGAATAGCCGGCTCTAGCACACTCGGGGACCAGCTTTGATTGGTGATCTTGTTGGATGGAAAGATGCTTTGTATTTGGAACCCAGATTTCGCACGGTACGCAGCCCAGAGCAAAATCCTAGTGCTATCTCTTCACAGCGCCGTGCCCAGTACACTCAATCTCCTTGCAATTGGCACAGAATGCCAACCATACTCGATCAAACGGTTAGCCCGGTCGGCTTCGGCCTCATGGGTCTGACCAGGCCGGACGCTCCAATACCTCAGGAAGAAGCATTTGCGGCCATGAATGCTGCTGTCGAGAACGGCGCCAATTATTGGAATGGCGGAGAGTTCTACGGAGTGCCGGATCGCAACACCTTGCATCTGTTGAACGAATACTTCACCAAATACCCAGAAATGGCATCCAAAATTGTCCTCGCCATCAAAGGATCTCGCGTGCCAGGTACTCTGACTTTCGATGGTACCGAGAAAGGGGTTCGGCGATCGGTCGATGAATGCCTCCGGGTCTTGGATGGCAAGAAGAACCTGGACATCTTTGAATGTGCTCGAGTCGACCCGAATACCCCTATTGAGGAGACCATGAAGGCCCTGAGCCTCTTGGTCAAAGAGGGCAAAATTAAAGGCATCGGCCTCAGTGAAGTCAAGGAAGACACAATTCGCCGCGCAGTCAAAATCCATCCCATTGCTCAGGTGGAGGTAGAGCTGTCGCTGTGGTCCCCTGAAATTCTTTATAACGGCGTCGTTAAAACTTGCGCCGAGCTCGGTATTCCTATAATTGCATACGCACCGTTGAGCCGGGGTGGTCTTACAACCCAGCTGCTGGCAGAGAACGAAAATCTACCACCGCATCTTAGCAGGTATCCGAGGTTTCAGGGGGATGCACTTGTGGCCAACAGACAGCTCACAAAAGAGGTCCACGAAATGGCGAAGAAGAAGGGATGTACGGTGCCACAGATCGCTATAGGATGGGTTCGGGCGCAGAGTGAAAGAAATGGAAACGGAGTGATTATTCCCATTCCTGGTGCAGAAAAGCCCCAGTGGGTGGCAGAGAATTGTAAAGAGATCAAGCTATCTGAGGAGGACTTGCAGAAGATCGATCTGATCTTGGAACGCATCCCGATACAAGGGGGAAGATATGCTGAGGCCGAAGCTAAATTGAGCGAAGGGTAACGAGATATCTTGGAGAAACCCTCATACAACTAGCCAAGTCACATCAATAGTCGTTCACTACCTCATTCAACTTCTGTGCCCTTGTACTTCGAGTCACAGACTCAAGAGCGAGACGAAAAGAGGATTCTCAGGGCAGGTGCTACCACATAGCTCTTCCATCTAGAATACTCGGAGTACCCTTGCCTGATTTCAACTTGTCTCTACTACGTCTTCCATGCCCCAGTTTCTTCAGGTCTCGCGTTGATCGCGAAGATCTAGCATTGAAAGAAGCAAGATAACAGGCTACCGAATACCCTTGGGCGGTCATCAAACAAGAGACTATTAATCACTATGTAGACTCAATGGGCAATAATTCAGCCAAGTGGTTTATAGAGAATGATACCTCTGCATGACTCAACCCACCGTGTAATTTGAGCGGTAATGAGATATCTGACTTAAGAGTCCACCGGCTTGCAAGTATGTTTTGCCGCGCGCTGTCCTCAAGCCTCTTCAGCCGTCGGCTTTGCCGCTTTGGCACCAGTATTTGTACGACTCTACCTCCGGCAATCGACCACGCACATACATCTCCACATAAGGGTATCATCGACTTGGGTTTCCCTGATCTTCACATACATACAAAGAGAACCAAAATGTCTTGGAAGAGGTTGATACGATTTGAGGACGAGGCCGGACAAAAGGCATTTGGGGAGCCCATCGTCGACACTGCAGATGATGTGATGACGCTTCTTGAAAAAGGAGAGCTGTCGGTAAAAGTCTTCACAGGTGATGATCCATTTGAATTACAGCCTACGACCGGAGAGACAAAAGTCAGGGAACTACTGCCTCTTTTGTATCCCAGCGACGTCCCCATAGTGAAATGTATCGGGTTGAATTATACGGAGCACAGTATGTCCCTGAATCTCTGAGAGTCGCAGTCTCCGGTATGAACTAAGAAATTCGCAGTCAAGGAAGCTGGTCGTACACCTCCGCCGTACCCGTCGTTCTTCATTAAGCCCAGTTCCTCGGTTGCCAGCCATAACGAAGACGTTCCTATTCCTAAGATTTGCCAGAACGACCAACTCGACTGGGAAGGCGAGCTGAGTATAGTGATTGGGAAAAGTGGAAAGGACATTCTGAAAGATGAAGCACTTAGCTACATTGCCGGCTACGTGGTGTCGAATGACGTTTCTGCACGCAAATGGCAGCGAGATCCAGCATATGCAGGAGGCGTTCCGCAGTGGTGCTTCAGCAAGGGATTTGACAAGTGGGCCCCGTTGGGCTCGGTATTGGTGTCCCCGCAGGTCGTAGGCAAAGCGGACAATCTGCGCATCCAGACACTGGTGAATGGTCAAACAATGCAGGACTCGTATACATCAGATCTGCGATTCGGGGTTGAAGAGATCATTGCCTTCATCAGCCAGGGTACAACATTGGAAAAGGGAACAGTTGTCATGACAGGAACTCCTTCGGGAGTAGGAATGGGTCGAAAACCTCCAGTATACCTCCAGGATGGGCAAGAAGTTGAGGTGAGAATCGAGCAGTTGGGTGAAGTGAAAAATCGAATGCGATTCGAATAGACCGATTCGGAATGCATGGAAAACAATCTATTTTTCTAGCAGTCACTGAATGTTCTTTGAATCTGTCCCATTGTGAATCATACGCTCCCCAAATAGCACTCTATCCGGCCGAAATTTCAGCAATCTATTACATTACATCAGCCATTCCTGCCGTGAACGGGAGTCTTGATTTTCCACTCACCCGTCCTCAATCAAAGAAACCCGCACGATTCGATACACATCTCCATGTCTCATAGGAATCGTCCACAAAGTACATCCACAGGTACGGCAAAAGATCTTGTGTTTGGGATAACCGCTTTGTGTATCCGTGAGAACAAAATGTGTGAGTAAATCCTCGCCATCCTTTACGCTAACCTGGCTTTTGTCGTATTTCGCAACCTGTCAAGATAATTAGTCTTATGGTGATGAAGTCGCGGGGCATTGGTCGGAAGTTCTATTTACAATTTGAAAAGGGCCACCGGCATTTTTCTGACAATGTTCGCAGTAGCACTGCATCACAGCTTCAGGTGAGCCGGATATTTCGAATGTGACGCCGCCACAGAGGCAGGCTCCAAGAGCTTCAACCATGATTCTGTAAAGGGTGGGGAAGTAGATACTCAATAAAGGGCTTCAGACTGTAAAAACGTCACATGTGAAGATGGTTGCTGTTCTTGAAGTCCTCAACTCTTCTTCAGGTCGCCGAATGTAGACTGCACGGAAGGCGCCTCTTTTCCGCGGCTCCTAGTTCCAAGAGCCGGCCGTCAACCCCCCGGGCATGATTGCTCCCGAAAGCCAGGCGGAACGAAGAATAAACGGATAATGCACAGTGCGATCGCGACATATCCGCTTGCCCAGATTCTCAACTTCCAACAGTTCTGGTGAAGGCCATCTCTATAACGAACCAGCACGATGTCAAAGTCGATTGGACTCACCTACACCAATGACACCCACTCCAACCCAACTGAAACGGCAGAAATGGAAGCATTCTACCAAACGTTGCCCGCGAAAAACATCGAACCACTATGGCTGAAGCTCGACAAGTTCGTGCCTCCTTCCCCAAATCCAGCGTCTACACCCGCCATCTGGCGATTCAATGAAATTCTTCCATCCTTGATGGAAGCCGGACGCATTGTACCCGTCGAGCAAGCGGAGCGGCGAGTTCTCATGCTCGTCAATCCAAGCATGAGTGCACCCCACACTACGGACACCATCTACGGCGGGCTTCAACTTGTTCTTCCGGGCGAGATTGCCCCGGCTCACCGGCACTCGGCGTTCGCGTTGCGCTTCATTATCGAGAGCACCAGAGGATACACTGCTGTCGAAGGTGAGAAGGTCATGCTGGAGAGAGGAGATATCATTCTCACCCCCAGTTGGCAATGGCATGACCACGGTAATGAAGGTGATGATCCGGTCATCTGGCTCGATGGTCTCGATTTGCCGCTCTTTGGCACTTTGAAGTTGAACTTCGGAAATGGCTATCCTGACCCGAGGTATCCGAGTCAACTCGTCGATGAATGTACTTCTAAGTTTCCCTGGAAGCCGGTGGAGAAAGCATTAAGGGCGATGGGCGGAGAATATGCGCGCTACGATTACAAGCATGCGGACGGAGCGCATCTGTCATTGACACTCTCTGTACAAGCCGAGCGACTTGCACCAGGCGGTTCATCGCCAGAAAGCCAGGAGACGGCATCGTTCATGTACCATGTCGTAGACGGAGATGGGGTATCTACGATACAGGTGCCTGGAGAGACGACATCGCGCAAGATTGAGTGGACTACCAAGGATACATTCGCAGTCCCAGCGTGGAGCAAGGTTACGCACACGAACCTCTCGCAAGACGCAAAGGAGACGTTCCTCGTGGCTATCAATGACCGTCCCATGGTCGAGTCTCTAGGCTTAATGAGGAATGCAGCGACATTTACTGGTCGAGTCGATTAGGCGGGAGAATGCCGGACAGCGGTGGATTTGTAGCATGTATTTCTCGATGAACTTGGAATGCAAGCTACTCTTCAACGTATTTGTACAGCCCTGCCGCTTCCACCTCTCGGAGCCACAACCCCCAAGCTCTCCCCCAACCGAATCGCGTCATTTCCAGGGTGCTTTCAAATTCTTCTTCCCGTAGGTATTGGATTTCCGAGCCTGGCTTACCACAAGATGCTGCGAGGCCAAGACTTGCCGTCAGAATTGCAGCGTTCTCTTTCGTGTAAATGGCTCGATAAATGGCCTCTTGGGGACTCGAACCTACGATCGTGCACCCGTGGCCACGCATGAGCACCGCCGGATATTCCGGTGATGCACCCAGCACGGACTTGCATCCGGACTCCGATAGATAGTTAGCAAGATCCTTTCCAAGTCTAACATTTCGGATCAGAAGGTCGCGAACGTCGTCCGAGACATAGTGCCTGGAGATGTCAAAGGTCGGCACACCCTTGCCTGAAGTATACCCACCCGTCAATTTGTTGCCGAACGAACCCAGATAGACCAATTGACTTACCTAGAAACCCGGCCATGTGAATACAAGGTCGAAGAGGAACAGACGTGTTTGCGAAGGGAATTATCTCGGATGCGTGGCTGTGAACCACCCCATTGACCGTTGGGAATCGCTTATAAATCTCGCTGTGAATGAAGCGCTCGATGTAGCCACGCGGAGCATCTGGGTCGACGGAAGAAGCGTCTAGAACGCGATATTGGACCAAGTCCTTGTGTGAGACCACGTTCGCTGGAGCCAAGTTGCAGGGCATAATGAAGATGTCTGGGTCGGTTGGGTGGCGGGCAGAAACATGGCCATAAGCATCGAGGACGCTGTTTTCCGCCTTGGATATCAGTACCGCTCGGCCAGACAGATTCGACGCTTGTCGGGAGTTCCTCACCCGTTCAAATGCAACATATGACTGCCCACGATGCAGGTGTGGTATGTGCTTCGTAGTCGATCCTCTTCAGAATTTGTCGATAGATTCGACTGGCTAGCCATTGCGCCTTGTGGTATATCGGTAAAGGGGGGGCAGGGTTGGTGACGAACTTTGAGAGCTGTGCTGCAGTCGATGGCAACTTAATATTGAGATGCTTACCAAGTAGTGAAGTACTAAGTAGCTCTATGTGCATGCGACCAGTCGAAACCCTACATATTTGTACAAACGCCGAGGATAGGGCATCTAGGCTGGTGGATGCGCCGAGTAGCGCTCGCTCGATGCCTGAACTGCCTGGAGCCGGCTCATGCGCCGATTCCGGTCCTACGTCGAAACTCAGGTCAAACAACCCATTATTTGCTCTCCTCTCAAGATCATATAATCTACGAAAATGAATAGGAATCGCAAGGACAACGCGTTGGACCGAAGGCAATGAGTTCAGTCATCCATTTCGACGTGATCCTTGTTACTAGGGAAACTTCTCTTTGACCAATTCTTCAGACAATATCCACAGCCTCTCCGCATTTTCACTCGACACAGCTCGAGCATTTGCTCCATCACTGATTTGGCAGTCGACCAGGTAAGCTCCATGATTTTCTTTACCGTCCTTGGACACTGGCAATCCCAGTCCGGGATCTGTGGCAGCCACCAGACTGGTGGCGGCTCCTGCACCCTGTGTTTTCATATGCACCGCACCGCTCTTCGCCCACGACTGTAGCGCACTGGCGGCTTCTGAAGAGAAGTGCCGAGTTAGTTCGGTTCTGATCACTCCTGGATTGACAGCTAGACTTAAGACCCCGTGCTTGTTATAGTGGCGTTGGTTAAACCCGATTCCAAACAAGACATTGGCCACCTTGCTCTGGTTATACCCCTCACGAGGGAAGTAAGACTTCTCTTCCGGGTCTATCGCGCCCCAATTCTCAAGCTCCCTATACACCGGTTGTTCATCCTCCGGCAGATTTTTATTAACCTGGTCGAAGTTAATGTCGCTAAACCGGACCCCTGCCGATAGAGCAGAAGATGAGGCCACATTGACCACTCGTGTCGTGCCTTTTGACTTACCCTCCGAAGCCTTGACAAGCTTAGGTAGGATTAAGTTTGTGAACAGAAAGTGGCCGATGTGATTGGTGGCGAAGTGCATTTCAATCCCATCCTCACTGAGTGTCCGCTCCGGGATGAGCATTACACCGGCACTATTCACCAGGATATCAATAGCGGGAATGTCTTCCATGGCGAGCACCTCAGCAGCAGCCTGACGGACGGATTTTTGACTGGAGAGGTCTAACTTGAGACCACGATAGTCTATGTTAGGATATGCCCTTTGGAGGGCGGCAATGCTTTCTTGAATCTTGGTCGTGGAACGGCCTGTGATGATGAGGTGGGCAGGAGATTGAGAAGCCTGGCGGACAGAGTTAACTTGGAGCATAGATAGTGGCTATTCAAGGGGTGATTTCTTACAAATGCCTGTGAAGTTGTAAATCCAATACCTTCGCGGTTGACTCCTGTGACTATGATGCTTCTGCCACGGATCGATTCAGGGAAGGCTTTTGCCACTTCCAAGCTGTCTGTGTCTGCATGGAATTCAGAGTAGCTAGTTGCAGTCATTTTGCTCAAAGTTTTTTTAGCCCAGATCAAGCGAAGGACACTCAGACGGCATACAAAATTGATTCGGGGACAAAGGTTGATATCCAGTCGCCTTAACGAGTACATAAGTAAGTAGTAGCGTGGATGTTTATGCGTTCGTGCCCTCCATTTGGCATTCGCTGCGGGCTCGGAATGCCCGACGCAAAATCCGACGGCACTCTGCTCCGACATCCGATCGCTACACTCATAGCTACTAGTACTGTTGCGCTCGATAACTCGTGAATTTTGAGTTCGGTAACGGGCAAGTCAAGGATGTAGGGTCGACGGGGCCAAGTGATGCCTGGCTACGGAGGTACGTGGCGAGGTGGCTACAACGTAGGCAGTAACAGGTATCTAGGCTTGGTGGATCACGTGAGGTCACGTGTACCATCGCTGCTCCATGGGGATCGCGCGAACCGAAGGAGGGCCATAGGGCGGCGTCAGCGTTCTCCCTGAACAGGCTAAGTCACGAGCAAGCCTTGGCGTTCGTCAGGCGCAGCCTCGCCTTCCAGCTTGCGTCAAGTTGCATGTGCACTGGTTCATCACCAGTGTATCCAGATAAGCTCGCTACCTCCACCGTGTCCGCCGTCTTGCCCCGTTTCAACATTCGCTGGTTACCCGTTCCAATACACCAGCGGCGCAGCGGCGCTTTATCGACATCATGTCCGCAGGTGCAGGGGTACGAACTCCCCAAGACGCAGAGATAGAGGTACTGACGTTCTGAACAGCGAGAGCCCGTGTTTCCTACACGACAAGCCCTGGGTCAAATGAACAGCAAGTTGAAGGGCGCACAGACTGGCCACAGCTTGCTGAAAAGAAAGAGTGAGGCTTTGACAAAGTACGTCTCCTGGATCTTCGTAGCTTTACTCTGCTAACCTACTATCCAACAGACGATTCCGAGGTGTGCATGCCATATCCGACGCTCTTTTCTCCCCACATACTCACCCTACATAGAGATTTTGAAGCGAATTGACGAGGCGAAACGGAAAATGGGCAGAGTCATGCAGATTGCGGCTTTCTCTCTGGCCGAAGTGTCATATGCAGTTGGCGGAGACATTGGTTACCAGATCCAAGAATCGGTCAAAAGTGCACGGTTCAGAATCAAGACGAAGCAGGAGAACGTGTCTGGTGTTATCCTACCCCAATTCGAAGGCTACACGAAGGAGGAGATCAACGACTTCGGCTTGACTGGTCTAGGAAAGGGAGGCCAACAAGTGCAGAGGTGTCGAGAAACATACAGCCGGGCAGTTGAGGCGCTGGTTGAGCTTGCCAGCTTACAGACGGCCTTTGTGATTCTGGACGAAGTTATCAAGGTTGTCAACCGGAGAGGTATGTATCTTCCACCCTTTCAATGCGTGTCCAAGAGCTGAGCCACGCAGTAAATGCGATTGAACATGTCATCATCCCGCGAACAGAAAACACCATCAAATGTAAGTCACGTAATGTCAGCACGAATCTTTAGTCACTGACCAGAGCCTAGACATCAACTCGGAACTTGACGAACTCGACCGAGAGGAATTCTATAGATTGAAGAAAGTATCGGGAAAGAAGCAACGAGATCAAGCGGTGGCCGACGCCGAAATGAAAGTACGACGGGAGAAAGAAGAGGCTAGCGGTGGTGGCGCAGAAAGTGAGGTTGAGACTCAAGATGTGCTGGGCGAACATGAGGACGACGATGTTATCTTTTAATGCCAGTGTAAGTGTATTCGCTATTCCGTACCTGTTGCCTCAACGCCACCGTCCCGCTATGGATGCATGGGTATATCAGGGTGTTATGCCTCCATCCAGCAACAGCAGTAACTCCAAAGCGAAGAAGACAAGTTTTTCCATCATGAGCCTCCCACCAGCCACCTGGATTTGTTCATGCTCGTTGATACGTGACTCTTATTCCCTTGCCCTCATCTCCGAGCTGCATGCCCGCTGTGGCCTCTTTCGCACTGATGGCGCCGCCCTCGGCCTCGTATTCCACAAATGCAATCCCCTTGCGGCCAGGGACCATCCTGACTTCCTTGAACCCTTCGAACCGGCTGAAAATTCTCGACAGGCCATCAGCATCGTAGCTGTCGGGTAGATCCCTGAGGAACAGAATCTTGTTGGGCGGCAGGTATTCGTCGGGGATGATAGCCGCGTTGTTTGTGCCCGAGGCCTTGAGACCCGCGCCCTTGACTGCCTTGACTGGCCGCGCAGTCAGCCCACCAGCAGCAGCCGCCGCCGTATCTTGCGCACCAGGCACAGGGGCGGGCCTCTTCAGCTTCTGCTGCGTCGCCTCGAGGGCTTGTTTCCTCTCTTTTTCCGCGAGGCGGGCACGCTTCCACTTCTCGAGGCCTGGTTCGCCATCCTCCCTCAGCACGGTGGCGTCGGACCGCGTGCGCGCAAAGTCCAACTGCATGGGCTTGTCAAACAACTCGAAGCCATTGACTTCTTCGATCGCCTGGGCAGCATCGTCGGCCGAGTCGAAGACGATGAACGCTTGTCCTTTGGCTTTGAGGTTGGTCTTTGCGATGATTTCAATGATGTTGCCGTATTCGGAGAAGACTTCGCTCAGGGCTTCTTTGAGCTGTTCGACCTTTATGCGCTCTTCCAGGTTCTTTACATAGACTCTAGAGACATTGGGTCAGTTTTGTTGGCCGAGTGCCGCGGGGGAGTTTGGAGGGGGTTTGTTTCTTGAGCGTACGTTGAGGATGGGCCATTCTGCATTGCAGTCGCCATGGTGGATGGATCGCTATCTTTGCGACAATATTGTTTGGTATTGTGGGGTGTCAACAGCCATCCGAGAAGATCGGGTATTGTGCAGTTGTGTCTTGCGTCCCTCACAAGCCCAAGTCTGCACCCGCCGCAGTCACTCCAAGAGGAAGGTATGCCGAAAACAAAATGTTCATACTATCTCAGCACGTGATTTCCCAAATAGGCAGCTCCTGCAATAGGACCATTTCGGAATACTGGAATACTTCAACATATCTTCAACATTCACGACACAGGCTTCATTCCCAAGTCATACTTTTATGTTCTACTGGGCACGAGGTTTCTTCCTTCATCCTCTTTTAATCTCGTTGATTTCTGTTTGAACAGGTCATTTGGGAAACCGGATGCTCATTATGGAAAACCCAGTCTGGAGACCGAGGTGCTTGATAAGTTTATGTTCTCCTTTCCCCATTCACAAAGCCTTCCTACCTTCCTTGTGCTGTGGTGACTAGATCTGTTGGAGCGGACGATGACATGAGATACTAGTTAAGTAGAGAAATTCCCGTGCCAAATTTTGTTTCCCAACGATTTTCTTATTCAAGATTGAAATCAACCACAATTCGTCTAGATGGGTTTCTCATTAGCATAGCACAAACCTCTAACCCAAGTTAAGGATATACATGCCCTGCCACCTGTCCGCTTTTGAGTTTCATCACACTCTCGTTAAATTTACCCAGTCCAACCACAGTAGGCTCAAGGTGTAGTTTACCTTAATTAGAAAACCATCAGTCGTGCTATGCCGAATACTGATAATGAGCCGTTATGTCAGGGTGAGGGCACTTACCACGCTGAGCAAAGTCCAAAGTTTCACGAATGTTCCCCAGGGAACTAACGAGCGTTCCCTCGACCTTTTGATTTCGAAATATAAGCCTCGACGGGTCCAAGTCGACATGGTATTTCCCAGAAGGAGGGAGACCGATGCTGCCATGCTGTTATATATACGGCGATGCTTCATCTGGTTCAAGCATGTTACGTACCACATGACCTTTGCTCCAGCCCGCGACCCGAGGTAGTCCATTGATATCGGATATGCTTGAACAGCTGCATTTCATCAGTAATATTTCTGGCATGATGATCTTAGCAATCTCACCAGTGACAAAAACTGCATGAGCGCCACCGCATGTCAACTTGACAACCTCTGCGGCGGGATCAGAAACTTCCTTAAAGTCGATAAATTGTTCAGCCCCAGATTTCTGTGCTAGCGCAGCTCTTTCAGCTCCTGTATCGACCACGATTGATCTCAAACCCATGGCATGCGCTAACTGGACACCTTGAATACCGACACCGCCTCCACCGCCCGGAAAGCAAGCCCACTGACCAGGCCTTAAGCCAGATTCTTTCAACGAAGTGTATATTGTCGAGGCAGAGCACATGATTGGTCCAGCAACGTAGTCGCTGACACCGTCTGGGATGATGATTGTGTACCTTGCAGGACTAACAACGTATTGTTTATAGGATCCTGGGAGTGCTTTGTTAGCAAGAAAGGTACCACTGATTCAACATTATCGTTGGCCTCCTTCACCAGGAGACTCACCTTCAGCGGCGAGCCCGGTAAATATCGCTTCGGTACAATAGGTTTCGTTTCCGGACTGACAGGATTCACAGGTGTGGCAGACGTCGAGGATGGGCTTGTGTCCTGCTCGTTGACCAACCTTCAGATTCTTGACATTAGAGCCCACTTTCACGATGACACCAGCCCCCTCATGACCCGCGCAACGCGTTCCAAACTCAGACATAAGAGGGACGTTCCAGTCGTTCATCATGTAGTGGATATCACTCAAGCAAAGCCCCGTGGCGTTCAACCTGATTAGCACATCATCTGGGCCTAAAGTGATAACCAAAGAGGCCCTGTTAGCTGACGTACCAAGTATTGGGCTGCATGTCAAACGGCAAATGACTGAGAAAGTAGCTGTACGGACCAGGTTCAGGCACCGGGACCTTCTGAACTTCAACAGAAAAGTTCGGGCCTTCGTTGACAACAACACCTCCCCAACATTCCGAGGGAATGTCGATAGTAGTGGCTGCATCCATCTGGCTCGGATTTTCCACGGGGTTTTCTTAAAGATTGATAAAAGAAAAATTGGTTTCAATGATGCAGCGGCGATTTTGTTCCACCAGATAAGTCCAAGCCCCGGCCTGCAATGATTTCTATCGCCAAGTACCAGAATAGACTGCCCCGGACTTCCGATCTAGATCTGGGGGTGTAGTATATTGACACGGGCCGAAAGCCGTGCTGTGCCGAACCAGGGACCTTGACGCCCAAATAGGAATACGGTCACAACTGGAGAGACTCACATGGCATCTGACCAATTGAAGAAGATTGAAAAGTTACCAACATTACCGTATTCGCTCGCTTGAGAAGAACTTCGGTCTAACATACATAGGAGAGAATCTTGCCATCACGGAGCTCTAAAACATGTCTGTATTTTAAAAACAGAATCTTCACTTTCTCCACTTAATTCCGGGAAACTCGCGAGGCCATCTAACGCTAACGCTACAGACCACGACGGCGGAGAAATTGAGATATGAAGAAGCGTGACGACATTACCACGCCCTTCAGGAATAACCCCAGTTTTGGTGTGACCGGGACAGTGGCACTCTCCGGAGTTCTGGCGCTGCTAGCGAGGACCTTGAACCACCCCACTATCAAAGTTGACCAACATAAATTTCAGGTTGCTCGGTAGGAGACTACCAATGTTCGCCTTCCCACACTACTATTATCATCTCCACCTTTCCCCCTCACGTTTGCCTCTCCTGCCTCTCTTAGCCCCGTGCAATCCTTGCCAAGGCTTCAAAGATATCTTCCATTCCCGAAAGCCGGTGCAGATGTTAGTTATTGGATATCACAGCAACCAACCGATCCAGTCCACTTTTTGAATCACTAACCACGCCACTCCTTAGTGAAAAATGCAGAACAATGAGAGCTTGTCTCCGAAAGTGACAACGGAAGACGACGACGATAGCTCCCGGCCAGCGAAACGCGCTCGGCAAGCATGTCTCAATTGCAGGTTTGTCTACTCATCGGAGTTCCTCTTGCTTTCCCAGCTCACGAAACAACGTAGACGGAAAAAAGTGCGATGCTCTGGGGAACGTCCTGTGTGCGCATACTGTTCACGACTGTGTCAGAATTGCTCATACGCCGACGAAACGAATCCGGTCCTGTTCGACCCTTCTCCTGGCCAGTCGAAGCAATCTGAACCTTCAACACTATCTGTCTTGGTCGGTCTCACGCCCAAGTCCATTCAGGAACTCTCTCTGATTTCAATTGCAGACTGTAATACCAAAACTGGTCTCAATCGAACAGCGTTTAGATTCCCTTGAGTCGAGCATACAAAGGTGAAGACTTTTACAATGTGTTTGCCTTCTTACTTTTATTCGCTAATGCAATTATTCATTAGTCTTGTATCCGCCATTGCGAAAGGAAGTGGCCCAGCATTGGAAGATAAAAACAATGCAAGTAGTGAGACTCGCATTCTGCACGGGTCCCAGGCAGATGATCCGCAACTATCCGTCGCCTTGGGTTCGCATGCGAAAAACTTGCGACCAACCTCTTCAATCGGATTAGGAGGTGACCTTTCATTTCCGAATCACGTTCTACTCTCTGCGGCCGACCTTTATTTCCGATATTGCCACAATCAACCCTATTCCTTGTTCCACGAGGCAAGTTTCCGGAAGCGATTGGCTAACGGGTCAGTACCGGGATATCTATGTCTTGCATTCTTGGCAAGCGCTCGCCGCTATTCATCATTGGGATATCACCAAGCTCAGGATGTCGAAGGGGTGACAGCATATGCCGTTGAAGCTTGGAATCAAATTAGTCTGCCTTGGACCACGGAAGTCAGTAAAGAAGCCGCGGTCTCACTCGTGCAAGCTATTCTTCTCCTCTCGGTAATTGACTATACAGGTATTTCTTCTGATAACTCCGCTTGATTTAGTTGAAAGTGCTAATGCTATTCAGACGGAAGATGTGCAGCCGCCTGGATTAAACTTGGACTCGGTATTCGGATTGCGCAATATTACCGTTTGAATATCGAGCCAGAGCAATCTCTGGAACCTTGTGAAAGAGAAGAGCGCAAGAGGGTTTTCTGGTCGCTGTACCTGCTTGATAAGCTTATCTCTTGTGGCAGAGACAGAACCGCAGCTATACTAGACGAAGACTGCAGAATGCAGCTGCCAGCAGACGATCGGTCTTTCAGAGAGGGTTTAGAGTCCAACTCTCCACCGTTGGAGGCGCTCATTGGCGACTCCCCAACCATCACAACATTAGCAACCCCGAGTCATTTTGCTCTGATCGTGTTAATGGCATCGACGCTCAACCGGGTGGCACGATATGCCCTTCAGGACCATGAGTACCATCGACATATTGTCCCATGGGCCTCCACATCTCAATACGCTTCGCTTGATTCCACTTTGCTGCAATTGGAGCTCAACTTCGGCATGGGAGAACCACTGGGACGCTCATTAAAACAAATATGCATGACGGACGGATCAATGGATCAGCAGATTGCAGGCCCATTGGTGTATGCTCGCTCTCTCTTCCATCTGTCAGGATGCCTTCTGCACCATCCTTTCCTCCTCCAGCAACGTATAGCAAAGATTCCAACCAAGGTGCCGCCGAGCTTCCGGGCCAGAGCCTGGAAATCTTGCAGAGCGAATGCGAAAGCTTTAACCATGTTGCAAGACGTGAAGGACTACGGCTGTGTAACGTTATCTTCATTTTACAGCTACTGTACCATGGTCGCTGGTTCAATACACTCACTGTTCACACATGACGACGACGAAGGGGTGCGGAAAGAATCAACTCAGCATTATAACTCATGTTTACGCTTCCTACATGAACTGTCCTATTATTGGAAAAGCGCCTCAAGAATGGTTTGTCTACTGTGCCGTCCTCTGAGCTGTGCATGTTTACTAACCAATGTCTAGGCTATACGATTGGAAAGACTCCACAATCACAGCGTTACGTACAGACAGGTACTGGATGCAAAGAAGGAAACAAGCGGAAATCCTCAGCCGAAGTCGGCTGAGCTCTGGGAGAGCGTTGATAATTGGGCCTTGTGCACTCCAAGTCGTCCCGGGAGTCCCAAGCCTCGAGAATTAGCATCGTCTACCCATTCTCAGTCGACCTCTCCCATGAATATCTTCGATTTGTCAACTTTTGGGTTGTTTGAAAACTTTGCAGAGGGGTTTAATAGCATGCCGTCTTTTGAAAACTTTTTCGACATGAATGCCGCTCACAGCGGTGTCGATACTACCTTCCTTCAAGATTTGCAGCGTTAGAGATATCTGGAAAGAGAATGAGTTAAACTCTGAGACGAAGCTTAGTCCACCCATAATAAGAGACATGCCATTCAATATCAAACTTAGCGCAGCTCTATATATCTTAAAATGTACCAGTTGCTTCTGACGTTGTGAACCCCACTACGGAGTAGGTTGGATACTAATAACTCTGGCACGAACTCACTAGTTTCACGAACAATCTATGAATAATGAATACATGTACCATCCAGGCATTGCGATGCTAGTACAGACCCATCCGTCTGGTTGACTGATTCCGAATGGACGGCCTCCTCGGGGGCGCGGGCCGCATGTACGCGGGATTTGGAGAATGACCCGGAATGGGCAAGTTCACGTCGAGCAGATTGATATCTTGAAAGACCGCAGGGAACTGCACTTTCTTTGGGTGCTCCGTTCGACAAGGCCAGACATTGAAGTCCTTTCTCCCTACATCCCTCCGCGCTATCACTATTTCTGACTTCAACCATGGTTTACTTTGGTGCAGAATTGGACGCGCTCCCGAACAAACTCTTCATCAACAATGAGGTGATTACACTGTCCTTGCATGCCGCCTTCATTCGATACTAATCGTTTCAACAGTTTGTGGCCGCTAAGGGAGATAAGAAGTGAGATTCAACAGAGCAATAGCAAGACTCGTGAGGAGCTGATTGACTCTGGTCCTAGGCTGACTCTGATTGACCCTGTCACTGAGTCCATCGTCTCGAATGACGTGCCTATTGCAAACGAGGACGACGTCGAGGCAGCTGTGTTGGCGGCAGAACAAGCATTCCCCGTCTGGAGAAAGCTACATCCTCGTGAACGTCAGAGGATTCTCCTCAAGTTTGCGGAACTGATGAGAAAGAACTCATTTCGACTATCCGAATTGACTCGCGTCACCCTCGGTTCGCCGTATGCAACATTTGGCCAATTCGAAGTCGCGCTTGGTGCTGATTGCTTCGAATACTTCGCCGGATGGGTTGACAAATTCGCCGGCGAGTCGTTTCCACAAGATGATGGCATACTGAAAATAGTCCGAAACGAGCCTCTTGGGGTGACAGCTGGGATCTGCCCATGGAACTCTCCGTGTGCAACAATTGGCTTGAAAGCAGCGGCAGCCCTTGCTACGAGCAATTGCTTCATCCTCAAGCCATCCGAGAAAACTCCTTTTGCCGCACTCGCGCTGGGCGAGCTCATCAAAGAGGCCGGGTTTCCGCCTGGAGTGTTCCAGGTTCTGAGCGGCGATGCATCGACTGGAGCCATAATTTCAAGCCATATGAGAATCAAGAAGGTTAGTTTTACAGGGTCTGTCGGCACTGGCAAAAAGATCCTGGAAATGGCGGCAAAAAGCAATCTCAAACGAGTTACACTAGAATTGGGAGGAAAGTCACCTGCCATTGTGTTCGACGATGCTGATATCGCGAACGCTGTCCATTGGTGCGCAAGCTCTATCGTCGCAAATACTGGACAGGTTTGCTTTGCCGCGTCCAGGGTTTACGTCCAGGAAGGAGTCTATGACCAATTCATCGAGGAGTATAAAAAGGAGATTGCCAGCAAATCAATTGTAACAGGCGATCCTAAGGATCCGTCCATGGAGGTTGGGCCATTGGTAGATGCTTCCCAATTCCATCGTGTTCTTGGCTTCATCGAGAGGGGTCAGAAAGGCCAAGGAACACTTGCAGTCGGAGGCAAGAGACTGGGCAGGGAGGTAGGTAGTACTCCAACTATTTGAAGACAGGGCTGACTGAGTTCTAAGGGGTATTTCATCGAACCAACGGTCTTCACAGATGTGGACACGAGCTCCGAGATTCACAACGACGAGATTTTCGGTCCCGTGGCGGTCGTGAACAAGTTCAAAGACGAGGAAGAGATCGTGCGATTGGCGAACGATACGAAATATGGCTTGATGGCTGGTGTTTTCACTGAGAACATCACGAGAGCTCTACGGGTGTCCTCTGAGCTGGACTCGGGAATGGTGGGGGTGAATTGTGTGAGCATGCTGTCAGTTCAAGCTCCTTTTGGAGGCTCAAAAGAATCTGGCATTGGTCGGGAATGTGGAATGGCAGCTCTACGTTCTTTCACTGAGCCAAAGACGATCATGATCAACATGTCGTATGGAGAACATAAAAGATGAGATCTGCTAGGCAGTTGGTAGTTAATTTGGTGAATGATGTCTGCAATGTTTCATTTTCTCGCCCCATTCTTGATATGCACAGGTTCCATTGGAGCCGATATTCAGGCGTGCGTAAATAGACACCGGACCAGGAGGTGATTGTAGTGCTATGTCGGCTAATAGTGCTATTATTCATGTCACATACTGTAGTAGCGATAGGACAAGACTGTCTCATGTGCCCTTGGAAACGTGGTTTGGGGATCTCGGGCCGGAAGTTGGCGGTAACAAAACATAACCCCAAGTTCCATTGCCCAGGACGATAGTCAGCCATGGAGAGAATTGAACTTTTCCATCCACTTGAGAAATTGCCGTCCCTTGCAAAGGTCTTGCCGGTTGAACTGCGTGCTGAATATGACCCGGTCTCCTGACAATATTCGCAATGGGGTAAAACACGGCCACATACGGCCACACGGCCCGAACGAGATTCAACAGCGCTCTTTGCCCCGAGTCCACTCGCCCCGCAACCCCGGGCTCGAGGTTGAGTATCTTTCCCACACACACATGATATATTTGAAGTTCCCCGGACGGGGAATTTTCTTCTTCATATTTCGTCGCCTTATCTTTTGGAACCTCAGATTCAAGCTCTTGCCTGCGGACCTTTCTGATTTTCCACCCTAATTTCAGTCTGTATTGAATAGAAAATTTCCAAGATGTTTGAAGAACGGATTCAAGGTCGCCTCCTCTACAGGCTTATGAGTCTAAGCTGTGCCATGGTAATGAACCCTGGATCACTCTTGCCCATGGCTCTGCCACGAGGTTGAACTTGTGACTAATCACATGTGCCGACACATAGGCCTTTTCCATGTTTGGGTACGACGCCGGAGTCTTAGGTGGTGTCCAAAACACAGAGCCATTCCTCGAAGCTATGGGGGTGAGTCATGCCCTCGCTGAATCCCCCTGGGTTTCCTTGTGGAAGGGTCCTAATATGACAAAAATAGCACCCGACAGGCTCTTTCATCATACCCATGATATCCTCGTCATATACCCTCGCCGCAGCAGTCTGCTCGGTTGCAGTCATGGGAGTGGGAATGAATCTCGGCCGACGGATGTGCGTTATACTCGGTAATATATGCTGCATTGTCGGCGCTATTCTGCAGTCTACGGCGTGGTCTGTCCCTCAGATCATTGTCGGACGAGTCCTCTGCGTACGTGCCACTCTTCAAGGCCATCCCACACTTCCACGGGCCTGCTGACTTTTGACACAGGGTTTCGGTATTGGTGTAGGTTATTTCGGTTCCGAAATATTCGTTCTTGCTGAGTTGCTTCTAGTTTATCTCCTGCACTGTCCCAACATTCATGGTACGTGGTCCCAAGCACCATGCTCGAAAACAGCTCATATTGACCTTTGTCTAGGCCGAAATGAGTACCAAAGCCGATCAACGTGGTCCAGAACTTGCTATCCAGTGTGTTTTTCTCATCAATGGTGTGGCATTGGCCTACTGGATTGATTTTGGGTTCACCCGGCTGGATACCCAAATTTCCTGGGTAAGAAAGACTGCTGCTTCTCCGCTCATGAATCGCTTTGACACCGTATTAGAGACTTCCTATTGCTCTGCAAGCAGTGTTTGCCATTATTTCTCTAAGCACCATGATATTCTTACCAGACACCCCTCGTTGGTACTATGCGAAAGGCCGCAACGAAGAGGGCGACTCAGTCTTGTCGCGTTTGCACGCACTCCCAATCGAACATGAAAAGGTCCAGGCCCAGAGAAACGAGATTCTTGCCACTCTCGCCCTTGAATCGGAAGAACAGAACAAGTTCAATTGGATGGAACTCATATGGGACAACAGCGAGCTTCAGGCCGGCCGCAGGATTCGAATTGCCTTTCTCATTCTCAGCATTCAGATGCTCATGGGTAAGCATTTTTACCGCCGAAAGCATCGTGTGCCTAACAATACGTCAGGCATCAACTTGCTAGTCTACTACAGCACCCTTATTTTTGGCCAAATTGGGCTTTCTCCATTCATGTCGCAGCTTCTCGCCGCCGTGATGAACACCTGTTTCGCGATTGGTACCTGGGGGACGCCCTTCACGATTGAGAAATTTGGTCGCCGTACGATCCTGCTCTATGGAGCCATGGGCATGACTTTTTGCATGACCATGTTTGTAATCATGATCGGCTTGCCAAATAAAACCATCGCTACTCAGTGGACCGCGGTTGCATTCGTTATCATTTTCGAGTTCATCTACGGATACAGCTGGATGGGATGTGCTTGGCTCTATGGCCCTGAGGTAAGAGCGTCTATGTTGGTAGTGGGCTCCCTTCTAACGTCGACAGATCTCCCCCCTGAAGTATCGTTCACTTGGAGCTGCATTCGGTTGCTTTGGCGAATGGTTGTTCAGCTTCATCACGGTGTTTGCAGGCGGTGTCGCCATCAACAACGTCGGCTGGAAGATCTGGATTTGGCAAGCCCTGTCCTGTGCCACTGGTGTCCTCTTCATCTATTTCATGTGTCCCGAGGTGCGATCCACCCCTAGTGAAATGCTCGTACCCTTACTTACACCGTCACAGACTGGAGGAAGGTCCCTTGAAGAGATCGACCAGATCTTTGCTCGCGGTGCGAGCAAGCGCATCTTCACTCCAAGCGCGATGGAGGAGGGAGAATCGGAGAAAAATGTCACAATGCAACAAGAAAGCGCTGTGAAGACCGGTTAGGGAGTGAGCTGACAGATGGAACTTTCGATGTCGCCATTCTCATCGGCACGTCTGACAAACTGTGCAGATGATAAAGAAAGAAGGTTATGCAACAGTATAGGGAGGGGTTCTTTGTTAATCTGGGAGTGCTAAGCATTCCCAGACTCTCAATGTTTTCAGGATTGCACTATATAGCTTGGCCCTTCGCAGGGCCCTTGGTAGACCTTTATGGAACTCATTCAATCTACTTTGATATGTTTTATTTCGCACGTGTGACTCTATGGCCAAATGAAGACTTAAGTTTACGAAAATTGTTGCAAGCGTCCGTCAGCCAGCATTGACGTCTCGAAGTTGTTTCATCATCTAAGATCAATACCTCGAATTCCGTTTCTTGTCTCATTAAACTAGGGAAACTTCTGGACTTAGATCACCCTAACTGCAACAGATCCAACTCACCATTTTGTGTCCATTTATACTCATATTTAGCGTTGACACTTGGTGACCGACCACTCCTCAAATTGCATAGGGAAAACGGTCTTCACATGAGGAGTACTTCGCGTTGCACACTGTAGACAGGCCTATTAATGTTAATTATTCTAGACGTGATAGTAAATCTGCCAAAAAGTCAAGTGTTCCCCCGTGCACGTTCGCATCTGCCGGTGAATGAAAATACTGATCTCATCCCAAAACGGCAGGTAGTATATCTACATTCGGAACTTGTTAGCATCGGACCTTGAAATGTCACGTGGGGACTCCTGCCTACAGCATACTGGATAAGGTACAGGTAGGCGCCCAGGGTGCAATCCTGCCTCTGGCATCTCCAAGACTCTCTTTCGCATTTAATTGAGCTGCTTCTCATGCGTCGTAGGACAAATTGTCAAGGAGGGGGTCGTGGACAAGCGCGTACCTCCTGCCGAACGGGTCAATTCACGTCTCAAAACATTCCGATCTAAGGGTGAAAGACTTCTTTGCAACACAGGCGGCGATCTATTCGGTCCATATACCGCTCTGTGTTTGCCATTAAATCTTTATGTCTATCAAGATCTTCTAGCGACCACGTACTTGTCGAAATATGAAACCCAGCTCCCCAAACTCATAGTTTCGATCTCCGCTGTTTCACCAAACGGTTTCCAAGATCTCGCAAGATGTGCTTCTTCACCTTTCCACTTCCGGTCAGTGGGAATTCACTCCCCACTCCCGGATCACCGAGCCAGAAGTTGTGAAGGGGTGCTTTGTGCCTTCCGAGGACTACCCGAACCCAGCTACGGATTTCTTCAGTTCCTGGCTTCCCCTCAATGGCGTTGCTCGGTTGTAGGAAGGCCGCTACAACCTCTCCATATTTTTGGTCTTTCAGCCCTACCACGCTTGCTTGTGTGATCCCTGGATGCTGCACGAGTCTTTCTTCAATCTCCAAGGGGAAGATGTTCTCACCGCCTGTAGTCATTTGATGTTAGATTGTTCACACCACTGGCGAAAGCCGATGCGGTTGGGTCGGGCTCAGCCACTCACCACGAATGATCATGTCCTTTATGCGACCAGTAATCTTGCAGTAGCCTTCAGCGTCAAAACAGGCCTCGTCTCCTGTATGCATCCAAACAATGCCCTCCGAATCCTTGAGCATGACCTCGGCAGTCTTCTCCGGATTGCTCCAGTATCCTTTTTGCAGTAGATATCCTGAGACACATAGCTCTCCAGGAGTACCAACGGGTACAATCTTTCCATCCGCATCAATTATCTTCGCGGTCGTATGTGGTAATATTCTGCCCACAGTGTTTAGTCTTCGTTCGAGTTCGTCGTGGCATGAGGTCATGAAACTGGCTGGGGAAGTCTCTGTCATCCCTGTCACGGTCAGATTCTTGTCCTCACAAATCAGAGGGGAGTTTCAAACCATAGGTGTTCGTTAGCTGATATAGATTCAGATTCTTCTGCAAGTCTTCCATCATTTGCCGTGTGGTAGATGAGCCTGCCGCGATGCCAGTCCTCAGTCTAGAAACGTCCAGGTCTTTCGTGACCAAATCCATTTCTGCGCTCCACATGGCGGGAACTCCGTGCAACGCTGTGCAATGCTCCTTCTGCACCGCCTCAATAACTGCTGCTGCCTCGAATGTCTCACTGGGGAAGACTATAGTAGCGCTGCGAGAGACAACGGCCAGTAATCCGAGAACCAGACCAAAACAATGGAAAAGCGGTGGCGGACAGCAAAGGATATCCGTTTCTGTCAAGCCCATTCGATCTGCTACGAACCTCGCATTGTTGATCACATTACTACACGGAGTCAGCGTCAAGCCTCAGAAATTGGGAGTAGTTCGCACTGGTGTGTCAGCATAGCGGCTTTTGGTAAACCGGTGGTGCCGCTGGTGAATTGTAGATTGCACACGTCGTGTGGTCCGGCAATGTTTTCTGCCTTGTGAGCTATCTCAGATCTTTTGAGGGGATCAACCATGACGAAGTCTTTGAAGGCTGGAAAAGCGCCTCTGGGTGATCCTGGCTGCTTCCGTAGCAATACGATCTGTTCGAGTTCGGGGAGTCGAGGACCAGCCACCAGAGAGGCCAGAGTCCTAATAGTAGAACTGTTATCCTGACGTCCGACCTTCAATGCCGAGAAGAATAATTTACACTCTGCAGCTGGTCAATCGTTTGATGAACAAAATTGTCGGAGATGATGGTGGAGTTCATATCACATACGGCTGTGTCTCAAAGCATGTTCCAGCTCAATTGGAGTGTACGTGCTATTCAAAACCACAAGTATCGCTCCGATGTAGCCTGCTGCGAAGAATAGTTGAACATATTCAAGGCAATTTCCAGCCAGGACTCCTAACCTGTCTCCGCGACGAACACCCCTCGAAAGCAGACCTTCTGAGATGATCTTGCTTGAATCACGAAGTTCAGAGTAAGTCACTCTGCTCTCGTCTGCCGAACATATGACCGCAGTTTTGTCCCCGAAGACTTCAGCTTGCGTGTCTAAAAGCTGGCCCAGGGTTGTTTCGAGCAAGGGAGGTTCCTGGGGGCCATGAATAAGAGATAAATTGGCTAGTGGCCGAGAAGCCATCGGGAGTGGTAAGATCTCGTCAGGGGTTTGCTGAAGCATTTTCGAGGATGAAGCGTCACAAGAGAATGCAATAGAAATCGCGACTTTGGGGTAGACGGGGTGTGCTACAATATCTGAGAGCCTAGGCTGAGTCCGCACAGCACGGGAGCTGCACGGCGTGTACGGAGTACCGAGGATTGCTGAAGGACGGAAAGGTTTTGCCGTGACCCGCTTGTGTGTACGGTAGTGAACCGGCAGTCTCCAACGCGCCAACGGGCTCTAATGAGCAAGTTAAGAGAAAATCCTAGGCTAGTGTCCTTACAGACAGTGACTTGAGCACGAGACTGTTTCGTCTGCTTGGTGAAATATGAAATCCCGAGGCGCTTGAGGCAGGTGTATTCTAATTTGTTTCAACAACCTCTTTGACACCTCCCCAGCTCTTAACCTCCTTAGGTACTTAAGTGATAGCTTTGATCTTGTCTCCAAAATACTTAGGTCGTTTATCGAAATAGCTACAGCTTTGACTCTACCCAGTGTGGCTTTTTCTTATCCTTGAAAGCGCGCAAACCGATGTCTCTATTGGTGGTGTGCAACAACGCTTCTTCGTAGCGATCAGCGGTGATCTGTACTGAACGTTCAACGCTCGCTGACTCCCATGCTTCTCTAAGTCCATGCCGTGTTACGATTGTTGCGTCTGGGGACTTCTCGGCCACGGCCTGTGCCAGTTTCAACGCTTCTTCCATCAAGCTATCCGGAGAGCTAGACATCTTGTTGACTAAGTTGAAACCCCTTGCCTCCGTCGCGGAGAGCTTTCGACCTGCTAGGGCAACTTCTGAAGCCACCTGCATTCCACATGTACGGACTATCCTAGCTAACCCACCAGCAGCAGCGTAAACTCCCACCGATGTCTCTGGCAAACCGAAAATAGCAGTCGGAGAAGCAACTACCATATCACTGTTATCTAATATCAGCATCGAAACTCCAGAAAGATGAGACGGCGGTTCACAAACCAGTTGAGACATATTTCGAAGCCTCCTCCCAAGGCATATCCATTCACTGCAGCAATTATCGGCTTTTTCCCCCACCGTCTGCTAATTCCAGCAAATCCAGAAGGAGCAAAAAGCCTTTCGCGAGGGTGTGGTGGATTTTCAGCCAGCTGATCCTGCTCGACCAGATCCTGCCCAGAGCAAAATGCTTTGTTCCCGGAACCAGTAATAATAGCTACCCGAAGAGAAGGCTCAGCGTCAAACCATCGAAATATCAGCTCCCCTTCCCAATGCGCTTTGAGAGGAATTGAATTCATTGAGAGTTGCCGATTGATGGCCACCAGAAGAACATGAGGTCTAGGGTAGGAGAGTAGGAAAGTTTCAGACTGAGGCGGTAAACTTTGAATCCCCATGGCTCTCAGCACGTGTTGTTTGATCCGTCGTTATGGAATGCGCTCAGCTCTCTCAAGTCAAGTGTGCGATAGCAGTTTCAAGGTGCATGCGCAATCCGTGGACGACCCTGCCAAGGATTGACTCCCAAAAATACAATTCAAGAGACAGATGTTTGACAACGGGAACAGTTTCGGTGTTTCTTTACAAACGTACTTTGGACACTGCGGCGTCGAGCAGCAGCTTCAGGGTGACATGCCTGCCCGTAAATTCCGCCTCAAGGCCAACGCGCTTCTTGACTCGCCACTCCTCTGTTTCATTCATCCGGACCCACCAATTGTGCCGTGCGACAGGGGCCCCGCGGGCCGTTCTCTCCGCAGATGCTGGAACAAAATGTGTGGGGACGGCACGTTCGCGGCTTTTCCGAGAGCCTCGGTCGTACACGATTCGTGATCCAGAAGTCGACTTTGGCCCTTCAGGACTTCTAGGCGATGGGGCGGTCTCTCTTGGGTAATTATAGCTTCTTTTAGACTTGAAAGCAGTCCGCATTGCCATCTCCAATCTTGCGGTCGATTTTAGATTGTCCATGATCAGTTTCGGTTTTATTCACAGGCTCAATCAAAAATTGCGATGGATTCCTCGACAGCCTGCCCACAGCGTCCCCCCTTGTATGTTGCGCAACCGCCCTTCGGAGAGCACGGCCTGCCTGTCTTTGAAAGACTGTTGATCGCAAATCGAGGAGAAATTGCTTGCCGGATCATTCAGACATGTCGAAAGATGGGAATCGTATCCATTGCAATATATGCAGAAGAGTACGCCCCCAAGTTCTCCTATTTTGACGCATTGCTCAATTTACGTTTAGGGATACCTTTCGACGTCATGTTTTGGAAGCCGACGAGAGTATTTGTGTCGGTAGCGTTTCTCAAGACAGTGGCAACCCATTTCTCAACGTTGAACTCCTTGTTCGGATTGCAACCCAAGCGCGAGCTCAAGCTATTCACCCCGGGTATGGGTTCTTGAGCGAGAATGCCGACTTTGCAGATGCGGTCCGTAAAGCAGGCATGGCTTTCATTGGACCCAGCTCGGAAGCAATCAACACCCTTGGTGACAAGCGTCAATCAAAGGAATACTTGAGCAAGCATGATCCGACAATTCCTCTCATCCCGGGCTTTGCTGGAACGAGTCAGAATTTTGAAATCCTCAGGCGCGAAGCCGAGAAGATAGGCTTTCCTGTTATGTTGAAGGCTTCCGCTGGAGGAGGCGGAAAAGGCATCCGGATTGTCCACTCATCAGAAGAATTAAAGCAGAACTTGGACATGGCGCAATCGGAAGCTCAGCGGTCGTTTGGCTCGAGTGATTGCATTCTAGAGAAATATATCGAAGCGGGCAAACATGTCGAGTTCCAGATTGTTGGTGACCGCCATGGGAGGGTAGTGTCACTATGCGACCGAGAGTGCTCGATTCAGCGTCGACACCAGAAGATCATCGAGGAATCTCCCTGTCCTTGGCTGAGCACAGAAAAGCGCCAACAAATGAGCGAAGCCGCTATTCGAATCGGCCAACTCCTTTGCTACGAAGGTGCCGGCACGGTTGAATTTATTGTCGATGTCAAAACAGGGAATTTCTATTTTCTGGAGGTCAACTCGAGGCTCCAGGTGGAACATCCGATCACAGAAGAGGTCACCGGCTTTGACATCGTATCTCTCATGATATATGCCTGTGCAGGGGGCCGACTGGCGGACATAAGGGCTCTTGACCAAGTCCCCCAGAACGGCCATGCAATTGAATGCAGACTGTGTGTTGAAGATCCTCGGAACAACTTTAATCCATCGACGGGTACAGTCCAGCTATTTAAGCCGGCCTCCGATCATATCATCAATCCACGGGACGTCCGATACGAAACTGGAGTGTTAAATGGTTCCGCCGTCACCATTCACTTCGACCCGATGATTGCAAAGATCATCGTCTGGGCACCTACCCGCTCGCTTGCCATTCAGAGATCGGCCGCTGTGATGGCAAATACAAGCTGTATCGGAGTGCAGACTAACCAACTGTTTCTCCAAAGCTGTCTCCTACATCCGGCATTTCAGGACCCGGGATATACCACATCCTTCATTGCACAGAACTTGACACAGCTTCTACAGCACCCACAACCCAGCCGAATTTCCGAGCTGGAGACAGAGCTCCTAGCTACGCTAGCGGCACTCCACCAACATCGCATAGACAAATTCGCCAGTCGAATCTCTAACGTGGCATTCGGACGTATTTCACGAACCTTCCGCAATCAAACTGTACATACAGCCGCGAGTGAAGCTATTATCATAGTGGCTCCCAACTCACGACAAGTGACAAGCGACTTTGGGTTGTCATCTCCTGTCTTGATTCTCGAGCAAAAGCCAAAACTGTACTCTTTCAACGGTATCGAATCAATTATATCCCACAGTCTGGAAAGTCACAAGGAAAAAGATCCATCATCTAGACCAGAAGCAGTGGCTTATAACGCCATTCAAGCATTCAAGAAAAGTAGCGCCGTTGCCGAATCCGTTACCGCAACCTGCGTAAGCATCTCTGACGTGGTTAAAATTGACAGTGGGCGGTCAAAGTGGACATCCGCTGCAGTCAAGACAAGAATCAATCAATCTACTATCGATACACAGACGTTGGTTGAAGAGACTCGGGCGCCAGGCACTGGGTCTGGGCTGCAAGTCATGATTCATTCGCCCACACTAGGGACTTGGGTTCAGTTTGAGCACCTTGACGTGCTGACATATTTCGACAGCCTGCGAGCAGAGAACGATGCTCTCTCCGGCAGCACCTCTCAGAGCATCAAGGCGCCGATGCCCTGTAAGGTGCTGAGATTTGTCAAGGAAGTTGGGACCAAAGTCCAAGAAGGAGAAGCTGTGATGGTAGTAGAGAGCATGAAGATGGAGATGACCATCTCTGCTCCTAGCACAGGGATTCTGGAGAGCGATGTGAAGAAAGGTGAAGCTGTCGACGAGGGCCGGCTTCTGTGCTCAATAGCATGACCCTTCATTGCTGCACTTTAGTTGATAATAAGTGTATATCGATGGCTAAAATATGAAATTGTATAGAATCTTAATTGTCAAAATAACATGAAGGCTAGAATATGCATGAAGGCTAGAATGTAAATATATGTTGAATCCTGGTCTTTAATTTTGGTATCATAACTTTGCCTTCGGCAAGCTTTTGTCGACCTCATCCCAGTTGAAGTTGCGTACACCCGACTGAAAAGCAGCCGACCCAATTGCCGATTCCGACCCAGGCATCATCATTTGAACAAAAATTTCTTTCACCTTTTCCGTTTGTTCCGCGCTCCCAGCATGCTTCCAACCAATCTTCACCAGTTCTTTGCTCCTTGCAGAAGCAATCGGGGCACAAAACCGTAGTTGCGACAAATATCGGTCGGTGGCCGTGCGTAAAGGTTCTCCGCCGTCTCCTTCGACAATTTGAGAGATTATTCCTTTCTGGAGTAGTTCCTTCATGTCGATTCGGCGAGCTGAAAGCATTGCTTCGCGGGAGAAAGCGATCCCCATCTCTCGAATAACGTACTTGGAAATCGTAGCTGGAGACAAGCCTAGTCTAGCTTCACTTAGAGTGAAGCTAGCCACAGAGGAAGCGATTCTGATGTCACAACTCAATGCCAGTCCAACACCTCCTCCAAAGCAGGGACCATTGATACTGGCCACTGTCGTCTGAGGCGCATTGTCAATCGCGTCGAAGAGCCTCGTCAGCCTCTCATATTGGTCCGTATTTGTCTTGCCACCCTTAGCCACCGGTGTTGAGCCTTTCGACAGGTCCATGCCCGTGCAGAAGAACTTGCCATTAGCTCCAATAACGATCCGATGTACGGTGTTGTCATGGGAGGTGTCAAGAAAAACTCGCGTCAGTTCCTCGATCATTGATGCTGTGAGCGCATTGCCATTCCTAGGTCTATTCAAGATAACCTTCAGATTCTTGCCACATCGAAAGAGCAGTAATTCTTCTGTAGAGAGCTTGACTGGGGTCCACTTGAATTCTTTCTCTGGTGCCGATTGTGCCGATTTTGATTCATTTCCAAGAGCCCTCTTTTTCTTTGCGATTATGGCAGCACCAGCTCGGCTGCCGTTAGCTAGATGGAGTTCGCCGGATATCCAGTTTCCCACTTCAGCAAGACGCTCCAGGTCAACACCCGTGGAAATGCCAGAGCTTTCGAACATGTACACAAGGTCCTCAGAGGCCAGGTTTCCTCTCGCCCCCGGTGCGTATGGGCACCCTCCGAGGCCCGCAACACTACTGTCGAAATTGCGGAATCCAACGAGATAAGCTTGCCAGGCATTGGCAGTTGCTTGTCCGTAAGTGTCGTGAAAATGTGCAGCGAGGCTATTGGTAGGCAACCCAGAGCTGATCAAATATGAGAATAATTGCCTTGTTTGCTCCGGCGTTCCCACTCCGATCGTGTCGCCCAGACTGATTTCGTAGCATCCAGCTTTCAGTAATTTTTGAGTGCAGTGGAGAACGGAAGATGGAGGTGTTGGCCCATCGAAAGGACAAGCAAATATACATGACACGTATCCACGTATCTGCAGGCCTGCCTGTAGCGCAGCCTCGGTCACCTCAATGGCCCTTTGAAGTCCCTGGCTGGCGGAGCAATTCATGTTGGCTTTACTGAATCCCTCGCTGGCGCTGACGATAACTGCTATCTCTTTCACGCCTGAGGCAGCCGCAGCCCTGAAGCCTTTCATGTTTGGGACAAGCACCGGCAGTCGGAGACTCGAGTCCAATAAGTGCGACGCAACAAACTGATCGGCGACAACTTGACTACCGTCTGCGAGCTGTGGGATAGCCTTCGGAGATACAAAAGACGTTATCTCAACAGCTTTTAGACCTGTCTGAATCAATGACCTGATCAGCTCAAGTTTGAGCTTTGTTGGTACATTGTTCTTGATGTTCTGAAGACCGTCTCGTGGACCAACTTCAACGATACGCACTGCTGGAGGCGACGAAGACGATGATTTCTGCATCTTAGCTATGTGTCGGCTTCCGCGGTTGGAGAGTCAATAAAAAAGTGAAATTGCTGCCAGATCAATGGGCCACGACATGCGAGTTTGGTCAACGCCTTAAAAAGTCGTTGTAGGGCCCATAGCCATGGAGTAGATCAGTGAGGATCCTAAGGTGAGGAGTGAGCGACTTGACGGTTAGGAAAATTGAGCGGTTTGGAAGAGAACGGGCTTGTTGAGAGGGACGTTTGAACTTCTTTGTGTTGCCAGCTCGAATGCTGGTCCACAGCCTAGGTTGTTTGCCGCCGATCTACTTAGGTTGCAGCAGCAGGAAAGATGGAGTCAGTCCGGACTGGCGGCTGACTTCCGGGGACGGCTAAGCACGGCCCGTGGGAGGTTTGAGGCACAATACTACGCAGGAGCCGAGGCTACACACGGCCACCATTCAGTTCCTCACTACGGAGTATTATGTTCTCCAATTCACGGGTGTCATTTTTCGGACTGAGAAGAGTTACTCCGTAGTGACGAGACAATCAAGTTCATTTGATCTCGGCCAGACTCACTGAGGTTGACCAACCCGGCACTTGTTCACCCCTTCACAATCGACGAGAAATCATCCTACGATATTATTCCATGACTTCAGGGTGCAACTTATTGATTTTTCCAATCCTCGCGTAATAAGGGTGGCGAGCAGAGAAAATGTCATCTCAGCCACAAGCCAACCGCGACGCGTGGCAGACAATACTTCAGAAACACCAAACAGCAATTCAGACAGCCATTTCAGAAGGTACTCCCGCATCGAAAGAACGTCATCAACAACGTGGTCAGATCTTGGGTAAGTCCCAATGCTTCGAGTTGCAATTCCTTGTCAGGCTGATGATATCACAACCAACAGCTCGAGACCGTGTACAATTGCTGCTCGACCCGGGCTCGCCGTTCCTCGAACTTTGCGGCTTCGCAGGGTTTGAGCTCGAAGACTCCAGCCCCTCTGCTTCATTAGTTGGGGGTATTGGCAGCATTAGGTAGGTATCATTGTGCCATCAAGCAATATAAGCAACATGCTGACGCACTTCCCAGTGGCCGAGCATGCATGATTATCGCGCACATACCTACCCTCAGTGGTGGTGCTTGGAACGAGGAGACCGGTAAGCAGCTCAGGAGCCTAATAACGCAGCTGCACAGCTAACTGGGCTGCTCAGTACTGAAGCAAAATCGTCTTACCGAGATCGCGACCGAGAATGAGTTACCCATAATCGCATTTGTGCAATCTGTGAGTGACCGTTTGTAGACCTATTGTTTGCAGCCAAAATTGGTCTAATATCCTCAATAGGCCGGTGTCTTCCTTCCACTGCAATTCCGTGTTTTCCACAAAGGCGGCCAAATATTTCGAGATCTTGCTGTACGAAGTGGTTTAGGACTAGCCAATTGTGCTGTGGTCTTTGGATCATCAACCGCAGGAGGCGCATACCATCCCGCCCTTTCCGACCACACCATTTTTGTCGAAGGCCAGGCACAGGTCTTCCTGGGTGGTCCGCCATTGGTAAAAATGGCCACAGGAGAGATCGTTGATGCGGAAACTCTTGGTGGGGCGAAGATGCATGCAACAGTTACCGGCCTTGCAGACCAAATTGCGGTAGATGAGTATGTTACCTCGCCTCCCCTCACTGCTTCGGCCTAATTCGGAAATTCATCAAATTTTCTAACAGCTGCGTGTTGCTAGATTTGATGCTATCCAAAAGGCGAGGAACTGGGTCAAGACATTAAAACGGTCATTGACTAGTCCCTCGAGAGGCCCAACCATTCTCGAACCGTTGTATCCTATTGATGACGTGCTCGATCTGGTCAACCCCGATATTCGCAAGCCATTTAACATGAGAGAGGTGCTTCTACGTATTGTCGACGGTTCCCGGATCATCGAGTACAAGCCAGACTTTGGAAGAAATCTCATAACGGCATGGGTTGAAATACTAGGTATGCATCAAGAAATCCTGACCATACGTCTCTATTGACACGGATTTTAGGACATGAAGTTGGCATCATAGCCAATCAAGTCCCTGTAATCAACCCCGATGAAGCTTCTAAAGGAGCCAGTTTTGTTCGCCTTTGCAATCAGCAGTAAGTACTCAATTTCCCGCTTTGTCATGTAATCATTTAGGTCGTTTGTTGACACACGTGCAGGAACAAGCCCATAGTCTTCTTCCACAACGTGACAGGCTTTATGGTTGGAAGCAAAGCCGAACATGCCGCCATCATTAAAAAGGGAGCGCTAATGGTTTCCGCTGTGTCTGTGTCGAAAGTCCCTCACATTTCGATCATTCTCGGTGCTTCTTATGGAGCTGGAAACTATGCCATGTGTGGCCGATCTTATCGTCCAAGATTCCTGTTTACGTGGCCCGTTGGCCGCTGCAGTGTCATGGGGGCTGATCAATTAGCCGGCGTCATGGAAGTGATTCAGGCAAAGAAAAAGGATTTACCTGGAGAGAACACCCAAGAGAGCAAGAAAGCTTCCGTTGAAGTTTACCGGCAAAGCGTTTTGCGAGACAGCGATCCATACAGAACGAGCTCGGTCTTGCTCGACGACGGAGTAATTGATCCTCGGATTACACGCGACGTGCTTGGGATGTGCCTCGAGGTTGTTAAAATACCGGGGGTACAGGGTTCAGAAGCACACCGTGCTCTAGCTAGAATGTAATTATTAGAGATCTGGGCGCGAAATCAAAATATGTAGACGACTTGTTTGGTTTGTTTGGTTTGTTTGGTCCCTTTTAGCCCATAGTTTTTATCATTTCCATGAGTTATGGCAGCTCCAACTATCTCGGGCTTTATTTTGCCCTACTGAGATGGAGCGGAGGGGAAGATGACAAGTCCCGGATTACCAAGGGCTGGAAGCTGCCGGGTCGTGCATCTTCATATACAGACTGAGGTCCTAGTGAACACAAGCAAGTCTTCAATCCAAAGCGGATGGGGCCAGACACCAGCTGCGTAGAAGTGCTTCTACTCACGTTTTGCCTAATGTTCGTATTAAAATCCCCTCGTGTCTCGAGGAACAAGTCCAAGGGTGAATTTGTATCAGCTCCCTGTTCCCTCTAGAGGTCCAGGACCCACTATCCAATCAACATGTGAAGAAAATCCAACGAGATCGCAAGTGAGGCTAGATGATTTTCTAGATTCACATAAATCAAGAGATGCTTTTGAGAAGACGGTGAAAGCGCTCCTCGGGAGATGTTTCTTTTCAATTTCAAGAGGAGTTGCTGGAGTGGGGTATCTATGCTGCCTCTATCTTACAACGACATAACCAGGGAGCGAACTTCCTTCCAAGGCCACAAGGTATCATTCTAATAAAACAGTATGCTTTCTTCAAGCGGGGAAATTTTCTTCTTCTTGACTTCCAATAAGGCACCGTTCAAGCGACCAAGTCCTTAGCCTTTGCTTTCTCAGTTTCATCACCTTCGCTGACCTTCTTCACGTCATCTGCAGTCGCCGCCGCCGAGTCGACCTCAGCCTCCGGCCGTGCCTCCTGGGTCAAATCACCCTGGCCCTTGCCCTCCCCAGCAGCTTGCTCGACGTCAGGTTTCTTTGGTGGGAGATTCTTTCTAACGGTGCGCCACTCCATGCCGAGAGCCCCCAGGATGGAGAGACAGGCCATAATGAGACCGACCTGGAAGCACAAGCGCAGCGAACTGTTATATGCGCCCAGAGCTGCAGCGTGGTACTTGGCGGGGATGCGGTTGAGGATATCGGTGACGCCCGTATTTTGGATCAGCTGAGGACTAAGGCTCAGGATGCTGGCGAGGCGCTTAGCCAACTGGTTATCAAGAACGTTCTGGCCGACCGAGATGAAGACGGCCCCAAAGAGTTGCTGACCGAAGAACATGAGCGAAGCGCCGATGGCCACGTCTTCGCGAGGTAGCACTGTCTGCGCAGCCATGTTAGGTGCTTGGGAACATAGGCCGAGGCCGAAGCCGTAAACAATCTGGTAGCCGATCCACTTGCCCACTGAAATATCGACCTTGAGTGTGGTGAGTAGGCCGGTACCAACAGCTGTGAGGCAGGTGCCAAAGATTAAGAAAGGCGTGTAGTAGCCGATACGGGAGACCAGCTGGCCGGTGATGATAGAAGACAGGACGATGGGCAACACCATGGGAAGAATATGGATGCCGCTTTCGACAGCCGAGTTACCAAGGATGGCCTGGAACCAGATGGGAAGGTAATATACTGGGATTCTAGCATTAGTAGGTGATCGCGATCTCTGTTTAAAATGGGGCCCAATTACTGATAATGGTCTGGTGAGCACCGAGGCAGCAGCTCACCCAGAAGCCGCAGGCTATACTGCGTTGGATGAAAATACGCGGTGGCACTGTGGCCTGCTCAGGCTTCCAAACCTGGATCAAGGCGAAAGCGATCAAAAGCGCAAAGGCGAGCACGAGTAGCGCGATAATACGCCCCTCGCTCCACTGGATGTGGTCAGTTCAACTGGTAGGCCAAGGCAAGAAAAAAAGGCTCGGCGGGAAGAAATTCCTGCCTGAAACTCACTGCATATGTGGTGCCACCCCACTGTAAGGCCAGGCATAGACACACGACTCCTGGAAAGAGGGCAAGAAGGCCTATGGCGTTGAGCTGCCTCAGCTTGGCTTTGAAAGTCATCTGGGTTTTGGAACGATTGGGAATTTCAAGTAAGAAGAATACCAGCACCATGACCACACCTCCCAGGGGAAGATTGAGGTAAAAGCACCATCTCCAAGTAACGTTTGTGGTAAAGGCGCCGCCAACCAGCGGACCGAGCACCGAAGAGACGCCAAAGACGGCTCCAAAAAAACCTTGGTATTTGGGTCGCTTGTGAAGTGGGACAGCGTAGACAATGATGACAATCTAAGGTTCCATAGTGTGAGCGAATCGAAGCAAAGGCAGGGCGGACCAGATCAAGCAAAGGGCTGTCAGGGGGGGATTTGAGGAAGGACCAGAATAGAACATACAATGCCAGAGAGAACGCCTCCGGATCCCAGGCCGGCGATGGCTCTGCCGAGGATGAAGGCGATAGAGTTCTGGGCCGCACCACATAAGGCGGAGCCAACCTCGAATAGTAGGATGGATATTAGGAAGGTGGCTTTAATGCTGAAGATGGTGTAAAGCTTTCCAAACACTAACTGAAAGGCGCAGTTCGTGAGCAGATACGCCGTGCCATACCAACCAATATCCCCCGCCGAGTTGAACGCGTTGGTGATCTGAGGGATGGCGACCGAGATGATGAGGCGGTCCTGCGAGCGAGGCCATTAGTTTGCAGCTCTAGGTCTAGCAGGAGCCTGCTATATTAAGAGATGGGATAGAGACGGAGTGCTAACGCACCAGGGACACCAGGAACATGCCGACGAAGATTGACATCATCAGCAGCGCGAGCTTGAGACCCGATGGGTAATTAATGTCACTGGCAGCGTCGGGACGCTTGGGGTCCATGACCTTGGACTCAGCGGCACCGGTGCTCTCATCATTGGTCGGGCCTGGGTAAGTCGGAGTCTCGCTGTCCACAGGCGCAGATGCCACAATCTTGCTCTTTTGTGTCTGCTTTCCAATCTTTTTAAACATATCGATGAGCATAGCGACTTCAGCCCGGAGCTAGGAGCCGGAAAGATGAGGGCGTTCTGAGGACTTTGTTGGAAGTAGTCGTCCGAAAATATGAGCCTCGTCTCCCACCAAAATAGGAAAATAAAAACTAGAACTGGCAAGAGCTGAAGAAAATGGAAGAACTGGACGGGAAATATCGATGAGTGAAATGCCGCAGGAAGGCTTTTTATTAATAAAAGTCGTCAACCATCCGAGCATGTTGATCTTCGGCCGACGGCATTCGCTGCCGCAAAGGAGAGAAGACTCCTCTGTAATTTCATCACCGGACAGCACCAGATCCCATGGTTTGTCGCACCGTTCCAGGTCGCGTGGTTCTGGCAAGACGAGGCCCAACACGAGGCCGAGTGTCCGCGTTGGGTTTACAAAAGGGGGACGTCGGGGGGCTCGGGTCCATAAGAGGTCTAGTGCAGATGGCCTCGGAACCCGACCGGCCGAATACGGTGGATCACTCGATGACCTGGGAGGGTGTGACAGCGGCTTGGCAGTCGAATGCTCCTCAGTAACATGAGTAAGTCACTGGCAGCATGAATATGGGACCACGTGACCTGGGATCTCTCGGTCCCGAAATGATCACAAGCACCGACGACTTCGCCGCCGACTTGGTTCAACTCGACCACCGTCGCAGTCCGCTACATAAGGCCCCGGGTCCTGTGCCGTCGCCTCCGATATCATTCACTCCCAAAGATCAACTGAATGCTAGCAAGGACTGTCGATGAGGGTCTCCGCTGCCTGCTTCGCGGAGGAGTTCGTTCTCGCGCGCTCATGTTACTAGTCTCTCTAGCTGCCGCGCCATGAAGCCACCTCCACCAACGGCGCCTCAGGGGCTGCACAGGTACGCCTGTTCGCTCTGTGCTCGCCGCAAGGTCAAATGCGACAAAGGTGACCCCTGTTACAACTGCCTCAAGGCGCAAGCCCAGTGCTCATATGAGGCTCCTGCTCCACATCGACCCCGGAAGAGGGCCGCCGACGAACACGTGCTCTCCCGGCTGACTATGTATGAAGACCTGTTGCGGAAGCACAACATCGACTTCGCCCACTATGCCAATACCTGGGTCCCTTCTGGGTTGGAAGTCGGGCTGAACGAGAATGTCTCCCAAAGTCCTCCAGCCTCTGTAACATCCGTCATCAGTTCTCCCAATTCGAAGGTTTACCCCTCGGCTCACCCCACGGCAAATAGAGAACGGTGAGTTGACCAGCATTGCTAGAGCATTTCCCTTTATTGAGCAATACGCTGACCGCGTCTTTAGCTGTCTATGGTTGAATCTGGGCTTCGAGGTTTGTTGTTCCGAGATTCACTTTTTGGGTTCAAGGCTGATATCTCGACTGAGAAAAGCTCAAACACCCTCCCATCCACAACCTCCGCCACAAAGATGACCCCTTTTTTCATCCTACACCGCCTCTTCAACTCATCATTTCTAGCACCCAGTCTAAACTCCACGAGTTACATCCAGAGCCACGACACATCTACCGGTTGTGGCAGATTTTTGTCGAAAACGTCAATCCACTTTTGAAGATAGTCCACATCCCCACTCTGCAACAGCGCATCTTAGATGCAAGTTGGGATCCCGCTAATGTATCAAAAGCCCTGACGGCAGTCTTGTTCGCGATATACACTCTAGCGGTCACCTCGATGTCCCCGGATGAGTATCAGGCCTCCTTCGGCGAGTCCAGGAGCACGGTGCTGATGCGTTACCGAGCCGCAACGGTCCGGGCACTCATTGCGGCCGACTTTCTCACGACGAGAGATTTCGAAGTTCTACAAGCATTTGTCCTGTTTCTCCTCGCCGACCCAGAGTCTGACTTGACTTGCACCCTGACCCCCGCCGCCGTAAGGCTGGGCCAGATCATTGGTCTACAGCGAGAGAATACTGAGCCCAAGATCTCGTTCTTCGAGAGCGAAATGCGGGTCCGTCTCTGGTGGCAATTGGGTCGCCTCGACGCTCGAGTTCGCGCCATCGCCACTCCAGGGATGAAGCCGCTCCCACACGAATTCGGGGACGTCCGCCTCCCACTCAACATCAACGACGCGGATTTACATCCCGACATGATGGAGGCCCCCGTCGAGCACAATACGCCGACCGAGATGATGTGCGTCTTGATGAAGTTCCAAGTCTTCAACTGGCTCCGATCATCGCCCACGACCGCCAAACTCTTTGAGAATATCATTCAAGGCAATATCAGAGGCGAGATGTCGATCGAGCTGGAAGACGAAGCCATCAATGAGCTCGATGCCATCTACCAGGAGAAGTATTTTAACAATTGCGATAAACGAATACCTCTCCATGGCCTGACATGTGCCATGGCGCGTCTTGCTCTCGCTCGCATGCGGTTCAAAGTTCACCACCCCCGGAGACGAGCCGCCATCAGTGGTGGCGAGGTCTATATGACGCCGGAGGAAAGCGACGTGATATTTGAATCGGCCCTTCTCTCATTGGAAATGGTCGACGCGGGCGTGCGCAGCAACTTTGCCTCACATCTGTTCGCCCACATGACTTCCTTGTTCGAGATGGACGCCTTCATCTACGTCATCAGCGACCTGCGCCAACGCGTCTCCGGAGATCGGGTGACCCTGGCTTGGAAGTTGGTCGAGCATCTTTACAATGAGCATCCCGAGCTGATTGATGATGTCGATAATACCTTTTATGTCGCTCTCGGTACCTTGACCCTGGAGGCTTGGACTGCGCGTAGCAACGAGCTGGTTCGTTGTCAAGGTGTGCCGGAATCCGAATCCACGCCACAGTTCATTCAGTTACTTTGGGACAAGAGACAGAACCAAGGTATTCAACTGCCTACCGACCCCAACCCCCAGGATTTCGGTGGCCTCGGATTGACAGACGATATCGGTTTAGAATGGGAGTATTGGAGCGATTTCCTACGGTGACCAAAGTTAGAATGGCGGGACATCTTTTGTATACAACTTTTTAGCTGCAATTCTTAGTGAAGCAGGGTCAAAATAGACCCTCGCTCACCACCTGCATAACCATTTCTGGCGGAATCCAAGATGTAATAGCCCTTCCATCTTGGTGATCCTAGAGGCTGATAATGTACCCCGACTCGCTTCCAGTTCTTTCGTCCAATCATCCAGTGAGCCAGTGAGCAGTGACAAAATCGCTCCGGCCCTAATAGGATATAAGTTTCTAGTTGCGGCGAGGTCGAGGTGGCAAGGAAAGCCCAGAGAGTCACTGTTGTCCAGCAGCAAATCTCACCTCCATACCAGCAAGAGCAGACAAACACTTTAATTTCAATCAACCTTGAATCGACTTCCTCTTTCCCAAGATTCCTCCAGGACTGAAACAGCCGTAGACAATTTATTCACAGGGGTTGTGTGTGTGTGTGTGTGTGTGTGAGTGAGAGAGAGAGAGAGATGTCTGCCGAATTGTTCCAAAATCGTAAATTTAGGATATCAAGCGCACGAAGCGTCCTCTGTACAAGAATTACATCTACTCATACCCCGTTCCTCGTCATCACTTCATGCTGCTCTTTCCCGACAAGATCATTTTGTCTTGCTTACCAACGCATGAGCTATCACAGCCCGTGAACATGCCACCCAAGATATTTTTCGTTGTTGGACTCGACACTTGACTTGAATCGGGTCGGTCGTTCCAGTGGTCTATCTCGACCATGGATGTATTTCATGGCAATTCTCATGCCTTCTCTCTCAACGTCAAGTACGTCAACAGACCCCACTGCACGACGAAGAAGCTAGAGTGATGTTCGAGGGGTTTGTTGGGGTTGACGAGTTTGATGTCGTATCGTCGGAAAAGTTGCGGGAGGATCTTGTTGATTTCGAGGAGCGCCAGATGTCGACCGATGCAGACGTGAGAACCGCCACCAAACTGTAAGAAGAGAAGAAACGTCAGCGCTGGCGCACTTTTAGGGGGGGCGTGTAGACTTACTTGGAACATGCATCTGTCCATGATCTTGATCTTTTCCTTGTCACCATCCAACCATCTCTCGGGCCTGAAGATCTCGGCATCCTCTCCAAACACGCCTTTATGCCTGTGCAAGACCCATCCGTTGATCGCAACGACGGAGCCGCCCGGGAGTTTGGTACCTCCGAGATCAGTCCCACTGGGCGGGACCTTCCGGGTGATATTCAGACCGACCGCCGGGCTGATTCTCATGGCCTCCTTCAGACAAGCTTGGAAGTAGGGTAGATTCTGTGCCTCGTTGTACTGGACCATCTCGGAAAGATCGGCCGACATGATTTCTTTGACCAACTTTTCATAAACCGCTTTGTTGGAGAGGACGTGCCAGCAGAAGCTTTGCATCGTGCTTGCGGTGGAATCACTGCCGGCGAAGATGGCACCGTGGGCAATGGCAAAGACGTCGCCGGGCCCAAGCGCCTCGGGATGCAGCTTCTGCGCCACAATCAAGCTGTTTAGAAGATCCTTGTACTCGACTTTCTCAGCCGTGGGGTCGTTGCGCTTTTCCAGCTGACCTAATGCTGTCCGTGTGACCAGGGCGTTCTTCGAAGCAAGGAATGGAATGAGGTTCCATAGCGGGTTGCGTCGAAATATGTGGTCGAGCCACGGAACTTGCCCGACGAGTCCATTATACCATTGAGAGTTGTCGATGGTTTTGATCGCATGGTCCACATCAACGCCAGCCTCGAGGAAACCGAACTTCTTGGAAAATGCTACTTCCCCTAATACCTGCAAAATATAAGTCCCGGTCCGTTTAGGGGGGGCTCGGTTGCAGGACTCACATCGAAAGCAAAGAAATGAAGCCACTCGCCCAGGTCGCAGACTTGATTGCCACCGGTGAATTCGTCCATCTTTGATATCATGAGCCTCTCGGTCTCTTCAATTCGAGGAGTGCTCTGCTGGACCGAAGCCAAACTGTAGGGGGTGGCTGCATATCGCTTCTTCACACCATGAACGGACTCCCTAGTCTCGGTGAAGATATCGGGATTCTCTGGTGGTGGGAACACGCCATAGAAATCCGTCTTGTGGTACCCTTTCCCTGTCTTGAATAACTCGAGAGCAGCGTCCGGGGTGGAGATGGAAACCTCATTGGGTGCGATCCGCACCACGGGGCCTGGCCCGAGGAGTCAGTCTTGCCTCGGAAGCGAAAGACCGGTGGACCTACCATATTTCTTATGAAGTGCGATATGGTGTTGCTCTGTCTTCCCCGTCCAAACGCTCCAAACTGCAATAGAACCACGTCAAAATCGATTTCCTCTCATTCATCGACTCGCGCCGGAGACCCACCTTTCCATAATCTCGTGCATGACGCCAAGAAAGGCCCTGGGAACTGTCGCAAGGGTGACGAGTAGCGCTTGTATAGCGGTCGGACGAATAAAAGGACGAATAGTATCAGAAAAGGGTGTGCCACCAGGAAGGCCCACGTGCTGAGGACGGCAGATTGCTTGAGGGGAGCCTTGTCGCTCGCCGTCTGTGCCATCTTGGGTTGCAGTTGCTTTTGCGATGCGAGAAAGCAGTGATCAAGCTCGTTGGATCTGGTCTAGAGAAGGAAGGAACGGGATGAGAGAGAGGAATAGGAAAGACTGGAGAACGAACGAGAGAAGATAACGACAGAAAGCATGCCGCCACGGTCGCCAGCCATTGCCAGCCCCAGAGCAGTCCATTGAAATGATCCCCATATTGACCTGTGCTCGCGCCCCGTCCTTCTCCACGTCCACGCTCCCGCTTGCCGAAAAAGCCATTCCCTAGGGTTGGTGGTTCGAAATGCCCCAATTGTCGGCAACAGGGCCACCTAGTGCCCCACACGCAATGAAATGACCGAGGAGCCCCACGATCCCAGGCCAGTTCTGCGAGGCAAACCACCGGGGGGGAGCGTCCCATCTGGACTGGTCTGACATTAATATAGTGTGGCGCTGCAGTCAAGCCACTACTTGGGGAGGGGGGCGAGGACGAGGGCGAATGGAGGGGGATTCACTTACTTTCCGCGGGTTGAGAAATGGTGGAGTATAAGCCGTCAGGCATCGCATCGCGGAGATGTGGCTTTCATGGCAGTCCAGTCCAGGCGAGACGAAACTCTCTCACTAGGGAATCAACTGCCGCTCCATCGCCGTCAGTACTTAACTGAATCTAGTGCCTCTTCAGCCCCAAGTTTTGTGAGTGCCACCACAAAACGTGGATAATGGCCGGTGGGTATTGTGCGCAGTCAATTCGAAGCTTCTTTCCTGTTCACTGGTACTGCACCTGGGGCTGGGGCTGAACAAGAAACCCTGGCAGCTGATCGAATTGAAGATATTACAATACTGCATCATCCATGTGTCTAATGCTATTCTATTCCACTCACCACCCAAACGGACCTGCAAGCACTGATTTTGTGATTGATCCCGGCCGGCCAAACCCAGAAGGCGACCGCATTAATAATGGGCGCAAGGTCAACAGTGCAAGGTGGGAAAGCTGCTCCACATGAATGACTCTGACATTGTGGCCTCGAAGACAGAGCCTGCCCAGGTCAGCCTGTGGGCCGAGGTGCCCCCTGGTGCCCCGGCTACTTATTTCCCCCACATGTCCTGTCGACTTCGCGGAATGTCCGCCCTGTGCGGAGGATCATGGGGGACGCTAAGAATTACTGACTACTACTGCGTCTCCATTCCGTCGTGGGCTCGTTGAGTGCTGTTTCGATGTGAGCGCTCATCAATACAGTCGGCCATGACGGCGCTCCTGCCCCATCAGAAAGAATGATGGTGTTTCCGTCGTGTCCCTCAAATGTGACTGGACGTTCCTCAGGTTGACGTTGCCAAAGGAGGACAAAAATCCAGGTGATACATCGATATGAGCAAGATCGTGAGCAGAGTGCGGAAATACCCCAGATATTCTTTCATGGGTGGATTTCAACTTGAGAAAGGGTTGGAGGCTCAACTAATAAAACAGCCGCGGTCCGGTTATTACGACATATTATCTTGGACGGGAAACACGCTTGAAGTGATGGTCGTGAAATTGTGCGATGTGCTTGTGATTTCATTCTCTTCCTCAGCCTCGCGTTGTTCAACTCCTGCCGCCTTCTTGAGGTGGGTCTTGTTGAACGGAATCATCGCTTTGAGATGAACGGACGAGTGGCCTATGGATCGTCGACGGAAAAACCAACTGGCGTTAACGTGAATGTGGTTGCAGAAAACCATGGTTTACATGCTCTTGGGTTTGGTGAAATATCAAGATACGTTCTCCCATCGTACAAAATTAGGCTATGATACAGGGTGAAACAGACCAACCAACGGAGTATGAACTTGTTCTCATCAACCCCTTCTCTTTCTTTCTCTGACCCCATTTGCTTTGGGTTGACTTTCCACTGGTTCGCCGTTGATAAGCACAACAGGTTTGGGTCCATGACCGTTGGCCTGGCCTACAACCTTCTGAACATCTTTCCCACTCGAGTCGGTTTCTTCATCATCGTCATCCTCATCATCACTTCGTTCATCTTTGGCAACGCTAGAAAAGACGTAATTCTTGGCAATGCGGAGAATCAGGAATAGCCAAAACAGATTCACGGCTTGGAGACACGCGAGAAGTGCAAATGTGATGTACTGGCTGATCCAGCATTTGTATTGCTGGGTTTCCCAGTTCAGCTCGAAAGGTCCGACAGTGCGGAATTCAGTCAGGGTAGCCCACAAAATGCGTAGGTTCAGATAGTGCCGAAGGTATATCCATATAAAGATGAAGGCGGCGAAGTAAGGTCCCACAATGATCGAATCGACGTAATTGAGTGTTTTCGAAGTCTGGCAGCCATTAGCATTGAAGTTAGTGGAATGGCATGCAGAGAACCCTACCGCGAGGAAGAAGTCGCTGATATCATGGGTGATGTAGACCGCGATGCCCATATGGGCGAAATGAAATCGGTAGCTTAGTCCAATGAGAGCCAGGGTAACGACGTGATGTAAGACCAACTCTTTGAAATCCTTTCGAGGCTTCTCTAGAAGAAGCACCAGGACAATAGCCTGCTGGCTCCAGTAGGCGGCTTGCAGCAGATAGTAGGCCTTGAAGATGCCTTCATGTTGTCGATGCGGGAATCCCTGAAACATTGCAGTTGTGTTGAAGTACCACAGGGGGCCTCTCGACATCACGTACAGGCCGAACGGTCCGAAAACGGCAAAGTACATGGCTGTGTACACTTGTTCCATGAACCGTGCCTGTTTCCCCCGCCTCGTGATCCCGCACCTGAGAGCCATTGGGCGAATCACCATTTGCATCATAAACTCCCTGGTGAAGCTCAGCACTATCGTGTAGAATGACACAAAGGCGATGTCTGCTTTTCCTTTCCCGTACATGGTCGGTCCGCCTGGATAGTCCGGCCCGAGAGGGTACGAGAGGAAAATAGCCTTGTGGAAAACATTCTGCTCCCCCGGCTTGATGAAATAAGCCAGCAAGATTGTGAGGGTCAAGAGGAGTGGGGTGAGCCAGGTGTGCCGCAGTGAGAGCTGCTTCCATTTTCGATAGGCTGATCGGGCTTTCCGTCTCTTCGAGTGAGGCTTCAGGTCTTTCTCGGTTGTCTGCAGGCTGTCAGCGGATGATTGGCCGTGTCATGTTCCGGCTCAGACTGACAGTGCTGCGATGGGAGAATCGTGCCATGGTCGCCATTGCGGGCGCAGTCGTGTCTCCTCGAGGGTCCCCCCCGAGATTGCTGGATGTTCGACGCGAGCGACCCATGACGACCTCGACGTCAATCGCAGAATGCGATGGCAATGTAGTGGAGGCAAGCACAAAGGCTTCAGAGGGAGAGGGAGTGAAGTTTGGGATGGCCGGAAACGACTGGGAGGAGTCCGCATGTGCATTTATTGTCTGTGTAAGCGTAAGCGACGGAGCCAAGGCAGAAAGAAACAGAAAGGAATCGTGAAAGACTCACGCCGCTTCATCAAGTCTTGGCGACAGCCGCAAATTAGTATGAGCACCGTACTTCGTATTTTCCCTTTCCCCTTCGCCGTTTTCCGTATTCCTACGGAGCGCCGGAACACGGACGGAGGAAGCCAATTTAACAGAACCCATCGTGGCGACGTGCAAGAGGCCCGCGGCGTTCTGGCGTTGGCTTTAGGAAGTGTGTTTGGAGGACTCTGGAAATGAGATGGAAAGATGGACGGAGTACGGATCGTCAATATTTCAATTAATGCATGCCATGTTGCTGGTCACTCAATCGACTAAGGAAAGTGGCGTGATGGTCGGAGAATGCTTTTCTACACAACGATAATAACAATAGCTATGGACATCCCTATTTCCCCCACGCCACACAGCAACCAGCATATCCAAATCCGAAGTCAGCTTCCACCCAGCAACAAGACTCTTGACCCCCATTATTGTCGGATGTGTCATCGTCACCGTCTTCGTCTTCGCCTGGTGTCCCTTTCCGGTCCTAGACGAATCTGAATGGATCAACAGTCCCGCCGGTCTTAGCTGTCCCGTCCACGTCTTCGGATAAATCTTGCTCTGCTCCGGGTCGGCCATGGAAGGATGAATTGCTCCGGAGACATCCTTCGTAGAGTGCCATGATTTAGCAAACCCCATCCCCTGTCCGACAGTCTCACCAAACTCGGCCTTAGATCGTTTCACTTTTGGTCTCTGTATTTCTTTCTTCATCTGGTGGCGAGCCTCTTGTGGTTCTGATGGCCGTGTAAATCTGACTCCCCGCACACCAATACAAAAACCTATTCCTTCTTCTCGCCCTCCTCTGAGGACTGTTCCTTCTCATCTTTATCGTCCTCCTTGCTTTCCTCCTTGGCTTCCTCGTCCTTGGCCTCTGCCTTGGGTTCGTCGTCCTTGCTTCCCTCCTGCTCTTCAGTCTCCTCCTTAGGCTCCTCGTCCTTGGGCTCCTCTTCCTTAGGCTCCTCCTCCTTGGGCTCATCCTTCGGCTGTTCCTCAGAAGCCTCCTCAGTATGCTCCTCCTCCTTGTGGCTGCCGTGGCCATGGTCGGATTTGGTGGGACCTTGCTGCCATAGCCAACCCGCGGCAGGGACAGTGACCACGATAGAGCCAATCAGCCTGCACGGATCTGTCAGCATCGTCCAAGTAAAATTGAAGCATCCCGAGGACAATTGACTAACCAGGGCAAGTCACTGCTCTTTTTGGCCCCATGGTCGCTAGCGAAGGTGCGCCGGCCAACTCCACGCAGACTCGTTCGAGCTTGTGTTCCGACTCTCTGGAAGGTGAAGGACCGGATGCTGCCCCTCAGGGCGGACGACCTTGGGAGTGCCATTTCAATGTGGAGGAGGTGTAGAGAGGGGAGTTTGGGAGTGGGCTGGGAACGGGGATTTGAAAGGCCTTTTGACTCTCGAGGTGGTGGATGGAGGAAAGCTCCGTCGAAGCTCCAAGCTCTCCAACTTCCTCAGCCGAAGATGCAAACATGGCAAACATGGCAAACATACCAAATAAACTGCAACGGTGGGCCACCAACACCAGGCTGCAAATAATGTCCCTCCACCTCCACTGTTCGCTGGTAGGACTCGGCACAGTATGTTCCTCTTGAACCTCACGCTGTGTACAATCGTTTCCTCCTGTCCACCTCCCTTGACCCCGTACCTCCGGTACTACTCTTCAATTTTCTCCAGCGTTTAAGCGTCTAGGCGGCAGTACCCCCAACCCCGAATCACCCAAAGCCGAAACCTGCGTACGCCTGGCGTTGTCCCTCATCTCCGCACTTCTCTCGACCACTTCACTTCTCAGATATTTTCCTCTAGCGTCTGAAGTCTGGATGAAGTGACAGTCTCTTCGGCTCAGCCTGGACACATTGTTAGCGGTCGTCTTTCACAATTTTGGCCATCATGGCTCGAGACCGCGCCGCTGCCCAGCAGGGTATTGCTTCGCTGCTCACCAAGATCAATGATCCTGACCCAGACATCCGTTTCATGCAACTCAGCGATCTCGGAAACATCCTCTCATCCCCTGCTTCCGACTATCTACGGACCGATACACACTCCGCTGCGAGAATCATTGAGGGTTTACTCAAAGCATTGGCGGACCAGCATGGAGAGGTTCAGAACCAGGCGTTGAAATGGTAAATTTCGGTCCCTCCAACCGAGGGGCTGTGCTGACTTCCACAGTATCGGACCACTTGCTTCACGTACCCCAGGCGACATCATCTCGCCCTTAATCGACAAACTCACAGACCTGACCAACAGTGACATCGATATCTCCATTCCTAATACCGCGCTGCGGACCCTTATTGCATCCCTACCTCAACCACAACCCCATGGAGGACCTGCTCAAGAAGTTAAGGAAGCTTACAACGCGGTCAGCAAGGTTTTGATTCCAAGACTTGTTGGCCACGTTGTCTTGCCATCCAGCAAGGCCGTCCCACAACTACCCACAGGCTTGTTGGAGAAACAGAAGGACAAAGGTTATAGCAGTGATGCTGTAGACGTCATGATTGAGATTGTGAGATGTTATGGCTCGTTACTCCAAGAGCTGGAACTGGTGGAACTTGCCAAAGCAGTCATGAACATCATCGAAAGTCCCCAAGCCGGAGGCGTGGTTAAAAAGAGAGCTCTGGCTGGGATTGGAGCCATCATGGTTCACTTCAACGACTCTCAAGTTAGCTCCTTTGTCGCGGCTATAACGGCCAGCTTCCAGAATCCCCAAATCACCACCGAAAATCGGAGATTTCTCATTGCAACGACTGGTACTCTAGCACGGTCGAGTCCCGGCAAATTTGGACCATATCTCAACAACGTGGTGCCCTACGTGCTTCAGGTTCTGAGCCATGAAGAAATTTCATCCGCTGCATCAATCTCAGACGAAGAAACCGAAGCAGACCCGGAGATTGAAGAGCTGCGTGAAACAGCCCTCGTCGCACTCGAGGCAATGCTAGGATCCTGCCCCCTGGAGATGAAAGACCACCTTGATGCTGCCATCGATGCCGCCTTAAGATATGTGAAATACGACCCCAATGTGGCAGATGGCGACGACAATGAAATGGAGGGAACTCAAGAGAGTAGCTCGGATGATGGCATCACAGAAGACCTCCCAGATGAGGACGAAGATGATGAGTATGCTGAATTGGATGACGACGATGCTTTCAGCGACGTGGATGATCTGAGCTGGAAAGTCAGACGTTGTGCTGCAAAGGTTCTATACACCATCGTCTCCGGCGTTTCACCAGCAGACCAAGCAATTCTGTTCGGCAAAATTGCACCTGTCTTGATAGCTCGTCTTTTCAACGAACGAGAAGACAGCGTTAGGTTGGAAGTCATTGCCGCAACAACTGCACTTATTCGAAAGACAGGCTCTGACTTGAACCAATCACTCAGTCGAGTCGATTCTTCTGAAAACCCGGCGGCCCCGACCAACACCCGGAAGCGCCGACGGCAAGACAGCGAAGCTGATCGAAAAGATCCCGACCTCAGAGGCTTGGTATCGATCCGATCGAGCCCTCCTATCATGCCTGCGTCTGAACCCACTGGTTCCCAAGCTGGCCTTGTTGCACTCGTGCCAAAAATTGTGCAGGCTCTGACCAAGTTGTGGAAGAAGGCCAGCATGTCTCTCAAACAAGCTGCCGTTGTCATGCTAAAGACTTTGACGCTGGCCCGAAATGGAGTCTTGTCAGACCACCTTCAACAATTAGAGGATGCTATTTCTGACGCCCTCAAACCGTCGACCGGATCGGGGTCTGGAGGCACAGCATCAGGAACGTCAGCGACTGTCGCCAGCCTACAAATCGAAACCCTAACATTGATCAGTGCTATTACGGAAACTAATGGTACCACAGTCCTGATTCCGTTTGTCATTGCTTTGATACCATCGGTCACTGCCATTGCTCGCGACCGAAACTATAAAGTTTCGACCGAGGCTCTAGCAACAGTCGAGCAGTTTGTGAAAGCTCTCACTCCACCGCGCCTCTCTACAGTAAATCAGGATCACGCGATGCATATTGAGAAGTTGTGGGATGTTGTCGTGGACCGAGTCACAGACAACAATACCGATCTCGAAGTCCGACATCGCGCCATACAAGCGTTTGGTGTGCTAATTGCGAGAACCTCGTCGACGCAGCTTCTTTCCAGCTCGGCAAGAATCAAGAGTCTTGGGATTCTCAACGACAGATTGAGAAATGAAACAACGAGACTCGCCAGCGCAAGAGCCATTGGTCTCATCGGCGAATCTGCTAGCGTTCATGACAACATCGGCTCCATTTGGATCCAAGAAGTCTCACTTGAAATGGCAAGTCAACTACGCAAGGCAGATCGTGCCCTCCGAGGATCATGCCTGGAATCATTGCAGTCCCTGGCACTCAATCCTGTCACATCGACTCAATACGCGACCGCCACAATTCTCCAGCTTCAAGGCCTGTTGATGCCTCTCGTCTCTGTCAATGATTTGCACCTGTTGACGCCAGCCCTGGTCATTTTGTCTAAGATAATCCCGACAAATTCAGAGGCGTTGGTCAACGCCGATATTGTCAATGCGCTTTGTGGCATCACACAAGCTCGATTGGAGGGCCCACCACTTCGAGCGTATCTTTTGGTGGTCAAGGTCATTGGGGAACAAGGTGTCGGTGCCCCATTGATGAAGGGACTTCTGGCAGTTGGCACCACTGGTGAAACGATGGTCCTGGGTAGAGCTGTCGGCACTCTCCTAGTATACGGTGGGAGCAACCTGGGAGTCACGATACCGGACTTCTTGAAAGAGCTAGACGCCTCCCAGGATCTTCGAGCAAAATGCCTCGCATTGATTGTCCTAGGAGAAGTTGGCTTTCGGATGGGTGCCAAATCTCCAGTACCCATGGGTGTCTTCACCAAATGCCTGACGGCAGATTCAGAGAAAGTTCGACTCTCCGCCGCCGTTGCCCTTGGCAGTGCCAGCTCGAACAACGTCTCCGAATGCCTACCGGTCATTCTACAGAGCCTGAACCAATCACCCGCACAAGATTACCTCTACCTACACTCGTTGAAAGAAATCTTAGAACACGCGGAGAGCTCCTTCAGCGAGGTGGAGCCTTACGCACCTGAGTTGTGGCAAAAGCTATTCAGTGTCTCCCAGGCCGAGGACAACAGCGCCGTCGGGGCAGAGTGCATTGGACGCCTTGCCACCATCGATCCACACACATACGTTCCCGAGCTGTCCACCTCGCTGGAAAGCCCCAACGCCTCAATCCGTGGAACCGTCATCTCGGCCTTCCGCTTCACTCTGGGCGAAACGAGCAATTCGTACAACACCCTCCTCGTCAAGACCATGACACCCATACTTAAAACCATGCTCAACGACAGTGACATTTCCAACCGCCGCCTAGCCGTGACCACGCTCAACGCGGCCATCCACAACAAGCCTGAGCTGGTAATCCCAGACATCTCGCAGCTCCTCCCGACGGTCCTCGATGACTCGCGCATCAAACCAGAGCTGGTCAGGGTGATCAAAATCGGGCCGTTCACGCACAGCGAAGACGCCGGCCTTGACCTCCGCAAATCCGCCTACGCAACCATGTACGCACTCCTCGACTGCCCCGGTGCGATCCCCCAACTGCCCATTCCCAGCATCTTCGACCGCATCCTCGACGGGATTCCTGACGACCACGATATCCGGACTCTCTGCAATCTAATGCTCGCGCGCCTGTCAGTCATTGACCCGGAAGAGACACGCCGACGGCTGTCCGCTCTGTCCGAAAAGTTCCGAATCGTGCTCGGCGCCAAAATCAAAGACAATGCCGTGAAGCAGGAGATCGAGAAGGTCAATGAAGCGAACGCGGCCGTGATCCGCACGACCATGGAGATGGACCGCCGCTTCCCTTCGGGCGGCAGCGTTGGCGGCAGTAACGCCGACTCACGAGTCCCGAATCCCAGCAGTGGCTCTGGCGGGGGCGAACTGATGCAGTGGTTTAACTACGTCGAGTACGTCAAGAAGGAATTCGCGCAGATGGTTCGCAATATTCTGGCCGAGGCTGCTTAGGAGGCTAGGGTGGGAACTGGCACAGAAAAAGACATGGGGTTGCTGCGGCGCCGCTGGATGAAGCCGTCAGCTCATGTTGTTGGATCGGACGCCGATTCATTCCCTGCCGAGATGGCTTCGTTAAAATTGCAGTGAGGACGACGTGCATGCAGAGGGATGGATTGTGAGGGTCGGGGCGGAAAGAAAGAGAGAAAGAGAGGTGAGAGATAACATGAGACCGCTCTCGGGCCGGCTGGCTGGCTAGCTAGATTCGACGAAGGGCTGAAGTAACCAAAAGGGCAACTGTTGTTTGGGTTACAGACCCTGTCCAACGTGAGACACGAGTCATGATTAAATCAGAATAATGAAGGGCATCCATTAGCCGGGTAGGGCATAGCATGGCATGGCATGGCATGGCTTGACATGAGATATGGCATAAAGACGGCTACGAGAGGCTCACCGGCTCTCAGCGGGGAGAAGAAGGAAATCCACAAACGTGTCCATACATATTCTCTATCGTATCGGGTCTGTCCGCGCAAGCAACTCCATCTAGCCATCACGAGGGAGGAGGGATTTCAGATGGGAACCCGGCGCCCGGTCTACTCACCAGGTACGACAGCATCACATCAGAAGTAAATAAACCCCCCAAAAAAGGAGAGAAACTCAAGTCAAGGAAACAACCGATACGTCCGCTCGGGAATCTTGGTCGCCAATCCGAGTGAAATCCATCAAATTTTTTTTGGGTCGCTGGAATTATCTATTCTTTAAGAGCCCAGCTCTGTGGGACGGTATGGTATCGGTGTCAGTGTCGGTGCATCGGTTCTGTGGCTCCACGAGTTCCTGAGTCCGATGTTGACTTGGAATGGTAATTCCCCCATCCTTCCTGCTTCTTGCCTTGTTCCTCGACAGACCAACCGACCGATCGACCAGGCCTCAGTTTCTTAATCACGAGCATACTACCAGTAGCAGCTCGTATCTTCTCAGACGTTGATTCTTTCATTCTTGAGTCTTCCAATGCCTTGTTTACTAGACATTGTTTCTTCCCCGCCAGCGTGCTCTCCACATGTTTTCCCTTCGGCTTCCCATCTCTGCGAAATACTCACTAGGGGTGAAACAGAACCAGACCCGGGGCACAGACAGGAATCGCCGAAAATATGCCGGTCCTCCAGTCTTCCGACCCTTCCATGGCGCACGGCGCTGCTGAGGAAATGTAACTTTCGGACAAACGAAAAAAGAGAACGAAACAAAACATGGCATAGCATGGGACAAGGACAGGTGGATGATGGTTTTTGACAATGTAGTGACAATCTAATGTGCACATGTGAGGACTGGGGATTCCGAGAGACTGGTAGAGACAGTGGTGGATGGAGAGTGTGTTGGCCGGCGGTCTGGTGGTTGCTGTTGATTGTGGTTGTGGTGTGTTTGATTCACCGCCTCGGTCACATTTTCGCTTCCCGCGACTGAACCTTTTCCTCTGTCGTTGGGTTTTGGTGATGTGGCAAAATAGATAGTTCTGCGTCAAACAACTGTTATTGCTGTTGCTCCTGCTACTCTTTCTCTATTGATGGGGAGACGAAGTGCGAGTGATGCACAGGCCGAAATCGGGGTGGGGGTGGGACGGACAGGGGTTTGTCGGCGGCGTCAATTAACCGACTGGTAGAGGAGCAGAGGTTCGCCGACGTTTTCGATTTCCGGGATGGTGCATTTCAAGTCGAAGGCTTTGGACAGGACGATCTTGAAAATCTTCTGCACGTTGATGCTGTGGCTTGTGCTGCTGAAGATGAGGCTTGCGCGCATGGCTTTGGCGAATCTCCGTGCCTGTCATATCGGCTATTTGTTAGCACCGGGGGGGGATTTTCCAGGGGCATGTCTTTTGATATTGGGGCCTCTTACCTGATTGCTGATCTCCTCTTGATCCTCCCTAGGGAAATTGATAAAGTGGTCATACTTCGTGCCGATCAGGAATGGAATGGCCGTCTTGTTGAACCCTCGACCCTGTCGGTACCACTCCTTGATGCTGTTGAGGGTGGATTTCCGTGTCAGGTCGAACATGAAGAGGATGGCGACTGCGTCATTGCAGACCAGGGGGAGCATATTGACAAATTCCCGCTGGCCTCCCAGATCCCAGATGGAGAAGGTGATTTCGGTATTTCGTATTGAGATGGTCTTTTCCATAAAGTTGACACCTGCCGGATGAGTGTGAGAGGTTAGCCTGCGAGTGTGGCAGAAGCCAGAGGTTGGGGACAGAAAGGCTGTGTGTATGTACCCAGTGTCTGGATATAATCTTCATCCCAGCTGCCCTCGACATATTTGACCATCAGGCTCGTTTTTCCTATCTGCGCATCCCCCACCATCCCAACTTTGATCACGACACTGCTTTTGTTGGCCGGTGGCGGTTGTTTATTGTCCTGGTACTGGGTTTGTTGATGTGCGCCCATGCCCGAGTCGGGCCTTGAGGTGGGTTGCTGGTAAGGGTTCGGGGAATGGTATCGCTGACTCGGGTCACTGTCTATGGGGGGAGTGGCAGTCGCGGGCTGCGAAGGATAGCCGTTCTGGGTCATGGTGATGTCTTCTTGCTGGTCCTGCTCATGGACGATGTGCGGGTTGTAGGCCGTCTCGGCGGGGTAGTCGTTGCTGGGGCCGGAGAAATCCATGGTGCTGGATGGGAGAGGGTGATGAAACGAGCGAGCGGATGCGGTGGGCAGTGAGGAAAGTAGGAGTGGGAGTGGGAGTGGGAATCAAGAATGAATCGGCTGCGACATCCAGCTGATGGGCCAGGAGGAAGTCCTGCGGGTTGAAAGCGCCCAAGGTTTATTCATGCGGCGGTCGAGGAGTTGACAACCGGCAAAAGGCCACGCATCCACCAATCATCACGTCAAGGTTGACTTTGCTGCGCAGACGATTGTCATTGACGCCTCGACGCGTTGGGCTGTCAAGACACCCGCTTTCGGACACGAATGACGCTGCTCTACGGAGTGCTACTAGACGGGGACTGTTAGAGCCTTGGCATTGAGCTAGCAGCGATGGAGTACTACCAGTACCCAGTACCTAGTACTGCTCGACGACTACGAGTATGAAGACTTGGAATTAATGTGTGAGCTACTCGCTACTGTTCTGGATTAATGATGAATTGGTACACAGCAATACTGCTTACTGCTCAACTGCAACTAAACATTAAACCCCCCTGAACCCAGTGTGCCCTTGCTAACCCCCCCTCGATCGCATCCTCGCCGCCTGCGCCTCGGCGCCCAGGAACAAGGCACAGGCGGCAACGATGGCGGAGGCCACAACCGCAAAGATGATCTGAGTCTTCATGCCCGACTGGACGATGGCACGCCTTCGCGCATACTTGGTCACCGTCTGCATGTAATTGGCCATGCCGCTCCCCAGGCACGCCAGCGACAGCAACCAGAAGACAATGCCGAGCGGATGCGACAGATTTCGTTCAAGCGGCGTGGGCTGATGCTTGAGATGGAAGTTGACGAAGATGGCGACGGATACCACAGCCATGTAGACGGATAGGCGGAGCCAGGAGAGAAACGTGCGTTCGTTGGCGCAATGGTCCCTGGCATCAGAGGAGACATTGGGGAAGAGCAGGGGTGCGTACAGCGGGCGCTGTAAAAACATCCAGATGGGATTATCGGGATGGTTTCTGCGACACACTGAGCGGAGACCTCGGTGAGGCGGATAGACTGATACTCACTCGTCTACAGTGATGGTTTTGCTGAAAGGGTTGTAGAGGAAATGCCAGGCCTCCTCGGAGTCGGGAGGGAGATCTGGAGGACGGTCCATGGTGGCAGATGCAGGGTGAGATATTGGATTATGTCAGACCTGGGACTTGGTAGTGATTGGACATGGCTTGATTCCTGATTTGAGAGAAGCAACAGCCCGTGGGGGTGGTATTGATGTTGATGCGGATATGAATATGAAGATGGATGGGATTGGATGGGCTAGAAATGGAAAAACCCTTTACTCGTGACTTAGCTACCCAGGTAGTTAACTAAATTGCGCCACTTGCGCCAAACGAGGGTGATAAGTCAAGTCGCTTGGAGGTTCAGCCCACTTTCCTAATAACGTAACCAATCCAGAGATTCCTCGTAGTCACGTGAAAGCTCAGGCAGGAATCGAGGTCACCTGACTAGCTTGTTGTCAAATGAGCACGTGATCGAGATTCAGGCAACACCACGTGACTGGCGACAAGCTATCTCAGTCGGTTACTCATTTAAGCAGGTGGGCCGAATGAATGGTCTTGTGAAAACTGAAACTGCTCGACACGCCAGCGACAACACCGCCACCAACAATCCGCCACCCACAATCAGCCACCAAAAACCCCCCCGGTCTCCAACTTGCAAACCTCCACTGCCAGTCAGGGATTGGACAACCCCGAACCCTGATCTGGATGCTAGAGCCGCAAGAACTTCGCTAACGCAGACCACGATGCAGATGTCCGTCTTTCTCCCTACCAGAACGCACGTTCCCAAACAGGCGAGGATCAAGCGACTAGCCGACCAGCCGCCTTGATTGGCCTGCGTCCCGTGGGTTGTCCAGCTTTATCAGTCAATCGCATCGTCCCAACCTTCCCAGCTCCTCCTCATGTCGAACCCTAGCAGGGAAGAAACGAATAACAGGAAGAAATCTCTCGGAAATCTCTCAGTCTCCCTTCCTTCTTACTCTTGCCACGCCTCTCCTCTTAGACAATGCAATCGTTGAGGCTCGACAATTAACCGAATACGTCGCACGGCCCCAACGCCGACGCCCTCATCCCCGCTTTCTTGCAGTCTTGCGGTCTTGCAGTCTTGCAGTCTAGAGACCTTCACTCACCATGTCGACTCCCCCAAAACCAATAAGCACCCTTAATCGTGTTGCCAGCGTCACAAGCAGAGTCTTCCCGCAGTCGTTCCCCAATGCATCTCCTATCGCCCAAGCTTCCCTCGCCCGCGATCTCGAGGAAGATACCGATTCAGAAGCGGCCGAGTCCGAATCCGACGATGACTCCGAAGCCTCCGCCCTCCAACCTACAACCTCGGCGTTAGGGGGGGGAGGATACTCGTTTGCAGGGTCGTACCGTCGACCTAGCTTTGTTGGAGCCGGAAATAGAGCAACAGTACTGCCCCGGGCGACCCAAGAGCATGACAAACTCTCCCGAGAGGAAAGACATCGCGCATTGGAGGAGGAACGCAGCCTACTTCGAGACAACAACATCATTCCGCCCAAACATCCACACGCCGAGGATGGCGCCCGGAGGAAGAGTTTGTTTCAAAACTACCTGCACATCCCCGGCGGCGACCGCAAAGTATCTCTGGATGAAGAACAGACCCCGGCAGTGGATACCGCCGCCGGCCACACGTCCGAAATCTCTCCCCTGCTCGGCGACCCGAGCCTCCCCTACGGCGGACACGACGACCCTCAGAATATCAGCGCGAAATGGGAAGAGGCTGTGGCGGCGGGCATGATACACACCACATGGCAACGCGAAGCCAAAGTCATAGCCCGCTACTCCGCTCCTCTGATGGTCACCTTTGTCCTGCAGTACTCTCTGACTGTCGCCAGTATCTTCACCGTCGGCCATATTGGTACCGCTGAACTCGGCGCCGTCAGTTTGGCCTCCATGTCAGCCAACATCACCGGCTACGCCATCTACCAAGGTCTGGCGACCTCACTGGACACGCTGTGTGCTCAAGCCTACGGCTCGGGTCGCAAAAAGCTCGTCGGCCTGCAAATGCAGCGCATGATCTTCTTCCTCTGGACCATCAGCATTCCTATCGCCATCATCTGGTTCTTTGCGGACAGGATCCTGCTCGTCCTCGTGCCCGAACCCGCCGTCGCCGAACTGGCGGGCGTCTACCTCAAGGTCGTCATCCTGGGCGCCCCGGGCTATGCAGCCTTTGAAGCTGGGAAACGCTTCGTGCAGGCACAGGGCCTCTTCTCCGCCTCGTTGTACGTGCTGCTCTTCTGCGCACCCTTCAACGCCTTCATGAACTGGCTGTTCGTGTGGAAGTTCAAGTGGGGCTTCGTCGGGGCGCCCATCGCGGTCGCCATCACCGACAACCTCCTCCCCGTCGGCCTGTTCATCTATGTCCGCTTCTTCTCCAAATCCGGCATGTCTTGCTGGAACGGCTTCACCAAGAAAGCGCTGCAGAACTGGGGCCCCATGGTGAAGCTGGCCCTTCCCGGTCTTGTTATGATCGAGGCCGAAGTTCTCGCCTTTGAGATCCTCACCTTTGCATCCTCGTACTTTGGCACCACCGTACTCGCGGCGCAGTCCGTCCTCGCGACACTGACCTCGCTGACCTTCCAAATCCCCTTCCCGCTATCCATCGCGGGCTCCACCCGCGTCGCCAACCTCATCGGCGCCACCCTTGCCGACGCCGCTCGCATCTCGGCCCGCGTCACCTTCGCCGCCTCCATCGTCGTCGGCCTCCTCAACGTGGTCCTCCTATCGACCCTGAAAAACTTCATCCCGCGGCTCTTCACGGACGACGCCGAGGTCGTGCGCATCGTTTCGGAGATCCTGCCCCTCTGTGCCGCTTTCCAACTCTTTGACGCCCTCGCCGCATGCTGTAATGGCGTTCTCCGCGGTCTCGGCCGTCAGGAAGTCGGCGGCTACGTGCAGCTGTTCTGCTACTACGTCTTTGCCATGCCGATCAGCTTCGGTACCGCGTTCGGTCTCGGCTGGGGTCTTTGGGGCCTCTGGACCGGTGTTGCCCTCGCACTGGGCCTTGTCACGATCATTGAATTCATCTATCTCTACTACACCGATTGGAATCGCAGTGTTGAGGAAGCCAGGGCGAGGAACATGGAGTCTTGATTTGACTTTGGTTGGTTCCTGAGATATCCGATTCAGCTAGCTTGGACTTTACACCCTCGAGCTAACTGGACCACTCTGCACGGAGTGAGGAACTGGTTAGTTTAGCGAGGAAGTGATATTTGAATACAGCCGAGAATCATTGGACAGCTAGAAGCGAAATGTCGTAATGGACAGGATGTGCAGAATATACCCCATCTGATAATACTGCCGTATGATCTGAAAGTCTCTACTGCCTGTGTGCGTGGCTCGTGAGTCGTGACTGGGAATCCACCCGGTAACTGCTGTCTACAGTGACAGAGACTGCGCTGAGCACTCCTCGGTACGTAGCTCGCCAATTAAGAAACATGTAGTCCGTTCCAAGCGCAGATTACCAGTCCAGCTTTATGCTTCCCGTCAAGTCGTGGAAAAGTCACGTCGTGTAGGGATCCCTCGAAGCAAGGAGGCGGAAGGGACAGAACGCGCATCACAAAAGACGCACGCCAAAGCCTTGATTCAACACTGTCTCAGACATGATTGTTCTCGAGTCGGAGGAGTTGACGACGGGAAGAGTTGAAGCTAGATACAGTCGCTGCCGATTCCTACCAACTCTAGCGTCCTCTATCCTCGTCCTCGATACCCGTGCTCTATGAGAAACTCTGCCGTCCATTCGTTCCCACAACCAGGTCCTGGCGCATTCTATTACTTGGAGACCACCAAGTCGGGTGGTGAACCAAGAGAGAGGTACGCCTTGGCCCATTCCTGCCAGAAAACCCGGAATCCCGGCTGTAAATCTCGCTCTTGGGTATATACTAAGGTTCATTTGTTTTGGAAGGGGGGGGTAGTATCTTTGATGGCCATGTTCCCGTACACACGCGCCCGAAACGCTTCCGGTGCTGGATCTTGGCTGCTCATCTTCGGGCTTGTAACTCTCGAGTCCAGGTTATAGCGCGCCTTGTGGAAATGGCTGTATCCGTCTAGCCCCATAGCAGCAAGCAGCATCGACGGCGGCCCGCCGCTCATGACGCCGCCGATTCACCCATCCATAGACTCACTTCGTGGCGGAACTGGCTAAGACGCTCACATCCTCCGAATATGCGTCTCGCCGGTGACGTCGGCCAACTTGCCCTGCAACAGCTTCTCCCACCAAGTGAACAACATGTCTTCGCAGATGAGCTTGAACCAAGGGGTATATTTCAGGTCGGCATCCTTGCCCGACCGGGTCTCGACATCCTTGAACATCTGCTTCAACTCGTCGATACTGACCCATCGCGTGTCACGGACCTCGTTGAGATTCGGCTCGAGTTTGACATCGGCCTCAATGAAGAGGATGTAATCGATCTCGTGCTCGCCCCACTTCCCATCGCTGGCCGCGAGGTAGTGGATGCGAGCCAGGAAGTCGAAGTCGGACACGGGCACACTCGCAGCCTCGATGCCCAGCTCGTGTCCCAGTTTCCGCTGTGCCGCCCTCTTGGCCCCCTCGACGTTGCTGGGCAGGTCGCCGAGTCCCGTCTCGGACGGGTGCGCCAGTGGGTGTGAGCAGCAGGTGTTGGTCCACATGTCCGGGAACGTGATCTTCTCGCTGGCCCGCTGCTGGAGCAGCAGCTTCTTGGTCTTGGGGTCGAAGACGAATGCCGAGAAGGCCCGGTGCAGGAGGCCCTGCTGGATGTTGGTCATGAGGTGGCACACTTTCTTGGACGCCGACCCGATCACCTGGTCGTCGGTGTCGAGCACGATGCACACTTCGTCCATCAGCCGGATTTGCTCTTCGTCGTAGCCCGCCAGGTCGGAGGAAGAGGACGAGGACGACGTCCCTGTGGTCGAGCCCGTCGAGGTCGGTGCCATGTCCGCGCCGATGAGGCGTGTGCCCACTTCGGGGAACAGCGTCGTCACATTCTCGCGTGTTATGGTGGTGGTGGCCATTTCGGACAGGGGAGGAGGACGAGGACGAGGACGAGGGCGAGGAGGAGGTTCAGGTCGGTGTAGAGAGGCAGGAGGCAGGAGGCAGTGAGTGTGGTGGACGTCGACCTGAGGACAGTAATGAGCGTGAGAAAGGATTGTTTGGTGTTGTTGGCGGGGTAGAAAAGCTGGGGCTGTCAGAGTGTTTACTTGGGGGGAAAAAAGTTGGGTGCACTTTCAAGGGCCAAGCGCAGGGGCGGTGAGGCCTACTAAGCAGGGAGTACTTATTGGTCGCTGGGGAGTTTGGCAGACTCCAGGAGGTCACGTGTGGAGGCACGGCCAAGGGGCAGCCCGGGTGGGCTGATCTCCGACTGTCGAGTCTCCAGGTATACAAGCCACGCCTAACCGGAAATGAACAAGGGTGGTTTCTAGGTATAGAATTGGTGTCTATACCTGCGTCTTCTAAGTATACAGGCCCCTGAACGCCCCCAAACTCCAACGCCTGAAACAAACAAAGATTCAATCAAACCCTCCCAAACTCCAAACTCCAAACTGCAAACTGCAAACTGCAAACTGCAAACTCCAAACTCCAAACTCCAGACAATCAAACAATCCAATCCAACTCCAACGCCTTCCAACACCTCAAACTCCAAAGCAGACAAACTCCCAAACTCCAAAACACCCAAACTCCCAAACTCCCAAACTCCCAAACTCCCAAAAGTGTTGTTGTCGTTGTCGTCGATGTGGTGATTTTTTTTGGTGATTTTTGGTTTTCGTCCACTCCCACCTCCCCTTCGCCACCACCCCCTGACCAATCCCCTACTGGAGCTACATTTTTCTCCAGTACTTTCGGGGATTTCCCTCCGAGTCAGGGGGCGGCGTGGTTGAGAGGGGGCGGGCGTTGGCGTAGCACGGCACGTATGCCGGCTCGGGGGGAGGGGGAGGGGGGGAGGGGCGGCGGAAGAGAGGCGTTGGCTTTGGTATTGGAAGCCTGAGGTCTTCCAGGCAGGCCGGCCAATGCCCCGTTGACCACGACCCGAAGATGTATGGCTCCCCAAGAGCCGTTGCACGTCGATGCCTGGGCTTGGTAGCCCGTTGGGTGGCGGCGGGGGAGGCGCAGGGAGTTGCGGAGGGCGTGCCACTCCACACCACCGCCTCCCAGTCTGATTCAGACTGGTGGGATTTGGGAGGAGGCGGCGGCGTTGGCGATGGTGGTGGTGGTGGTGGTGATGGTGATGGTGTTGGTGGTGTTGGTGGCGATGGTGGCGGGGGGGGAGGCGTTGGGACCATGATGACTGGGTCCCTTTTCCGCTCTGGGCGGACAATCATGGTGGTAGGGCGAGAGGGGAGACCAGACGCCACGGAGGAAGAGCGGGAGGAGCGGAGGGAGACAGGGCGGGAGGGAGCCTCTGGCTCATAGTCGTCACCGAGCCTCTTGATGCTGCAAATGCAACCCATTTTGGTTGCTTGAGGGGGGGAAGTGGTGGTGGTGTGGTGGTTGGGGTGGTGGTGGAGGTGGTGAGGAGGGAGTGGTGATGTGGTTGTGGTGGTGGTGGTGGTGGTGAGAAGGAGGAGGGAGTGGTGGTGTTGTGGTGGTGGTGATGGTGAGGAGGATGATGATGGTACTCGCCGCTGCACTGTATGCCGGTCCGAGAGAGAGAGAGAGAGGAGATTGTGTGTGAGGTGCCTGTCGTTACGCTGAGACGTCGAACCAGGTCAGAAGAGAACTTGTCGCTGCACTAAATGCCGATCCAAGAACCTTTGAGATTGAGGTGTTCGTCGTTACACTGAATGTCGATCCGAAACACTTGTTGGTGGAGCTTGTCGTTACGCTGTACGTCGATCCAAGTCTTCTGGAGCTTGCCGCTGCACTGAATGCCGGTCCAAGACTCTGAGGTGTTGAGGTGTTGAGAAGTTGAGGAGGAACTTGACGATACGCAAGTCCTGGTGTCTGAGATGTTGAGGGGGGGGAACTTGACAGTATGCAAGTCCTGTTGTCGGAGCTGTTGAGAAAGGAACTTGACGTTCTGCAAGTCCTGGTGTCTGATGAGTTGAGGAAGGAACTTGGCTTTCTGCAAGTCCTGGTGATTGAGGTGGTGGTGGCGGTGATGTTGAGGATGAAACTTGTCGTTACGCTAGACGTCGATCCAAGTTCTGGTGCTTGAGGTGTGTCGTGGTCACTGTCTCTCTTGTTGCTGGTGGTGTCTTATCTGGTACCAATGCAACGGGGTGTTGTTGAGATGACGGAGGACGTTGACAACAAGTCAAGGCTGAGTGTTTGTGTCTGAGTCGAGAAAAGAAATCAAGTCTCAAGGGTGTTCTGGGTTCTGAGTCGAGAAGAGTAATCGAGTCTCAAAAGTGTCTGGGTAATCATGTGACTGAATACATAGACGAAAAAAAGAAAAGGGGGAGGGACCGGGGGGAAGAGCAGATACTTATGCAAAACAATCCAGGGTCCAGTTGATCTGGGAGTGCACAGGTTGATCTGGGAGTGCACAGTGTGTGGGGATCAACTCGGATTGAACTGGCATGAGATGGAGGGAACTGAGGCAGATGAGCAGTGCGGATGAGTGGTACAGAACCGAGTCCGAATGTTGCGCCCTGAAAAGAGGGACTGCGAAGGGAAAATGTGGAGGCCATTGGGGAACCGGCGAGGAGCAATGGCATTGGAAATCCCGCAGGGTAACTGCCCGGGACAAGAATTCCGAATTGAGATTGAACAGTGGGCATCGCAGGCCGGCTTTCGTATATTAAGTTTCAATGGGGAATGCGTTGTTAAATGATTGGGATCTGGTGTGTCGTTGCAATGAGCGGTACTATAGGAGGAGGTGCCAAGACCCCCGAGGCTGGAGACCCCTTTTGCCATGATTGGCCCAAAATCAGGCAGCAGACTCCATTGGTACCAAATTATTGCATTGGGAAGCCAGAACCTCGACACCGAACGCCGGAAACCCCGTCCTCAACCGACTGCGAAAATTCGGGGGATCATTTCGAGGACTTGGGCCATGGCCTGGAGTTGGATGAGGTTCAATATTCAAACGTTCCGAATCTGGTAAGGTGGGGTTGTGACCATCCTCGTATGACTATTGGCTGGAATGCAACGATCGGCGTTATCTAAGCGCCGCCGTTTTCGCAGTCCGTGCACCATTCTCGTTAGTTTCTGCGGAGTCACTCGTAACCATTTTCAAAGTACGTGCAGAATCACTCGCAACCAATCATTTTTTGTGGTCCGCACAGAACCCCTCACGAACGTTTACCCGGTCAGCCTGACTTGGAAGGCAGCAAACGAGAGGAACAGCCGACCATAAGCACGTGACAGCCAATGACTACTCGCATGACACAGCCTCATTTGATTTTGACGGGCTTAGGTGGCGATGCCGCAATTATCTCGTTGTAGACTGGCTGTATATGATGAAGATGGCAAGAGGAAAGCTAATCAGACACAAGCAACACGAGAAGTAAGTCTGAAAGATCACCTCCTCTGAAAGGTGTTTCGTCTTACGCACGCTGGTTCTTGTACCCCTTTTGACGGCAGGGGACTTGATTAGAGTTGCTAATAGGATACTCCACGACTCGCGAGGTGGGCTTGGGCACAGAGCGGTATAAGCAGATTTCATTTCCTAGAACACTCAGTTCCCCAAAACGACCCCTAGTGGCGTTCAACCCACATCACTGCCGAGACCTCCTTCTGACCCCATTGCCATTGGGGAATTTTGGCGCCATCTACCCCTGATCTAAGGCACAGGAACAGTACAGTGCCTCAGCCCATGCTTGCATTCTGCGGTGAATCGTCCCTCCTCCCATCAAAACATCTCGTATCGCCAGTTGAGCTGGACCATTTCCTCCGTAACACCACCTCTGACAACCTTTGCGATTAGCGTCGGATTGCCTGAGTCTAGGCGTTTGTTTTCACGCCGAACCAACCATCGATAGAAGGTGAGCGTGGCTGCAAATATGAACGCGCACCCCATAAGCGTGCCAAATGCTGCATAAAAGTGCGGCGGTGCGTAGTACAGATATGAAGCCCAGATGTTCGACGTGCCTCCAATGGCGTTGACCAGGGCAGAAGCTGCTGCGCGCTTTGAAACGGGTCGTGCAAGATGCAGGTTGATGGTCTTGTAAAGGAGGATTTGCGGTCCGACCGAGGCAAAGGGCAGCAACATCATCGAAAAGTAGCGCGCTCCAACGTTGGTTGTGGCCATGGGGATAATGTAGACGCCGACTGCGATTGAAATGCAGGCAAGAATGATCGGATACACCGTATTTTTTCGATCGGAGTACAACGAGATGCAGTAGTAGACCATACCGGCAAGGATGTAGGGCGGTGCTGTGAGAAGCAAGCTGATTGTGTGGCTGTAGTTGAGGGAAGCGACTAATGTCGGGAAGAAGTTGGCGATGGACCCCTGAGCTTGTGAGAGCATGTTGCAGAAGATGAGCAGGATAAGCTTAGGATCGGAAAGTGCTTTAGCAAAGCCCTTCATCGTACCCTCTCTTTCAGTGCCCTCTGCCGCTCCGGCCTCGGACTCGATTCGCCACACTGCTAGATCACGCTCAATCGGTGAGAGAAGGCGACTGTTGTGCGGGAATTCGGGCATGAAGAAGGCACAGATTGATCCGACACCGACCGTGGCCGAGCCTTCGATGATGAACAGCCATCTCCATCCTGCAATACCATGCGTTCCGTCGAGCTGGCCGATGCCTGCAGCAAAGAGACCGCCAAAGGCGTTCCCGACCTGCTGTGCAATGTACAGTCCAGCAATGCGTTTGCCAAGCTCTTGTTTGGTATACCACGCGGAGAGAAAATATACCGCACCGGGAAAAAACACGGCCTCTGCCACTCCAAGAATTGCTCGCACAGCAAGTAGCTGCCCGTAAGTCTTGACAGCTGCTGTAGCCGCAGATATGCAGCCCCATATCACCACGGCGACACAGATATACATGCCCGGCCGTGAGATCCTGCTAATGAGAAGGTTGCTCGGGATCTGGAAAGGCAGGTAGCCAACAAAGAGAATCGAAATTGACGTGGCGAATTGCTGGGTGGTCATATTGAGGTCCTCCATGATCCCTTGAAGCTTCGCGGCAGCCAGGTTTTGACGGTCGATGTAGTTCAAAATATACAGAATGCCAATCGTGGGTAGGATGACAAGGTCCATCTTGCGGACGAGCTTTCTGTTCATAGCTTGAAGATCGTTTTCGCTCAGATCGCGAAGCGACTCTGGCCTCTGTGAACCGGCGAGCTGGAATGTGTGGACTTGGCCCTCTGCAGATGATGCATTGTCATCGACAACGCTTGGGACCTTGTCCATATCCATGGCGGCAGCTATTGTGCTGCTCAACAAGAGTGCGCTTCGTTTGACTTCAAGCGTGGTGGTAAGAATGGGCTGTTTTTCCAAGACACAGTAAGAACGGCTCTTGTCGTGGTTGTCAAGCAAGCATTGTACTGATAGATGCTCCGTCGATGTTGGCTGATGTATCGTTCCGAGCGGACAAGACGGTTAGTCACAGGCCTTGCTATTCCCAGCGATCTTTGACGGGTTATCCTGCTGAAATTTGCCACACAGCCTCCGAGAGTTGTAGATGATCCATTCTTCTCGGGACGTCGAAGCTTCGACAGGGTACTTGTATGTGGAGTGGGGAGAGGAGTGAGTGGGATACGATTAGCTGGGGGAGGAGGAGAGGAGGAGGAGAGGAGGAGGAGGAGGAGGAGGAGGAGGAGCACACAAGCTTTCGTTATCGGATACGCTAGTCTGCTCTGGGACATATAGACGGGTCGCGTGCGGGAGCCCTCCGCGTTCGACTTTGGGAGGAGCTCCTCCCCGGTCGGTTGGGAGATCAGCAACTCGGTCTTGCCCTTCATACTCCTCCACACTCCTCCATGCATGGGGCTCGGGCTCCTCCCCGGTGGCGATGGAAGCACCGATGCCGAGCATACAAATGTGGAAATGGATTGGCAAGCAGCGTAGGCTTACGAGACATGCAAAATGGATCACCCCTCTCGCATATGTAGTACTTGAATGCCCCATTTTACTACACCCTTCGGCGCCCCCATTATCGAAAACTTTAGCAACTCACTCTACAGAACGACAAGATGGCAAAGCAAACGGTCACCTATCCCACGGCGCACACTACCAATGTCCAAAATCCCCGGTTGCGGCTACTCAACAAACTCAAGAATGGGGAGTACTCGTTGTTGACATTTATGGGCCTTCCGTCAGTGCGAATTGCTCAAATCGTCGCCTTGACGGGTCTTGACGGCATCATAATCGACTGTGAGCATGGCCATATTGGAGACGACTCGATGCATAACTCGGTGGCTGCCATATCGGCCCTGGGAGTGTCGCCAATTATCCGCATTCGTGGACCAGCCCACGATATCATCAAGCGTGCGCTCGACACTGGTGCACACGGCATCATGGTGCCGCAGATCAACACCGCCGAAGAGGCCCAGCAGATTGTCGCTTCTTCAAAATTCCCCCCGCAGGGCGTACGCGGGCAAGGCTCCGCTTTCCCTGCAATCGGCCACGGTCTGACAACGCCCGAGTACATGCGGTCGGCGAACGAGACGATCTTAACCATGATCCAGATCGAGACACGCGAGGGTGTCGAGAATGTGGATGCGATTGCCGCTGTGCCCGGCGTGGACATGGTATTCATTGGTCCTAACGACCTAGCGCAGTCACTTCTAGGATACGTGCCCGCCCGAGGAGACGAGCCGGAGTTTGTGGCTGCATTGAAGAAGATCGTTGCGGCAGGCCGAAAGCACGGAAAATGGGTTGGGCGCATGGTCAATAATGGAACAACGGCGAAAGAGGCCAGAGAAACGTTCGACATGGTTGCCATCACGGGCGACACCAAGGCAATTCAGAATTATTATACCGCGGAGATTGATGTCGCCTTATCATGAGCATGTTGGGGCGTCCTACACCATCAATGGGAAAAGGATAAAATACATATGTAATTAGACTACAATCAAAGCTTAGAAGTATATACTGGCCGCCCTCGACGAAAACGAAGTGTATGCCAGTTAGAGTCAACCGAATATTCGTCATACAGCAGCGCGGTGGCATACTTTCTAATCCCAATATTCAATCGCATGTATTGCATTTCCAAAGACCCTGTTGTGGTGGCCCCAACCTAATCACTCTGGGACAAATTTACTACTTTACTTGCATATTTTCATGTAGTGCGAGGAATAAAACACGGGACTATTATTTGACACTACGGATTGGAAAGGCACAGTCTGGGCAGGGATTCTGAAGATACACGTCTACTTGAGAGCTATGAGTTTCCGAGTATCATGCTTCAGTTGGCATGCCTATTATCTAAACTGTTTATTGTTTTCGGCGATCCATACGAAACTCGAGCGCGAACCATTTCTAGCGGCGGAGTCACCCCCACTCCAACAGCATATATCACCATACTGCCAACGTCGACTTTCAAGCCTGTGCGATACATTCAATTTCAATGACAGTGCCGTTACCAGGAGGCACGGCCTGGAGGCACGACCGCGACGGCATCGGCGACGGCAAGAAATCAATGTACGCCTCATTCATTCCGGCAAAATCCTTCATGTCTGCGAGGTAGACATTGTACTTGACCACCTTGTCCAGCGACGATCCCGCCAATTCGAGGACTTCCTTGAGGTTCTGCAGGGCCGTTCTCTGAAATGCCGATGTCAGTGGATTTCGTCCCTGGCTGCCATCACGACGTTTCCCTTATCGCAGCAAAACTCACGGTGGCCTGTTTGATTTCTCCTGTGGCTGTTTGACCGGCACAAAATACTAGGCCCGGAACCTTGACTGCAGGGCCTGTATGACAAAATTTTGGTCAGCGCTGTAAATCAACAACGACGGGCTATCTGTTTTTGCCATTCCTTCGACGGAGTACACTCACAATTGTGTGGCTTGGGAGGAAACTTTTCGCTTGAAATGAGTTGTCTAGACATGATTCTTGATGGCTGCAAGGGAGTAGTGATGACTCAAGAGGGTGTGGGAATACTTGTTGAGAAGGAAATTGGACGTGCTTCAGGAACGCAATATTATTTCTGTTGGCGGTATAAATTCAGGTACGCCGTTCCCCATGGCGGTAACGATCTCCGCCCCACCGAAACAGATAATACTACACTCTTCCATGAGATCAAACAGGAGGAGCTCTGACTAGACGAAGTAAAGCGTTTTCTTGCCCCGCCCAGGGCCAGACATGTGCACTGGCAGCTTGGGAGTTGGAATCCCTCCCCTCCCACGTCGTATCTTTGCTGGGAGGAGCTCCTCCCGCTTGGCGGAGCCGATCCCCACCACTGCAGTGCACCACTAGTAACTCTCCTCACACACTCCCCTTTCAGCCTTGCTTGGACCTGATTGGCATGCAGCCATGCAGGGAGGCGCTCTTGCAGCATCGCAATGATGGGAGCATGGATGATCGAGTTCGATCCTGGCCGTCATACGTCAGTCAATCTAGATCGCTGCTCTGGCATGCGGAATGCAGATTGGGCCAGATGAGGGAACGTTATGGGTGGTGTGATAGCCTCGCAACATGCTTGCCCGCCCTGTTCATCTGGCCGAGGAGCTCTCCTGGGGGGACGACGCCTGAAGCATGGCATCTGAGTAGGCTCCGGCATCGTCTCCCCGCAGTGTCCACCAAAGTATAAAGACATCCGTCTTGGATCCGGCCTCAGTCACTACGCCAAAGACACCCTTCGCACATCGCTAACCATGGCACCCGCAGCTCCATTCAACCCACCTTCAGCTGATTTACCCGGGAAGCCTGTTGTCCCGGAATGGATTCCTCCCCCAGTCACTAAAGAAACACACAACTTTGCCCAGCTCAAGTCGATTGACTTGTCCTTGCTCGACTCGGATGATCCAGCCGTCGTCGACAACCTGATCCAGCAGGTCAAGATTGCCATTCGCGATGATGGCTTTCTCTTTCTCGAGAACTATGGCATTTCCCTGGAACAGGTAAATGGACAGTTTTCCACAATGCAGGACACCACCCACTGACCCTACATTGTAGCTCCACAGACAATTTTCTCTTGCACAATATCTGTACAACAACATTAGCGAGGAGGACAAGGAGCGTCTTCTTTTCGACCCTGATACCGGGCTGTGGTCGGGCTACAAGCATCCGTATGGATTCAAGGTATGGAGGCTCTGTCCCGGCGGCTATCCAACTTGTACTGACGGTCGCCTTCTTAGCGCCACCGCGGTCCTCCCGATGGCATTGAGCAATTCAACTGGTACAGACGCGAATGGGACAACAGCGACCGCATACCAAGTTGCCTTCATCCATTTATGGACGAGATCGAAGCCTTCTGCAATTACCTGACAAAATCGGTCAACCGAAGACTCCTCACGCTCTTTTCGCGCGTTCTAGAGCTGCCGGATGATTATTTCTGGGACAATGTTCAGTCGCACGGGTGCCCGACTGGCGAAGGCTACTTTCGTCACGCGCTCTTCCGCCCCGTGCAGAAACAAACCGAAGAGGCATCCAAAGGGCTGCGCATGCACGGGCACACCGACTTTGGCTTGACCACCCAGCTATTTTCAGTTCCTATTTCGTGCCTGCAGATCTGGGGTCGTGACGAGCAGTGGTACTACGTACCCTACAAGCCTGGCGCCTTGGTCATCAACATTGGAGATACGCTGGAGATTGTGTCTGGTGGCCATTTCAAGGCCACACGCCACCGAGTGTTCAGACCACCGGCGGACCAACTGCACGAAGAACGGCTATCGTTGGTGCTGTTCAACAGTTCCGTCGGCGACTTGAGAATGAGCCCTGCATACGGTGAGTGAAGGGACCCTGGACGCTTGCGACATACTGCAACACATGCTGACAGATTCTCATAGATTCGCCTCTTATCCAGCGCGAGGGCTGCGTTGAGGACCAAGGCGTCTATCGAGAATTCAAGAATCGCACGGCACAGGGTCAGCTTGTGCCCACCAATCGCCAGTGGCGTGAGATCCAGATTGCCACGGCCACTGACCCCACCGACACGGTGCGCAACCGCATCGGCGCAGATCAGGTTGTCATCAATGGCAAGCTCATGCAGCAACGAGAGTACATGGGCGTCAAGGTTGTCCTGCCAGTTTGAAGGACCATCGAACCAGCGGAAGGAGGCGAAGTGGCCTGTGGAAAGCGTCCTGTTGCAAGCTAAGAAATGAGATTGAACGTACCTTGCCGAATACTACTACCCATTACAATGTATATCAATGATCAAGCCACTCAACTCCATTCTCCCCATCGTGACGACTCCGTAGATAAAGGGCAGATAAAGAGCAGATAAGACGTCGCGTGAGTCAGATAGCCGACGAGCCCAAACGCCGAGCCGCCGAGTCGCCTAGTTCAATAGCCGATGGGAGCCTGGGAGGTCACGGAGGTCCGTCACGCCGTGGAGGTCCCAGCGTCGGGAATTGAATCTGCACCTCGGATGACCAGCGACCACTCGATAAATGCGGCAGACACGATTGGGCCTCTTGCCGGATCTTGGGGGGGCTGTCTTGAGCATGAACTTGCCCCCAGCACTGTAGCCTCAAGCCCCAAACCTAGAGACTAAGGCACCCTCGTGACCCTGTACGGGCGCCTCGGGCTGTTATCTTTGTGCGGGGGTGACTGCGCTAGGCGGAGATAGAGTGCCCACAGGGCCTACAGTGAGTGCCTCGCTGCATGCCACTGCATGTTCACAGGCGATTTACTTAGCTTGTCCACCTTGTCCACCTTGTCCTGCCGCTTTCTTGCCGACATCCTCCACACCGTCGCTCCTTCCCACGCGAGAGCAGTTGCATAGCTGCCACCACAAAAAGTCCAACATGTCCATATCCGTGGTCAGCACAGGGCCAGGGCGGACATCCTACCAGCCATTTGAGTGCCACGTCTGCCAAAGCCGCTTCACTCGGAATGAGAACCTCAAGCGTCATGCAGCCCTGCATGCACGCTCACAGGATGATGTTCCCCTTCCTTGTGACTATTGCCCAGCTACTTTCTCGCGCTCCGACCTGCGCAGTCGGCACATGAAGCGAAAACACCCCGAGCAAGAGCAACGACATCCTGCGAAGAGGCTCAAGTGCGACTCGTCGGTGTCCTCGCGATCGGGCACCCTGACGAGGTCTCACGGCGATAGGGCGCTGTCGTCGTCATCTTCTTCACGGAGCCAACATGGCTACTCGCCTCGAGAGTCAGGTGACGAAGGGGAATTGGAGATCGGCTCTGGGCTGTGGGACACGGCCTTGCAGTACGAGCAGCACCAGGTGGACCGGAGTTACGATCATCACCATTCACCGAGCACAGATCTTCCCTCGAGCGCTCCAACCAGGACACAAAAAGGTAACGAGGACTCTGCATTGGACTCGCTGACGCCACGGCTCTGGTTGAGCAAGTCGCCGTTCACCGATGAGTCCGTGCCGAACGCAACAGACCTGGAGCAGAGCCTGCTGTTGGGAGCATCCTTTCTTAAGCCTCCCGAGGACTATGGCGTCGTCCAGATGAATTCTATGACTAGTCCACAGTCTACTTCATCGGAGGCAAATGCGATGGGCGGCAGTTTCAATCAGCGCAGCCCTGACAGTTTGCTATCAGATGATCTGCGGCACTATCAGGAGGACTGGTTTCCCTCGGCCGCCCAAATCGCACGAGGCGCTCATCTCTACTTCACCCACGCTTCGCACTTTGTCCCTTTTCTTCACCGGCCAACCTTTGATACCGGTCAAACAGACCAACGCTTGGTCCTCAGCATGCTCTGTCTCGCCTATCAATACGGGGAGGACCCCGACTGCAACGAGGAATTAGGCTCCGGTGCAAGCTTGTCCCTGCACTGCTTCCACAGCGCTCGAGTGATACTCGCCTCCAGCGAAGAAGGTATGGAGGATTCACAGAACAACGTCATCATGGTGCAAGCGTACCTGCTGCTTCAAATATGTGCCATGATGTACCTTTGCGGTAAATACTCGGCATATGGGCTGCAAATGCATTCCAAAATGATATATCTCGCACGGTTGGGCGGACTCATGCAACCGACATCAAACGGCTCAGCCACGACGGAAGATCTGGATTCCCTGTGGCGAGAATTCATCTACGCCGAGTCACGCAAGCGGACAGTTTTTGCCATTCACCAGATCGATGCCCTGTGGTATCAATTCTTGTCAATTCCACGCTCACTATCACACCTGGAAATCAAACACGATTTGCCCTGCCCCGAAGACTGCTGGACTGCGTCCTCGGCGGCCCAGTGGGCGCATGGGCAGCTGCTTGCACGAAATTCCGCCCACACGGTGCCATACACAGATGCCGTGCGACGCTTTCTCTCGCCCGATCAGGACCTCACTTCTCTTCCTGCATTTGACCCGTACGGGGCGGTCAACATCGCACAGTTCTTGATTTCCAGCGCTCGCGAGATCACCGGCTGGTCTACGATGACAGGAAGGCTCAGCATGGAGAGGTTCGAGCCCCTCCGATCGTCGCTTGACGCCCTTCACGCTTTCATTCGCCCGGAAGCTGGTGCGCCGAGTGTGACGTATGGAGCATGGTGCGAGGCAACATGGGAGATGGCCATGATCGAGCTACAGATGTGGTCACCCTCCCACACTGGTGGCATCGTGGAAGCCAGCCTAGATGCAGTCTTGCTGAAGCAGTCGACTAACCTGGCCCCATCTTGCGAAGTCTTGTTTGAAAATGGCAATGCGACAGCCATCCAACCCCACGTCGACTGGTTCTTGCAGTACCTCGATGTGACGCTGGTGCCAGATTCGGAGCCGCCCTGGATCTGTGTGTATGCGTACAAGGCGTTTTTGATTGCCTGGCAGTTGGTCCGAGGAAGCGTATCCCGTGCAATGCAGGCTGTTGGCGTTCAGGATGGTGATATCGAGGGAGCCCTGATGTGGGCGAGAAAGGTTTTCCAGCGCAGAGAGCGGCGGCAGCTAGGCCAGCTCATATTGGCCTGTTTGCAAGGGTTGGACAGATGACCGAGATTCCGATATGCCGTTTCAAGCTTATGTATCACCATCGGGTGCGCCGATCCCGAAATATTCCCGAAATTCGTTTCACAAATCTAATACTTCCCTCACCGACTTGTGTCTGACAGGCTGTGGCTGTGTCAGTTGAATAAGTGTAATTTTGGCTTTTGGCATTGAGTGCCGTTGTGCTTCAGACAGCGATTTAGCATTTATCGCGGTTGAAATCTCAGTGATACCCTCATATAAGTTAATGTGTCATAGATAGCGATAGAACATCATCTCCTAGACCGTTAACTGTCAACTGTTGACTGTTTAACCTCGCTGTCGCCGAACGAGGTGGTCGTCGGCTCCAAAATATAATATGGCGTATATGGGTAGACTTACTCTACTGTATAATTACAGCGGAGTAAACGACAGTAAAGCGTAGCGCCTCTGCACTCCCCTAAGCAGTGGCCCCACTAGGCACTCCCCTGCTTCAAGTTAGGCACTCCCTTCCGCACCATGGCACACAGCCAGGCACCCACTGCAGAGTGTTTATTAGTTAGCTCGGCTTGACGATGACGATGTTGTGTAACGATGCTTGACAGGTAAATACCTATAGTCGTATTTGGAACCTATTTCACGGGGCTGAAGCCAAAACCCCCAAAAATTCCAAATGCCGCTGTCTCAGCCGCACAGCTACTACTCATGCGTGTTCCCAGTAAATGCATCGTGGCGGTTTGAAATTTTCCCTAGTAAGTCGTCGTTGTCCAATCACTGCTGAACGGCTTGAGCGCTTGAGCGACCCGTTGCATATAGACCACGCACAGTGCAGTGAGTGCATGCGTCAACGATGATCAATTCGACCGCCCCCTCCAAAAACAGCGGTGAGGCTGGATATGAAAAGGAGGATGCCCTCATGGCCGACGAAGATATCGTCGTCCAACCCTATCTATTCGTCACAGAGCAGAGTGATGATGCTAGTTCATCGGGTCAGCAAGGCAATCTACGGACAAACACCCTTACCACTAGCGCATCAGCCCCCCTAAATTGCAAGATTGGCTATCTGTGCAGACGCAGATTGGACGCATAGATAGACCGAGAGTGCGTGGACGATGGAATGGTCCAACTGCCTCGCTTCGGTGCCAGCCATTCCAGAGCTCCCCCCCCTCAGGGCGTCGGTCTCCCTGCCAGGACAGTGGACCTAGATAAATTTGTTGCTCACTGTTTCGCCAGGCATCCTCCCTCGAAAGGCAAGAAGAAGACGACGGTCTTCTTATGGACCTGTGTATGTTCCAGATCCTCCCTCCCTCCCTCGTTCTCTCTCTCCCTCCCGAACCGGGCGCTCAGTCTCACCCCGATCGAATTCAGCCTCATCCCAATCCCAGAGCTAAATCTCTGAGCCCCCCAAAAGTGCAGGTGCGGAAACTCACCCATTCGAATTACCATTCCAGCCTGCCCTCAGTGCCAACAGCCGCGATGCTCCAACTGCAAAACTGAGAAGGTTGTCCGCTAGGGCACCCTGCTGGCCCACGGACTGTCACTCCATCCTCTCTTTCAGCGATATGATCGGTTCCTAGGCGAGGGATCCGGGACTCCCAAAAGACTCGCGTCCGTTTTTCTCCCTCCTCGGTTGATGCCTCTTGGAGGATTCCTGCTGACGGGCGGACCTCTGTCCAGGCGACTTCGACCCCCAGCCTTCAGCCTCGAATCGGACACAATGTGAGGGGCTTAATGTGCAAGAGATTGGAGGAAACGATATACTCGACGTTGGGAAGTTGCCTTTTTTTTCAAGATTATTTGTGTCGTGTGTTGTGTGGAACATAAGCTAGTGTGTCTCCCAACTCTCCCAATGGCTCCTCTGCGAGCCAACCGAGTCGGTGGGTATTAGAGACTTTCTCCACTTCTAGCCGCAATGGTAAACACGTTGGCAGACGAACATCTTACAGCCTCATTTATGCCATCCAATCCCCAACGACGTGGTATGTTCATTGGTCTCCTGGATTTCAGGCAGCCAATAGAGGCACTTACAAACCATGACTTCTGCCCAACACGCCGCTACTGAAGCGTTCGTTTTCAACGTCGAGAATCATCTGACGATGCCTCTTAGGCGCGAATCGCCCTCCGTGGTCCTCTCAGGCGGCGGTTCGTGTCCCGCAAGGCGTCAAGTGTCCGGGCACCGCACTTGGATTGCTATTGCCGTCGCATACCATTTGCGAGCTTGGTGGCTCGACCACAACACTGTTCGAATCGCAACCTGTGGGCATTGTAAGCTGGCTGCAGTCTGGCTTGGGCTACCTGCTGTGTGACATTGGAGCCTGGATATGAACGGGGCGCCGCCGAGCAGGGTGATTGCTACAATGTCTCCCACCATGTCGAACTTTCCCAAACTCGGTGGATCTCTTCCGGTAATACTTAGCTGAGCAACATGCCAAATCCAGAGCTCCCCCCCCCACCTTCTTGTCGCGCACCGTCCTTCTACATCATTTCAGAACATGTCGTGGGCTCGCGGGCACCCGCTAGAAGACCTGGCTGGACACTTGGCCAGGTTGCCACACTGGAATCGGACTTCAACCTCGAGTCAATGGCTGCCAGAGTTCCGAACACGGCGTCATGAAGTGTATTACGAGAGTGAGAACAGGCCATATATCGACACCCGACGCGATGAATGGCCAGAGGGCACCGATCTCGAACTGTTCATGCAGAAGAATCTCCAGGACACGGATGACCAAAGTTTGTCGCTGGAGGTTAAACGGGTCGTGGATTTTTACAATGGCACGACGGGGCCATCCAAAAGACCCGATGAACCGGAAGATGGTTCAGACCCTCTGGTCGCTTGGTTGGATGAACGGGCAGCCTGTGAGGATGGAATGTCCAGCCCGCGAAAATATCGAGGGCCCTTGGGAGCACGGGGGCTCGGTCGGGAGCTACGGAAGCCTGTAAGATATCCTCCATGACAGTTGAACACACGATGATTCAACAAAAGAGCGTCACTGATTATCGCATTATTAATCCAAGCGATACCGCCATGATACTAGGATCGAAAATGGCATGATTGGCTCGATTTGCGATTCGATTTCCGAACCTGATGCCGACAGGCGTCTGGTCTTTGTGACGGATTTGGATAGCGCCAGCACTCAGGCACTCATCAGCACTGCATCGACACATCAAACCTCTGCTCTCCGCGATGCTCTTGCCAAGCACCTTGCTTTCGAACCTTTCATCGATGTGAAAATCCAAGTACGTAATGCATATGATATTATCATGTGCGACAACCTGGCCGGGAGAGCACCAGCTGAATCGTTGTCTATATAGACAAAGGGATTGTCCATGTTTGAGTTTAGCTTCCATTTGCCCTATCTTCTCTGCAGAGACACCGAAACAACCGACCACCGCCGATATGTCAACGGGCACCCTCTGAGACGGACCACGGACATATCGTTTTTGCACTGGGAATCCGAACCGCCGCCGAGGGAGTTGTTCCTCTATGAAGCTCAGGTTTCTTGTGTCGTTGCCGGCCTACACGAATGCAACTGGGCTGCTAATTGCTTTGTGGACACGTACTTCGACGGCAGCAACGACCGGAGGGAGACCGTGGCCAAGTACCACAATGAAAAAGTGGGTGAGATTGGAATGAACGCGGACCCTCTTACCAATATCGATTGCGACGCCGACGATCCCATCTGGGATCCAAGGAAATATTTCCTCATGGTCTATCTCCACCGTACGTTGCCGATATTGCAGGAATTGGAGCGCCTCATTGAAAAAGTAGAGCAGAGTTTCCGGAATTACGAACAGGTACGTCAAGTATCCACATGACAACCCCTCCCCCCCCCCACATCAGACGGAATAAGACGGATTGTTATCAAAAGCACTCGCTGTGTTTGGGATGATAGGAGAAGCCGTGTGTAAGTGTTGTGTCTCTTGATACGATGACATCAATCAAGCAGGGTCGAAAGATGGGAGATGTGATTTGGATCTTTCATCGGTTGACATTTGTCGAATAGACGCACCCCTCCGAACTGTCCCCATCGTCTCGGTTCGAGTCGTCGGCACCCGAATCCAAAAGCCACATGGAAAGCGTTTGGAAATCCTTCAACTGGGTGCAGCAGATCAAGCGCCTGTTGGCGCAATTGCAAGAAATGTTGGCCAAGATTGTCGATGCAGGGGACAACCTCGCCTCTACATGTCCTGCCATCTTCGACCATATCCCATATGAGTACGAGAAATTTTTGAAGAGACTGAATGACTTTCGCCGTTTGAAGAAGAGGCTCGACTACCCGGAGAAGCGCTGCGATAAACATGCTAGCACAGTGAGTCTGAAGTCACCTCCTCTTGCCTGCCACCATGGACTTCTCGCCACACAGCTTGTGCAGTGTGGGGGAAAATCAATCCCCATCACTGACCTACTGCAATGAAAAACATGCAGCTTGAACTTCAGCTCAATCTCGAAGCCCTCGTGGCCAGTAGATGCCAGAGCCAACTAGCGAAGGACAACAAACGGTACTCTTGGGTCATGCTGGTAAGATTTTTTCCCCCCTATCTGACCTGCCCAGAATCGGCGGTTTTTCCTTCCAACCGGTTTCTAATTGGATCCAACTTTGGTGTACTTAGCTTTATACCTCTCCGGTCGCACTGGCTGCGAGCGTTTTTTCCATGGAAAAACCCATCATTCCCTTGGTTCGCCCTACGCTTGCATGGTTTGCAGCGTTGATTTTCATTTTCAGCCTCGGCGGATTGATTCTGCACACGGCTATGTTTGGGGGCCGGTGGCAACAGGCCATGAGGGATCGGTCGCGCCAATTCGGCGCTGACCTGATCGTGCTGCTACGAACCACCCGACGGGGCCGAAAATTTCAAGATGTTGAGAGTGTTGCCGACCTCCCCCCGACGGATCGGCACCCTGATTGATACTCAAGAGAGTTGGCCCATCGAGTAATCAAATTGGCTACGGTGCATAAACACTACCCGGTCAAACTTGAACCATAATCATTCTTCGGGATCAGCCCGTTCTGTCAGATGTTTCAATCAAGTCCCGCAATCTGACCATTGGAGCTCACCCTGTCCTGGGTGTTTGGATGACGGGTAAATGTTCCAACTTCAAACGAGGTGCCTTCTACCACAAAAACCGGCGCTCTAGCCTCGAAAGCAGATGGGATAGATGAATAACAGGGAAGATTCCCCCGTCCGTGGCAGCCCGCCAGAGGAGCTTCCACTTGTATGTAGGACCATTTTCTGGCAGATCTGCCACTCCACCTCAGCTTGTCTTCCCCATGATACGAACGTGGAACGTGTCGGCGGTTCATTACGATATCTCCAAAGGTGAACAAAGGTGGACAGCAGAGAAATGGTTTTGCCACTGCCCCAGATGTCGACGTTGGGCATGACTGAAGGAGCGCAATGGACAGTTTCGCATCCCTGACGATAGCAATCGTAAGTTACAGAATTTAAATATCCTCATTATCCCAGCCGGAGCAAAGGAGTCGCACCATTAGTGCATCGTGAGTCAATTGTTCAGAACTCGTATGCTTGAACGACTCGAGACATTCTGCTGCGCCAATCGCTGGCTTCTCGTTGTCCCGGAACACGTCCTGTAGGGTGGAGCTGCAGTAACTTGCGTAGGAGGTGTGCGTGTGTGCGTGTGTATGTTGTCGGATATCTAGTGGTGCTCATGGTGGTGGTAAGAGTTCTATTGTATCATGAGGCCGTCGTGGAAGTCGCTGACTTGCTTGCTTAATAGATATTGCCAACAACCAAACTCACGGTCGTCCAGCAGGTCGTCCAAGTCCTGGCTCTTCCTTCATTTCGAGCTCTGTTTGATCTCAACATGTCTTCATTTGTGTGACATGGTTTGTTAGATTGAGAAAACCCCCCACGGATAGCCCAGCCCACGGCGGTTCTAGCATACAAACATCGCTGGACGTGAAGGGAATGGGCTTCCTATGAAAGAATTCGGCAATATCCACTTCCTACGTAGACATGCGCAGGCTGATATTCCCATGTCAATAGCAGGCAGGGTACACTCGGGTCAGGGAGTGGACTTTAGGTTCTCAACAAGAGCACGGGGTACAACTAGGACTTGGACTTGAATACAATGTTAAACCTGTTCTAATTTTGGACTCTCTAAAGGCCTGCTCACAATGACAGCGAGTTGTTATGTTGACAGGGAGGCATCCACCTCGTTCCATTCCACGAGCTCTGATTCCAGCTTTTATGACAATGATACCTTGTTGACCGGTCTTCCATGAACCCCAAACGCGTGCTGAACCGTGCCGTGTGGATATCCGCTGGGTGTCGTAGAAGAATACCTTTCACCAGTCCATGGGTCTCGTTTTCATCCCGATAATCAAAATCAAACCCATCCACCAAAAACTCCATACTCCTCGCTAGCGGATGATGTGACAGTGTCGTTGCGTTCCTGGGATTGCTCCTGAAGTAATTCTAACCTATTGTGTGACCACGGACCTATACGCTGACTTCGCCTTCATCTTCTGCGATTCCATTGCTAGAGTGAAGGAGCTCCTTGGTACTTTCACGATCCGTTGTCAATTCATCCCTGTCTCTTTCTTTGACATCGTTTTGTCTGATGTCACTTAAAATCCTCTCCAGATAGGCTTTGAGTGTTCTGAGTCCACGCAAATACCCTCGATCGATATCCTGGGGATGGGCCGGCGGTGCTTGAGCACTAGGTGGAAGTTCGTCCTCGCCAGTGATGCAATTGGCAAAATCCACAATTTTAAGCTCAATTGGCGGTGGCCACTTCTTACCCTCCTTTTTCTTTTGCTGGGCAATGTCAAGACCGTTCCTGACCGCCTCTTCTGCTTCACGAGACTTTTGAGGCTCAGCATCATATAGCATGAGGAGGCTGCTGGCATAAAAGCGGTAACCTGGCAATCGCCGTACCATACTTTCAAGCTTCGAAAGTTTGTGCAGAATTGTGGGAATATGTCGTGCAACGCTCGCATAGGTGACGCCGTCGTAGAGGAATCGAGTCAGTGCTTCTCGAAACTCGCGACCTGCTTTGAGATCCCGGCCATAGTACTTGTCCTCGTACGATAACTTTTGTGTCTTCAAATCAAAGGTCTGCATGCCGCAGATTCTGACCCCGAGTTGTTGTGATGTTGTAGTCTTGCACTTGCGGCGTTGTGATTCCATCTTCTTCTTGGTGGCTTCGACTCCATATTGTCTCGTTCCCATCTTCAAGTCCAGCACACATGGACGTCCCATACCACTGGTGAGGTCTTCCAATAGGATAAAATACATAACTCTATCACCGACAGATGAAGATTGAGCATCTTTCGGATTGGAAGGGACCAGGTTGGGTTGAGATTGGTCGGACCCGGGAGCCAAAGACTGGCCGTTGCCACGGTTAGTGCTGGCCACTTCATGGGGGTCATGTAAAACGTCCAACTCCGACTCCTTCGATGCTGTAAAGTTGCGCTCAGACTTCCGATCTTGATCCAGGGCGAAAACTTCTGATGCTGTGTCAGGTCCGACGTCGGTAGCATAGGCTTCATCTTCGAAATATTCCAGGCTAGGAGGCTCCGTATCGTTGACGGATTGTCGTCGGCGTCTTAAGCCCATGCCAGAATGGCGCCTTTTTACGTATTGCTTGTGCTCTCCACTCGAAGCCGTCGAGACATCACTGCCTGTTGTCCGGACCTTTTCAAGACCGAGCTTGAGTTCGTCAAAGGCGGATGCCGAAGTGGAATAGACACCGTTTTCGTTGTCCTGGTCTTGTGATGTATTTTCACTGAGTGGGCGCAGGTATTTCTCTTTCTTCAGGATGGAAGGCTTCTGGTCCTCTTGCAGAGATTTCGCTTCCTTGGACTCCGCATGAGAGAATGAGTTCATGGAGAGGTTGCTTCTCCTCCGAGGCCCGTGATTGGGCTTCAGCCTCGGCACGGTACTATGGGAAGGTAAATGGCGACGATAGTACTGAACTGGAGGTGGCCCAAAGACCTCACGGAGAATCTTGTCTTTCAATCCTTCGTTGACAGAAGTGTTCCCCCAACTGTTTGAGTGCTCGGGCATTGACGGCCGCGCATCAAGCGCATCCGGGCCTCCATCGGCCTGAATCTGGCCATTGGAAAGATCAAATTCTTGACTGCGACGTCGCCCATGACTAGGATCCACACTTCGAGGTCGTTCAGGCAACGCAAAATAATTCGAAGGAACAATATGCTTGTTTTGTTCCAAGATGACCTGAGGGATGGTGCCCAGTTGCTGTGGCTGTGAGTGGCTTACAATGCGTAGTTGTTCAATGGGTTTGGAGATTGCAGCTGTGGAGCGTGGGTCGGATCCCTTATTCGCCTGAAGGCCATCGTCGTCTTGGCCAGGATGTTCGGCCCCCGCCTTGTCGTCCAGCCTTGCATCGGAGTTCGGCGCCTGCTTTGGCACTTTGGAGAATGTGACGTTCAGTACCCCGATGTATCGGGGTAGAAACTTCAACATGTCTGGATGTCTTTGTTCGAGTCGTTCGTAAAATTCATTCTCCCTGTTGTTGAGTTGCTTGCAGACAGCTCGGCGAGAGAAGCGAAATATTGTCGAGTGCCCGCCTACTTGGTGCTTGTACGGTTCCAGGACCACTTTTGCTTTTGTGTTAGGCACGTGAACCTCCGTAGGTCTTCTGCTGAGTGTGCTCCGCTGAGTTGGGGTGGTGGCTACGTCGCCAGCTTGATCCTGTTGGCCAAGTTCATCCCCCGACTCAAACTCAGACTCTGAGGCACTGACGATGGCAGTAGAAGGCATGTCTTCAGAGGGCGAGAGGGCCGGAGTTGGGAGTTCTTCGGTCAGGTCTTCGATTGGGTGGTAATTACCATGGAAGATCTTTTTCTCGTTCTTGGACACAACTGATATGTCGATGTGCTCCGTGCCCCGTGATGGACCGAGATCGCCATCGCTGGGAGGTAGGGTAGTTTGGATCTTGATGTCTGGAGTCTGAGGCGGGGGCATCGCACCCAACTCTGGCGAGATTTCCCCTGGAGACTTGAATCGTTCAATTTCTTCAGGGGATGGTCCTGGGTGGGGGTAGTAGACAGCGGCCGAGATGTGTTCCTCGTCTTCTTCGCGTGGTCCCCGAATATGGGGCGTAGCGACGGCGAGAGTAGTCGACTGTTCTGTCTTGTTTGATGCCTCAGGTTCGACAATAGTGGGCTCGGCGAGTTGCTTCGTTTTGTACACGCCCCGGATCTCCTCTAGCAACTTGGGAGGTACACTTGGTTCCTGTGCTTGGTCTTGGTGCCGGAAGTAGGGATCGTGCTCAGGGTTGAGGGGTGAGGCCGCTTTTGAGCCCTGGAGACTTGCTGGATGACCGGCATCCCAGCTTCTTGGGGCGCCGACGTCAACCAGATCTTTCGAGACTCGATCAGTAACTTCATGACGGGTAGGACTTGTCGGACGGGAGGATGATATCGAAAGGTCCCTCCTTCCACCGACTTGGGAAGCATGTTCAGCAATGGCTGGTGATTGGGATTCAGTGCGAGGGTCGAAAATGCCCATCATATGGCTTGCCTTTCTGCTACGAGCAGTGCCCCCGGTTTCCGGGTTCTTGACTGTGGCTTCGATACTCTTGTCGACAAGGGCTCGACCCCGACTGACGCTTCGTTCTGTACGTGGTTGCTTCAATGCACTCCTCATAGACTCGCCTCGCTCAGCTACAGCATGTGTTGGGGGTTCGTGGTCCGAAGGTACGTGTGTGTCTGGTATGGATCCGCCATGCTGCTCTGCTCTGATGGTCTTCGTCTCCTGGATTTTGGCGTCGCTGCCCTCCATCTCTCCAACGGTGACGTGGAACTTCTTAGCCCATGTGTGTCCGTCGGATGCTATTCTTCTAATACCCTGTATTGTGCCGGTGGACAGGCGGGAAGGTAGGGGTGGAGGAGCGAGGTCCGTTTCAGTGGACGAGTCTGATCTCCGCAACCATTCATATTTTCTAGGAGATTGAGGACGGCTGGTCTTGGAGGGTTCTGGCGGGGAGACAGGGTGAGAAACTATGGTGGACATGGTGAACGGGACCTTCCGCGGGAGGGTAGGGGACGGGGTTCGGGTTATTCCTTCCTTCGAGGAGGAAAGATGGTGTTGGGTAGGGACATAGTGGTCGGCGAAGATACTGTCTCTTTCTGACAACTGGGGCGATTGTTCACCAAAGGTGGCAGCGCGGGGGAGGTGGGAGTGCGGGCCTCTGCCATTGTATGTACTGATTCCTTTTGTCCCCCGTGAGATCGGAATAGGCTTGGAACTCGACGAGGGACTTGTGGTTGAGGAGGAAGAACCAGAAGCAGAGTCCCGACGGGGGAGGGAGTGTCCATTTACCGTCGAGGTTGGCGCGGACGGGGCTGCAGCAGGCGAGCTATTTGACATGGGGAGGACATTGGGCAAGCCGGGAGGTACCAGGGGGGTCTTGAGCGTGGATTGATGATTCGCCAGGAAGAGTCGACGACAGGGGGGATGGCAGGATGGCAGTGGTGAGAGGCGAGAAACAACAGTGTCGGGCAGCCGTTAGAGAACCAACGTGCTTGGAACGACGGTCGAAGGAGGAACGGTGGGCGCAGGATACTGAGATCCGAGAGAGGCGGTCTGGTCAGAGACGATGCAGGAATGGCTGAATTGTTCGAGCGTCGAGTGGCACGTGGAGGAGCGAGAGGCTGAATGTTGGAGAGCGCAGGGAGAATCGTGATTCGGTGAGCGAGTGAGCGAGTGGTGGATGTGGTGCTGCTGGGGGGGAGGGGAGAGGGGGGAGGCGGAAGGGCGACACCGACGGCTGTCAGGGACTCTGGGCTATGCACAGGATTGGATTGTGGGGTGCAAGGGGGGGAGTGGTTCGAGATTGCGATTGACCAGAGACTCGTTTGGTGGCCTGTTGGCGTTGAGGGCGCATGAACGGAGGGATAATCGAAGAGGTGGGAGAGGGAGGGTGGCTGTCGGGCGGGCGTAGGGCGCGGGCGCAGGCGCAGGCGCAGGCGCAGGCGCAGGGTAGAGGACCACTGAGGAGGAGCACTGAGGAGGAGCACTGAGGAGGAGCACTGAGGAGGCCTGAGGAGGCACTGGAAGCAGCGAATGGAGCAGATAACAGCCACGAACAGTGTCAGTGTTGGGGGCAAATAACAAGGGCAGATGCAGATGCAGACGCCGACGCAGACAGTCAGACAGACAGCAGATAGACAGCGAGCGGACTGCGCAGGCAAATGGCAGATGGCAGGTGGCAGATGGCAAATACCCAGTAGTAATGGCAAAGAATGGCAAATTGAAGGCGGGAGATGCTCCGAGCCAACAACCAGCGAGCGAAGCCTGTACCCAGTACACCGTAGACTGCAGTCTGCAGAACTGCACGGCCTTTGCACTGTGCAGAAGTTGTTTGTGCGATCATGACGTGGACGCCGTGCCGCCAGCTAATCAGCGGGCAGCAGGGGGGGCCCATGGGTGGCCCACTGGCACCAACCCAAGGCCTAGGGCCCAAGTCGAAGATCGAAGGTCGAAGGCCGAGGAGGGTCCAAAGCCTAAGTAAGGGTCGCCCGAGGGGCCCGTCTCCCGCGCTCTCCTCCGCAGTGCCCAGTGCCCGGTGCCCGCACCCCTTCAACAGTCAGTCTCCTTTCCCAGATCAACGCGTGATCACGCTTTTACGCTTTTACGCTTTTTAAGGGCTTCTCTTTCTCCTCATGTTCGACACTCAGACAACTTTTCGATATAATATCCCCCTCGCACCTCGGGACAGCGCATCCTGACCGTTTTTCTCCAAAGCGGTCTTCTTGGGCAAGACTGGCCCTTGATCCGCTCGCAGGGGCCTGCAGCACTGCAGCAGCGTCCTCGCTGCTCTCGTCCTCGGCCAGCCAATCCCTTAACGCTGTCTTTGCACGTTGCAAACTACGCACACCAGCCATCCCTTCCGGATTGCGGAAGACATAGTCCACAGACCACCGTGCCCCAAGCGATCCATGGCCATCAAGCCACGTAGGCCGGTGCGAAGTGGTGGCACAGCTAACGGCATCCGCTGAATCCCTTCCGTTCCGTGCCTGATGGTCGTTGCGGAACTCCAAGCAAACACCGAGTACGGAGTACTCGGCTGTAGCATGGGTAAGGAGGCACATGGAACGCAAACAGTCCAAATTTGCACTGAAACTCGCTCCTTGAATAGCAGTTTGATCTAGACCGCACTACTCTGTAACAAACTTCCATTTATTTGGTACCCTGCACGGTCAAATCCTCGCTCAACTTCCATAGCTTCTCCGCATTCTCTGGATTCCTCGCCCACGCCACTGGCTCGCTCAATTGACAGTCATCCAGATACAAATTGTCGCCATCAGCAGTTGGAGTGGGCAAGGCAGGGTCCAATGCTGCGACTAGTGCTGTCGCACATCCTTGTTCCAGTGTCTTGAACCCTCCCACAGCCTTCTGCCCTTCGACCAGCTTTTGCACAAACTCATCGGTTGAGTGTCTCCACAGGTCGGTCAGAATCCCCCCCGGATGCAACGCGTATGATTTGATATGGTATTTTTCATAAAGGCGATTGGTGAGTCCAAGAGAGAAAAGGATGTTTGCCGTTTTGGATTGGCCATATGCGACGAACGGGTTATAGCGGCCGTCGGCTTGCATTCCGTACATGCCCATCAGCTCAGTGTTGGCCCTCTCGGCTTCTGGAAGCTCGGATTGTTCTTTGGAGAAGTTTGGATCCGAGAAGCGCACGGGGGAGAACATGGAACCCCCCGACGATACATTGACAATCCTAACGGCACCCGCGGGAGATTCCTTCGACGCCGCAATCAATTTCTCTAGAATCAGATTGACAAACTAGAGATTGATTATGGTTGATTAGCCTCGCATCGATATGAATAATTCATCAACTTACTAGAAAATGGCCAATGTGATTGGTTGCAAACTGCATCTCGATGTTGTCCGCAGATTGCTCATGGTCTTTGATCCACATGACGCCAGCATTACAGATGACAATATCGATCGTGGGAACATCTGACCAGCCCATGACCTCTTGGGCAGCCCTTCTCACCGATGCCTGGCTTGAAAGATCCAGTTCGAGATATCTGGTTTTCACAGCGGGCTGGCTTTGCGCGAGCTGGTCGATCACAGCCTGGACTTTGCCTCTCGATCGGCCGGTAAGGATCAGCAGAGATGGACTGTGCCCAGCCAATGCCTCTGCAGTGCTTTGTCCAAGACCATTAGGAGAGACGCCAGTGATCAGGATGGTTTTGCCTTTGATCTGGTCGGAAAAGGTCGCAGCTACCTTGGACCCATCGGTTTTGTTATTGAACTCTGGATGAGAAGCCATTTTGCTTGGGGTCGGAGGGAGAATCGGTTTGATTTGATCTGGTATAAAAATGGAGCCTGAACAAGTGGAACGGAAAGATGAGCATCCCATTCTCCTCTTCGCGAGGAACCCGGCCCTTTAAGTACATGATTTCCTTGTCAGCACTTCCATTGTGCGGTGACGAAGCGTCTGGGCAGTGATTCTGAGCTGCAGGTTTCCGGATATAACACGGAGCCAGAGGCGAAACCAGGTGTGGGACGGCAAGAGTGCATCAGAATGCGTCCCTCAGCCTTGTGTCTTGGCACGGCTGACGGTTTTAGACCAATCAAAACTGCAACGTCAGCAAAGGACATTCTAAGTTCTTGGCTTAGTCATACACGGCAAGGCCTTTCACCGGCAGTCTGTGTGAGCTTGTCCCACAGCTTGGTGGCAAGGTTGGTAGATGGCCTGGATTCCTCCGCAGTCAACCGAGACAAGGGACCGCCATACTGTAGCCGCGTCATCGAGTCGCACTTCTTAGGTAGGATTGAAATATCGCGACTATGAAGGCAGGGTCATGTGGCCTCACGTGACTAGGCGGTCTGCCAAGGCACGTGACTCTCTCACCGCGCGTGCCGCTCTAGCCCAACCAAGACGCGTCGGGATGAATTGCAATCCATTCCACGACACACGAGCATCCGGTCAGTAATGCCATCTTGATCCGCTCCCATGCCGCCGGAAATCGCTGATTCGGACGCGGAGTCTGACTTCAATTCGCCTATGAAGCAGCCAGTCGGACTGGACACTCCTGCCCTAGAACCCGGTCCATCCCAAGTTTCCTTCTCCAACTACGACTTTGATCAATTCCTGGATCCTACGCAGAGACTGTCTTCGTTCTCCCCGACCCATGCATCAAGTATCGAAAATGCGCCCAGACCCCTGGCAGATCTTCTAGATGGAGTTGCCGAAGCAAATATTGCACTCGACGGTCAGGGGCATCGTAGTCCAAGTCTCCTCTCCAAGGACCTCTCCCCAGCCATCAAGTCGAAGAAGAGGGCGCACAGCGCTATTCCGGACGGCTTGAAGGAGTTCGATCCCGCTGTTGTTGAAAAGCCATCTAAACCGAAAAGAGCCAAAACCTACGGTCACGGTTCGAAATCAAACTTGTTACGAGGTGACGATTGGTTTCCAGCACCCGACAACGTCCAACCGCCGCGAATGGAGACAGATGCTACAAACTCGGGGTATAACAGCACTGACCAGAGTGGAGGGTGCCCAACTCAAAGTAGGATTCAGCTGAACTCGCCTGATTCGACTGATTTCGGCCAGCCGAGAAATGTGATCAGCCTGCTGGGGCAGTCCACTGCCGACTCGACCCATCTCATGACGACCACATCAGCCTCTATGGGACGTTATGAATCTATCAACCTAGATTTCCGTGGCTCGGCTCAGGGATTGGATATCATCGCAAATCCTTTTGGTTCGCTCAGCCAAATTTCCTTGGACGAAGACCCTAACCCGGCTGAGACTGAGCGAATTGCACGGATGTTCCGACTTGGCCAGGATCAAGCAGTTCCCAATCCCACCTCCCAAAATGAAATAGAGCTAGATCGCCCTTTGCCGGCGTTTTCAGAATCTTCTCCCGAGCGACCTCTTGTGGTCGACCCTTCACGACTGATGCAGCATGATGGAGCGATGTCTGATACAGCAGTTTCATTTGTTGCCCAAGCACCAGCAGACATATCGGTCATGATAGAGCCTCGTGATCCAACTCCGACCATCGCTGAAAAGCCAGAACCGAAGAAACGCGGGCGCAAAGCAAGACAGTCTAGGCTTTCCTCCAAATCACCAGCACCTGGCGTCTTTGAGGAAGACCAAAATGACACCGCTGAGCCAGGTCTCCCTCAACCCCATGGATCCCGAGGAGGGACAGTGGAGCCACCGTCTCAAGTGTCTCAAACCTCGGCGACGAACAATTCAAGCAGGAAACAAAAGAGAAGGAAGTCTAAACAAGTGATCGAAGAGGATGATTCGGCGGAACAAGCGCCCGCAACCTCGCCGCTGAAACAACCAACTAGCGAGCTTAATCTCAGCGATGAAGCAATGATTGGTCTTCCGAAGGAGCAATACAAACCTCGTCCGAGTCGTTCGCGTGCCACAAGGGACATCGACGAGCAGCAGCCTCTCCTCCGTCCTCCCACACCGGAGAGAGATTTCCAAACCCCAGCCAAAAGAAAAGCCACGATCGATACGGCGACGACACAGGACCAACCACTTTTGCATACAGCCACAAAATCAACGGCAAAGAAACCCGGGCGTAAGAGCAAGGTGAAACGTGCGAAGACATCAGCCGCAGCTCTATTAAAAAAGGCAGACCCCATGCTCAGTGACGGTGAAGAAGATGTTGTTTGGATGGACGCCAAACCTGCGCCTGTCAAATTCGACCTGCCGCCTGATCTCAAGGTGCTGAAGAAAGAGCCCGAGGCGCCGAAGGCTGACGAAAACAAGCCACTCGTAGACGCAACTACGAGTAAGGACAAGACAAGAGCCAACAACGCCCGCATCACCGTCGAGATTCCCACAATCCTCGATTCCAAGGCCGTCACGACCGATGAACCGGCCGCCGCGGAAGTCAAGAAGCGAGGGCGGAAACCGAAGAAGCCAAACCATGAGCAGGAGCAGAAATCGATTGAAGAAGACACTCCCGCCTCTCGTCGCGCTCTCGCCGAAAAATCCACAAACATGCCTCCTCCCCTCCCGATGACGACGACGGAAGCCGACCCAAAACGCCCAACAATCTCGCCCCTTTCATCCCCCGAACCCGAGGCAAAAGAAACAACACAGCCAGTATCACCGTCGGCGTCATCCCCTAAAAAACAGACCGTTACAACGCCCAACAAACCCTTCGCGACCAACACCACCGAAAAGGGCCCGACGAAACACTCTCCTATCAACCCGCCAAACACAACATCCGGAAGCGGGAAGAAATCCATCTACCGCATCGGTCTGTCGCGGAGGCAGCACATCCCCAGTCTGCTCCGCAAAGTCCAGCGCGACAAGCCACCGCCGAAAGTTATAGCCAGGAAGGAGAAAGAGAATAAAAAGAAAAAGGATGATGTTGATGCTGACGGGGATGGGGAGGGGGGCATAGCGGGAGGGGAGTTGAGGGGTGCAGATGGCATGTTGATTGAGTGGGGAGATTGATACTCCTCGTCCTCCCTTCTCTCTTTCTGTGGAGGGAGCTTGCTTGCCCTGCTTCCCATCAAAGGGATAGTTTAGCTTGTACTCCGGCAGGACACCTGTGTGTGCGAGAAAGAGAGCGTCAACAATGGAGTTGTGGCATAATGATGACCTTTCCATGATAGGCATGAGGTGACGGGGCCACGGCCCGGGTTTCCAGACTCGTACGAATGCAACGAGAGCCGGGGGGGCGAGCAAGAAGCATCGCCCAGCCAGCAAGATAGACGGGAACCGAGGTTTCCTTCAAAAGACCAACCTGAACAGTTGAACTATGAGCGTGGGATCGAGGTTGAAGTCGTCGATGTCGTCGCTTGTTCCAATTCTTAGAATCTGGTATTCTTACTTGGTCAGCACCAAGGTCCTTGATAGTAGTCGGGCTGTTCGTGACTATAATAGTCAGAATATCCGATGGAAAAAAAGAAAGAAAAAAAAAAGACTCTAATCACTGTCGATTTTACCACCGAGACCCTTTATTTGGACGTAATTCGATCGACATGTTGACTTCAGTCTTCCAACCGTTGCGTCGATGAGGACCTAAGTAGGGCCTAGGTGATGGTTTGGTCCAGAAAGCCCGTGGATTCCAAATTGAAATCAACCCTGGCCTTGTAGGTTGTGGCAGGGGTCAGCTATTATTTATTACTTGAATGGGGTTTCACTGAAAATGATTGAACATGGGATGAAATCCGCGAGTGCGTCTCGTTCCGTTCCAAGGAAAGTCGAACCGGGGAAGAAATAGGTAGGTAGGTAAGTTAATAGGTAAGATGGGAAGGTAGGTAGGTAGATATGTAGGTATGTAGGTATGTAGGTAGGTAGGTATGTAGGTAAATGGGTAAGGAGGGAGGGGAGTTGAAAGGTGGATATTTCAATCCGAAAAGGCTCGTTGACGAATCAATTTTTATGTGCGTGCGTGTTTCTCTATCTCCATGTCTCTCTCTGTCTGGCCGGACATTCTAAGTACAAGCTACTAAGTACTCAAGTACCTCAGGTATCACGGCCAAATCTTATTTACAACACAATCATACATTTCTCTGTCATCTCTTCTGCAATTCATCTCGCTTGCTCCATGACATTGCTTTCTTCTGCCAACTGCGGTCAGCCACGTCCATGCCAATACATGCTAACAGCTCATACATCTATCTCCGGGAGATTCATATGCCATGCATTCATCCATTCGTCCAGCCTAAGCAAAATGGCAGAGCACTCAGGGAACATACAACCTCACGAACCCACCCACCGTCCGACGGCAGGTAACGCAATTCCCGAAATTGTTCAGCGCCAGACTCACACGGCAGTCCTCGCAGACACAGAGGCAGCGGCAGGGCCAAGCGATGATGGTGCGGGGTGCGGTCTGACACACCACGCAGAGCGGCCCGGTCGAGGACTCGGAGTCGTCATCGTAGGGCGGAGGGTCGGACGTCCGGGGTGGTGGCCGCGGCGGGAGATGTTTCCTCCTCCGCGAGAGGATGAGGGATTCAAGGACTTCGGCTTCTTCTACTGTCGTCAGGGGTCGCGGTCCGTCCGGTGTAGGTGCGGTGTAGAGCGATATGCTTGGGCCGTGGTTGTGCGGGTGGGGAGCAGCGCGTGTCGAGGGGTGCCGTGTGCGGCCTGCCAGGAGAATCCGCGCTCGCTCGCTCTCGACTTCGCGCCGGTAGCGCGCTCGTGTCATGATCCCGGGCGGAGGCAAGTCTGGGTCCGTCGGCATCGAGGCGCTGGCGAGGTGCGAGGCAAGTATGCGAGCTTCTTCACGGGACTCGGGGTCCTGTGGGTTCAGGAGTCGGACCAGCGTCGCTGGGTCGAGTGGTGAGTCGGTGAAGCCTGGTGTGGATTCCCGTGTTTGGATTCCCGAGAATGACCAATTGCGACCGGATGAAGATTGAGTAGGTGTCCTTCGGCCCTCGGATTCAGACTCCCACGCGTTCTCGTCGTTGTCGTCGTCGCTGGCGGTGCTCGCCTCTGTCGACATGGAAATCATACTCGTCGTATCATCAAAATCGTCTTCGCCAGAGGGTTGGAAATCACCACTTTCATCCTTGGTGCCGAACCATCCACCGGCTTTCCACCAATCGTACAGCTTTGCGTCCACAAGTTCGTCAACCCTCTCGGGTGAGAATTCCGTCATCAGTCGTCGCCTCATCTCAGGCTCGATGTCCATCTCGTCACTCCCTGGTGTGGTGAGCTTGCCATCCTCCGTCAAAATCCAGAAGTCTATTGTCCGGCTGTTTTTCATTGTGTTGCTTTTCGTGTTCATCCTCTTGATCGACCTTCCCACAATCTTCTTCAACCATGCCGGTCGCGCCGTGATCCCGATATTGTCCAACAAAAGGCCGAACCCAAATCCAATGTATCCTCCGATCAGATACAAAATTCCCCGAAGATATATCATGAGAAGGTAAAATCGTGTGGTTCGTTGTACAGCTCCAACACCGCCGCTTCGAGGCGTCGGATACACAAACGAGTCCTTGCCTTCCAGTTCACCTTCTTTCTTGTCGAACTTTCGCTCTTTCGTGTAGCCCGATTCCCACACACCACCTTTGTCGGTGCCACCGGGACTCGAGGAAGGGAGACCGTATTCTTCCAGGATTTGGAAATGTTGATTGTCGGTGAGCATACCGAGCTCGTTCTTAGATGCCTCAAACTCATCCAGTCGGTCTTCTTCCAACCACGTGAATTGTCTAACTTCAACCGATCGGCCCTCATTCAAAAACACTGCTTCCGAAGCCGCAGTCAAAGCTGCGAATCCAACACGGAGAAGAGCTGTGTAAAAGTCTTCATACCATCGAATTCGGACTCCTCGAGTCTGAACTGCTGCCTGTAGGTTGTCATGAGCTATGCTGAAGCGCTCTTTAAGGCTGGTGGGTTGTGGAATACGCGGATTGGTCCCGAGCGAGACAGCCGTCAAGATCAGAGCCACAAGGTAGATTAGAAAGCAGACAAATATCCCGAATAGAATCAAGATGTGAGGCAAGAAACCCACAATTGCCACTGTTGGAAAGTGCAGGAGACTGCTAACGGCGCGATGGTCGCCATCCTCCCCACTCCGAACCATACTGCTTGTAGTGAGAAGACCCCAGACAAAGGAGCCCATGAAGGCCATGCCCCAGAACCCTGTATTGATGAGCCGCCATTGCCGCTGTTTACCCAGAACGGCGATGATATGAGAGGACAATGAGTTAGAACAAGACAGCAGAGCCACAAGGAGAACCTCAACCGGAACATTAACGCGGTCGAGAAGGTGAGGACCCGTCAAAGATGCAGTGGCATCGGCCAGAGCAAGTATTGTTCCAGATGCGGGGATTGTCGGTCCAGGATCAGTGTTAGATCCGGTCGTCGCATTCGCCTTGTTACTACTACTGGGTAGATAGCCGAAGACGCTGAGACCAAGGGTGTGTGATATCATGGTTTCGGCCTCGGCGAATGCCAAAGAATGTTCAAACACCGACATGCCAACCTCAGTCATGGCCGGGATTTGTTGTAATGAACACGAGAGGCTTTCGACGACATGTGACAAGCTAAGCCGCAAGAAAGAAGGCCAAAGAAGAGAGAATGATCCCAAACGTGCCCTTACTTCGGGGCTTGGCCTAGCCATGCCCACAGCTGCGCAAGCCTCCGCATCGGTTGAATGGAACAAGATGGTAGAAGTGATGGTGTGTAATGAGCCGCCGTCTGTTGACCAGTCGAGGAGGGTGTACTTGTTATTATCGCCATGCCGGTACAGCGAGAAATTCGGTGATGTCTGGCAACGAATTGCTTGGAGGAGCTGGTATATCTGGCTTATGAACAGTAGGATGGGGACAATGCGCAACGCCAGTCTCTTTGTCCAGTTGAGGCGGATTCTCTGCCGTGAAGCTCCGTAGACACCGATCCTGTTGAGGATAAGGGCCATGGCGAAGCATGTGAAGGCCCATCTCGACGTGAGATAGTGTAGCATTCCCCAATAACTCTTGAAGGTACTCGCTTGGAAGGCCTCTGCAAAGAAGGATGCCCAAGTCTCCGGACTCGCGGGCCCAATCGCCTGAGCAGCAACACCAGCATGAGCGGCTGCTGCATCGGCCATGGCCTGCGCTCCTGCTCCTACTCCTGCTCCTCCAGCGACAGTGTTTGCCGGACCGGCTCCTATCCCGACTTGTATCCCCAGGTTCCCTAGACTCAAGTGTTGCCAGATGTAGAGAACGGCCCGGTCGATCTGGGAGGAGATTCGGAGAGGAAGGCGAAGGAGTTGTTCGGTGGAGGGCAGATGAATGAAGGAGGAGGTTGCATTCACTGCCGCAGCCTTCACACTGGACAAATCCACCGATTGTGAGACAAGTGGCAGATTAGAGACGGTGGACGCTGCCTCTGCCAATGTTGATTCGACCGACACCATGTCGCTGTCTCCCCGCGCAGGCGGGAGAAGCTGGCTTTCAATTCATCAGGCGACGCTGATGCTACCTTGGGCGGCAGATCGGATGTGAGGCAGGAGGGCTCCTTGTTGCAAAAGAGACGAGAACGAACGCGTGAATGTTGGACAACTTGTGAATGCTGCGAGTTGATTGACGGGGTCCTGAATTGTGAATCTGGGAATCTGGGCAGGATGGGGTGATTTGCAGCACTGGACTGGCATGCGGCATGGCATCTTGGGGGTCGGAGCCTCGGCAGTTAGTCATCCGGCGAGCCGGCACGACGTTGGTCCGAGCTCCGGATATACTTTTATCCGATTGATAATCGTTCCACATTCTGCATTCCTCACTAGGCTGGCAAGGCTGGCAAGACTGGCCGCTGACAAGGGCCGCAAACACAAGGGCCGCAAGAGTCAAGGTTGAAAAGGAGCAGATGACGCAATCTGGAATTGAAAATAGACTGGATTGTACTTGGTTTACAATTCATCCAAACACCGGTGGCAAGGGACTTCAAACAGGTATATCCTAGCCTGGCCTGAAGGTCCTCGCGTCAAGCCAATCCCGTTGCCTGCTTCTCCGCATCCCACGTTCCCAGAAAGCTTCCCAGCTCGTCAATCGCAGCATCAAGATCGAAATTGTCATCGTCCAGTAAACCTCCTTCGTTGTTGATCACTCCAAGATGCGCAGGCTGTTGCGCATCTTGTTTCATTGAAGATGACACTGCATTAGCAGAGGAGGCAAGAACTCCAGCCGATGCAGAGGCTGATAGCGATGATTTGAGGACACTCTTCGGTGCTGATATGACACGTCCTAGTCCGGAGCTGCTGTCCGGGTTCGGAGGCGATCCTTCGTTGTCTTTGCTGAGTAGAACTTCTTTCAAACCGCTTGAGTTGCCCTGGCTTTTCGGGGCCGGCTTTGCAACCTTCATGGCTGACTTGATGGATCCCTGGGAGGAGCTAATTTGAATCTCATGTATTGCAAACGACGCTCGCTTCTTGCCTTTCATTCCTCGACCTCCTTTTATGGCAGTCTTTGGAGATAGCGTTCTTTCGGTCGCAGCTGGTGTCTTCCTGACAGTTTTCGAGGTAAACGGTGAGATTTGGGCATTTTTGGTAGGTGTGTTCAAACCAGATCGAACGTTGGGTTTTGCAGATTCTGGTTGTGGGGGGTTTTCAACATCTTTCTCCTCTGTCGGGTTCATGCCTTCCGTTGTCGCATTGGTGCTGACTTCTGTGGCTGGTGGTGCATCAGTGATGCTTTGCTGACCATGGGTTACATTGGCAATCTCCGGTGTCTGCACATCTGAAGGCACCCGAAGCAGTTGAATACTACTTGACAAATGCGAGGGTGCAGAATGCAACATTGGTTGCACAGGAAGCTGCGCAGAGGGTAGATCGACTACAGTGCTTGCCTTTGAGGTCTGGGTCAATAAAGTCGGAATAGGAACATCAGTACGTTTGGGAAATGCCACTTGTCGCTCGGGATGTGGTAACATGTTGTCAAGATTCTGAGTTCCCTCGTCCACGCCTGACTCATGTCCACGCGCAGAGGGTGCGTTGTCCAGGTGGGCGAATTTCGTGTCTCCTGGGACGATGTTCCTTAATCCTGATTTAGACCTCCATATTGCATACTCTGCTCCGAATTTGTTTGTTGGAGGCCCTTTCCAGTTTGGACTGTTCGCTATCACAGGCTTTGGAGTATCTTGATCTGTTTTTGTTGACGCCGTGGCTTGAGCCGTTCTCGTTCGTGCTTCTTTATCTGCAGCCACCACAGATACAACTTGCGAGTGCGTTCTCTTCAGTTGTCGAAGCTGGCTGAGGACAGATCCACCGGACTGCGGGAAGTCAGACGGATTTGTTAGGCGCACAACATTATCTGTGACCAAAGGGAGCTCCAGGGTAGATATAGGAGGCTCCCATTTCTTGATCTTGCTCGGGGGGTTGATCTTGCTGGGGGGGTTGCTCTTTCTTGGTGTCGGCGATGACAGTGCATGTGGAGGAAGTTCGTCGTTGGGTTGTTCATATGAAGGATTGGTCTTTAGCCAATCCTCCACCTTCCTCCTCCTAAACGAAGGCTTGTTTGTGACCCCAGAGACATCTTCGTTCTTTTCTGATAAATTGCTTTCCGGAACGTTGTTGATAAACTCTTCAGACTGACAAGCCGTTTGCTGCTTCGCACAGATGTATTCCTTCCTATTTGTCCTTGAGGCGAAAGCCTTATGTGGGGCGGGTGAATCTTGAACTTTCTGCACGCCCGTCTTGTCCGTCTTGCCCGTCTTGCCCGTCTTGCCCGCAGCGTCTGAAATCACCAGTTGGGAGGTGTTTGTTTTCTGCGCGTTCTTCTTTTTCCTCGCCCATGGGTTCTGCCAGTCTTTTCCAAAGGGGCCCTTCAGCTGGGCCGTCAGGATAAACAAAGGTTCGCCTCTCATGTACGCAGTTGCATGGCTCTCGATTCGCCGCCTCTTAGCCTCTCTCTGCCTCTCGTCATCCTCTGCGTCTCTGGCTTCGTCATAATGGATCACTGTATCGCCATAAATGGGTATTTCGTCTGCGGATATTGGAGGTACTTGTCTCGGATATTCAGGTACTTTGGCTTTGATCGGTGGCATGGCTGAATAGGAAGAAGCGAGGCCGTGAATGGATAACAGAGTGCAACAGCAAAAACAGAGCAATCACAAATAGCACGCATTAGAGAAGGTGGAAGTGGATGTATGTTGCTTCCTAGACTGAAGGCTGGATTATTTAACGTGCAGTTACGATAATTAGGCAGGTCGAACGCCAAAATGACACGCATCGCGCCCGACGCGTCATGGAAATTTAGGATCACGTGCAATCCGAAATGAGAAACTCAACCTCCGAGGTCAGCATATGGAATAAGTAGTTTTGTGAGAACATTGTTTAACTTTTGTTTATTTTCACCAGCGAATGCGGACACATTATTTGCTCTTCTGTATATTTGCGCGAATATGGACTATTATGAATTTGTCCCCCGTTGCTTGTAATTATTGCCTAACTCATGAATACAAGGTTCAATAAAAGGAAACTCATGATTCAACATTTCCTGTGCGAATTCAACTTCACCTGCCTCGTGCAATGGCCCTCCCGGTTTGCCGTTTGACGCTCCGCTACTGGAAAGCCTGATGATAAAAAAGGGTATCGAGATCTGCAAACATAACGACAGTAGATTTCAACCACGCCACCAACCACATAGCGCGTAAAAAGATCGATCTTACTGTGTAACATTGTCGTAGTAGGTCTTTGTGGCACTTCCGTTGGTGACATTGGCGGTGCCGTTGTTGGTAACAATACTAGGAATACCTTTGTTGGAGTCGAAAGCCTGATCAACCTGATTACCAAATCCCGATGCAACACCGGAACTACCGTGTGGGTTCACCAGTCCTGCACCAGGGTTGGAAGCGATGCCAGGAGTCGCAGAGGATCCCAAACCTGCACCTGCACCAGCACTCGTGCTAGACTGCAGACCAGTGCCTGTGGCCGACCCTGTGGGTCCGCTCGGAGAGAAGCTGGTGTTGGAATTGGGGTGGTTTCCACCACGAATTGTACCACTAGCCGTGTTGTGCGATTTGCGGGTGACTGGATTGAGCTTGGGAATATCGGACGAAGGCTTCGCACTGCCAATACTGAACACAGGCGACTCCCATCGATCTCCCTTGGCAGCGAGTTGCTTATACTCTGTTGCTTTGGAAGAAATGCCGCCTGGCAAAGAGATGTGCTTGAACATCGAATCTTGCTGTGTCATGGCCACGTTCACGTTGGTGTTGGAGACAACATTCTTGGCCTTCTCCTTCTTTTCTGTCATCTTCTTTTGGTATGAGCTAACATAAGCTTGGTAGATGTTGGGAGCATTTTCTGGGTCATCCTTGGCTGCCTCGACACCTCGTTGGACATCTTGGTAGATGCTGTATGCAAAGGCATCTGCCTTTTCGAAGTTCTCTTTGATTTGTTTCTCGAGAATCTTTTGGATGGTCGGGCGCATGACTTTAAGAAGTAGCGGCTTCGCTATGGCGAAGAGGAGCTTGTGGTTGGATTGCTTGACCTTGATGCTTAGGTTCTTGATGGTAACGTCAACCTTATCCACGGCAACAAAGTGGGTGCGGTCGGACTTCTGGGCGTTCCTGGCAGCAATCTTAAAGCTGAAGCCCTCGCCCCCAAGGAAGATGTCCATGACACCCTTGTCGGTGATCGATGGAAAGCCTTGTTTCTTCTTGATGTAGTATGCAACGTCTCTCAAGTCCATTTGGACTCCAGAGCCACCCACCATGATCTTGTTGTCTCTCTTGCTAGAATTCGATTTGCGACCCATCCGGAAGTAGTTGTCACTGCCGAACTCGAAGACATTTGGGAAGAGGTTATCGCTCTCAATGACCAAATTCTCTACGACCGCATCAATCATGGGGTCGGATACCTCAATACGAGGAATTGGAATGTAGCGAGTATTTTCAAAGATTGCGGGAATAATGACCTCGGTCAGATCCTTGATCAAATGTTTCTTGAAAACGGGCTTGCCGTTTTCATCATTGCCTAGATCCAAGAACAGTTTCTGGACAGAATCACCGAAAGCTTTGTTCTGTGGGTCTTGATCGAATTGATCGGCAAGGAACTTAGTCTCGTCCAAGATGCGATCGGTGTGGTCTCGATAACGTTCGCGGAGTAGAAAGCGGCCTTTATCGTACAGACGATTCCACTCTTCATTGGAAGCATCTTGGAGAACATAGCCTTGTTGTTGGAGGCATCGGCGGACGAATTTGTCAAGCGACTTGAACCAATTCTTTAGCTCTGGGTCGCGGTCGGCATCACGGTATATGTTGCTCAAAGAATCGAAAAAGTCATCAGTACTCGTCGAATTTGCGAAACGTTCGATCAGAGTCTTCAATTTTGTCAGCGTTGCTTTGTTATCGCTGAATACACCTAAACGAACCTTGAGGTTAGCTTCCGCACTTCGCAGACTATCATCATCGTGGGCACCTTTAACAGTTCCGGAGGACTGGGATGTGATGTTGTTGGCATGGCCGCCATAGGTCTCAGCCAAGGATAGTAGGGTTTCAATAGCTTGTTGGTCTGAGTTTATTGTCAGTCGGATTCAGCTTGATTAACGTCATCATGGTGGCTTACAATCAGAATGTCCTTGAATCTCGACAATCATTTTCTTCAGACGCCAGATGGTCTGGTCACGGCGCTCTTGAGGCATCTTTTTGTTCATATAGTTCTTGGAGCTTTGGATCGCCGCCTTCTTTGCCTTCCTTGCATCCTCCTGGCGTTCATCGGGAATGTTGGCTTGAGCTTGCGCTTTGAGGTTCTCCGTCATAGTCGTCAAACCTGCACGGCCAGCTTCCTGGTTATCTTGTGATGGGTGGGATTGAGCAGCGTCCAGGCCTTGTTGGGTAGCATCCTGGACCTGGGCCTGGCTGATGGGTTTGTTCTGGCCATAGGCATTGCGTGCCTGATTCTTGAGATTTTCTCTCGACAGGTCGGGAACATCGTGCCAAGTGTTGTCCTCTGCAGGGTGATCTATTTGGGCAATTTGATCTTCTGACGGATTGATCTTGGTGGCTGCGCTTTGGGCGGCATCGCCAGCCATGTCACGAATGAGAACGGTAGCATCCTTCAGAAGTTTGCGGAATTGACCATTAGAGATGACGAGTGTTCCCAGGGTCTTGAGACCATCGAGGGCTTCGTTTCCGTGCTGCTGGGCAGTAGCTTTGTCTGTTGGAGCGCTTGGTAGTGAGGCGTTACCGCCATCGAGATGTTGGGTATCCCAGATGAAATCTTGCAGCAAGTCGTCCTGATTCTTGCTGAGTAGTAGATGTTTCGCCTGCCGAATAACATCTTTGAGATCGGCAACCAATTCGCGGCCTTCTTGGGACAGCTTTCCTGAGGGGGAAGAGAGAGCCTTGGAGGCAATGGCGCTGTTCAAAGCGACATCAATCTGTTTGTTGGAAGGGACCTTTCCGTTAGAGAATGCTTGGTAAATGCCGTATAGCTGCAGCTTCGTGTTGATGTCTTTCTCTTTGACAGTGGTGTCGGTCGGGCGGTTTACAGTGGCCATGATGTAAGGTTGGCAAATTGGGAAAGCGCAGGAGGGGTATCACAAAGTAGAGTAGATGACAGCGGACACAACCTCAGCGAGTGTCACGAATGAAGGGCGCTGAGTTGATTGTGGCTGGAAAGTGGTTATGTTGGTGTTATCGTGGAAGAAAGAGGATTTTGAGAAGAAGAATGAATTGCGAGGAATGCACGGAGGCGGGGATGTATATGCTTGAACATTGGGAGTGGATATGTGATACCAGTGGCAGGAGGACCACGCAGAACCTACCCTCTCACCTTGCAAGTGTTGTGCCTTGTCACTTGTGTGGCACAAGCCGTCAACAGAAGCGTCAACAGCCAGCAGGGCAATCCACGCTAGGGTATGCGCCCACTTTGCATTTCCAAGTTTGGGAATGATCCGGCCATGATCTGGCTGGATTCACCGAAGAGATCGGCAGGTCTGTGGCTTTCCAGCGGTGACAGCATGATGCGGCACGGGCTGAACTGGGGTGAGCGGGTGAGGCTACCGCGGCGTGCGCGGGCTACTTACATCACTGCGCGAGGAACGGGCAGGGTTCATGATTGAGTTTGGACGACGAGGATGGATGGAGGTTGGTGGAGAGACATTCCAGGGGAGAGGGGAAAGGAGAAAGGGAAAAAATTGAGACGATGATGCCAGTGACGATGATGTTTGATGGATGATGACGATGATGTCAGGTCTTGGCTCGATTTAGATTCCGCTGCCAGTGCCAGTGAGGCTGTTTTGGTCGCTACACATTGGCACTGGCATTCCTCCACCGTGCCAAGTACCACCACGACTTGCTCGATCGGATCTCAATCTCCTCGCATGCCTACTGCAAGCGAGGGAGCCAGAGTCCTGTCAATACAGCCATTCTCCAGCTCCAGACACTCCAGCTCAGTCCTGTTCCCTTTACGGCCTCAGCCTCGATCAAGAATGGTCCGCTTGCATGCACGTCCCCCTTACGCGCCTGGCATTGAACATGTTCCTTAGCGTTCTCCCACGGCGGCGCTTTGGCTGGTGGCTGTGGATTTTCTCTTCTGCCAACATCGTCATCATTGCGTCTGAGCGCCTTTTGGTGGCGATCAAAGACTATATTCTGTTGAGCTGAGAAAAAGGGAAAATCTCGCTCTAACTGCGTCTTCTCCACATAAATGACGTTTGGCGGGCGCCATCATCGGGGATCGCAAGGCTCAAGGGAATAGATGCCCACCACTTGGAATCGAGAACACTAGCCAGTATGGAGAAGTATTACTCCAGAGGGCAGATCTTGATTGACCTGTGGCTGGAGCTGTTGTGGCGGGAGCAGCAAGGTCAGCGAGGTCAAAGATTCGTGTGATATCACGTGCCTGCGCGTGACCTCACTTTACGCGTCTCGCAGGCACTTCGGATCCGCAGCCTCATTATTGTCACTTCGTAGTCACCATCGCACCCTTTGTCGCTTCGCAACCCACAGTTTGCTCTGTAGCATAGTCACTGGGGATACCAGGGTTTCTTTGTGCTTCTAAACTATTGGTCTGTCTTTTGGTCGCCCGAATATCAATACTCATTCCTGGTCTGCAAACCACTTTCTACCACTCACCTCACCATCATGGCTAGCCAAAATCAACCAGGGTTATCAACACGCTCATTGCGCAATCGCAAAAGACAAACAACATTACACTTCTCCCCTCTACCGTCATCGTCTCCAGCCAAGGGCGGCTATAGCCCAGCAGTGAAAGAGCGATTAGCAAGAGTTGGGTACGACGGAGAAACAGATAGTTTCCAATACACTGAGAAGAACACACTACCGACCCCGGAGCCATCATCGCAGGTTGGAGGTGAAACTGACAGTGGTACATATCACCTATCTCTGAGAATCTCCCCTAACCTTTTCAGCTCTACCTCCACAACTTCCTCCCACATTATATTCCTCTTCGCCCTCCCGAGCTCAAGAATTGCAAGAGTCGGACCATAACCTTGAGGATGATTCTGACGATAGCGTGATACTCTCGGCTCACAAGAGACCCAAGATATCACCCTCCATGCCTGCTCTGCAAATAGGCAGTTCTCCCCCACGAAGACGATCTTCTCGATTACAGTCAGGCTCGGCATCCCAATGTCGCAGTTCAACATTGCGGTCAATCCCACGATCTCCTGCACCGATCCCGAGCTCACCCTCCACCAGACGTTCTGGAAGACTGCAGCGTAGATCAGCTCAACAGGCCCCTCAATCTACTCGCTCTGAATCTTCTCATACGGTGGTCTCCCTTGATGTCCCGACACCCACGCGCCAAGTATCTACCCAATATTCTGATCTTGGGTCTCCCGAAACCAGTGACGATGATGATTCTATAATGGCCTCTCGACCTAAGGCGACACGTGGCAAGCCAAAAGCTTTACCATATGATCCATTTGTGGTTGATGATGATCAAGTGATAGATGTCTCAGACGACGTGGCACCAAAGCGAAGAACGCCGAAAGCCAGAAAAATTCAAGTTGACAATTTCATTGCTGCTGACGACGAAGTTGAATACATGACCGATGACGAAGATGGGCACACCGTCCAAGGACCTCTGAAATCCCGCAAACTGTCTTCGAGTCACAAATCACCAAGAAATCCTCGCCGACGGACTAGACAAGAACAGAACGAGCTTGAAGAAGACCTCCAGGATTTGCAAGACTCGGACCAGGACATCATTTCAACGAAAGCTCGTACCCGAGGAGGACCTGTGACAACACAACGTGACAAGGCCCGAGAACATTTTGATCTTTTAAGACGTCGAAGAGCAGGTGAAACGGCTTCTCGTGTAGAGAATCTAGGCAGGGATGAGAGTCAGGAAGAACAGGAAGCTGTTGATATTGACTTCATTGGCCAACCATACTATGATAATGACTCAGCACATTCTTCGGTTGACACAGAGCCGGAAGTTGAAGAGGAACAAATTGAGAATGACGATGATGATTTCATCGTCCCAGATACTGCTGGAGGACTCGATCAGCTACATCGCGACATCCCACTACAGTTCACATCATATGTCACTGCAAAGCCACGAGAGTTGTTCCCTCACGTCATTGAATGGCTGGTCAAGAACAAGATTGCTCCCGCTTTCCCTCGCGAGGACGAGTTGTTCCAACTGGCATTTGACAAGGTTGACGCCCAAGTCACAGCTCAAGCAGGAAGCAGACTCATCTCGGCCGCTTGGGGCCTTCCCTTCAAGCGAGCAATCATGTCAAGACCACACATGAAAGTTGTGGCTCTACCCGGCCTAGACGAAGACAATCTCCGTACCTGCGATGCGTGCAATCGAACCAACCACCCAGCTCGATACGACTTTGTCTTCTCAGGCGAACCGTACTTCAAGAAGACCCTCGAGCCAGTCGACAATTCGGACGAGGAAGATATGTCCAACGACAACTCCGTCTCCATCAATGAAGATGGCCACATGCTGCCCTCTCAGAACCAGCACTTCTACCTGGGACGATTCTGCGCTGCCAACGCTGAAATGGGCCACAAACTCACGCACTGGAAGCACACCCTCAACGAATCTGTCATATCTTATCTGGAAGAACAGGGTGTCTTGTCCACCGTGGCAATTGTGTCCAGAGAGGATATGAACAAGAAGCAGCGGGAGAAGGAAGCCGAGAGGATCGTGGATGATATGGTGGATTCAGGTGTGATTGCTGATTTCTGGGCGGATCTTGAAAATGACCTTAACGACGCGAGGCTGGGAATGGAGGATTTTGCGACAAAGGGTGGTAGAAGCAAGGGGCGAGTGGGTGCGGTCAGGGTCAATGCACGTGGGTTGGTGAGGGAGTTCGATCGGGACAAGGTTCGGATTACAATTGCGGTTGATGATTCGGATGGAGAATGAGTGAATTGGATTGAACCGACAAACGGGACGACACCGAGACGATCTGATAGACCTCTAGAGGGAGAGCTATTTGAGAGGAGCTTCCGGGCAGCTGGCCTTGATAACGAGACTTTCAGCTCTATTTAGGATCCAAACGGGATGTACTAGAACCAGGCGAGAGTAGGAGAATGAATGGCTGAATTTGAGTCCGACTTTCCAGCCATAACATTAGAGACGAGATATATAATAATGCAATGTGGCCCAGAGTGCCGAACCCTGTTGCAGCCGGGCCAGAAACCACCCACCACACCGAGCTGACCAGCTTTCTGTGCGTTGAGTTTTCATGTGTATTGTACAGGCAAAACCCCTTTGCCCACCATGTTCTCTGTCTCTCTTTCCATCGCCACCTGTCTATCCTCTTGATTCGAGTCGAACCTCACGTGCGAAGCGACCGACCGACCAACCGACCGACAGGCCAACTCAACGACCATCTCATCGAATTGCAAAGCCCACACTCCAAGCGAATCAGATCTTCTATAGCGCAGGCTTGGCATCGTGCTGCGAATCCAGGCCGCCCTGCATGATGCCCTGGGCGCCCTCAGCCATCATGCCCTGTTGCCGCTGTTCCTCCATGATCTGCTGCTCCTCGCCCAGCGCCAGCGCATAGGGGATTCCCAACAGCAGCACGCTTGTCGCGAGCACCCACAGTCCTTTGCCCGAGTAGGTGATGGTCGTCGACGTCGCGGAGAGCACGCTCGAGGTTGCGGCGGCCAGGCGCGCCCGCGCCTGCGGAGGCACAATGTCCTTCAGAGCCGTCAGGCGGTCTAGGATCGTTTCGTCAAGAGCGGGTTGCTCGTCGTCGGATGCAGAGGAGATTTCGGAGTCTGGTCGTCGCGAGAGACTGAGGGTTAGTGATGGAAGGTGGATGAGATTGCAGGTAAGGGGGGGGGGAATGAAGAGGGAAGCTGCGGTTGCAGGGTTGATCGGGGTTGTATAGAAAGGCAGTGGATGAAGAGGTGTTGTATCGTCGATGCTACATACCGGTGTCTGTGTAGTCATCTTCATCGTCAATAAGCAGAGCGTCGTCCTTGGTTGACGTCGGCCTGTTGATGAAGTGCTCGTCTTCGAGTTCCTCTAACTTGACCATTTTGTCTTGTCTTGTCTTGTGGTGTTGCGGTCGAGGTTCTGGGGATGGGGGTGTTAGAGGCACGGAGGATTGCGTGGAAACTGCTGTGATGGAGAACTGATTGATGAGATATCTGTTTGGTAGGTGGTTGTTCAATGGCTTCAAAGTCGACTGGAAGCTCGAAGTGAACCTGGTCTCGAAACTTTTTGGAGGAGCATCATGGGGCTTGGCATTGAGACCTACGGCGGAGCAGTGATGCCGTGATGCCGTGATTCCTACGGCGGAGCAAGTGATCAGATCCGATTCGTGACAAACGGAGCAGTCGAAGAGCATGATCGATCGATCACTACCGCCCTTCTTTGCTAATCGATAGCTTTTCTCGTCAGCACCATTAAGACAACTTCCACAAAGGAGATCTCTAGATTCCGCGTTGCAAATCTACGCGCTGGGCTCGCAACTAGAGATCGGCGCTAGCCCTGGTCCACTGCGCGTCCACCCACGAAGTACCACAGCCTTAAGGAGTCTCCGGCCGTCCTGGCACCAACACATTCTCTTTCCAGTCTTTTCGTTCATCTCTGCAATTCTACGCGGCTCTACACCAAGGAAATGCGTTGTTAAGGATGTACACAGGCCCTAGAAACCGGGTTCAGACAAGTGTCTTTGCATGAAACTGGCGCCGAAGCCCGCTTTCTCCTCGGCCGTGCCAGGGCGCCAAACCGGGGTGCCGACTCGCTGATTAACGCTGGCCACTCGGTCGTTGTGAAAGCAGCCGCTCCTGTCATACCGCAATATTTGCCTTGCGAAACCTGACTATGAGACAATATGGCTTGGGAAGAACGCCTAATCCCAGGCAACAACGAGACCCCAATGCACTCAAAGAGCGTTTTGCATTCTCTCCTTTGCGATGCGTAGCCCTCTCCCTCCCTCTCTCTTGACCATCGGATCGGACATGCACATCCAAGTCGTCCGTTTTCTAGCAGATATATTTCCAGTGGTGTTGCTTCAACAGCACGACTTTCTACCCCTGAAGCTTAGTTATGCCTCCCGCGAGAGATGCAGAGGGTGGAACGAGTTCAAACCATGCCCAGTTGTCGGCTTTCCAGCAGAGCTCAAATATATTTGGATGGGACCAAATATTCACAGAGTGTCCAGACCGCGAAGACCTTGCCTCTGACGAGGAAAACAAACCTTATATCGTGTCTCAATCACAACTTCTCGAAGAGGAGGGTTCCGAAGGTCGCAGCGTCTACGACAAACTGGAAAATGCCGTTCAATTCTTCATGCGTGGTGCAGACAACTCCGACAATGGGCTCCACAAGGCCGACAAGGTTGAGGACTTTTGCCGCGGTGCTAATCTCGAGTCTCTGGAAGGACATGACACAACGGACCATGTTGCTCTCTTGGACGATTCAAGCTTCGATGGGAAGACTCAGCAGTTTCGGCCTAGTCATGGGGCCTTGACGGCACGTGAGTTGTATCAACTACTCAGGAAACCTGTTCGTACCTCAAAGAACCCCTTTGACAAAAAACTCGAATGCTGACCGAGCATGCCACTGATTAGCGCTTCTCACCTCGTACCCCCAACCAGTTAAGCAAGGTTTCTACCAGCCGGAGTGCAGAGAGGGCTCCAAACCATGGGGCCACCTTATTGACAACCTCGTCACCAGATACTGATAATATCGAACCAAATGGAAGCCAATCCAATCTGGATAGGGTCCAGGAAGAGGAAGTGGATGCGGAACGACGTTTAATGTCCGTAAATACCAACCATTCAGGTTGACCTTGCGCTGATGCTTCTCAGATTTATCGCAAATCTAGACCGTTGGACAGTCCTTGCACTGATAGGCACGACGCCGTATAATCAGTCCCATGCAGTCCGAGATGCTCTCTCCAAGCACCTGGCGTTTGAGACATTAATTGCAGTGACTTGCTCAGTGAGTTTTCTACTTTACAGGTGCCTTCTACATTTGAGACTGACCAGGCCGTCTCCAGCCCGACGGCTTAGCTATTTTCCAGCTAGCGTTCCATTTGCCTTACTATGTATTGAGAACCTCGCGCAAGCGAGTTGAGGATCATCGCAAATACGAAAACGGGGATTCTCTCCGCCGCTCGCAAGATGTGTCATTCCTTGACCTCATGAATCCTCCTTCTACCGATGAAGGACAGTCCACCTGTCTCTACGAGGCCCAAATTTCCTGCGTGGTGGCCGGGTCAGACGGGCGAAGATGGGTGGCATACTGCTTTGTTGACAACTACTTCGACAACGACGACGAAACCCAGGAAACTGCTTTCCAGTACCACGAGGACAGTCTCCATAGCCAAGGCATGCGCATGGACCCTTTGATGCGTGGAGTTGGTGCAGCAGATACCGTGATTCGAGACCCCAGGCAATATTTTATCCGACTGTTTCGAGTTCGCATCAAGCAAGTCCATGGCGAATGGGAAGAATTTGTGAATAAGGTGATTCAAAGCGTTCACCAGTATGAACTAGTAAGTTCACAATCTCTTCCTGACCTTCCATCGTTGACATCTGCACTTACCGAGAGACGGAATGCGAAGCACCGTATGAGAATGCTTTCTTGCGCCAACAAATATACTTGAGACCCCTTTGTAGATATTCAGTTGCTTCAGCCGATACAATGTTCTTCCTAATGTGTGTAACAGGCTCAGGAGTCCTCTTCAACCAGACACTCGTTCTTCAAAGATGCGGTAGAATACGAAAGTGACGTTCGAAAGTCAGTCAACATGGTGAGGAACGTGAGAATTCTATCGAGGAAGCTGTCAACCGAGCTCTCCAAAACCGTCACTGCATGCGAAACGTTCTGCCACAAATTTGCCGCCAACTTTGGCAACAGCCCACCATCAAGTCGGTCGCCGTTTTCCGAGATACAACGAACGGTCGACGAGTTGAGAGGATTGGAAAAGACGCTCTCAGGAGTGGCGCCACGTTGTGATGATCTTGCGCGCGATGTGGGTTTAGATCATCCCTGAATTTTGGTAGCACGCATCTTCATCTAAATACTAATATGATCTCTAAACTCTAGCTCGAACTCCATTTTACTCACCTGGCACTCGTGTCGGCCAATCGCCAGCAGCAACTGACCCAACAAGCCATCGAAGTCAGTGATCACCAACTCAAGCTCGCCTCGGCCATGATGGTATGTTGATGATTGATGCCCCCATATAGGGGAAATGGAGCAACTCTTGTGCTAATATTGTCTTCTCAGCTGGTTGTCAGTCCGCTAACTCTGGCTTCAAGCATTTTCTCGATGAACTCAAAGGTGCTCCCTTTTATCCCTGCGAATTCTGCGTCCTTCGTTGGTCTGATAATAGCATTTTGGGTGTTGAGCTATCTGGCGGTCTGGACACGCGACCTCAGCAGCCAGAAACTCACTGCCAACACCAGAACTTACGTTTGCTGGGTCTGGACGATCATACTGCGGTTTATCGAAATCCTAAAACGCGGCTGGCGCCCGCGGCCTACCATCACACAGCAAGACTCTGAAAGCCAAGGAGCCCGTCCTTTCCCATGAGGGGCGATGCAAGTAGCCCGACTGGGCACGCCGTCCAACTCACCAGCGACGAGTTTGATTTCTATTCATTCACAGGGACGGTCGGACAAAGCTGATATATGATGAGGCTTTCTCACTCACTCCCAGATCCTATTAGAGGTCTTACTTCCATGCATCAACTCCACGCGGCTCCCTTTGACAGGAAGGAAAACTCATTGAGCGTGTTGCTGACACAAGCGAGTTGTGCAAGATTGGATGACTGGAATCTAAATGCATGACCAGTGTCTAGAGACACTTCTGGGGCCGAAGATTTAGGTAGATCTACTTACAAAAGAGAAATAAATATAACGTGTGTGTTGTCACTGATATCTATTCTACATTTTAAAATCCGTTAATAAGTTAACGAGCATTAGAACCCGCGCGGTATAGCCTCTGTTGTCGACAAGTTCAGTATGGAACAGACTCCAGCAAGTCAGGCCGTATACTTTCGGTTCTAACTCTCCAGCCTTTCATCAATCGCGGATGATTAGCCAGGCCATAACATGTTCAAGGAGCTAGGCCGAAGAATCTTGTCCCGCCTGTGTGGCTCTCTGCCTTTACTGTCTCACTTTGTTTTGAGACCACGTCGGGATAGATTAGCTCTTGATCTTGGATCCATATATTCCATGCAAAGCACCCATCTTTACTGGAGTCACCTTATTTTTCTTGCGTCACTCGTAATCTAGAACTGTACATGATTCATTCAGTCTATATCCCTAGGAGTTATGAATAGAAGACACTAAAATTGAGTATGAAAAGACTCTGAAACAGAACCCTATACCACCAAGAGGGATAAAACGGCTACGAAATCCCTAAATACAGTGTCAACCTGAGCTGTGCTTCGTCAAGGATATGGAGCTCTAAGTTATAAATAGCCTACCTTTAGAGAAGCCATGAGACAAGTTCAAGGCTGACAGATAGCAGGTTATTCCCCAAACTTGGTTCTGGAGGGAAAATAGCCGACGAGGTTGCGATCATCACTTTCGACGAAGGCGATGGCGGCGGAGGAATTGGCATTGAGGAAGTAAGAAAACACCGCAGACCAGTTTTACCAGGAATTCCCAGGTGGAAGCAAAGAATCTGTCTGTACAGCTTGCTCTGCTAGATTCTCGTCCATTGGCCATGACCCGCAATCACGACCGCTCGTGCAAGAGATAGTGAGGCATCCTGGGTGTGCTGAGATATGGTGAGGCGTTCAGGTGTTTCACCTCATTGCAAGTGAGGCGAAACGGAACGTAATAGCCAGGCAAAGATTTTTCGATGGGCACGGGAATAGAACGGTCAGAATCGTGGTCGGGATCAAAGTTTATACACCATTATCAGCTATGGTAACATGTATTACTACGAATGAACCAAGAGGAAGACAGGTAGGTTGATTTCCATGTCATGCCTCCGAAATAGCCACCGGTTGTGCGAGTCTAGAGTATTTGTCTAGGATACCTGGCGAACTGCTTCTCCAGCGCTGACCCCTCCAGCAGAACCGGGATGCTGGTGACATGTCGCCCGAAAGCCACCAGAACGATCCCCCCGGACTCTAGTCCTGAGTCCCTTTCGAAATGGTAGTGAATTTGCCAGCACCGATTAGGGGAGGCTTTGCACCTGGTGGTTTGAGGATCTTGCGAAGAGCTAGGCTGAAATTCGACGGGTCCGTGGCCCATAGAGATGAAGAATCAGTTGGAAACACTTCATGAAAGTTTCAATACGGTTCCCGTCCAGGTCTACCTGCAAGCGTGACCTGGGGTCCGAGACGCCTTCATAGCATTACAATCGACATTAGTGTTCCATCAAATTTGCCGGCTAGACCACTGACAAGTCCCAGATAGAGAGTGTCTTGCTGCGCTCAGCGGCACCGGCCCCGCCAGTCACCACCTACAGGCATGCCAGTTCTGAGCGACCGCCCGGTGCCATGGGATGCCTAGAATGGTCGTCCCAAGGGGTCGGGTCCGAACTTCGGGGACTGCATCGTGTACGAAGCTCTGAATCTGGTCTCTGGGTAATTATCGCGGGAGCATCGAGCTTCTGAACAGAACACTCGAATTTCTTTTGCTCTGAAACGACCGACCGTGATACTTTGGCGAAAAACTCCCCTTTTAATCAAATTGGCCCTGTTCATTGTGCCCTCTACCCTATGGTAGTTGAGTTTTTCGAAACTAATAGCTAGAGGACTCTACTTCGAAGTGTTTGCGCCAGAAAATTTCGTGCTCGCTAATAGGAAATCAAAGGAAGAAACCAAACATTGGAAAGGTTTGAAGGCGCAGCATTTCACCTCCTAAGGATGTGATTGCAAGCCACCAAAGCAAAGGTGGGCCGGGTGGGTTGGGTCTTGAACGCCAACTTAGTTCAGTAGATGAACAAAATTTTGAAGCCCACATCCTCGACCCGGCGGGGTTGGGTTGGGAACCATGACCTTTAGCTCAGACTTCAAGTGAGGCATCGGTCGATGGTGGCGCACCTCAACCCGTTGAATCCTTTCCGCGTTGCTGCATCAAGGAAGTGAAATATGTGGACAACCCCATCGTCGAGGCACATGTGTGATAGGGATTCACAGAGGTAGCACAGCAGTGCCTTGAAACTGGCTAAGAGAACAAGTCACGTTGAGACACAGAAGTCATCTTTCCCTTCGTCGAACTATCCCGCTTATTTGTGATTGAAACGGCTCCGTGGCTGGGCCCAGAGATTCGTCGAGTCATCACGTTGTATACTTCGTGTCCCGGAAAGCGCAACTACCAGCGCCCAGGCTGAGAGTGAGGCTGGAGGCAAACAAAGAAACTTCTTCGACCTATCAACAGAGAGCTAGAGTCCCAGACCCAGGGAACTGAACGTTTGTGTTCATCCGACGCTCGCACGCCTCTGCTCACCGACTTTTCTCCCCCACGCTCTGGATACGAGAACCTGGTCTGCTCGAGGAAGAAAGTCACGAAGCTCTGGTGCGTGGCATTGGCAGACCATTCGCACATGGGCACGCTAACAGAGGGTGGTCGCAGGAAAGATCGTCGTTTCGTCCCAACTATGTAGGTAGCAAAAAGTACCCGCGGATGGCCCACCAGCTAGCTGACAGATAAACCAAGGCGCAAATGCGGACGGCAGATCACAGTTGAAAGGGGAGTGTGATGCAACAGGAACATGCCACTAGACAAACTTCTGTCTCCTTGAGAACAAACCACGGGGCTTTCCGGTCGGCGACGAGTGCAGGACGTCGTGACTGTGGAACCGCTAACCTCCCTGGACTCCACCTTGGCAGACATTCCGCATATAGCATCCTGCATCCCCGACGACGCCATAGGGGGCTAAGAATTGAATCCGGCCGGGAGAAGGCGGATCGCCGTGGTGGTCAGGGCTTAAGCCCTCCGTGCACCGGCACGGCTCGAACGTCAATCCACCCTGCACATCAATCAGGCTGGTCGGAATTCCTTGCCCCCCTTCCCCCTCATCTACTGAACCTCGCCGTTGTGAGAAATTCACAACGACGGATCAATTCCACGGCCCAGAAACAAGGATAAGAAGAGGAAATTGATAAAGATGTAAATCCAGAAGCAAATACACGGACTTCTTCAGGCACCGCCTCAACAACCCTGGCACCGGTATGTGAATTTTTCGCAGGTAATTTGCACCAGTCCAGGGTGTGCGTGTTCGAGAACGGAGCCCTCTCCTCGGTAGTTTCCATTGGTGTCAGAGACTGTGGAGCTAGCGAGGATACGAACACCGGTGCATGCATCGTCTTCTCCTCATTCCTCGTGCCGCTCCCTAGCCGAAGAGAGCGAAAATCACTTGAAGCGAGTCCAAGCGCAAACAGGGATAACCCCATTAACGCCACTCTAGTGCTTTAGAGCATTGTGGAATTGTCGCGCGCTGTTTGGCTTGCCGAAGCTAAGAAGCCTCTATTTAGAGACGTGGGATGCTCAAGATAGACGGTGCTCCACGTTGTGCAAAGTTCTGGGAAGAATCATGAGATCGAACCTGGCCTTGGAGGTGACAACAAGGGCCAGTCCTGTCACTAGTTCGAGGCAGCTCATATTCGTGCGTTCGTGGTCCTTGCCTCGTGGAGACGAGTTTCTGAAACGAAGGCCTTTGATCCATGACAGCGGGCAGGGATAGTATTAGGAACGGGAATGAACGTCCTCCAGGTCATCACATTTTTGAAGTCGCTCCACATGTTGATACTGCCTGCTCCGTGCTCCTCGCTACCTAGTTTCAAGTTGTTCCCGTCCTGTTCCTACCAATTTTTCCCTTTGTCCCATAGATTTTGGGGTCGCTGCCATTGTTAGTCCCAGCATCAGAGTTCTATCTCGCGAGAAGTGACCATGTATACTTGTAATGGACACTGTAATTCCAAAACATCCTTCTGCTCTTAGCAATTTCCCGGAGCACTCCCCCCCTGATCACTCGGCCTCATGCGCCACTTCCCAAGTAACGTCCTTCCGGATGATCATTCTCCGACTGTCGTTACTGTCGACACTCGTTGAGTCTCCATTTGGGCCATCCTCATGTTGCTTTCTGATGTTCATTGTGTGTCTCTGACCACCGCTAGGGGCTTTTTCCCCATCGTTTCCCTTGCCGGGTACCCATACGCCATAGCTGTACGCAACACCTGGTCCGTCAAACCTAGACTCAGGCTGTGTTCCACTGGGTTCATCCCTGACCACGCTCTTATCAATGGATTTCAAGTTGGACATTTGATAGCTGGTGTTCGATTGTATGTGGTTGGAACCCGAGCCACTTCCATAGCCGTAGCCGTATCCATAGCCAGTTCGGCTGTCGGATTGACCTACGCCACCAAGCTGCGTGTTCAGGTTATTGATGAAGGGACGGAGGCTGGGTATAGTGGCTGAGATGATAGAGAAGCTAAGCTCTGTTTGCGTCCAGACGGTGAAAAGGTCTTCGACGAGGGTGGGGTTTGTGGTTCGGCCGTTTTTGTTGAAGTTGGCAACCCGAAGGACTATGGCGACGATCATGCTAAGACAGGACATCAGCTTTGGAGTTCACGCGTCTGAGGGCTTGGATCCAAGAGCGAGGGACCACGTACGGAAGACGGACACAAAGTGCGCCCACGACAACGGCCTTTTTCGATATCGAAGTGAACAAGCCCCAAACGAGATATACAGACAACCCGACGATGCCAATCTCTGTAGCAGTGTCGATCGCGGCAAAAGCTTGCCATCTTTGAAACTGCATTATAAAGGAGCATCAGTTAACCTCTCCCCTCGCAGATTCGGGGTTCAAGTGGGATATATTACCGATCCGGGGCAATTCTGGCCAACTATGATCCATGGGTGGGAGAGATCACATTGCAGCGCAATCGAAAAGGTCGATGCTACCGTCCAAGCAGCTAAAAATGCTGCTGCTCCGAGGAAAACTCTCCTGTGTTCTTTGACCATAGTCAACCTCCGCAGGAAGAGAACAACCGAGATTTTAGACAGGCCGAGAGCTATGACAAAGAGCAAGTTGCTGGCATAGTACAGCTGCGAATTGACCGTCAGATGATAGGGAATAAATAGATTTCAGGCAGTTTATTTACCTGTTGGACTTTAACCAGGTTGGCCACGGGTATCAGCTTGATTGTTTTCCCAAACCCGTCGGCACATGCGGCCAGAAGGGTTGACGACTGGATGATAGCCAAGATCTGCGGCAAATACTCAGAACACAGAAAGCCGTCGTGTGGGCCACGTTGCAATCCAAGTTATTGGAAAGCTAGAGGAGCTCTGAGGAAGACACGAACCGTTGAAGCAGCAAGAGTTGCATCGTCGAGGCCCCATCCAGGGCTGATTGTCCAACGAACAAATACTCTAATGGCGGCAAATAGTAGTACCCAAGATAAACCGAGGGCAGTTGCTATGATGATCCATGCTGTGTGGTCGTTGGCGTTTACTACAGCAAAGGGAGGGTGCTGCCCTGCGGGAACTGTCACCATGACGGCTATGCAGATTTTTGATTGAGAAACAAAAGGCTGAGGGCGAGACGACTTTAGAAGGACTTTGAGGTCATCGAAACCTTAGAAGGCTGGAATATCTCCGGACAAAGACAAGAAATGATCGACAACGGTTAAGCCTTGGTTCTGACCTCTGATCGACGCTGAATGGTGTATTTGACTTTCCGGCGCTGTTGACGGTGCCGGGGACTGTTTTCATCCAGTGGTTGCCAGACGTTCGATCCCCGACGCCATCATGCGCCACAAATTGGCAGCTCAAGGACCTCCTATGTGTCGTTGCACCCACGGAGTACCTTACGTCAACAGGAATGTATCACGTATGTGTGCATGACAAGTCACTCTATCACATCACATCCCGGACAGGGGTCCTTGCAGCCAAGGCAGACGCGGCAGGCTGACGGAACCGTGGCTTGCTCTCCTGAGCAAGCCGCGTCACATTGTGTGTCAATCTCAGAGGTGTGTCGACATTGGAGCAGGCACGAGCTGGGCATGTGGTAAGGTTTGAAGCGATCCTGGTGTTGCTGCTGCCGCGCCGCAGCCCCCTGCATACGTCAAGCAAGTGTCAGCTCGTGCTCTGGCCTCCGCGGTGCGTGCGGGTAGGTGTGAACGAGACGTTGGGATCCGAGAAATCAGAGCCGATGCCGAGTGTGACTGGGAGGCGTCCGCAAACCACCTAGCACTATCCGGATTTTAGTCCTTTCGAAACCCCAACCGATCGTTTGATTTGGCCCGCGTGCTAAATATGCATAAACGCGGACAAGGTCCCCCCGGTCACGGCGTCTCTCCTCCAAGTAAGTTCCACCCACACACCTGGAGACCCCTGCCTCGAGCCAATGGGTCGACGCTCGGGCCTTCCGGATCAGACCTAAGTGTCCGTCTGAAGCTCGGCTAGCTTTCGACTTGTGCTCCCTCTGGGATAGGGCAGTCAAACCTGCCAGCGTCGCCAGCAGGCGAACGCCTCGCCCTCAATCTACTTACCTGTAGTCTTCCCTCTGCCTGGTAGCTCGCCTTGGAGTCCCTGGACGTTTTTCGGAATAATAATAAGCTGGACCGGCCTCGGGGTGAGCTGGGGGTGGGCAAATCTCCTCTTTCTTGCTTTTTGTCTCCTGCTTTGCCTTCCCTCTGTCGCTTCTCGCTACTTTTCCATAAACACTCAACGGCCTCAATCATGAGTACTACCAAAGAAGAAGCGCCGGTCATCTTTTTAGCAGAGGAGCCTAGAACGGATTCTCTCAACCATGATGGCGAGAAAGACGACGCTGACGAGCCTGGTTCCATCCCTCGCAAGTATAGAGGTACCGCGGCCGACCACAAAGACATGAGTATCTTGGGCCACAAACAAGTTTTGCGGGTACGTTCCTTGCAATGGGACTTTGGTTGACCTTTCCCTGTGCTGACTTGTCTAGCGAAACTTCAAGTTTGTTACTATGCTCGGCTTTGCAAGCACTGTGATGGCCAGCTGGGAGATCCTACTTCCGTGAGCGCCCATCCCTCTTCCTCGCTGACATGGTCTACTACCGCAATCATCACTAACTGCCCACTCCAGGCTTTTCACATTCGTTCTGACCGACGGAGGCACTGCTCTTCTCTTCTGGGGATTTATCGTCGTCTCTTGTGGTATGCTGATGGTCTATGCCAGCATTGCTGAAATGGCATCTATGTGAGAAGCACCCCTTTTGCATGACGATTGAGCCACTAATAAAGTCATTGGTAAGGTCTCCTACTGCAGGGGGGCAGTACCACTGGGTTTCTGAATTTGCACCGCCCAAGATCCAAAAGCTCCTTAGCTTTATTGTGGGTAAGTGACATCGGGCGGGTTTGACCCTGGCATTGCAATCCTGACCAGGTCTCCAGGGTGGCTCTCTGCCATAGGATGGCAGGTATACCTTGCTGGCGTTTGCTTCATGGTTGGCAGCATCATCCAAGGCTTAATTGCCCTCAACGTGCCTGACTACGTCTGGCATAATTGGCATGGCACGTTGCTAACAATTGCGACCATTGTATTCTCCATCGCCTTCAATACTGTCTTGGCTGTACAGCTTCCACTGATTGAGGGTACTATCCTGATTCTCCATTTTGCTGGGTTCTTCGCTATCATAATACCTCTATGGGTCATGGCCCCCCGGGCCAACGCCCATACCACACTGCTAGAGTTCACCAATTTCGGCGGTTGGTCCTCGACAGGTCTGTCGTCAATGGTTGGACTGACCACGCCACTGAGTGTACTCATCGGGTATGACTGTTCAGTCCATATGTGTAAGTAATTGCTCACCTCTAATCTCCTTTCGAGTGACGCAAGAACTGATATTGATTCTGCAACTCTGCAGCCGAGGAGATTCGAGATGCATCAATCACTCTACCCAAGGCCATTATCTGGTCGGTATGCATCAACGCCTTGCTAGGTTTTGTCATGGGAGTCACCTTGATCTTCACCCTCGGGGACATCGACAGTATCTTCGATACAGTGACCTTACAACCCTTTATTCAGATTTTCTACAACGCAACAGAGAGCTACGCTGCTGTCAACGCTATGACCTCCATTGTCATCATTCTTCTTACCGCATGCTGCGTGAGTGAAGTAGCCACGGCGTCGAGGCAAATTTGGTCATTCGCTCGAGACCAGGGATTGCCTTTCTCTGATTGGCTCTCATTGGTGAGATAGATGATCTTGTCGTCAAAGATGAAAATGCCAGTCTAACATTCTCGCAGGTGACGCCCGGCTGGAACATCCCAATTCGGGCTGTGATGGTCTCACTCGTTGTCAGCTCCTTGCTTGCTTGCATCAATCTCGGCTCTTCCACAGCTCTCAACGCGATCAACTCCCTCGGTGGAGTGTCGATCCTCACCTCCTACTACATCACCATTAGTTGCCTGGTCTGGCGGCGACTGAGAGGAGCACCTTTACCGCCACGCCGATGGTCACTGGGGAAATATGGACTGGCCATCAACATTGCTGCTCTCTTGTTCCTCACACCTATCTGGTTCTTCGCATTCTGGCCGCTTGCGACGCCAGTGACTGCCGCGACCATGAACTGGTCTTCCACCATGTTTGGGGCTGTTCTTAGCATGGCACTCATATTCTATTACTTCAGAGCAAGGCACGTGTACATTGGACCTGTCATGCACATGAAGCGAGATGAGTGAGGAGCATTCCTACAGCAATGGCGATACCTCCTGAACATAATATCTCGCCAGCCATCTGTTCACCGGGCCAGTTGTTCGGCGAATCCGTGCGTCCATTCGTATCAGGCTACACAATTAGGCACTGGAGTGGTTTATTTCATTTTCTAGGTAGAACAGGCCGAAATGGCGAGAGATAGCCTCTTCCGTGTAACTCGCAAATCAAAGTTAGATTTTGCGGTGTCCACACGCTGTAACTCTAGCAAGTTCCCCGCCTGAATTTTAGTCCATGACCTCTTACAGGATTGTCCAGTGGGGCCCTCTACTGCACGCGAGGATGCTATTACTTTACTAAAACTCAAGTAGCCGTCAAACCGTGCAGGAGTTCCTGCTACTGCAATGCCACGTGTTACAGAGGTGTTGGAGCCAACTGTCTTGACCCGCCCCCCGTTATCTCCTTCTTCGACTCCTGCAACCACCGACGATCAGCAGGGTGATATTTGAGCGGCCAACACAGTCCATAGCTCATCACCAACTAAGATCACTTGCCTTCGACATACCTGTGTACCAGCAACTCTCCAACCATGTCGACAGAGGGTGCCCGCGCAGGGCTAGAGCTGTTTGACGAGCTCAACATCGACTACGAAAAAGCCTATCACGACAACAAGTTCAAGGTCGCCTGTGTGAAAGAAGCTGTATCACTTCTCCCTCCGGACTCCAGAGTCCTCGACGTCGGCTGCGGGACGGGTATGCCAGTGTCACAGATCTTATCGGAGGCGGGGCTGGACGTGACGGGGTGTGATATCTCACCCAAGATGATCGATTACGCGGCGAAACGGGTCAAGGGCACCTTCGTGGTGTCAGACATGCTCGAGTACAAACCCGAGGGCAGTTTTGCGGGCATTTTCATCATCTTCTCGCATCTACAGCTCTCGTACGCCGACTTCCACTCGGCCGCCTACAAATACGCATGCGCCCTCCAGGCCGGCGGCATCCTGGCCATCGGACAGATGCCCGGCGATACACACGTCAAGCAAAAGTCCGACTGGGACGAGACAGGCACCTACGTGGAGGACTACGACGCTCCGTTCATGGGAGAACTGATCCCGACCCTGATGTTGAGCGCCGAGGGCCAGTTGAATTTCCTCCGCTCACTCGGCTTGGAAATCGTCAGCAATAAGATTGATCTCTTTCAACCCAACAATGAGAAGTGTGCCCCGGAGGAGCAGCAGTATGTCCTCGCTCGACGTCCCACCGATCAGCCATTGGCACAACCTCAGCCACTTCCGAAGGCGACCGGCTAGTTGCGGAGATTGAGTTGAAGCTTGGATATGATTAGACCTGGTGGTTCAACCTGGAATCTACTAGTTAGACAATTTCTACACAGAATTTCAACATGTGAAAGAGAGCATTGCATTATGTGAAACCGTTCTGAGAGAGACTTGTTACCTACTGGAGACTCTCCCCCGAGACGGGAAATCCATAGTTTCCGTAGTCTGGCAAACACGTCGCAGAACGAATGTTGTTCATTTTAAATCGATCTCAACGTGCTGATTTCGTCAGATAATCGACTGCTGAGTAGTGTGCCATGCTGTAGCAATGCCACGCCTAGAGTTAAATACTACGGAACCTTCGGGAGACTAATGTGCTTCCTCATGGATCAGCCCCAACCATCAAGTCAATGGGAGCTCTTCTTCGAAACGTCGACGACGACATCACTACTAGTATTAATGATGACACCGCTGGCGATCCTTAATAGGCCAAACTTCAACAGCTGTCAGACAAATGTGAGCACCGCAAGCAAAGCAATTCGGCCTCTTAGGTTGTCGTTTCAGTGTGAAGACTATTTGCTAGACAGATATTTGGCAGAGTTGCTTCAGGTCAGGCTGGTTTGTCTTCAACGTGGCTATGACGGGATCCAGGGCAGCGGCTTCCAGTTGTGCCAACGAAATCTAAGTTCTCTGCACTTGTGGTCAAGAATTTCCGCAGGTTGACGTTTTTTAGCTTTTCGGTCCTTCTGATGGGCTAAACCAGGGTGTCCGGTGTCTTGAAGTAACCTTTCCTCCCGATATTCAGCGGCCCTCCTTGGTGGTAAAGAAAGTGATATGGATCTGCCTCGAATCATTCTAGGAGAGGACAATGGATTGTAAGTGAAGGGTCACTACGAGAGCTTTCTTCCTCTTGCGAGGCTGTGAGTCGACTGATTCGATTGCGTTTGGTCTTGGACGCATCTTATGGAGACGGAGTCGTGCCATATCCTTCATCTTTGGGACCCAACCGTTCTTCCACTGCTGCTTTTCGGAGACCAACATTGAGGACCATAGGTAAATCAGTCATGACATGGAGAGTCTTCGCCGAGTGCGCGACCAGGAAAGGAAGCTCTGGAACCCAAGCCACCGCAGAAGCATACGGTGTCTCATAGGATGAACAACAATTGAACCAGCCTCCGTAGTACTTCAGCGCAGGGGCCAAATTCACCGCCTCATCTCTTGGCGAGCGCACAACCAGAGCGTTCGATTCTCAGCCTTGCACCACTTATCACGGCCATAACTCCTATTTTTGCACACTTCATACCATCACATGACCGCGTGAAAATGACTAGTTTATCATTTACAATTTCGCAATTCTGTTCAACAATCACTTCTTCTATCTATCCCGGGTCCTGACCTTAGTTCTCACCAACTAAGCTAGTCAGGGCGTGAGGGTGTTGTCACCAGATAGCGGAAAGTTGGTAACCTTGGGCTCTGCTTATTAATAACCTAGCAACCCTGGCTCGATGAAAAGACATTCCTGGTAACAGTTGAAATACCCATCAATTCCCAAATCCCTCCGGGGGTTGGGGAAGTTGGGAATGTCTAAGAGTTCCAACCTTACATGGTCTCCCACCCGCCCCCGGGGAGCCCTAGGAAGGAGGTACACCTGACAGATTGACAAAAACCGGCCTCGGATCAAAAAACTCCTCTACTACGACAGAGGGTTTACCTCGACTCGAACCTCAGCTACTAGCAGTAGTTGGGCTTCGAGTTAGAGTTTTTTTGCTTTTTGGTTTTGGATTTCATTTTTGAGTTTCATTCTGCGAAGCCTGCGTGTGTGGATGTGCATATATGAAGTTCCAAGGGAAGTCTTTCATCAAGTGAAGACAAAGATGCTTGGCTTAACTTTCGAGTTCAAGGACTCTCTACAACAACCATGTAACTGCGGATTGTGTGGTAATAGACTGCACCCCCGCTTTACGAAATGCTTCAAACTGCTGCTAGCTAGAGATAGATTCCATGCTAACTAATTGTAGCGCGTGGAGCGGGCCGAGCGGTTGATGGACCGAAAACTACGAGCGGATCTCGCTGCCGGACCGAAAGTACCAGTCGGCGCAGGTTGCAGAGAAATATCTCGTCGAATTTTGCGGCTAGCGCCGTTATTTTGGGAGGGCTTTCTTCTGTCGGTGCCAGTGTGTAAATCTATGCGCTCCCCTGGTCGCTTCCCACATCTACTTTCGCTCATCTCATGAGACTGACAACACCCCTTCCTCTACACGGTGTAACTATTACTGGGGAGCAGAAACACCAAGACATGTTCTGAAATAGTTCTCACGAGCGATCCTTCCGACTCCTCGAAAACCACGAGTGCCTTTTGTTATGAACCCGGCCTCGACAGACAGAACTATGTGATATTATTGAGGGTGATACCGCAGATGGGGGCACTTTGGGATTCGCTAAGAGAAGAGGTCAACAGCATGTTATTGTGCTAAAGGCGATAAGGTTACAAGTAACAGCATGTTGTCGTTCGCAATAGGCAGAACTGAGACATTAAGACTTGTGGTAATATCTTGATGTCGCTGTCTCGTAATAATTACATGGTTCGCTTGCCTTCTCCAACACCATACCCTCCCTTCATGAGGAAGGTCTTTGTGCACCATTCCGGAGTAACGTATTCAGTCCAACCTGAACTTAGTATCATCAGCTGCAGTGCTCTTCGTCTTGCTCGTCTCCATGGATGGAGAGAGTATCCTCGAGTCCCTGATAGGACTCGATCGATTTTGTGTGGACGAAATCTGTAGGAGTGTCTTCAAAGCGATGCTTTTCGTCTCCAATTGCCCTCTTCGAATCTTCCACAGATTGAATGATCTCGCAAAGCTCTTCTACTGAAACAACGATGGTCTGGCGACAGATGGAACTCGGCAACAATCCGGCAGGTACCATCTGATCTACTAAAATTGCCAGGCCAGCACCACCACAAAGCTCTCCCTTCGCATTTCGAATCGCCTGCTCCCAGATGTTAGTCTATGGTCACGTATAGACGAGTATCGCTGCAGGTGTTTAACGTACTTGAGAACTAGTTTCAGCTTCCAACATTGTCGAATGGCCGCTGTGGACGAATTTGGGTGTCGCTATCATTAGATCAACTGCCTTCGAGTCCCTATGAAGTTTCAAAGAAACAACATATCGAATGTCCCCTTTTCCAGCCTGGATATACCGAAATGCCTTGTCATTCAAGCTCTTCATCGACTGTGAATTGCCGACCTCCAAAATTAGGACCGGCATCTCCATCTTTTTGTACTTGATCTGGCTATCAGGCATGATCACGCTGCCATGACCGTCCTCGACGGGGTCGGCTCCAGCTAGTAAGAACGGACATTGAACTTGATGTTGAGAACATAGCTCCCGGAGCTTTTCTACAAGCAGGACTATGAAGTTCATGTGGACACCCTCATGTTTGGAAGAAGGAGGTATTCTTAGGAAGAATTCTTGAGTGTCGGCGAAGTAGTCGTATCTGTATAGCAATATCAGCCCCCGCTCGACATCAAAGTTCTCGAAATCCTGTACCACACGTTGTCCCAACCCACCTTCTCTAAATACTCATCGAGCCGGCCGAGGTCGTGTGCGCTAAGACTATATCGTGACCGTATGGCCGGAATGCCCGCAAAACGGTTCTGGATATCACGCATAAGAGTTTGGAGTTCGGAGATCTCTGCGCGCAAGTTGTTTGATGTTTGGGGAGGGTCAGACTCGTCGTGCTCAGCAGTGATTGTACTAAGCGGGTCTTGAGCAATCCTGGCGCTCGGCGGCAGAGAGTTTTCTGACGCCTTCGCCATGATCGCACGGCTTTGGTTTCACAAGAATAAAGAGCATGCTCACGAAAATTGACGAAGAGATGAAGTTTGGATCACGGATACCAATAACAAGTAATATCGGAGGCTAAGAAGCAAATGGTCCGGAAATACTTCGGCTATACTTCGACAGGTAATTCAGAGTCTCCTATGACGTCACGCAAGGTCAACTACATAAGCGTGTTGCTTCGCTGCACGGAAGAATATTATCAAACGGACGAGAGGAGTGAATCTATAGTCATCGATATCAGCTAACCTAACAAATTAGTGACGATCTTCTCGAGTCTTCACAAGTCTGGAGTGAACGCTAGAGATGCCTAACCAAATCTATAAAGAAGACGACAGACGCAAGAAGCGGCTTTCGCTATGTAGTAGTTAATTGAACGCGTTGAATGTCACTTCCGTCCAGCCTTCAAATCTACGAACATCTCCGTCGCAAGCTCCGAAACCAACTTGGATCTTTTTGAGATCTCCTCGGCTGTCATTGTACCATTTTCGCAGACATAAAAGTCGATGTACTTTGCCGGGACCCACTCGAAATAGACATTTTGCACAGCGACCATCTCACTCCATGTGTCAGTCGGGTCCAGATTCCACCCGCTGACAACTTCTTCTGCAGAATTGCTTTCCTCGGCATGTTCTGAAGGAGACCCAGGTGGGGCAATCTTATCCTCTTGACTGATACAAACCACCGCGGCCGAGCCATTTGTCACCTCCTTGCATGTTAGGATAGTCGGCAGGGAGCCAGTCTTGTTGCTGACATCTCCTGCTTCGGATATGCGATCGGCGCCGATGATGACAAGATCGATGTCCTTGCTGAGGATACCTGAAGAAGCGTCGGTGGCGAGGACAATGCGCAGATGGTCATGAATGGGAGGGCCCCTGGTCTGATCTTCTCGGCGAAGTTGAGCTTCGTCAGTCAATGCTTTGGCGAAACTCGCGCCTTCGAAAAGGGGTCGAGATTCAAGGATGCGAAGTTCGATGCGGCGGTTCTTATCAGCATCAAGAGCATACAGTATTGCAGCTTTGATCGTTGAAGACGAACTCAACGTCAGGATTCTGGTCCATTGCTCTCCGCCCTGGGCGTCAACCCGCGATGCAAACTTGCTTTGTAGCAGCGCACCAAATTGGTCACTCACTCGCTTGGAGATTTCAGCCCTTTGATTGACATAGTTTTCGAGAGACCGCTTGACCCGGCCTAGGAGTCCGGGAGCCGAGGTGGCGACTTCGTCTTGCACGCCTCGGAGTGCTGATAAAACAGCACTTGAAATCGCGGCTCCCATGCTTGGTCGTCCACTGAAAGCGAGATGAAATGCCTGCATCCGAAAGTTTTCCCACCAAACTGCAACATCTTCCAGTCTAGGTTCGGTGTCGTTCTCCGCAATTTTGATCAAGGTGTTCACAGCCATAGTGGCCAGCTCTGTCGCACCATGGGTATGGTCTGAGTGTAGCTCCTCTAGTCCTTGAGAAAGCACACTCTCAGGGTCAACCCAGACTTGCCTTAATGTTATCTCTATTCTGGGCACGCAATCATCCAAGATCTGCCCACTCAATATTTCGTCAACGGCTCTCCACTCGTAGCCAGAATGTTCGAAATTGAGATTCAACCCCAATTGATCCACGTTATGGTGTTTCTCAAAGTCTTTTTTGAAGCGAAAGGCGAAGGGCCAAATGGTCCATGCCCTTCCTCTCTTCCCACCATTGGCATCCTTACTGCTGAGCGCAGTTTCATCTGTGAAGCCGAATGCAGGCCCTTGTCTCCAAAGTTCCAGATCAGCCGAGCCAAGTCCCGTCTCCTCTTCCAGCTCCCGCCATGCCGCATCCAGCGGTGTTTTGTCCTCTACTTCAATTGAGCCTGCTATGGGCGCAAGCTTGTGTTTGTATGTGTTTACTTTGTCGGTGCGACGGAACAGAAGGAGGCGGTACGGCCTGGAGAGGTATGGGCGGGAGCGGAAGAGGAGGACTGAAACCACAGAGCGCCGTTCAATGTTTCCTGCAAGGGCAGCCGCGTGGTGAGCCATCTAGGGTTGTGTTGAGTTCGGGTTGTGTTGAGTTCGGGTTGTGTTGAGTTCGGGTTGTGTTGAGTTCGGGTTGTGTTGAGTTCGGGTTGTGTTGAGTTGTGGTCTTCTTGAATATGGATTGGAGAACGAGATCTTATCCAGGCCAAGTGCTGTATGCTGGAGCCATCCGGGACGCGCGCGGGTAGTTCTTGAAGATCATGCTGCACTCTACCATGACGTAGATAGACCAAAAGATTTAAAGTATCCGCAACAGAAGAGCAATTGTGCCGCAGATTGTGGTGTGATGCGGCTCTTAGAGCGGACGTGCGTGGACGAAAGTGGACAATTCGCGCATTCGAAGAGGAAGATGCTCCACAGTAGCTCAAGCTGCCTAGAAATCAGACTGCTCCACCGTAATATGGGTTGCATAAGGTGTGCCGACTTCTCTTTTGTAGCACCACACAGCTTGCCAGCCCTCGATCCGTTCGTTCTGCAAAAAAATACAGTGTCTAAGAGCTGGCACAGACTAGTCTATGGACAAGTCATGGCCCCAGCTCACAGGAACTTGGCTTCAGTTGCTGAAAGAGTTCAAGACGCAAGTTCCACGGTGAACAAGAATGATCAAGACTGACCACAGTCCGTCCCCCGAGACACTGACGTGAGCTTTTCCTACCCAGCTACCTCCAAGTCACATCTCCTTACAAGATGTACCTGAATTCAAGGCTTGCATCCCCCTCCTTGCCATTAGACTGCACACCACTTGCTAGAATCTTCTCCTTGCGCTGATTGCGCCATTTCAACAGACAGTAAATCGCAACGACGCCACACAAAGCGACAAATTCCAGGCCCAGGCTCACTGCGTTGCCGCTGATGTACCTCGGCGAATCCGTCGCAGGGTAGATCTGACCAGATAGAACCCCGGAGATATTGGCAATGCTTGCAGCCAGAGGAATGCCCATACTCCGCTTGTAATCCGGTGAGAGATTGCTGGAGATCCAGGTGAGCATGAGGCAGTTGTAAGGGTAGATTCCGGCGGCGCAGAGGAACATGGCGAAGTAACCGGCTTCATGGCTCGAGCTACCGACTGCAATGGCATAGCCGATGAGAACAGGGATGGGGACGATCAAGACGCAGTAGGCACGTTTGTGGAGGCGGTCCGACACCCAAGCCATGAAGGCGACAGTGAAAGTTGCCAGTGCGTAGACTGGGATTGTAAGGTAGTTGGCTTGAAGAGGGGTATAGCTGCGGTGTGGCTCTTAGCGGCTCCACTACTTTCTCTCCTTCTCTCACGTTGGATGAACACTTACCCAAGTCCCTTGATGATTGTTGGCAAGAAGGTGCCAAACACCAGCAACGGCAGCGACGAAGCAAATAGTGAGAATGCGACCAAATACTCTAGTGGATCTGTGAACGCCGCCCAGATGTAGTTGGTCTTGAATGCATCTTCTCCCTTGTAAAGAGCATCCCGTTGCTTTTTCAGCAACATGAAGTCCGCCTGCTCTTTCGATAGGAACCATGCCTTTTCAGCGCTGTAGGGCATGGTGACCCAACACAGTTCACCGAGAACGAAAGAGATGATACCTTCGACGATGAACAACCATCGCCAGGACTCTAGTCCCGCAGTCGTACCCATGGACTGGACCCCATATGCGAAGAGACCCCCGAAGGCACCGGATACGGTCGTCGCGCAGTAAATCACCGCGATGCGTTTTGCCTGCTGGTTCTTGTTCCAAATCGTTGAGATGATGAAGATCATGCATGGCAACAGCCCTGCTACAAAGAACCCCAGAAGCAATCGGCATGCCAGTGCCTGATGGTAAGTTTTCACAAATCCCGTGCCGACGGTGGTGGCACTCCATCCTATGATCGCCACCCCCAGGACGCGATTGGCTCCGAATTTCTTGACGCAGATGACCCAAGGGATGTCAAAGACAACATACGGCACATAGAAGAGGGTAATGAGATTGCTGAACTCTTTTCCTTTGAGATTAGTGTCTTTGACGAACCCGAAGATAGCGGCGTTTCCTACGAAGTTGTAAGAGCCTTGGCTCATCGTCTCATATTAGGGGGGCCTTACCGATATTTGAACGATCCAAGTAGGCAATAATGACAAGGATAGCGACTTGAGGTAGGAGAAACAGGTCAAATCTCCTCAGCGTCTGCTCTTCCAACATTGGGTCAAGCTGGATTTCTTGGACGGAGCCCTGGGTGTCCGAAGTCAACATCTTGATGTCCTCCAGCCCAATTGGCGTGAGAATTTCAACATCGGTCTGTCTCTGATCTTCAAGCGATGACATATTGGCTAGTAGGGATAACTTGCCCTATTCGATATATTGAAAAGAGAGGCGAAACCACAATAGAGACCGGCTTACTAGATGCTGGTGAGCCGCCAGTGACATAGATCCCCTTGAAGAGAGGTCAAATCCAGCTTTAGGACGGTGCTATCTCCTCAGTGGAATCTATATCTACTTTTTTCCAGATTCCACAAGCTTTCAGACTTGCAAGTCGTAGGTACTCGTCTTTACCCGGGCTTTGTAGATTGCCAGGTTTAAAAGATGAAAAATGGGGTATCCCTCTTGAGTCGAAGGCGACCTCGGCAAGCGATCGGAGTTCTTCTCAGCCAACTCCAGCTGATTCGGATTTGAAGAGCACCAGCTCCGAGCACTCATGATGCGGAGTTTCGGACTTGGGCGCCAAGGGATTAGTGACCAAGTAGCAACTCCTTAATTATTCTGCCGCCGATTACACAACAGAACTCTCAAACACTAAGGCAAGTTTCATTATTGGCCCTCTTTGAACTTCAGAGCGCCGGGAAATCAATCTAGCAGGTAAAACCCAAGCCCTTGAGCATCTTGCCGTCACATTCTAGCTTAGCGTGATCGGGGGGTGGTGAAAGTCTGCCAAGAGGACAGGTATTACGTTCGGTTGTTACATCTACCTAACCCAACGAAGCCAGCGAAATAGGACGGAGTACGTGCATCCCTGTAACCACCGGCTAGAATCGCTGTTCAACACCACTAACACCAAGGGCCACCTTTTGCACTCAAGAGCTCGACTAACAGCAAAGGCCACCTGGCGATCAAGAACAGACTTATTTCTGTAATCTATAAAGCAACCTTCAGCTGCTACAATTCAGGCAGACGGGCATCAACTCGTTCTTCACTCTTCGCAAACCTCCCAACACAAAACCTCCTAATCAACTAACTTCAAGCCTCTTCTCCACTCGGGCCATGTCTACAGTGACAGTTCTCATCATCGGTTGCGGTGTGGCCGGGCCCGTTCTCGCCAACTTCTTGAAACGTAAGGGGTACAATCCCATTGTTTTTGAAAAGGTCTCCAAACTAGGAGATGCAGGAGCATCATTGATGCTGATGCCCAACGGGTATGTACCACTTGTCCATCGTGCCACACAAACCTCCAAATTGACATGCTCACCTCATGCTAGGCTAAAAGTCCTCGGTTTGCTGGGCATCACAGATCAACTTGAAAAGGAGTCCCTACCAATGGAGGGGGCCCTGGATTCCACGTCGGATGGCGAATGTCTCGGATTCTCCAACGTGGCCCAGTCGTTCAAGAGCAATTATGGCCAGCACGGTTTCGGCGTCAAGCGAACCGACCTCAACATCAAACTCAAGGATATGCTGATCGATACGGGTGTCGATTTGAGGGAAGGGTGGGAGCTCGAGGATATTGAAGAAACTGAGGACTCCGTGACTGCCCATTTCAAGGGGGGAAGATCAGTCAAGGGTTCCTTCTTGATCGGCTGTGACGGAATCAAGGCGGCTTCCAGAAAGATTCTCCTCAGAAAAAAGGGACTCACTGAAGGTCTGCCTTCATTTACGGGAATCACACAGGCATGTCTTTTTCCACCATGGCTCAAAAAAGATAGCTACTTACTGACAACCACACAGACCTCAGGCCTGTCCAAGACTCCCGATGCCATGAAGAACGTCTCCTGGATGCGCAACTGGTACGGAGAAGGCGTCCACATGATTTCATATTCCGTGTCAAAAGACCTCACGTCGTGGGGACTGACGCTACCAGAAGCTGCTGGCGAGGAAGCTTCCTGGGGTCTCTTTACGGGTGAGGAAAGGGAGGAAAGAAAAAAGCAATTGCTTACCAAGATTGAGTCGTGGGGAGACAAATCTCCTGCTGAGCTTATCAAGTCGGCTACTCGAATCATCAAATTCGGACTGTACGACCGAGAAGAGATGCAACCTGACCAGTGGCACTCACGGAGATGTGTGCTTGTTGGTGACGCGGCACATCCTACAAGCCCGCATCTCGGCCAGGGGGCTAACCAAGCACTGTAAGAATAAGAAGAGGGATTGCCTCATATTGTGACAGGACTCGTTGCTAACAGCTGAAAATAGGGAAGATTGTTTCCACCTCAGCCACGCTCTGCCTAACCTGGTCCCAGGGAATGCCGATTACAAACAGAACCTCGCAAAATTGGGAGCCCCTCTGACGGACACTTTCCAAAAATTCGCCGAGAAGAGACAGCCGAGAACTGCCGCGTTGGTGAAAGGGGCACGAGCTCAAGGCCAGATGCGGATTGTCACAACGGGCAAGGAGGATTGTATCAAAAGGAATGCCGCGGTGGCTGCCATGTTCAGAGATAACGATGTCATTGCTGCAAGGATTGACACCCTTCTCCGAGAGCCGTTCCAGGGGACGCCTGAATGAGTTCCTGCTCACAAGGCGTTGACAGTCTGATCGGTCCTTACTCAAATTCACATTTCAGAGAAACCAATTGATAATTATAATTTACACAACACTCATCTTTGTTCTTCTTGCATCTAGAAACCATATCCGTGTCGGTCTAAAAGGTCATTTGTTGGCAGCGGTTGTGTTCTAGGCCATGCGAAAGATCTACACTAAGTAGACATCCCGTAGCTTTGGAAGCGTGGATCTTAATGTGCATTAAAACACAAAAGATGTCGCAGCCAGTCCCACCTGATCTCCATAAACCCGTTCGACGGCAAGTCCGAAGGTCTGTCCCCAACTCCGGGTACGTTGCAGGACACCGTTACAGTCAGGGAATGTACCCTCTGAAACTAGGCGCAAAACTCGCTGATTTGTCCGGCTGCGCCTCGACCGACATTTCCAAGGTCTGCGCTCTGTTCTTTGAGTCAAAGGTATTAAATAACCTCACTCCCATTCAGAGCAATGCAACAGAAAGAAAAAGGGTAGTAATAAGTTCAAGGCTTTGATATATCACTAACTGGGCAACAATGGGATCAATAGGCAAACAGTTTCCTTTCCGGATCGGGGTCGATGTTGGCGGTACCAACACGGACGCCGTGATTGTCGACACAACAGCACAGGGCCGCGCTAGCTGTGTCGTTGCCACACACAAAACAGCCACCACATCTCCCAATGTGACGGACGGAATTGAGAAAGCTGTTCGACACGTCTTGGACCACTCCCAGGTGCCCCGAGAGCAGATTTCTTCAGTGACCATTGGCACAACTCATTTCATCAATGCCATCGTTGAGCATGATCGACGCCGTCTCTCACAGGTGGCAGTAATCCGGCTGTCGAAAAGTTTCACTCGCGAAATCCCACCATTTTCCGACTTTCCGGATTCGCTCGAGAGGATTATGAATGGATGGTATACTTTCGTTGACGGTGGTCTCCATATTGATGGCAGCCAAGAAGCTCCCATTGTGGAACAGCAGGTAGTGGACGCCTGTGCAACTATAAAAGAAAAGGGAATCACTGCCATTGTTGTATGCGGCGTCTTTTCTCCTCTGGATAACACCTTTCACCAGGAGCAGACGGTCCGAAGTATCATCCTCCAAAGCCTACCAGGCGCTTCAGTCGTCTGTTCGTCTGAGATTTCGAATCTGGGGTTTCTAGAAAGAGAGAATGCTTCAATCCTAAACGCCTCAATTCATCGATTTGCACGGCGCACCATTTCAGAGTTTCGTGTTGCCATGAGCCAGCTCGATCTTCGCTGTGCGTTATATTTGACGCAGAACGACGGCACTCTGATAGACGCCGAATCTGCGGCTCGTCTCCCAATTCGGACCTTCTCCTCCGGCCCGACAAATTCAATGAGAGGAGCCGCATATCTAAGTGGATTGTACTCTGATAGCTCAACTAGCGAGTCTTCAATAGTCTGCGATATAGGTGGCACGACAGCCGATGTGGGGGTTCTGCTTCCTTCTGGCTACCCTAGACAATCGCTATCGACCGTGTCTGTTGCCGGAGTCAAGGTCAATTATGGTATGCCGCAGGTCGAGTCAATCGGTCTCGGAGGCGGATCCGTCGTCCGCAGGACGAAAGGAAGCAGTACTGTTGGGCCTGACTCCGTCGGATATGCTCTCACAGAGCGGGCACTAGTGTTCGGCGGCAGCACCACAACCGCAACCGACATTGCGGTAGCTTCCGGAGTCCAGATCGATGGAGGTGACCCGCGCCTTGTGAGCAGCATTCACCCTGATCTTGTCCGAGAAGCGAGTAATAGCATAAAGCTACGGTTAGAGAGAGTGATCGACTTGGTCAAAACATCACCAAAGCCACTGAATCTGATCCTTGTTGGAGGCGGCTCCATTATTGCCCTGGGCGCACTGGAGGGTGTCAGCAAAATCATCTGCCCACCACACTTCGACGTTGCTAACGCAGTTGGCGCAGCCATGTCAAGAGTCAGTGCCAGCATCGACATAATTCAAAATACCTACAGAACGAGTGTACAAGAGGCTCTCCATCACGCTGCGGATCTCGCAACGAAGAAAGCTATTGCCAATGGCGCGGATCCGTCAACAATAACAATCTCGGAGCAAGAAACTCTGCCACTACAGTACATGGAACATCAGGTTAGAACAATCGTGAAAGTGGTGGGAGATTTTGTTGTGGGTCATAATCCATTACCTGAGCCTGTCATGGAAATGAACAGTGCCACATGGGACTTGGAGGTTACTCAGAAGGTGTTTCACCCAGCCAAGGAAGTGGAAGAAATTGATATTGGATCATACAAGCCAACAATTCAAATCAATGCTGAATCCGGGAAGCCAGAGTGGTTGCTTTCATCTACCGATCTTGATTGGCTGTGTGATGGTTGCTACGTACTGGGTTGTGGAGGAGGAGGGACCCCGTATCCTGAAACACTCAAGTTGAAGAAGATGCTCAAAGATGGATATAGGTTACGCATTGTGGACACCGATGATATCAAAGAGGATGCTCGGATATACTGTAAGCTTTCCCATCCACTGTGGTAGACGAGCACTAACGTCCATCCGAGGGTCCGGGAATATGGGCTCACCAGCAGTGCCTCAGGAAAGGCTATGTGCAAATGAAGCTGTGGAGGCCGTTAGAGAACTGATGGAATATTACCACCAAGACTCCCTCGACGCCTTGATCGGCTTGGAGGTAGGTGGCTCCAATGGCCTCGTATCCCTATGTATGGGTTCTTCCAAGAATTTTGATCGACCTGTTCTCGATGCCGACTGGATGGGTAAGTGGTGATCCCGAATTCCATTGACACGAATTGACTCTCTTTATCTCCAGGGCGTGCATATCCAAATCTTTGGCAAGTGACAGTGGCAGTCCAGGAGAAGAATCAGATCGTGCCATGTGCAATTGCCTCAGGAGATGGAAGATGCTTGATTATGACCAAGTCGACTGACGACAAATCCATCGATCGCACTCTCAGAGCACCAGCCGCTGAAATGGGCTACTATGTTGGTCTCGCGGCGAAACCGACAACCACCGAATTAGTCAAGAAATGGGCCGTGAGAAACACAATGTCCCAAGCTTGGCGAATAGGGCGATGCATCGCTCGAGCTGCAAAGACAAACACGATGAACACTGTCGCTGAGCAGATCATTGACCAGGTTGGGGGTCCCAACGCTGCCAAAGTTCTCTTTCGAGGCAAGATTGTCGGTGTTGAACGTCGGCTTTACAAGGGCCACTCACACGGCGAGGTCGTCATTCAGGAAGCCTCAGCAATGGAAAACCTCACGCTGACATCTCGTGCCATGGATGCTGTGGCTCAGGGTGGAACTCTGAGAATTCCATTTATGAATGAGAATTTAATCGCGCAGCACTATGACGCCGATGGTGGAGTCAAAGTCATTGCATCTGTACCGGATCTCATCACTGTTCTCGATGCTCAGTCCGGTCGAGCGCTAGGAGTTCCTGAGTACAAGTACGGCGTCATGGTTACAGTGGTAGGGATCACATGTTCCCCTATCTGGGGCGAGACGAAGGCGGGACTCGAAGCTGGTGGACCAGGTGCTTTTGGCTTTGATGAGGTTTCGTATTCTCCCCTGGGTGTTTTTCAACAACCTGTTAGCGTCATTCGAGAGTATTTTGAGCCAGGGCTAGTCAAGAGCTGAGTTGTTTGCCTGATAGAGCGGCAGCATAGATGAAAGATTGCGGAAGGAAAGACCAAAGGGGCGGGCGCTATCATAGAATTTTAAATTTTAAAGACTGCAGGTTGCATTTTCCTGTTCGGTTTGTAATTACTTGGTGCAAAGGTGCTACATGCTTGCCATTTATCGCAGAGTCAGACACGGTTTCACTCTTCCGTGCGATCGAAAACGACCTTTAGAGACTGCGTGAAAGGAATCAGCGGAGGCCATTCCCTCCCATGCCTATTTGCTAGGTTTTCGGATTTCCCATCTCCGTGTTTAATCCGATCGGGATTTCTTCTCCGCACGGAGTCCAGAACATGAATCACAGTCTTGGTTTCTGCTTTGTAATTCTGGCTATCAGGTAAAAATTAATCTGGTTCAAATCATGACCCCTTCTTATCCCAATCCATTAGCAAGGAAGCCGACGCCCGAGTAAACATGTCTCTCCCAGTCTCGCACCCGGATTTCTGGACACGCGCTCTTCAATTTACGCCCACCATCCACCGAGATGTCTACCCTGGAATATATCCAGAGGCCGAAAAAATTCGGGTTGTCGCAAAAGGCAAAATCGTGCTTGTGACTGGAGCAGGCAGTGGGTTTGGAAAGGTAAATTACTCTCCGCCATCGTCAAATAGAGAGTGGAATCAATCAATGCAGGACTCGGAATATCAAGTCTCCGCCCTTTTTGAATCTAACATCTTAAAAGGGCGCTTGCATCCAATGGGCTAAAGCTGGCGCTGCAGGAATTGTGCTCACTGGGAGAAGAAAGAGCCAACTACTTGATGTGGCCGGGGAATTGAACAAGATCATGCCCGCTATTGCAACGCTTACGGTTGTTGGGGATGTCTCCTCGGAAGAAGACGCAAAAAGATTATTCGACGAAACGATCCAGAAATTTGGAACTATTGACGTCGTGGTTCATGCGGCTGGAGTACTGGGTCCTGTTGCCAATGTATCAGACGGTCGAGTCGACGAGTGGTGGAAGGCTTTTGTATGTTTCTCATCTGCTTAATCCTCCCTCTTGTCGAATGGAATACTCACAACTGACAAATTCAAATATCTACAGGAAATTAATACTAAAGGCGCATATCTCATGGCTCGAGAGCTTGTGTCACGCACAGGAAATGAAGGGGCCACATTCATCAATACAGGAACTGTGGCATCATATTTCCCAAATCCAGGACAATCTTGCTACACAATGTCCAAACTGGCTGTGAATATGCTCATTGATCAGTTACATGTTGGTGAGACTTTCAGACGTCACCCAGTATCCAATGATACAACAACTAACGCCATCTCAGAATATCCAAATCTCAGAGTATTCAACGTCCATCCGGGAATGGCCAAGAGCGCAGTACTTCGACCAGAACTAGAGATTTACGCCAATGATACACGTATGTATCCCTCCCTCCCTCCCCCCGCACTTCTAGAGAGCCCACTCTTAAAAACTGAAATCCTCTAGCTGCGCTGTTTGGATCCGTCACGATATTTCTGGCCGGCGAAGAAGCCGACTTTTTACGGGGTCGGTTCGTTGTCGCCAATTGGGACGTGGAGGAGCTCGTCAAACACAAGAACGTGATCGTTGAGGAGGGACTGCTCAAGAATCAATTGTTTAAAGGAGATGTCGGCAATGGCGGGCATTTTCGTATTTAGCATCGCTGCTGCTCGATAAGCCCCAGAGAGCAGAGGGCAAAGGTTCTGGACCAAGTAATTTACTCAGCATGATAATGCTCTCTGACATCGGAGCCCAAGCCTCCTACTCACTTCTACGAGTTGCTTTGCTTCTCATCTCTGATCCGCATGGGCAAGGATTTGACAATCTATCCGAGGTCAACAAGCTTTGTGGTATGGCTGATAAGACAATCTCGTTGTTTCGTTGTTATGATCGTAAGCTTTGAACATCCTAGACTGGTTGGATAGTTAGATCCCTATCGACGCCAAATTTTAATTGTCTCATGCTTCTGGTGGGCGGTCTGAAATGTAGAGATGTGAGAATATAGTCAATTGTGGAACTTCATTTAAGCTAACATTACAGGAGCGTGGCAAAAGTCTCACTGTCTAGTGGAGATCATACGCAGAACCCCGTGCCACCCTACTGTTGATTAAAGAGAATTGCATCCGACAGCAAACCAGTCATATCCCAACCAAAGAGGGCGTATGAATCGTTCAATTGAAAATCATCAAACTCGTAGGCCATATCCCCAGCCTCTGGGAGCGGCATTAGAGACAGATCTTCACCATCGATGCCGGTCACTGGATCAAGCCAGGAGACTGGCTCAGGGGTCTGGCTTTGTTGATCAACCATCTGCTCTTGTCGAGGTTGCACTGCCTGGTCCCCTCCTCCCGTCTGCTCGGGCGGCCCCTGAGCACGACGCCTAAGGAAAGCGCGAGTTGAGTTCTCGCCGCCCAGAATGATGGAGACGTCAGGAACCAGGCGTTCTGTATCCTCGGGCGAATAAGTGTCACCTTGCTCGAGCAACGACAATATCTTCAGAAGCACCTTCCGGCCATTCACCGCCACCGGCACAGGACAAGCTTGAGCCTCCAGAAGGCCGAGGTCGGAAGCCATGTATTCTACCTCAGCTCGGGACTGCAAAAAATTGGGGCGTGACTTTTCGACCAGCAGCAAAGTGGCTAAAGTGACGGCGACCGAAAATATCTGGTACGCCTGTGGAAAATATTTTGGCTGTGAACTTAGTGGCTTTTGCGCTCGTAGACTCCGGTAAACGACGAGAGCATCTTCAACTGCGTTGCTGCAATTCTGGAACGCACTGTTTGAGTGGTCGTTTAGGAAGGGCCTATACATACGAATCCTCTGGGTGGCGACGCAAGTACGCAAAATGTGATTTTGCCATGCTAGAAAATCGTATATTGCTGGAAACTGCTTGAGACTTCCATCATCCCCAAGCTTGAAATACCAGGGAAGCTTGTCCATGACTTCGAGTAGTTGGCCATCCAACTCCACAACTGCATCGTAGGACTTTAGGTGGCGTGGATCCGATACCAAGGTCTTATTAATCAGTTGGAAGACTCTCGCACGGAAGATGTTCATGCTCATGGCCGTCGGTTCCTCGATAGGAAGTGGGCTCACAAAATCAGCACCAAGGTCAATGTCGTTACAGTTCAGTGGTAGAGGCACGTTGATGGAGCCCACGTGAATCAATGGCGGCCGGTCGAGGCAGATTGATTGAAACGTGTCCGAATCAACCAGGTCCCACCATATACGATGTCTCATCTCGTCTTCGACATTCTTTGAAGCCGACTCATCTTTGTGTAGATTCAGTGCCTGTGCATTTCTAATTGCTTGGGCCATGCGTGAGTTGATCATCTCAATGTTGTTTGTGGCGTACCAATAAAGCTGGGTGACAGAAAATGTTTGTAATTGTAGGAAGGACGGTTTGGATTCAAACTCTCCTGCTTGTAGAGCCTGCAACGAGGCATGATGCCACAAGTGGGCAGACTTGCGAATGGACTGCTTCTGAAGCCCGACAAGTTCGGCCGCATCAACAGGGATGTATAAGGCACTGAGCGAAATGATGGTGAACAGGAGAGACATCCATATGAGATCGGTCTCTTCAACTTTCCCATCCCAAAAGTGAGAATACTCTTTCCGAAAGGAGGGTATGTGGACCGTCTGAAACAGCCAGTTGATATGTTCGATGAAATAACCCAGGAGAACATCAGACTGCGTACGGGTTGGCAGCATTTTCACAAGAAGCCTTTTCCAATGTCCTTTTTGATCGGCGGTGCTCGCAATGTCCAACAAAGTCGTCCCATCGAGGGACGAGGAAAATTGAAGAAGAGGCAGAACCTGTGGAAATAGTATCATTGAACTTTGGTTCTGTGACAGACTCGACACAGGATCATCGGCGTTGTTCAATTTGAGGGCGGCGGAAGTTATGTATACTCCATCAACCAACTGTCCATTGCTTATGGAGCCTAGTGTTTCATTTGAGTTATGCGAAGCCGTTGCCCTCTGTGGGCCTAATAGACTGGACGCTTCGACGTTGCTTAAGGGCCCTCCAGAGCACTCAGACAGAGCAAAGTTCAGAGATGCGGAGGGTTTCCTGCTCAAAGCGTTCGGGTTATTCTGAGACAAGACGAGCCGCTTTGTCTCTCGTGGGGGAGCCGGCTGCTGGAGACAAAGATCATCACGTTTGTAACGAATGCAGGTGCTGCAAGGGACATGTCTGTCACAGCGCAACTTGGATTTGATGCAAGGTCCACAACTCAGCGGCGTGCGTCGTGGAGGCTTCTTGCGGGACTGAGGCAGTGGCGGTGAGTCCGCCGCTGGAGTTGATGATTGCGAAGTCATGACATGAAGCCGGAACCCATCGGCTCAGAGGAAAAGATGAAAGGAGATATTTGAGCTGGAGAGACAAGCTGGCAATGTTCGGACTTAGAAAGGAGTTTACTGAGTAATCTCTGGCTTGGCGTCTGGGCGTCTCGGTATACCTTCCTTATTTTGGCTGCCGAAATCCAGGACGAGGCTGAGAATCAAGATCCGAATCATCACAAGTCCATCGAAGAAATTCTTAGCCTCATCAAGAGCACCCTTTAAATCTTCATCCACATAAGACGCGGTCGCAGCCGCTCGAGACTATCACCTCGAAACCGTCAGCAACGCGGGACCCTTTCCAAGCTGGGGACTTACAATGAAGCAGGTGCCCCGTTCTGTGGATTAATTGACGTCTTCACGATTGCTGAAGCAACTCCCCCTGGCGTGTTTAACGGCAAACCGCGGTCTCTGTAACGCTTCGTGTATCCCTCGGTGATGAATGTTGGACTGATAAATGGAATCACGCCATTGACTCTGACGCCGGTTTGCTCTGCAGCCGTTCGCGAAGCACGTAGCAGTGCCGCCGAAAGAGCCCGACGTGGAGGTGACGAGGACTAATGAACCCCTCGAGCCTTCTTAGTCGACCGGGTTGGACTTGAGATGGAACATTCTCAGTCGTAAAGCTATTACCCATTAGCAATTTGAGCGAAAGGAGGTACGAAACCAACCATTCATGGTGGCCTTGAGGTTGACGTCGATGACAGCATGTGCATCTGGACGTTCTTGGCGAGATCGCTCTTCGTTTGACCGCAAGATCGAAAAACGCTCGGGTCTCCATGATCCCGGCATTTGCGACCACAATGTCAACTTGATCAAAGTGCCGGATTGCTTGCCGGAGAACCACTCTCATTTCCTCCCAGAGAGTGATGTTCACCGGAACAAAGATGCCTTTTCTGGAATGTGAGAGCGCTGCAATGAGCCTCTCGCCTGCGCCTCTGGAGGAGGGAAGATCTGCGATAACCATGTTCGCTCCAAGGAAACGGCACTATCGAACGGTCTCCGCACCGATGCCATTCGCACCCCCGTCACGATTGCTGTCTTGGAAGATAGAGTCTGTGGGTTTACGGTAGCACCTGGCATGAATGAGACATGAGATTTGATGTCACTGCTATTTTGAAGGTGGTCTCGAAAAGGGAGGGGAAGTCCGGTCAGCAGCCAGCACAAATCAAGTCGTACCGTGCTCTCAGAATTGGCAACAGACAGCTAGCTCAGTCCTCGGCTGCTGAAACAACATCAATGGTCACTCTTCAACCCTGTAACTTGCACGAGGTGGCTCCAGTAACTTTTACCGACTGCCTAATGGAGTTCTGCTACCAATGTTAATCGGAAATACATCGGAGATGGGAGCATGGGATCGGTTATTTCGGCCTTGTAAGTGGTTCGGCCAACGCCAGTGTCGCAAGCGCACCTCCGATTGGAGGGAACTTGGTCAACGACCTTCTAGAGAGGGCTAGCATTCCATCTCAGGTGGCTGGTACGGTTAACGCGGTTGATACAAATAGGTGGGTGCCACTGTTTCTGAAGAATCCCCCGAGAGTTAATATAGGGCAATACTGTTTAGTAGGAATGTCCTCTTCACAGCATTGCAACATCAAACTCCAGAATTGTAGCACAATCGTCGAAGGCACAGGCACGAACATCAAACATCCCTCCCTTTGCTGATGTCCCCGTCGAAATGCACGAATTGGACAGGGGGATTCCAACTAGATCCTTCGCGGGCCAACTCGGCTTGAATTCTCAACAGAGGATCGCCTCCCTCGGCATGTCCGCATCTCCTCGCCTGGGGACGCAGAGACCTCAAACGAGACCCGGAGACTCATCCATGAGCGCATAGTTCTCGTTGACGGCGTAGCACTTGTGAGCTCAGCGGCGAGATTTATGTGATCCCACCGAAAGCCCTCGTTACAATTGCGCGTGGCGTGCTTCACACGTGGACGGCGTGTCTTCCAGGAGTGACGATCAACGATGTCGACGGAACGGAGCAGGTAACTTCGACCGAGAAGTTTTTGCTGCTTTATGAATATGAAGATGCGACCGCATTTCTCCCCAACGGCGCAAGTTAAGAGATGCAATGATTTGGAGTCGATTCGGATACCAAAATTGCTTTTTTGTGTGCGGCATGACTTTGGCATCTCCAGGGAATCGACGAATAGGCTCATAGAGCTTCAAATTCGTACAGGTTTCCTAGATCTTAACGCGGAGGTGTTAAGATATATGCTCCATCCAGTATTAGGCCAAAGGCCATGCATCTTCTTCAACCATGGTCGGTGCAGTTCGGCCCACATCATTGTAGGAGCAGATCATTGTAGGAGCAGACTCTACCGAATGGAGATGTTAAACTCAGTAGAATTTTGAGACTGTTACTGCAGCAGGGCATTTCCTCAGGTCTATCGTCCGAGATCTCGTCTATTGTTCTGTTGTCTCGCGATGGAAAAAATAATCGCGATAGGTGACTGCCTACTCCGCCGTACGTCAAAATCTACTACTGTCAAGTGTAGATCCAGGAGTAGCAATATCTTCTCGTGTCTTCTCAATGACCGAAGGCATACTCCGTACTCCCTACTCAGTACAGTGTCGAACGAACCGTCTTGGGCTGAAGGACCATCCGCAGTCTTCTCCCATGCATTACGACCTACGATAGCGCCCTGTGCGCTTCAAGCCTCTCCGCTCATATCAGAATGATTGAATTCATGGACTACGTCGTCCATGCCTTCGGCACGTCGACGGATTGGAACGCAGACAACAGTTATTCCTACCTGACCGCGACATCTGATGCGCTCCTCTCTTTCCAAACGCCTTCGACGCTGGCATTGCACGTGTCATCTCTGAGCACACCGAATTTCGCGTCCTCCTATACGCTTTCGACCCTGGGGCAGATCGATGGCTCGATCTCCTATCTGTACTCGACCGTGCCGCTGGGGCTCATCCCGTCGCAAAGCACGAGTATACCGCTGGAATATCTGGTCCGGGGATATCGGGACATCCGACTGCCGGTGACCATCGGCAGGACAAGAGCATGGTCGAGTCAGGTCGGGGAGGACGGAAGAAAACCTACACTTTTGCATGCAACACTGGCTCTCCCGCCACCTTCGGTCCTGACAGCCTTGTATGTCCGGCGCGTTGATCCGGCCACGCTCCTCTCACTGTCTCTGTACAGCAAATCAAGCTCGACTCCCCCGGCAAATTCGGGCCCCCCGCCAGCCTCGGTCCTGGCCCACGTCCAGCGCGATACGGGCCAGTACTCAATTGAGGGACTCGGCTCGACAGACAGCGCCCTCCTGGGGGTCCGCGGATTGTGGAATTTCGGCGTCTCTCCGCCTGCCAGCGATGGCTCTATACCGTCCCAGCCCATCACCGGGACGGATGCCGTACAAGGCACCTTCACTGAATTTCCCACTGGACTGCCTCTTCCTCCGCAGCTCGATGCCATTTCGACGTACCACAATCGACTGGCCTCCAAACCGTCGCTCCTGTCGGCCGGGGCTGAATTTTACTACAGCCCCTTTTCCCACGTCATTGGCCTGTCGACGGGCCTCCGCTTCACCACACTCGCACCACACACCACGCCCTCAGACCAACCCAGGAGGGGCAGGACAGCCAACCCAATCTTGGGCAGCAAACCACTGGCCGGAACCTCCAGCACTTTGCTATCAAATGCGGGCCACACACTCCTAACGCCATCTAACATCTCCCACTCCTCGTTTCCCTACACGATGACATTAACCCTAACACCCCTGACGGGCTCCATCTGCTCGACCTACTCGGTCCGCCCGACTCCCACGCTAGCTTTGTCCTCGCGCTTCGACTTCAACTTCTACTCCTGGGAATCACGCTACGTGCTCGGCGGGGAAATCTGGCGTCCGCGAAAGACTCTCCGGGCGGGCACGACCTCGGATTCCGAGCTCAACCATGACAGTCTGTCGTGGGCCCGCGCCCGGACGAAGGACTGGTTCACGCCCGAGGAGCAAGCGCTCAAGGACGAGCGTCTGCAGCGCGAGGAGGAGAATGTGCTGAAGTTCCGCGTCGACGACGGCTGGAATGTCGGCGCCCTGTGGACGGGCCGCGTCAAGAGCCTCCTGCTTAGTGCCGGCGTCAGTGTGGCTCCGGTCACGAGAGCCACCCTTGGGTCGGCCGGTGGGGGTGGAGGCTCGAATGCCGGCCTGAGTGTAAAGAGGTGGACGGGCAGCGTGGGCGTGAGTATCGCTTACTCGACATGACGAACGACTCGGACATGACTCGGAATTGACGACTAGCCATGAGAATGTCATGCAATCCTTACATTACATTACATTTCATTTGCATTGCATTGCATTGCAGTGCGTTGCATTACATTACCTTACATTGCACTGCATGGCGGGGGAATATCACGTGTGTGAAAATGGAACCTCAGGCGAATGCTCACCTTTGGGTTGGACTCGGTTAGGATGGTTTTTTGCTTTCAGCATGGCGTTTGGCGGAAATGGGGCATTTGTTTTATTTTATGTACTCTCTACAGTCCAAATGCAATGCTCATACGACTGATTGGCCACCTTGCATCGAGAGTGGGTTGAAACAATGGTGAAAATGCAAAGCGCACAGCAGAAGCCGCTCCAATCAACACGGAAGTCCATCACTATCTAGACGGTTTCTGTTGTCGCGTACCCGATTAGTGACCATAGAAGTCGTCCGTTGCACTTGCATCCAATGCAAAATTCAATACTCATATCTCACGAGAGTACCACCACCATGCAAGCAGCTGATGCTTCTCATGTTCCCATCTATCCAAAACAATACAACTTGAATCCAATTCTCGGCCATGATCTAATTGACTTTTCTTGATCTTGATTTCTTTTTGTAGACCTCTTTGGTCTGGTCGTGGCAATAGTGTTGTGGTGCGCCAGAGATGGTAGTATGGGTGACGACAAAGAACCAGAACTCGTCCTCGATCCCTTGCCCCCCATATCGAAGCGATGTGGCAAAGGGTTTAGTTGTTCTTCTTCAACACATCCAAGAACTTCTGCGGGGGCTGTTGTCTGTATCCCTCAGGATTGTTCTCAGTCCACCGCCAGAGATCCTCACAGGCATCTTCCAGCGTCCTCTCGGTCTTCCAACCAAGCTCTCTCTGAGCTCTAGCAGGATTGCTAGTGAGATCCAGGACATCGCCAGCCCTGCGTCCGACAACTTCGTAAGGTAGATCTCGGCCGACAGCTTTGCTGAAAGATTTGATCATTTCAAACACGGTCGAGCCGCGGCCAGTCCCCAAGTTCCAAGCACGCACACCTGGTTGGTGTTGGCGGAGGTAGTCAAGAGCTTTGAGGTGGCCTTGGGCTAGGTCGAGAATGTGGATGTAATCACGAATCGCGGTACCATCGTGGGATCCGTAGTCATCACCGTAGACAAGGAGTTTCTCACGCTTCCCTGTTGCGACTTGTGCGAGAAGAGGAAGAAGGTTGTACGGTACTCCGGACGGGTCTTCGCCCATGATGCCGCTTGGGTGGCTTCCAGCCGGATTGAAGTAGCGTAGAAGGCCGGCATTCCACTTCTTAGCGGCCTCTGCGTCACCCTTTTTCTGGGCTTTTGCGCGCTCGGCGTTAATATGATCGGTGATCATCAGTTCGGATGTGAACTTGGTGTTGCCGTACGGGTTCGTGGGACCGAGGGGGCATTCTTCAGGGATAGGGATCATTCCCGGGACCCGGGTCGCATCCCCGTAGACAGTTGCGGAGGAGGAGTAGACTATGTTGGTGACGTTGTGACGGGCAGCGGAGGAGAGGAGGGAGAGGGTCCCGTAGACATTGACTCTGTAGTAGTCGAGAGGAATCTCTCCAGACTCGCCGACCGCTTTCAGTGCGGCAAAGTGAATGACGCTGTCAATGTCGGGGTGCTTGTCGAAGAGATCGTCAAGAGCCTTCTCGTCTGTGATGTCGGCTTTGTAGTATTCCGGCTTCTTTCCGCAAATGAGTTCTATTCGGTTGAGGACTTCGGGGGACGAGTTGTAGAGGTTGTCAACAATGACGACTTTGTAACCGGCTTCGAGGAGCGCAAGGGCGGTGAAGGAGCCGATGTAGCCCGTTCCACTACAGAAAGAGTCAGTTTCTGTCTCAAGACGCGCCAATGATGCTGTCTCACCCGGTGATCAGGCAGGCTCGGGAGGCCATTGTGGTGGATGTCGATACCCGAGATTGGTGGGGCAGTGGTTTGTTTGCTCTCAGGCGAGTTTTGAGTGTGTTGGTCACAGAAACCCGACAGAGTTACGGAGGAGTCGGAGGTTATTAAGTAGTGTATGTTCTTGTCTAGAAAGCAGAATGGCGGAGTTCGATCGGAGGGTGGGCTGATTTCTTGCGGATTGAGAGGCTTTTGAAGAACCGCAGGCGGAGGGGCATGAGGGAAAACACGTTCATCGAAGTTCATGCATCTACCAGGTACTTTAGTGGCACTAGCGTGATCTAGTGTCGACTAGCTTCACATAGTATACGCTAGTGCCAGCCATTTCAGTCTCTAGCGGCGGGAAACCCTCAACAAGGTTTGATAATTAGCACTCCCCCACCGCCAGTGCCAATTCTATGTAACTTTTTTTCCTCCGCTTACCACAAACTGCGCTGTCAGCTCCGGAATACAACCCTTCGCTGCGGTCGTGGTGTGAGAATCTGACAACATGTCGGAACCATCCTCTAAGAAGCAGAAGACTGCAGGAAAGTCCCGGCATCATGCCGAGGGCCCTCGAATCACCGATCCTCGATTCTCCAACATCCAATCCGACCCTCGATTCCGGCTGCCAGGGAAGAAGAACAAGTTCAAATTAGACAAGCGTTTCAGTCGGGCTCTAGAAGATGAGGACTTCACCAGAAGGTCGAAGGTCGACCGATATGGTCGTCCGCTGGAGTCCAATGCTGAGAGGAAGCGGTTGAAGCGGAAGTACGAGTTTGACAGTGACGAAGATGAGGAAAAGAGTGACGAGGCAGATGATGACGAGGAAGTCCAGCAAGAACTAAGCAGGGTGGGAGAAAAGCCCCGCGATCCGCTTCGAGAGGGCCGAGATACCGAATCATCCTCTTCTGATGAAACGTCAAGCGAAGAAGAGGAGGAAGAAGAGGAGGACTTGGACGAAGACGTCGGTGTGGGCCAGAGCAAGGAAGCTGATATTCCCACAGGGGACGTTACCTCACGCATAGCCATTGTCAATCTTGACTGGGACAATATCCGAGCGGCCGATTTGATGGCCGTCTTCAACAGCTTCCTCCCAGCCTCTGGCTCCCTGCTAAAGGTATCCATCTATCCCAGCGAATTCGGCAAAGAACGTCTACAACGTGAAGAGATGGAAGGTCCACCCCAGGAAATATTTGCCAATGGTGCAAATGAGGCTCCTGACCAAGACTCGGACTCCGAGGATGACGAAGACATCAAGAATGACATTCTCAAGCCCAACGACGGTGCTGACTTCGACTCGACCGCCCTTCGACGGTACCAACTCGAACGCCTGCGCTATTTCTACTGTATCCTGACATTCTCCTCCCCGGATGTTGCAAAACATATCTACGATGCCGTCGACGGGACCGAATACTTGAGAACAGCCAATTTCTTCGACCTGCGTTTCGTACCTGACGACACGGATTTCTCCGTGGATACTCCGAAGGAAGAATGCGATAGGATTCCAGGCGACTACCGGCCCAATGATTTCGTCACGGACGCGTTGCAGCACAGTAAAGTCAAACTGACCTGGGACGCCGAAGATGGTAGCCGGAGAGAAGCCGTGGCGAGAGCTTTCAAAGGCGGGAGAAAGGAGATCGACGAGAATGACTTGAAGGCGTATCTTGCCTCCGATAACTCGGATGATGAAGAGGAGGAGGAAACGGAAGATCCGTCGACGTCGAAGAAAGAAGCTGAGCGTCAACGAATGCGTTCCCTCCTCGGTCTCGGGCCTGAGCCACAGAAACGGTCCAAAAAGGACCAGGACAAAGGCCCTGTAGGAGACATGCAGATCACCTTCACAGCCGGGCTGTCTGAATCGAAAGAGAAAAAACGACCCGTCTTTGAGAACTCCCCCGAGCCGGAGGAGACGACGAGGGAGAAATACGTGCGCAAGGAGCGCGAGAGGAAAATGAAGCGGAAGGAGAAGATGAAAACCTCGCGAGACGGCGAACCCATCGGTGCACAAGATGAAGCTGAAGAGGGAGCCGCAGGAGGAGAAGAAGAACCCCTCGGCTTCGACGATCCTTTCTTCGGCGAACCATCGAGCGCCTCGAAGCCTTCGTCCAGCAACAAAATCCGTAAGGAAGATCGAATGAAAAAGAAGCGCGAGCGGGAAGCCAAGGAAGAAAGGGAACAGAAGCAGCGGGTCGAACTGGAACTCTTGATGGCCGCCGACGACCACGATGACGTCGGGGAGCGGTCCAAAATGAGGCACTTCAACATGAAGGAGATCGAGCGGGCGGAGAAAGAAGCCAGGAAGAAGAACAAACGTGGCAAGAGCAAAAAGGACAAGTCATCCAAGAATGCCGCCGCAGGAAATGACGAGGGTGGTGATGTGGCGGGAGCCGACGGATCCTCTTTCAAGGTCGACACTTCCGACCCCCGATTCGCCCGCCTGTTCGACAGCCACGAGTACGCCATCGACCCGACGAACCCGCGCTTCAAGGGCACGCAGGGCATGCGCGACCTGTTGGACGAAGGGAGACGGCGGAAATCCAAAACCGAACATCGACGTCGGGACGATGGCGCTGAGAAGACGGCCGCTTTGACAAGGGGAGGTGCCAAGGGGGAGAAGGTCGAGGGCGGGGGCAAGAGAAAAGCGAGCAGGAATGCACACGTCGCAGCAGGTGGTGATGGTGACGCCGGCACCGATATTCGAGGGCTTGTCGACAAGGTCAAGAGGCAAGTTCGGAAATGAAGCGTTTAGCTACTTTGCCATTCATGCTCCAGGGGCCTGCCTGCCTGTCTATGAAAGGGAGGGTACTAGTGAAGAGTTGGAGGTAGACATGAACTATCACAAACACCACCTCCCTCCTTCGCCGACGCTAACAATAGTGATATTACATACAGAGGTACGTTTGCTGGCGAGGTACCCAGACACATCGACTGATTGATTGATTGGCGGATGGATGCCCCCTTGCATGTGCTCTGCGTCGTTCCGTTCCATTCAATCCCCGTTCCCCATTGCAATCGCCTTTTTCGCCTTTTTCGCCTTTTTCGCCCACTCGGTGCGCTTCTTCGACAAGTTCAAGCTCCGTCCGAGTTCCGTTTTTCTGTTAAATATTGAGCTCGTGTCGAATTCGAATCCGAGTTCGAGCACGAGGTCATGTTCTGTGAGACCGACCGGTTTCCACCCATCTATCTCTCCGATGCAACGGGCCGCGCCACCGTATCATACTTTGCTGGGAGGCTTCACCATGCCTTAGCACTGGCTGACTGGCTAACTGGTTGGATAGTCGCTCGATTGTTGAGCTTCCTTTCCCTCTCTTCATCACGACCACTCACGCGCAACATACATATACTCTCCACCGATGCACACACAGATATGCCTTTCCGCTTTCTGTCTTTGGTCTCATCTGTCATCCAGCAAGTAATGGGGCGGAAACCCCACATAGGCATGCCTCCCTTCCACTTTCCTAGAGCCCGAGATGAGAGTCTCAAACCCGTGGACTGATTCTTCCCCGTGCGTCCCATCAACTCAATGGATTCAGTGGATCCAATCTGAGCTAACATTGGCAATATCTCTCGTGTTTACCGATACCCGCCCATTCCGGGGACGTTACCACCTCCTCTCAGCCCGACGCCTCTTCCAGGTGCCCCCATCTCACCATACATATCCATGAAGGCACGGCTGACAACCTGGGGCGGTTCTTGGAAGCCGCGAGCAGGGTGATTCATGCCTGGACCAATGAATCCCGGTGGCGGGCCTGCGTTCATGAATCCTGGAGGTGGGAACATGCCCGGCGGAAGGTTAGGCACGCCATTCTGATTGGGGTTTGGATTCACCGGCGATTCTCCCGTGTACTTGCGCTGCTGCTGTGGACGCTGTTGCTGTTGTTGTGGGTTCGGCGCGTTGGACATGGGCTGTTGTTGTTGGGGAGGTTGCTGACCGAACGGTACGCCTGGAATTCCACGCGGGATGTTTGCGAGACCTGGAGGAAGAGGTGGTTGACGGGGTGGTTGTTGTTGTGGTTGCGGTTGCTGTTGCTGGGGTCCCCAGTTCGGGTTCGGACGCGGCATCTGGTCGAGACCTGGAGGTCGTTGTAGGCCGGGAGGGAGGCCGGGACCTTGGGGAGGTTGTGGAGGTTGCATTTGTCGCTGTTGGGGGTTTTGGGCTCGCAGAAGGGCAATTAGTTGGTCATCGGCGTAGGGCGACGGTCCGGGGCCACCATTCGTAGGCCGTCTGGATAATTGTTCGCGTGGGCCTTGCTCGTTAGAGTACATTGAAAGAGGTGTTTCGTCAAACATTGAACGCCCTGTCTCTCGCCGTGGCATTATCATTGGATCTTGCCCCGAGCTAGGAGGAATCATTTGGCCCCGAGAGGCGCCCGTTCGGCCGTTGAGATCAAGAGGCATCCCAAACATGCCTGCTCCAGGCCTCATTTCCGATTGCGGATGAGGGGGCAGTGGCTGAGGTTTTGGAGCGAGACTGGCTTGACGCAATAGGTTCAAAAGAACTTCATCCTTGTTGATACTGGATTGTTGCCGGGTATGTGCAAGCGGTTCATTTGGAGATCTGGATTCAGCATATCTCTCAAGGCCTGCAGGCGATTGCGTTGATTGGGGTTCATGACGCTGAGGCGCACTCTGACCACCCAACATCGATATGAGGTCGTGTGAAGACTGTCTCGGCTCAGCATCAGTCCTAGGTTCGCTTCCTCTCGCATACAATGGTGTTCTTGGTTTGGCGGCCTCTTGGTTTGGAGGTGTTGGATTGTTGTTCCTGGTCTGGAGCATTTCAAGAATACGAGCAAACCCAGCTTGATCGGCATCTGTCGCAGAAGCGGCCATAGGACCCGGCATGGAGTCCGGCATGAAACCAGGGAACTGAGAAGAGGGCGGCCTCTCTGGCATTGGCATGGGAGGAGCGGGTTCGACTGCCTTGGTTGGGTCTGCAGCAGGGCCAAAGAGAGAAGCAAATCTTGTCTTGGTATGAGCCTTTTCAGGACCAGCCTTTTGTTCGGTTCCCTTTGACTCAAATCGAGCAAAAAACTTGTCCATCGAGTCATCTGCTTCGGGGGAAACAGTGGCCCTGGCCGACTTGTCCTTGGTGTCTGTTGAGGCTAAGGTTGCGGCGGCCGTATCAGCTCTTTCTTGAGGAGCAGCTCCGCCGGCTTTCATCCTCTCCTTCCAACGCTGAAACTCTTCCTGGGTATGAGCTTGAGACGCTTCTTCAGGTTCTGCATCCATCCACTCGGGTTCGGCCTCAATTTTTGAAGAGTCCCAATCGCGATCACCTCTTCGATCACGACGCCATTCTTGTGCCTTGTCAGAGTCTCGTCGGTTTTCCGTTTGAGTATCACCGGTATCCCTCTTGAACCATGATTGTGCAAGTTTGGCTCTGGAAAGAGTGTCTCTTCTATAGCCAGGCCGGGATGAATCTTCAAGAGCTTGCTCATCGTCCGGGTCTTGCTGATCATTCCTATCTCTTCCACCCCATTTTGGTTTGCGGTCGTAGTCTCGCCGGTATTCTGTCTCTGGCTCTTCGCTTTCTTGACGACTCCCATACCGACCGTTTGGTTGTGTACCTCTGCGTTCGTAGGGTTTTGTCTCTGGCCCTTCACCGTTTCGAGTTCTCTCATGGAAGGATGCCCGGTCTTTGTTCGAGGTTTCTTCTAACCCATCTTGATTCTTGCCTGAAGTGCGAACATTCGAAGAGGCGAAAGAGCGACGAGGAGGGCCGAGTACAATACGATCTGGATCTGCAGATTACAATTAGCAGCTGGCTAAGACGCCCTGTCATCAGGCGGTATGTACCAGTGGTGGTTCGGCGTTGAGTGTCAACTAGCGCTGGTCTCTTTTGGAAGGGTTCGCTTTGTACAGCAGAGTCATCTAGCTTTCCTCGAATCGTGGGTCTCCTGGCACTTGGTTCTTGCGTTCTAGGCGGCTGTCAGTTATCTCAGATCGACTGCGGCAGCGGTGCGCCTCTCATACCCTATCCATTCTTCGATCGGTGGCAAATTGGCTGGTTTGCATACCAACGACGACGCTCTCAAATTTAACAGCTCTTCGACGGAATATACTAGGGGCATTTTTCGTAGAGATGGTTGGGCGGCGTTTTGGGCATCGGTAAGAGGTGTTGTGGCGAAAGGATTCGAGGGAGAGGAGGTTGATCAAATGAACAAAGAATTGCAATGCAATTGAGACCGTTCTTTTCCAAATCGAGTGAGGGGCGATTCTGAGATGAAGCAGAAGCACGCGTGGCAGCAGCAACAAGGTATCGTGTTTCAGAGTGACGAATCGGTCAGGGAGGCTCGAGTTTGTCGGCTGCAAGGTTGTTCTTATTCGAGAAGGGAAATTAGTGGGGAGGAAGTGTGATATGGCGGAGGTCGGAGGTTGCTTGGTGAATACAGAGGATGGTCTGAATGGATCGCTAGCTGTGTTGCAATTAAGTCGTGATTGTGTCTGGCTTGAGTAACGAAGATTGTCCAAGTCCAACTTGTCCACCAAATGTGACGTCGGAAGACGGAAGACGTAAGGCGTTTCGCAGCTGGTGTTAATCTTAGCGGGTGAAGCGCAGCAGCACGGCGCAGGTAGAGACGGAACCTCACGTGGACAATGGCCTATTCTCGCCGCTTTTACAATGTGCCAAGAATTGCGGACTAACCCTGTTTCGAAACTTGGCAAGTTTTCCGAAAGAAAAATGTCTAATGAAAGAACAATAATATTACTGCTCCATACTCCGTGCCATTTTTAACAATGTTAATACTAGCGATATCTATCCGTAAATCCAGTGATGCTTCCCGCGCTAGAAATGTATTTTTCTAGTCATTCGCTACTTCCAGCGGTGTATGTGGCTTTTCGAGGTACCACGCCAGATCCTCCTTGCCGCCATTGTGCCTGTCTTTTACCTCACGCATGGTGAATCCACTTCCTAGATACGCCCACGACCCTCCCTCAACTGAGCCCGCGGAATCCCAATAGACGTATTTCCAGTCTTCGAATTTGGGCTCGGAAATGGCCTCAAAATAGTGCAGGCTGCTCCCGGGCCAAGTCCCAATCACTTTGCCATCTTTCAGCCCGCCTTTGTACGAGCTCCGGCAGCTCTCGGTCCAAACAGTCTGTTGAAGCCACTTTTGGTGACGTTGGTTCAGCGACCGCGTCGCCGAGGGTGACGGAGAAAAGGATTTGAGCTTCTGGCGTTGATACTTGCGGATCATGGACAGCATGTACGAGGCCTGTTTTTCAATTACGGGGATCAAAGTCCCATTTGAGACGGGAGCATTGGGGCCGGTGAACACTGGTAAGGAGAGACGTTATTGGGAGATACAAAAACTGCAGGGCACAGTGACACGTACTGAAATAGTTGGGGAAGTCCGGAATAGCCATGGCCAGATATGCTTCGATATTCTCCGTATCTTTCCACCGCTCGGTCAAAGACGTGCCGTTCTTGCCTATCAGACGAAAACGGGGACTGTATGTCGTGTCGAAGCCGGTTGCACACACGATGGCATCAACCGTGTGCAAAATGCCGTCGGCCGTGATGAGTCCTTCGGGCACGATCCGGTCGATCTCGGCCGTCACGACTTCGACGTTGGCCTTGACGAGGGCCTCTAGAAAGCCGCGGCCGGGAGTCAATCGTCGACACCCAACGCCGTGTTTCGGAATCAGCATCTCCGCCAGCTTCTCGTCACCGCCCAGTCGAGATTTCATAATATCAGCGAACACTGTTCGAGCTCCAATCTGCCTCGGGCTATCTTTGAGGAATATGTCAAAGATGCGGTTCAGGTTACCTTCGATTTCCTTGCGATACTGCAGAAACTCGTCCGGATTATCGCGGAAATTCTGCTTCTCCTCGTCAGTGTAGGTCGGGTTTGTTGAGCTGCTGTCGCCGTCATTCGGGTCGACAAACCCTTGCGATGGAGCAATCCAGGTTGGTGATCTGATAAAAGCATATAATTTGGATACGACCGGTTGCAAGGCAGGGACGATCTGAATCCCCGAAGATCCTACGCCGATGACGGCGACGACTTTGTCTGTGAGCTCCTGGTCTTCTCTCCACTGGGCCGAATGAGATAGCAATCCTCGGAAGTCGTGCAATCCGGGAATCACGGGCCATTTCCAGTTGTTCAAGAAACCGCTTGCATTGATGAGGACGTTGCATGACCTCTTCAAAACCTGCGGGGCAGGCACTCCCTCGGAAGAAGAGGTTTCCACCTCTATGTCCCACAATCCGCGTTCTTCGGACCATATGGCGGACGTGAGTTTGTGGTTGAGGTGAATATATTTTCTGACGTCGTGCCTTTTGGCCACAGCTGCCAGATAGCTGTGAATTTCACGAGGCCCGACATAGCTGGCATTGTTATTTCGTGTCTGAAAATTGGAATCAACTAATCTTACTATTGAGAGTAGTCCGGATTCGGTTCAAATGTGTAAGTATATGCATGGGCGGGAACATCGCCTGTTGAGGTTAATTTGTTATATGAGCCAGGATTTGGAGCCATCGGAGAGACAAACAAGCACATCCCGGGTACCGGTTCTCGAACCAGGTCCCCCCGATATCGCTGTTCTTTTCATAGACGTCTAGCTGGTAGTTCTCCAATGTCTGTTGCATTTTAATCGCCAGCGCTATTCCCGACACGCCGGCGCCAATGCAGACAACACTGACATGCTGAGGCGAGAAAATTGGAGGGACATTTTCCTGCATTGGGCTTTCGCCATTTTGCATGAAAGAATTGATGTTTGAGGGCATAGTCCTGTCAAGTGGCTTTGCTCGGGCCGGTCAAAGGCATAAAATCAGTGGAGCAACGTCTGGGATCAGATCTGGGGTTCCTGGGGAATGTGGAATTCTAATTGATATAGTCATTTGAAAGCATGCCTCCTCCAAGACGCCCCTTAGTGACACGGCGAAGACAAGGCTCCGGGTCGCAGGATGTATCGTCCGGCCGAGCCAGGTCACCCCCCGACCTTGTCTTCGGAGAAGAATGGCCGGCGAAAAGGAGCAATTCTTGTCTCTCAGTCATCAGGACTTCGCGACTGTTCTCCCCCGTCCAATCTGAAAAACTATACAGCGGACATCACTTGGTTAGTGGTGATGTGGAGAGGAGACGTGGGGAATCCTGGGGATGGGCTGCTTTGGGCCGAAGCCACCGAGAGTGGATCTTGAGCCTGGACTGAGGAGTGATGCTCCGGCCGGAGAGACTCCTCACCCGACTGGCTGCTCACTGATGTGCCCTGTAAGACTTTGCAGAACCCCTCGCGCAAGAGGATATTCACACCTTTCCATTCTTCCTCTCGGTGCTGGGCCCAACGCTTTCCTGTGTTGAGATTCGTTCACGGGTAGAACTGCATCTAACGGGGGAAAAGGCTAATTGTGGTGTTCGAGTTTGTCGCCAAAGATTGCGAATACCTAGTACAGCTTTGAATTTCTATGGGGGGAAAGAGATAAATTTAATGTAGCATACAAAAGATTCAACCTTGATTTGGAAAGTATATCATGTCTCCCTCACTCGGGAATCCATCTGGCCCGAATATACTAAAAGTGTCCATATCAAGTGCAGTGATCCCAAAATTGTTAAGCTAGGGAGGAAGACATGTTAATGTCATCTTCCTCCAATTCGAGGTAGAGGAATGGGATTAAGGACAGGACTCACCTCATCAGGGAACCCAACGTTGCTTGAATCCACTTCCGGAAGTGCCACGGCTCTTCCTGCCGGTGTCGTGGGTCCAGTAAGGCCAGAAACGCGCCTCTTGGAGTTCTTCACAGTGTTGTACGCTATCCTTGCAACCTCTCTTGCGAATGGATAGCTGAGCTCTGATGCAGTGAGAACCTCCAGGTGTCCAAAATGTCCGACTGCGACGTCCAAGACCGCGATGTCTGAGGGCGCAGATGGATTGGATGGATGTTTTAGGATGTACAGAAACAGATTGATCAAGCCGACCATGGGGAAATAAAACACCAGCCTCGACGAAGAAGAGATTTAGTGACAAAGAGTTGAACTGTGGAGGTAGCTTACTTACCATTGGGGCGAGGCTGCATCTATGTGCATCGCCCTTGTCGCTCGAATGATATTCCTTGCAGCCTCTGCGACAGCTTCAGTACTCTCTGCGATTTGGTTGCTGTGTACCGGGTCGTGAGGATCGACACCACAAATGACGGAGATCCATGGATAGAAAAATATCGTGTGAATAGCGGTGAGACTGCCATAGTAAGCAAAATGGAGGTACAAAACTCGGTTAAGGTCTCGCGTCGAGCGAAAGTCGGAAGGGTCAATGGGGACCCCGGGCCGCAGTGAGCAAGGAAGGGATTCCTTCCAGAACTCCAACTGCCGGCTCAGGTCAGACATTGTTTCTATGATTGTCGCTGGCGTTTGTTGAAAGCTGGAGACAGACAACAGCTTTCTGCAGATTCGAGCAGATATACGCGCATGATTCACCATCAAGGTCAGGAATTCGAGATCAATCACACTACCAGACACGATGCCCGTTGGAACTTGGCAGCTGATATTATCGTCGTCGATGACCTAGAATAATAAAAAGTCAGCATCCCAGTCCGCACATTTCTTGTACATATGCCACTAACAGAAGGGCGGCCCGAACGATGAGTCACTTGTTTTTCATGGACGTAGATGGCCCAGAATAGCCAATTTCGGTGTAAGGTCTCGTCTTTAGATAGTTTCCAGTTACTTGCCGGCTGTCGATGCAAGCCTTTCGACTGGGCCAGTCGCACTGCACTGGCGCACATCATGGATTCGAGAGCAGGATTTCCTGCACCTTCTAGGTGAAGATTCTGAGAGTTGTCAGAGGAGACGACGTAGAAGGGTGAGTGATCGAGAACTACCATTGCAGCCAAAGCCCGAACAGCGAACAGTCCAGTCGGGGTATAGAGTAGCTCCACGTATGCCGACAAAGCATTTTCGAAATATGGCCAGGACCGGTCTTGTGCTTCTTTCCAGGGCATGGATTTCTGTTGGGCTAAGAAAGTCCGACAGCCGGTCGCATACACGACATTCCGCAGCGCATACCAAGATGGATCGTCTTGTGTGCCGCCGCTTTCAAAATGCTCTGCGAGGCGGGTCTCGAATTCGGTGCGATACACGACGCCGTAGAAGGCTTCAAAGGAATCTTCGAAATATGCTGTCGCAATCACATCAGCTTATGTACTTGCTCAGCGAGACATGGGTTGATTATAGCCACCGTTAGTGTATGTTAAGGCGGTCTGGAAATCCGGTTCAGGGGCCCTTTCCCGATTTCTCTTCCATTGGAATTTCAGACGTTGCGACCAACTAGACGTAAGCCCCTTTGCGCTTTCAGCAAACTCATGTGTCCCTGACCGATCGGATACCCAGCGCAGCCCTGGCTGCGAGCATATGGTGATCCAAGAAGTTGGGCCTGTTCATCTCGTCAGACATCGAGCAAGAGAATTCGGCATAAAACTGACCAAGGTGCTCCCAGTTAGACTACACAATGATTCACAGATCAGTTCAACTACCTTGAAAACACGAGCATGTTGATACATACATTCTGTGGAGAAATTGCAATTTGTTCCTTTTCATTTTCTGTGCAGTATGCGTCCTCAGCAGACTCTGTTTCCCTTGGTGAACGAACTCTAGAATAGTCCAGATACGGTCTAGATAAGTTCTGCGATGCCTCAAGTTCGACAGGCTTGGGGTGTGACAAGCATGAACCCAAATCGCCACAAGCCTGTGCATTGGCAGCGTCGAGTGTCGTCCAGATGTTTGCGGTGGCCGTCTGAGAGAAATCTGCACCCTCAAAGAACCGGTGATTCGTCCTGGAAATTCCCACTGTTGCTGGAATGATCGAGTTTGGGCTCATCGAATGTGTTGTTCCAATTGCATCATCGCGCGCCGGTGAAGAACCACTGCGATGGAATCCAGAAACAGTCCTGGACTGCAAGAGGGTCTCCATGTGCGCGAGTCGTTCTTCCAGCATCGCTGTCCGGTCTGGATTGGCGCGCCGTTTCGAACGTCGAGAGGGCGCAAAGACGCACTCCTTGCCAATGGCCTTCTGAAGTGAGAGCCACCCAGAGCTAAGCACTTCTGGCTTAAGAAGGGGTACTCACAATACATTTTTCGCAAGGAAACCCTCCGCCGCCTGGTTCACAAGGTGTCATATTATTTAGTAGTTGCCAGGCGTTGGATGAAGCCAAGGATGGGACTTACATTTGATTTTCTTCTCTCGACAGTGGAGACAGGCCACCGGAGTCTTGGGTTCGTGCATCATGGGTTCAGCCAAAGTAAGGCGAGTGAAGCGGAAGCGCTTAGTACCGAATCCGCGCAGAGGATTTTGAGAACTTATACTTTATGTCAACCCCACTACCCCAGGCGGGGTCTCAGGCCTCCTGGAAGTACTTGGCGTCCGTTCGTTCCGGGAGTAACTGGCTAACTTAGCCGAGGCGGCATTCAGGTCGACGCAAATGGACGATGTTTGATTCGCTAAAGATGGCTCAAATCGAGTAAATCGGTTACCTGCGGGAGGATTCTAAGCAGATTCGATTCAACCCTCTTACTCCCAGCTCTCGCTCTTGTTTTAGAATACGCTGTAATATGGTGAGACGGATAAAACCTGCGGTGTCTTGATCGCCTATTTGGGACAAGGGGAATGACACGCACGGATTGAAGGAACCTTGATTACGCTGAGGCAGATTACCTTGCTTCTCAGGCAGCCGCCCTACCTCTCTCCGACAAGGATAGGTTGAATGAGTTCAATATGTGTTTGGGAGGACCTTTGGAAGACCCCAGCTATATCTGCGCAGATTCTAAGTAGATGTTCCTGCAAACTGGGCAGGCCTCAGCCTCTCCAAGCGCTTTCCTGGCCGTGTCACTCAGTTTCAGGAGCACCTGGCAAGAATTGACTCTTAATGCCTCCAAATGTGTCTATGGCGATGAAGCATCTGCAATCAAGTCTGCCAACGGTTTTAAGTCCTGTAAAAAACAAGTCAGCTCAATCTCGAGGCTCCAACACATATACCACGCATTAGGTCCAACTTACCAGCCAGGCCTGATACTTCTGAATGAGCGCCATGTTTTCGCCTTGGCCAAAGAGAAAGTTGCCGGCGAATTCCTGGACCAGGCTGCGTCCCGTTTTGTGTCCAAACATGACGGTACCGAGGACAACTATGTCCCTCTCGTTTGACTCGGAGACATAGACTTTTAAAATCTCATGCTTGCGAGACGTGATCGGGTCCCATGCTCCCTTCCTGAAAGTGACAAGCTCTGCATCACCACATGGTTATCTGACTGGCCGCTGTTGCATGCAGACGGCGGAAGTTCTCCACGAAGGGCTCACCTTCGTGACCTTGACAGACGTGTCCTCTGGCAAGCAACTGTCCAGTTTGCATAAAGCACTCACTGAAAGATTCACTTCCCTCGATGGTCGGGTTGTCGGCAGCGCGGAAGAACTTCTCGATGGTGTCCTGGACGCGACTTCCTCTGATTGATGTCGGCCAGTAAATAGCGACTTCCGAACCACGAGTCTGAGACATTGTGTACTACCGGGTACTTGGTGGTTTCGACGAGGTTGGCCGGTCTAGATCTTCTTTCCTATGAGGAGGGCGTATCAGTGCCTATATACTTGCCAGCATGAGAATTGGATGACCCCCAAAGAGGGAGAGTTAGGCACCCGAGCCCCGAACCTCCGAACGGCCGGATGCTGCTGGCAATCCGGCACTATAATTTGAATATACCCGTCGAATGGCAGCTTCCCCAAGCAAGTACGGTGCTGCATTGGTTACTGATGTCTATTGAAAATGTTGGCAGTACACATCTGGGTAGTCGGCCGGTATTAAACGACTTGGTTACATAGTATAGGTCACTCTATGGATGGTTATGAGCAGTTCATCGTCTCGTTTAATTCGATGCCGTTGAAAACGGCAAGAAGTATTGATGCCCTGTTAGAATCTTGAACGTAACTGAAGCAAAAGTAATCGTCTGCTGTTTTTACTTCATTCCCGATTTCATTACCATCCCTACTACCACTACCTGACCATACATGAAGCAACACAATTCCTTCTAGGTCTTCGCGAGCGGCAAAATCTCCCCAGGAATATCGTGAAAATCTTTCGGCCCGATATCCAATCGCTTCTTGATCGTCTCCGGGTCCACACCATTTGAGAGCATCTCAATGATCTTCTCAGGGTCAAAATTAACGCCGATGGGATTCTCCTGATAGCTATGCGATTGCATGTACAGATCTGCTCCCTCCGGGTCGAGATTGTCGATTTGCGTCTCAATTTGATTGCCGTCCGGGTCGAAGTAGTACATGCTTGTTGTCGGTCCATGATTAACGCACCAGGTAGGCAGAATACCGTGCGCTTTCCTCTGTGAGTATGCCTTCAGCAGTTCTTCCAAGGACTTAAAAGTGAAAGCCACGTGCCACATTCCGGCCGAAGAAGGCTCTTTAGGAGTGGTGCCTGGTATTCCGGCTATTGCGATGCGGTGATGCTCGTCGTCGTAACGAAGCATGCCGAGTTCGCCGTTGCTGAAGGCAACCCGGGCGCCTAGGAACACTTTGTAGAAGTCGAGCATCTTGTCGAATTGGGCAGTACGTAAAACCACATGGGCGAGCTTGTGGGGACTGATGGTCTCAGACATGTTGGAGCGCTTGGACTTGAAAATTCTGGGTTTCGTGATATTAGGATCTGTATCTTGAAGAATTTCAGACTGAAGAGCTGACTCTGGGGTGGAACTTGAAGTATTAAATTCATGATATGTCGAATACGACGCACTTAATAGTGGTTGGTACTACTAAGTATTCCCAAAATGGATGGCCGAGCATGCCCTAAGGTATCACCTTTGCGAGGTACGGAGCTCGGTGTCGTGAAGCCGCATTAGGAACGCCGTTGTTGAAGATCCGCAGCCAACCGCCGGCCGAGACCCGCAGGCCGAGAGGCACTTGTCCTTTTCCTGATCAAGCCATGGCTTTGCCCGAATACGTGATGTCTACATTTCAGGTGTGATCCTCGGACTAAAAAGTAGTGCGGCTACTTAGAGCAACCGACCGGCCATCCGGGACCCTAACTCCCGACTGGTCGACGGACGGCGCTTTCGTCTGCCGAGGCTTAACATGCAGGCTATTGGGATAGTCTTCGTGTTATCGGCTTATGTAGATCTACTACCTAGTCAAGAACATGATTGACTAAATTGAAGCAGAGGATGAACTTGGTCTTATGGGTATTGTTATATAACCTTTAGACGCCGCTTAAATAAGGCAGGCTCGTGTGAACAGGGTTGTTAAAAAGCTAAGGGATGTTACGGTGCGACATTGAGGAGGCCTGCCTTCCTCGAAGAGACCGCGAGTCCACTACCACATGTGCGCTTAGAAACATGAAAGATCAGAATGACTGCACTTATGGCGGCTTAACGACTTGAGTCATGGAAAGACAGGCCCAAGTTTTGCCTGAAAGGTCGCTGGTGATCCCTCCCGCCATTTCTGGCCAGTGTTTTTGTTTTGTTGGGTGTATATCATTCTACCCCCTACTTAAAGCTTCGGACTCGCATTTTCCGAAAATTTGAAGAACAGCACTTGCCCCGAGTCACATCCTATCACGAGCTTGCGGTCTTTGACACGGCAATCTACCCGATCGTACTCGCCCGGGCGGTATTGAGTGGGTAAGAGGATCAGGTTCTTGTTGTTCCAGGTGATCCAATCGCGACTTTTGCTCATGCCGTACGGACACCACAGCGGTGGAGACCCGCGGGTCCATTGCACAGGCTCTGGATCATCTGTGTCAGGGTCGGCCTTTGATTCCGGTGGCGACGAAATGTTCATGTCGAGCGGCCAGGCACCGAACTCGGTGATCAGCACGTTGGGCGAGCGCTTGTCGAATTGCATTGTCCTGAAGGGCTGCTCGTCGTGCTGTAGAATTTGCTCGCAGGCCTTCGTCTGGAGATTCCAGATCCTGATCACTCTGTCGCAATCGGAAGACACGATCCGTGTCTCGTTGAGTGTGAAAGCGAGGCCTCGGACGCTTTCCCCAGAGACAACATCGAACACAGTCTCCGCCACGTCCTGGTCTCCATCGCCTTTCTCCAAGTTCCATATCATCACCTCGCGATCGTCCCCGCTGGATGCCAAATAGCGTCCGGTCGGAGAAAAGGTGACACAATAGACGTAGTCGCTGTGAGCCTTGGGACCAGAGAACGTCCTGCACTTCGTGTCTTTACCGTTATCAGCGCCGGAGTCGACGGGAGGAAGGCTCGATGTGTTCCACACCCTGACGGAATAGTCGTCGGACCCTGACGCCACGAGTTTTCCGTCTGGGGATATCACGGCACATCGAACCCAGTCCTGATGGCCCCGGAGTCGGTACTTGACCACTCTGCGATTCGTGTCCCAGACACGCGCTGTGCCATCCATGGAAGCTGAGACCAGGGTCCCGCCGTCGCCAGAGAAGCCAAGGTACATGACGCCAAGCTTGTGCTCTTCGAGAGAGCCCAGGAACTTCCCTGTGTTGCCATTCCACAGGCAGATTTGGCCGTCGGAGGAGGCCGAAGCAAGCATTTCCCCTCCGTGAGAGAATTCCACGAAGTTGATGGTAGCCGAATGACCTTCTACATTTGGTTTGGGAGGCTCATCTGCTTCGTCCTCGACAATTTCGGCCACCTGTGGAGTCTCTGCGATGTCCCAGATCCGTACTGTTTTGTCAGTCGACGATGACAGAAGATATCGGCCTTCGGGGGCGAAGCTCAGCATCAATATGGTCCCACCATGTCCACGGATGACGCGCTCGATTCTGTATGTATCGGATCCCCCAGACGACAATTTCCAGATCCGGATGGTTGAGTCATAAGATCCGGACGCAAGACGTAAGCCGTCAGCTGAGAACGAGACACTGTTGACCATGTCCTCGTGTCCCTTGAGAACGCAGAGTGACTTACCTGTCTCGACATCCCAAACACACACCGTTTTGTCGTCGGAGCCAGAAGCCAGGTGTCTCGAGTCCGGCCGGAAAGCAAGTCCATCTATGTCGTCGTAGTGGCCTTCCAAGCAGCGATGCGTCGTACCTTGTTCCAAATGCCAGAGGTATACTTCAGAGCGCACGCTATATGCCAGCAGGGTCCCGTCCGGGCTGAACCTCACACGCAGAACTGGGTAGTTGTGATATTCCAGTGTCGACTCGACCCATTCATCCGTTTCCGGGCGAGGGGGAATCTCCCAGATTACCACAGCCCTTTCTCCCGCTGCAGCAAATCTTTTACCATCGGGCGAGATATGGATATCCCTCGAAGAGGCCAGCGACTCAGTCTCTAGAGACTTTAACGGTTGGCCGGTGGATGTCTCCCAAACATGGATAGTAGATTGGCAGAGGGCCATCAAAAGCTGGCCACGGGTGAACAACACCCTGTAGACGTAGCCAGGTACGCTGAATGTGTGCTGCACCTTGACTGTCTCTGCATCCCAGAGACGCACCGTCCCATCATCCCCGCCTGATGCAACAAGTCGGCCGTCAGGCGAATACGTACAGCAGCGGACCCAGTCGTCGTGGCCTTGGAGAACGTGAAGGGCGGCGTCGAGAGCCGAGCGCTGATCCATCTCCGGCGCCACTTCCAGCCACGGAAGCGCTTCCGGGAGCAGTTTCTGTCTCAGATCTGACTTGCTGGGTAAGAACAAAAGGCTGTACTTGGGGCTGAGTGTGCTGAGTGATTCGATTGACTGGTTGAAGTTGAGCAACCACAGAGCTTGTTGAATGTTCTTGAGACACTTGTCATCGTTGAACTTGATCGGACACGGAATCTAAGCATCAAGCAGACTCGCAGTCAGCATTTATACAGACCACGCCAGGAATGATGACGGAGTGAGATTCATACCGTCTTTACGAGAAAGAGCTTGAGCCTTTGGAGCAGGACGACAGCCTCTTGGAGAAGACCCCGTGTTGCCAGGATCTCCGCCCAATCCAACAAGTGATTATCGAAAAAGTTGTTAACCGCGACGATTGTATCATTAAAGAGCTTCCCGTCGCGGACGCCGCACAGGTGCGGCATCCAGTTTGTTACGGCGTACGTATTCGAATTCGACTCATCTTTGGCGATGGTCTGCGCTATGCACCGCTTAGTCATTAGAAAATGCCTCTGTGAGTCTTCTTTGGTATCTATGAGACGTTGTCGAACAAAGTCTCTTGCTGACGGGTGGATGTAACACACACTGTCGTTGTGTATTTCCAGGAAAAAGGAACACATCTTCTTCACAAGGATGTCGAGGTCCACGTCTGCCTGCAGGCTGACAAGGGTTTCCATTTCCGACTTGCGAAGTGATCGGTACGCGATGGCCGCGGTGTATAGAATGTCGCGGCACAGTTTTTGGTTGCGTTTGGGAAGGTTGTTGAGCTTTGCCTCCATCATACCGTACAACGATGGGATCTCCTTGGGCAAGTCATTCAGAATGCTGAGAGCATTCCATGGTATGCCATCAGACTCAATGAGACTGCAGGCCATGTTCACCCACAGAAAGTTGCGAGGTGAGATTGCCGAAAGCCGCTCTATGACTTCGCTTTGAAAGGTCGCCCTAAAGCCTGACGCATTGGCAAGCTCGACGACTTTGGAGGAGATATGCTCTTTAGAGACGTTTTGCAGATTCTGCGAGTACCGAGGGTCGTTAATTTCCAGCGTGGTTTGTGTTGTCACGTCTGTGTGCATGAGCTGAACGTCCACTTTATTCTGATCAACGGAGACCAGCCATTTTATGCGTGCCGGTAGTTGTGAGGTCCTGGTGATTAACTGGAGTAGGTCGCGCAGCGCAGAGTCAGGCCGTTCCGGGTGGTTGGCCGCGTCCTTGTCGCCATCGACGCATATCTCTTCGATGCCGTCGACTAGGACATATGTCAAGCCAAACTCTGGGTCTTCAACCATTTTGTAAAATACGGTTGACATGGCGTAGAAGTCGTTTGGATCGTTGAATGTCTTGCGGCCAGTGGAATGGAATTTTTCCTCTATGTGCCGCACAAGAGACGGTTGCGACTTGAGCATTTGCCAGATCAGACTTTTGATTGCTTGTGTAACATAGCCGTGCGGTTGGCTTCGGCTATCGCAGAAGAAATACGCCACGTTGAACTTCTCAGTACCGGACATTGCTTCCGCCTCTTCCAAAAGTCGCTGTGTCGTGGCACGCATCAGCATCGTCTTGCCCGCACCAGGAGGTCCAGACACCCAGAGCACGCGGCGACCAATTTCGCCATGGCACTGCTGTTCAAAGAGGCTCTGGTACTCGTCGGTGGCGCTTGCCCAGTTGTATATGAGCTGAAGGACGTCGCCCTTGCCGTCCTTCTCCTCGAATAGTCGGGGCCCGATTGGTTGTAGCTCGGCCTGCACCTTGTTCAACCGTGTTTTGTCTTCCTCAGCAGTTGCACTGCCTGTTTCCGAAGTATCTCGCAATGATTGAACTTTGTCGAGCAGCTGATGGAGCTCAGTTTGGATCGTACAACCTTTGAGTATTGTGAGAAGAGCCACTTCTCGGTCGAAAATACTTTGTCCAGTTGCGTCGTGACCGAATGGCCAAGGCCGGCGCGACTCAGTCTCCGACATCAATGACTGTCTAATCATGTACAATAGAATTGCTTTATACAAACCCATTACCATGTCCTTCAGGGCATTATAGGAAGCTCTCGGCAGTTCGCCCGCGTTTTCGTCGCTGCGGTTAAAGAGGATCCCAGAGAGACCGATGTACCACTCCATTTTCGAGACAATTTCTATGATGTCGAACCGAGAAGCCTTGGAAATCCCCGAATTCGGGCGAAAGACACCCTGATTTCAGCGTGATTAGCACGTTTCCCCCTTGGATTTGCATACACCCTCGTCGGTGGCGGACGTACCTCTACCGCGAGACACGCTGCAACCCAGGGGAGAGCAGCATATCTTGATCTCTCAAGAGACGACCGTAGGATGTCTCGGAGGGAACGATCGGCGTCATCCACCAGAGCCTCCCTATCAGAACTGGAGGCCTCGATGTCATCGTCCTGCATCTGCCAGATGTCGATGACGCGGTCCATCTGCAATCGTCTCGTCAATGGGTCTGAGCGAGCGAAACTCTCTCCACTGGAAACCGTGACCAGGGAAGAGCGACGTTCCGGTCCGTCTTTCGGATAGCGCCTAAGCCTTCTTTCATATGTATCCAGCAGTAGGCGATTCCTGCTTCTCAAGCGCTCATAGGCGACTTCCCAGAGCCCGGCAGCTTCATCTCTTTGGTTGCGTGGCGCGACACACAGCGACCGGACCGTAGCCGGAGATTTGGGGACTTCATCCCTGGAGTTCGAATTAGCTGTCGCTACGGACTCATCAATGGTGGTCTTCATTGCGACCTTGTCGTCAACTGAGGTCGAGGAAGCTGCTTCACGGTCGCCATTCCCGGTGAACATTGCTACAGTGATCCCAGCTGTTGGGGAGGTGGCCTCTTCTGCAGTATCGGGTTCTGGAACTCTTGTCGTGGCCGCTTCGCCTGTCGCAGAACTGGCGATCTCAGAACTGGCTGTGGTGGTCGGAACCCTACTCGAGAACTCCCGTTCCGTCACCTCCTCAGTTCTCTGAGACTTCTTACTGGTCGTACGCTTCTTCCTGAAGCGCCCCCACTTTTCAGTGAGTATTTTTCGTGTGTTCATTGTGTCCGCCATTGCTCTGAGGGGGCAGGCGGCTATGAGGTCGCCGTACAGGCGTGTGCCTCCAAATCCAAGGGGAAAAGAGCGGAAAGTTGTCGATGGCGAGCGCAAGTGTCAACCGATCTGTGTAAGGTTTGCTAGTAGTGACCTGGTCTTCGGTCACCTGGGGGCGTGGGATTTGGCAATGGGCAGATAGGCTGTCAGCTCCTCGGCCAAAAGAACTGTGTTCCTTCCCAGGGTGCGTGCGTCGGCGTCGACTAACGTCTGTACCGTCCCAATGTGCATATACCTATGAAAATAGAAGCGAGCTCGACATCGACCGGGGTGGGTCAGCTCGAAAGCGACTGCCATGCTCTCTTGGGTTTGTTGGGCTGCCATTTGCCTCGCCTCAGCCGGACAGTTCGGCAAAGAGAGTGCATGGTGCCCGGGGCAACATTGAAGTACAGCAAGCCACCCTCCAGAGACGACGCCCGACTCCGCAGCGCTGAAATGCACCAACTGCTCTCGACCGCTGGCGATTGGGGGCTGCAGAGGTGCAGGCCATGCTTCCTAAGCCGCCATTGGCCCTTGGACTGCAGGCTGAGATGCGAACGCCCTGCCTCCTGCATCAAGCCTGCAATGGCTCGGTGGCTTGCTCATTTCCTGTCTGACCCTGGTTTTCGTCTCATGACCAATGTCCTACACCGGTGCCAGTGCTGTGACGGAGCAGTCAGCACACTCCTGAGTAGGATTTCCCCAGTCACATCCCTAGCGACCTGTCACAAGCGACTAGAGACCCAATCGGCGATCTCTTTGTGCTTACGATTATCTAGGTGGACCTTTTGAATTACGAAGTACTCCGGAGATCTTCTGAGCCGAACCCTTCCCTCCCGTGCTGGCCAAGTACGTGGCTCCCCATCCTTGTTCCCTGCGAAAGAAGGCTGGATCCAGATTCGATCGATGCCAAGTTTGTTCGTCGAATTTCATGCCAGCAAGCTCTGTACGGAGTAGCTCGTAGGCGGATCCAAGCACCTACTTCATGCTCCGTAAGTAGCTCTGAAGGTCATGAGTAAAATTGGAAGCCTTCATATTGCGCCCAATACCCATCTGAGGCCTCTATCGCCTTCCTAATACCAGGGGCCCTCCAAATTTTCCCGTCTAGAGGGCAAGTCCGCAAGAGTCGTCCTTAGAACAAACATAGTCGACATGTCAGACCCGTGGGGCGAGGACGAGGTATACGACGACGACGACGTGTACAAGGACGACTGCACGTCTTTGGAACAGCTAGAAGCGTCCGAACCCCTCGGTTTTGATCTCTATACGAATCCGGGTGCCGCGGCAACCAGGATCCAGGGAGGCACGAAGAGCTTCTATCAGCCGGTTGAGGGCGGCATTGCACTCTTCGACAGTGGTGACAAGTCGGACTACCACTTTGCCGTAGAGAGGCTGGCCTGGGTCGACGGATGGCAAGAGTCTAAGATTGTCGACGGAAAGCTGCAGCAAAAGCAGGCCATGACGCTTGTGGTGCTCAAGTTCGTTTTCCAGTCCTATGACGAAAATCTCAGGATTCGTTCCGTCAAGGCGACTTTGACCTTCAAGGACGAGGACAAAGATCGCAATAAAGACCCAGAAGTTCAAGCATGGGCCCCCTTTCACGAAATGGCGAAGTGGAATTCTACAACAGCCCAGGAAAAATACAACACGAAGCAGAACGCAACCGCAACCGCTGGGTATGCCGGCTCCTCCCTTTCGCTTGGATTGAGCAAGGAACACGAGATTTCTTGGGACCGAAGCGACTTTGACGAAGGCCGGTCGAATGTAGAGCACAGCAAGCGGAAATCGCGGCCCATCGGCGTGACGTGGTTCTTGAAGCAAAACAAACTGGAAAACCAAGGAGTTACGCCGGTGTTCTGGGCCTCCGTTCTCATCAAGAGAAAATCGCCGGGTCCATACCTTGTGAATTTTAGGATGAGAGTGCGGACCGGAACACATCACGATTTTAAAGATAACGCCAAAAGTTTTCTGTGGTTGAAACCGGGCGATTCCAGCTCATTCACCGCCATTCCGCGGCCAGGCGTGTGGGACGAGATGAACTGCCACGGCGAGGGCGAGGGAATCAGGGACAGCAACAAGGTCGATCTGGAGAACCTTGGAAATCTGATCGGTGCAAACAGGACCTTGATCCCTCCGTACCAAAGATCAACGCCGGGCGAAAGGGAGGCGACCAAGGAGGCGACCAAGGAGGAAGACAAGACGGTCATGCCTGAGCCGGCCTCTACGCGAATCCTTGAGAGTGCATTATTGACACGCACGGTCGAACCGCCGACACCAGAGGATGCGAACATTGTGGCAGCGTTGGAACTACTGCCGCCGCCCTCCGCCGACATGGTGCTGCAACAAACGATCCCCTCCGCGACGAGCGACCAAGAGCAGCGTAATGCTGCCAGTCATCGCTCGATCGCTGTTGAAAATGAGCCTCAGCCGCCCCCGCCAGTGCCGACCCGCCCGACGCTGGTGGGTACATCGAGCGTCGGAGCCGACGCTAGCGGTAGTAGGCTAGTTGCCCTCGAAGCCCGGGTTGCACAGACGGAAGCACGCCTGGCAGCCCAAGACGTCCTGATGCTGCAGCTTCAGCGAGCAGTGGATGCAAGAGATGCGCAATTGGCCAGGATGAAACAGGTCGTGCGGGCGACCGCGACTGCGCTATCCCAAGTCTAGCAGTTGCAATTGGCAGTAGCAAGCAGCAGAGGCTGACGCTAGCACTTCAGAGGCCGCTGCGAGGGAAAGAGGCAGCCATCACACCCTTTTTCAGCTGAGCAAACAGCTCGGCTCGGTAGAGGTCGACGGAGTAAGGCCGCCACGCTGGAAGTGGGCTGGGCCCCAACTTGTACGTACTTGCGTGCAGGGGTTATATGCATTTTCTATTCAATTTACTCAGTATCGAGTAATCCACGTTAGGAGTGAGGCTGTTGTTGACCCGCCCCCAGCCGGCCGCACCGGAGGGGAAATGGTCTAGCTTTCTAGCCTTGTCCCGGACCCCGGATAAAATGAGGGGCAGCATGCAGGCTTTGGCGAGAATCTCTGCGCCGGTCCGCTTCTGGCATTTGAGGCCTGGCTGGCGCGTGTGCTCTCGCTTATCCGACTTCGAACCACCCTTGATACCACAGATTCTCGAGGTCCTCCACGACCCTCGGCCTTTCTGCTGCGGCCAGTCCCCGAGGTGTGGGGGTGCTGGCGCCTTGCACTACTGTCCTGGGACGACCGACTGACCTTCGCGGATCTCCTCAGATTTCCGGGACTTCTGCCCCAGTGGCGCTGAGTCGGGTTGCTCTGTCCAGCCGATTTTGTGCTGGCCGGCTGATTTAACTTTTGCTATATTGAGCATATCACACTCACCGACCGCCCCCTATCCCACCGCAAATGTCCATGGGTCACCGACCCTTTGGTCCCCAGCGTCTCTTGTTATCTTCACACCAGCATTTGACCCTCATCGATAGATCTGGCGACGATGGCGGGGGGCAGTCTTGCAGGTGGCCGGGATCAGGCTGTGGCGAATTCGCAACGCAATGGCATCAGACCGAGCGGCCAAACGCAAGCAGAGAAATTCGAACAGAAGTGGACCGAAAGCCTCAAGGACAGGGGCTTTGCCGAACGCTTCGATTCAAGGGTGGATAACCTGTGCGAATGGATCACCGACGCCTTAAAATTGGCCACGAAAGCCGGCGTTGCTGACAAGGATGCAACAGTCTCAGCCATCAGAAACTTCCTCCTGAAATATGACGAAAAAAGAAAGATTGACGATTGCGTTCTCTGGCTACTTCTCTACCACGCAGCGAAGATGACGCCGGATATATCCAAGCCCTCTGAGTCGGCCAGCACCATTCTCAGCGAATTGATCATCTCCGAAAATCCGCATCTGTCCTTCGAAAATCCACATCACGAGTTCAGGTTCGAAAGACCAAGCCAGTACCAGTCCATCGAAAAGCGATGCCAAAGCTTGGAGCTAAATACGCATTTTCGAGTTCAAGTCAAGATCAAGACAACTCCCTTTCACTTTGCGGCCCAGCATGGCAATTTTGCCGTCCTCAAGCTGATGCGAGAGTCACTCACCGACATTGAAGAATCCAACCGCGGCCCTGTCTATGATGTGATAAAAGGCAAGTATCCGCCTGGAAAGAGAGGGCAGATGGCTTTACAACTTGCCGCCGAGGCTGACCGGGGACGCCTGGAATCTCTGCGGGAGATTCTGTTGATCCCTTGCCTGGAGAAGTCTGACCAGCTCCACGAGACCTTTGAGAGTGCCGTAAAGGACGGCTCGGCCGAAGTGGTGAACGCCTTCCTCGACGAACAACATTTGAGGAAACACTTTGTGAAGAGCAAGTACATTCTCATCGCCATGGAGCAACTGAAGAGCAAACCGAACGACCGGCAGGGCTACATGGTCATCATCAAAAGATTGATCGGATTGGTCGATCCAGCTGAGCATTTGGACAGTGAGGTTGTCGAATCAATAATCGAGCTGCAGGCAATCGGCGAGCTAGAGTCGCAAACGGAGCCGGCGGAAGGGCTAGGTTTGGGGGATATCTGGAAAGCAGTCCCCGAAGGAGTTATCGAAGATACATCCACCTTGCTTCATCTCGCCGTATACCACCAAAGTCTCTCCTTTGTGACCAAGTTCCTCAGCCAGCCCGAGTATTCCAAGTGGATGACAGAGGAAAAAGCGCTGCCGAGAAGCAAGAGGCGCAGCGGTGCCGCCGAGAAAGAGGCCCAATACCCCCTGTGGTACAACAACAAACTTTGGAAAGACTCGACCTGGGTCGACCGCACAGGCTCGCCCGAGATACGCGAGAAGTTGGTTTCGTCAACCATCCGCCAGACCAACAAGATGCAGACACTGTCCAATATTTTCTATAAATCCGGCCGTAAGTCGTCCACAATCCCAACAACCCCCACATGTACTTGGCCATTCTGTCCGAGTCTAGCCCTAGAGGGCGGGTGGCTGCCAACCTACCGAGTCGCTGTGTGCTGATAGATACTGATTCCGTCATAGAACCTGGTAGGGATAATTCCTTCCACCTAATTGTAGTAGATTCTACCCAGGGCGGCACTACTTACGACACCCGCTAACATGTTTTCTCGAGAAAAGTCCGCGAGCTCTGCTTCGACATATCACGATTCAATTCCAGCCTCTACCGCGTGTCCGATTTCGTATACTCGCTGATCCATCATTACGAGAACGAAAACCTGCTCTCGTACGAGGAAACGATCCGTTACGCCGAGTTTCCCGCCTTGGATTTGAAGGTGGACGACAGGGAGGCGTTCGGGGACAACAGCTTCCTCGCGGTCCAACACACAGAGGTGTTTGACATCCTCGAATGGCTGCGAAAACACAAGGGCGTGAATCGCATCATCGACCTCAAGGTTCCCGACAGGCTGGTTAATCCACATGACGAAGAACGTATCGCTGAATTTGTCAAGCTGTTCGAGGTGGAATGTCTTGACTGGAGACGTCTTGACTTGTCCATCTCCGTCTTCAGCTCCGATGACGATAATACCAAGGTCAACAACAAGATCAGAGAGTTGCACTTGTACTCCAGCGGCAGTAGAGCTGCCATCGATCACTGGTTAGGGAGCGACGGCATTTCCACTCTTACGAAGGCAAGTCTAACCTCTACCCACTGTCTTCTTCCTGGTATCAACCTGCCCCAATTTGGGATTCCTACACAAGGCCAGACAGACCCAGACATGTACCTCCCCATGGCTTCCAGCTGCTAACCAATGCGTGTCCAAACTTTAGCTCGAGAAACTTCATGTGCATGTCGTACGGGTGCGACAACCAGCCCCACCCCCCCGCTCCCTTTTCACCCTGTGATAATGCATTTGTCTACCTGGGTTTTGACTAATGTAACTGCGTTCCAGGAAACGGTGACCGATGAGTACTGCAAGAAGATTCGGAATCACATCTCCCGCGGCTTGAAGTCTATGATGAAGAAGTATCCAGCATGTAAGTTCACGTATGACTACCGCACGGTAGACTCGGTCTTTTGGAATCCAGCGCATACTTTCGTGAACTTGGACGAAATGTAAGTCCCTACAGAGCACCCTTGCGGAACATGGCCGAACACGGGCAAACGCAGTCGTGTTTCCATGTTGATGGCACTGTTCAGACATGGGCTGACCATGGGGTTTGATTCTTCGCAGTGCGCACAGGGTAACTCCTAGATTGGCCAAGTTTCTCAAGAGCCTCGCCGACTTTGTTCCAAGGCGAGAAACAGAACTCAACCAACATTTCCGGCGGACCAAGGTTGCCATCATCGACAATGGAATATTGAGCATTACGCCCCAGGTGTACGACAAGGCCGGAGACAGGAGAAAGAAAAAACCAAAGAGTGGAGGTGGTGGCTCTTCCATCGGAAACTCCAGTGTCGTCAACGGTGAGGAGATTGGCGACGCTGCTGCCGGATTCGAAAACGAGCAAAAGCTTGACAATTCGGGGCGTAATAAAAGTCTCTGGTCTCGCATCAAGGAGGGCCGGTCCTTCGTCGACGACGGCCCCAAGGTCCACCCCTGGCTATTCGCCTCGGACCCCCATGGGACCCAAATGGCGAACCTCATCTGCGCCATGGATCCATTCTGCGATCTCTACGTGGCAAGAGTGGCCGAAGGCATGTACGGAATCACGCCGAGGAGGGTTGCCCGGGTAAGTGTGGCTCTTCCCCCCCGGAACTGTTTTTTTTTTTTTTTTGGCGCAGAAACGAGGTATATTCTGACCTACGTTTTCTCCCCGCTCCAGGCCATCGAATGGGCTCTTGAAAAGGAAGTAGATATAATTTCTATGAGCATCGCCATGCTGGACACGCACAAGGACCTGGAAGATCAGGTGACCGAGGCGTATAAAAAAGGCGTCCTCATCGTCTGCAGCACCCCCGACGAGGGAACCCGCACCTTGACATCCTACCCGGCCAACCGGAAGGGGGACAAGCTCATCGTGATCACGGCCTGCGACGAGTACGGGCGGTTGCTCCGCGAGGTCGACGACAAGCAGTATAGCTACATGCTGCAGGGGGAGAAGGTGGCGGCGGGCGTGATTCCTTTCGTCGAGTGCAGGGACTACATCACGGGCAGCTCCGTGTCGACCGCCCTCGCGGCCGGCCTGAGCTCGTTGATCCTCACCTGCTACAAGCTGGCTGCCCTGCGCAAGAAAGAGTCCGGCCGAGAGCAAAGTGGGGACGCGCCGTCCCAGGCGGACGAAATCAAATACACCGAAGATCGATGTAAGACTGTGACTGAGTACCTAAAGAAGATGATTTTAAATTTCAGCGACTGCCGCCACGTGCTGCTCGAGAAGTTTGGCAAAATCGACGAGACTACTAAGGAGGGCGACGACGTGTCTGCCGCCAGGATTCTACAGTCCGACTTCGGCATGCCGTGACGTGCCGCCCGATGGGCCCTGACAGTCTCGAGGCTTTGTTGGAAGTGGAGCTGCAAAACTTCGAGAGGGAAAAAACAACCGGCCGGAACTCCCCCATGTCGGCCCAGTGAAACAGAAAAGGGTGCGACTGGTGGCTGTCGATCCACCCGCTGATAGACTCCTTCCATCCATCTAGCGTTTGGGACCGAGTACGAGCACTCGTCAGGTGGGCAGGGCCGAATACCAATACATGGGAAGTGGGGTATTAGCTAGGCCGAGACTTTTTTTCCAACGCTTAAGAGTGTCTTCTTGTTTCTAATGAGAGACAGTACCGTGAAGGGGGGCATGTATGAACTACTCTTGTGTCTACTTTGTGCAATCCTTAAAGAAAGCGAGCTAGTAGTTAATCGAAGCAAGGATATTTTGGCGTTTGACGGCGTGGTTTTAATGAGATATCCTCTTGATTTTTTATCGCCGTGTTAGTGGAGAGTTTAATGGGGCAATGGCCCAGAGTAGCATCTCGCCCATGCAAATATCAACGTCTTCAGGTAACGGGACTATGACGATGCGGCCACGCAGCTGACGTGAATTCTCTTAGTAGAGCATGCGTCTAACGAGTGGTTGCGAGATGAAGACGGTGGTGGGGTTTAAAGCCCTTGAGCTTCCAGAACATCCAAGGTACAGACAGTACACAGGCCAAGAGTTGTGTTTGACAAAGATTATGACTACTCATCCATTCCATGCTTCGGATAACTACACGTACCCCAGGTGCAAATTCCTAGGCTTGAGATACACCTGTCTCACAACGGTTCGTTCCTACAGAAATTCAATAATGGGATGCGAGCCTATATGTTCTATCCCTATCATAGCTCTCAGAGGTACTTCTCCCTGATCTTTTTGCCGTACTTGGTAAAGAAGACCGGAATCGGGGTGTACGCCAACCCAACAAAATTCCAGCAACGAGTCTCGCCAACCCTGTCCTATTTTCTGATACATTGGGCCCTCAGCATGCGGTAGCAAGGCCGAAGGCCCCCAACAGTGACCTCGAAGCCGTTAAGATCGCCACCTCGCTAGCTGCACATCCAGTGTAGCAATCGGTCAGGTATATATCTGAATCAGCAAGAAAATCATCATCATCCTAAAACTAAATAGAAATGAACCCCGATGCCAGGTGCAATCCAGAAGACCCTTTTATCGGCAGTTCACCGTTACCCAAAAGAAGCTAAGAGAGATAAAAAACGGGAAGGAGGTCATGATGGGAGGCAAGCCGCATCTCGGGTTCATATTTGTCGGTGTTACGTGGACTCATGTAATGACCATCTTGTTAGAGGTGAGAGCTAAGCCTAGGAAGAAGCCGATACCCACGCCTAGGTACGCAAGGACGGTAATTTCGGGGGACCACCCGAACTGGCCACTGAACACAAAGGCGATGTTAGTGAGCAAGGCATTGCTCGTGAGAACTTGAGATATTCGTTCGATTCTTAGAAATATTCAAAAAGTGCCGGTCCAAATATCTTCAAGATCACGGCCGATGCGATCCAGCAGTAATTCTTCCTCATCTGCACCGTTCAAGTCCCTCTTCAGTCCGGCAGCCTGCTCAAAGTCCTCTTTTGCCATCTGTACTGCTCAAAGTCAGTCTAGTCACAATTCCAGTGTCGGGGGGAACTCTCACAGTGAATGTCAACGGCAGCTCTTTTCCCACTCCACATGGCGTGGGGGACATTGGTGCTTCCATCGGCGTTTGCGTCGCCCACAGCAAATGCCCCATGGATATTCGTTTCCATGCCCTGCGACTGGTTGACGTACAACTTGCCGCTGACCAACACAACACCCAGGTCCTCGCCCAGGTCCGATCTCTGTACGGAAGGGAAGGATGTGAAGAACGCTGCCCGCTCGATCGCTGTGCCGTCGTCGAACCTGATCAGGAACTTGTCGTACTCGGCCTTCTCGCCCACCGAGTTGTACACGGCTCCGTCCTGGATTCTTTCAATCGCGGTAATGCTGCGGTTGTCCACTGTCACCTGGTAGGTCTCAATCACTTTCTGCCATTCCGGCTGACTCGAGTCCATGGCCGCGATTTGCTCCTGGGTGAGAGAACCGTTGACAAAAGCAATGATGTTGGTATTCAAGGTTTCAATCTCCTCGATTAGACCGGGAACCTTGTCGATCGGTCCGAGGAGACCAAGCGCTTGATCTCGATGTTCATACCCATCACACCAGGGGCACCAGTAGATTCCCTTTGCCCAGTTCTCTGCCAGACCAGGAGTTGACGGGACTAGGTCTTTCATGCCTGTAGCCAGCACGACTTTGCGGCTGGTATATCGATTTCCAGCCGAGTCAGTGGTGGCAAAATGCGAGCTGTTCACTTGTTCGACGCTGACGATGGTGCCATTTTGCATCGACACTGTCGGATACAGCGATATTTGAGCTCGAGCATTTGCCCGGAAGTATGCAGGTGTGACTCCTGATGAGACGGTCAGCAAGGCTTCTTTCTCACTGGACAAGCACATTTAGTAAAATCTGGGCAAATCTAACCATCACTTCCGATAATGTCATGAGCGTGTCTAGTCTGACCATTGCGATACTCCCCCGAGTCGATCAACAGGGCATTACGTCGAACCCGGGCGAGTCCACTTAAGGCGCTCAGCCCGGCCGGGCCTCCTCCTATAACGACGACATCAAAGTGCGATTGGTTTGGGATGCTCCAAGCTGGCAATGGAGAGGAAGAGATAAGAAAAGGCAGGAGGCTGATGAGCGCTAAAATCCCAAATGAAGACGTTAACATGGTATTGCGAGAGTTTGTCTGAAGGAGATGCCTCGCCTGCTTCAATGAGCAATTTTATATCTCGAAAATTGAAGTCCAAGTATCAAAGGTTGTCATTCTATCAGATGATAAAAATCTTGAGTTCACTCTTTCTAATACCGGACTCCCTTACGCACGAGGTTCATAGAGCAAAAAGGGAATGCTATTATTAGATCATACACGTAATACTACTTCTGAGGTATTAAAGAACAGCCGCCAATAGTTAGTTTGGTGAGTGCACAGGTCAAAGCCTTGTCCAAGCGCTGCAAAAATGTATCCCGTGGGCCCTAGGGCCAGTCAGTGCGTGCAAGGCTGGACCGAGCGCTCCTGGGCAAGACCGCAACGACGGGAGACTTTAGCAGAGAATGAGACGGAGTAGGTAGTTCTAAGAATATCATGACAGTGATGATGGTTAAAAGTGCACTGAGCGAAGAAGGAAAGTCGTCTCACAAGCAGTGGGTATTCCGCAGAGAAGAGTCAGCAAATCCTAACAATTTTATTCTCCTATTTCCTTCTAAGTTCTAATTCGAGAATAGAGCAAAGAGGAATACTTTCTCTGATAGATTCGCGTGTCACACGCCGAAGGCTGAAATCTGATCAGAGGCTCTGATCCCTCGGCTAAAGCTGAACGTTGACATTGGTCACTGCAACGATTCGCTGGGCTCTGTTGATGGCTGTTATGTGATGTCACTCGGAGTAATGAATGAACTCAAGTTCCACCTTCGCATAGGTAATACCTTACACTTAGTGGGAACTGTAGCGTTGCTGCGAGCAAATTTACTGAGAAACTGGCAGCTCGCATCTGTGTTTGCGCCTTTCAAGTATTCCGACACAAATGCTGCTCAATGCTTTCTTCCAATCGTTATTAACTCTCGAGAATCGAGATCGAAGACCGCTCGCAGTGGCTGGCGCCCTCGAGACAGTCGTGCGTGGCGCAAGGAATTCGTCAAAAGAAGACAAAGGAACAACAACAAAGCGATATCAAACCAGTTCACACTAGCAAGGAGTATCCCCTGGTGGCGCTTGCTGAAGTCGACCCTCTTTGGGTCGACTGCATGGCTCCAAGTCGAAGTAGGAAAGTCGAAGCTGAGCGTGGGACCAACCACCACCCTGGCATGCCATCTATTTCCGGGGCCTGAATGCTGCATCCTAGATGCCTCCGGAAGCTGAGGCGCGGGGCGATCCATCCCGCGTATGGGTTCTGCTTCCAGCCAGCTGTCTTCAAGTTGTCCTCGCATGGCCGCAGTCATCCAAGACACAGATTCACCACCTCACCAGACCTTCTCAAGTACCTATGCACAGGTCGCATGATAATCTCTTTCCGGAAATTCTTACCCCAACTTCGCTCGCATGGACCATCAGATGAGACACATCAGATGAGATGGTGATGAACATCATCGTCAAGCACTCAATTCAGCCAGAGATGCGACGATGCGACCCGCAAAGGGCCCTCGCCAACCAAACCCATGGCGCAGCTGATATTATCACCAATTGCCAAAGCATCTCCGCGGAAATGGAGTCAATGCCAGAGCCGAGCTTCACGATACATAGTAGCTGTGGAGGGTCGACTCGACCAACATGGTATAAATACCTGGATGCCGTCCTTCGCTGAATTGGAAGAAAATCTGTATCAAAAAGCAACAGACATAAGACATTCAATCCATTTCTTCCTCACCTTCTCAATCTACCTCTTCAAACCCATTTGTTCTTGATCTCATCGCTCGAGAAGCTCCAACTTCTACCCTACCCAAATAGGCGACATTTCCGATTTTTCAACCTACGAGTATCTTTCCAAAGCGTCAACTCATCGATCACACATCATGTCTTCCACATCGGCCAAAACTCCCACCTACCTCGTCGATTGTGGCGAGAAGTTCGTCTTCACCGACAAAGCGTACGTGCCCGGGACCCATTTCAACTGGTCGATCGTCACGGTCCAAGACCTTTCGGCCAAGGACGCGGCGGTCCTCGCGAAAGAGGGATGGGGAGCGATCTCCTATGCGTACGGTTCGGCGGCCCGCGAGTCTGGGACGCAGCGACCCAACTACGATCCGGCCACGGAAAACATCCCCGTCGCGGTTTCCAAGCAAGTCAGGGAAGAAATCTTGACCGTGATTCCGCAAATCCTCTACAGGGACGGCCCACAGAAGGACAAGTTGGTCTTCACCATCGACCAGGTCAAAGCGGTCTTCTGGGCGATGAAGAAACGCTTCGTGTGGTGGGACATGGCGTGCGTGCCTCAAGAAGACCGTTCCGATCCTGTGACGTTTAAGAACAAGGCGACGTACATGACGCCCGCCAGAAGACTCGCCAACCAGACAGAGGTCGGGAGGCAAAAGTTGGTGTACGAAAATGCCACGGCCGGGGTGGTTTGGCTGCTCGGGGCCGACTTCTCCTCGACGGTCAACCACCCGATTAAGAAGATGCTCTCCAAGAGACCCATCTTCGGCATCAAGGACTTTGTCGACAAGGGGCTGCCGGACGCGGCCACGGCCAAGAACTGGCTCGCGTCGTTTCTCGGCCCCGACATCAGCGACTTCACGGCGTTCAAGGCGGCCCTGATGGACTTTGTGTACGGCACTGCGGGAGGCAGGGTTTCGTTGGACAGCGTCACCGGTTCCGACCGGACATTCAGTTCGTTGTGGTGCTTCCAAGAATCCAAGCTGATGAGGGAGCAGATCTTCCTCGACCAGAACGCCAAACGCCTCGAGTGGCCCGACCAGGACGGCACCAGTGCCCTGAACACCTTCACCCGCGTCAAGCTCCAAGGGAGCAACGACGTCGCGGTCCGGCCGGGGATGGAGGCGCTCACCACGCTGGTGGCGTTTCTGGCGGCCGAGCTGTCCCTCGCCCTGGCCAGCCCCCAGGACTCGCGAGTTCTGGACGCGCTCAAGGCCATCGGCGGCGACAAGCCGACCACGGAGGCGTTGAACAATAAGACGTGGATCGAGGTACTGCTGAAACGCATCGCGCGGAGCGGCCTGATCTACCTGCCGGAGAACTCGGCGCTCGACCTCATCGTCGCCGCGCGGCGCAACCGGCCGACCAGCCCACAATACCCGCACAACAAGTACTACGCCATGATCGGCGTGCTGGGGATCACGCTGGATGCGGACGAGAGCCTGCCGGCCCTGACGGCGAGCTCACGGTTCTTCAAGGCCGTGCTGGCCAAGTACCAGTGGCACGCCCTGTTGGTGGCGAAGCTCAACAAGCGACTCCCGGCGAAGAACATGGACACCGCCATGTTCGACCCCCTGGGTACCGACCCGGTCACCTGTGCCAAATTCTACACGGGCTGGGCGTCGGTATCGGAGGGCCTCTTCGAGCCGATCCGGGCCTACTTCCAGGTCTTCGGCGGCAACCACGGCATCAACGACATGTCGTCGCTGCCGGGGCTATCTTACAATAACGAAACCGAAGACGAGGTCGTGGTCAAGTTCGAGCCCAAGAAGATCTTCACGCTCGGGAAACTCGTGGCCGCCACCACGGTGCAGCTCTATGAATTGGAGATGGATCCGCTGGGCCTCGACCGCAATCTGCCCCCGGCCCTGGACAAGGACCTGAATCACATCCCGGCGGCGGCCTTCAAGGACTTCACGGACCTGACCTTCTCGCCGCGCCAGTCCAACTACGTCAGCGTGGACGCAGTCAAGCCGACCAAGCTCATCGACCGCACGGGCACCGTCTTCTTCAAGCTGCACGACCTGCCGCAGGGCGCCGCCCGCTACGTCGTGCTCCGCCTGACCCCGAAGTCGTGGGCTGACGCCACCGACCAGGTAGGCGCACCCGCCGACCGGAGCCTGACGGCCGTCTTTGAGGGAATCGCCGATGTCTACGACGCCAAGTTCGACCCCATCCAGGTCTCCGAGGTGAAGCTGTGGTGGCAGGAGAGAGGTCAGCCCGACGTGTCCTTGGCCAAGGAACTGCAGAGTTGGGAGGCCCCCATGAATCCCTTGGTCAAGGCGGATCTTCAAGGTAGATCTGGAGAGGCTCTGTGGCGATGGATCTTGTAGGATATGAGACAGGAAAGGGTTGGGCCGGGCTCATTTGAGGATGGTGAGGGTTTGTTATATCACGCCAATCATTTCTGATTATGTCAAACGTTGATGATCATGGCGAGAGATGGATAGCAGGCCGGGCCTTGGAACATAGAGACAAACCAACAGAGACGGCCAGGCGCCGTTTTTTCTTCTCCAGAATCCAGTAATTAGTTCAATTGTGCAGTCGACGCATCCAGCCTCGGGCTCTAAGTACTGTGTTACTCTGTATGTAAAAAACACCTATGCCATGGCGGTGTGCCGCCCTAATAATACATACCCTTGACGTGCGAAAACAATGGTGATATCCACCATTCACAACCATTGCTAAGCTGCAACCGCTACCGATTCCGCCAGCTCCTGTTCAATGGCCGCCCAAAGATCGTTCCTCATGTTTCCCTGAATCCAGTATCCACCCTGCTTGTCCCTCCCCAGGATAGGCCAGCTCCCCCTGGGTGAGAGACCGTTCGATTCGCCTGCCAGGTTGACAAAAGAGGGCGTCGCCGTCTCGTCGGTAACCTTGTCCGACTTGGCGACTGCGGAGCCGAAATCCAGGTCAAAGAAGCCGGCTTTTGTCCAGTTGGAGAAAATCACCAGCCTGGTTCCTCCGTCCCCAAACATGGCGGGCCGGCCAGTTTGATGCACGGCTTCTCTTGTGAGGGCGGCCAGAGCCTCGACCTGCCCGATGGTATTGTGTTCGACAATGGATCGGCGGACTAGCGAGGCCGTGTGGCCCAGCGGCTGGGTGAGGATGTCTTTTGCCGGTGCGAAGGCCGAGATGAGGAAGACGGCGTTGGACAGGCAGACTTTGGCGGCGGGAAGGATGCCGGAAGCCGACAGGACCGGTCGGAGGTTGAAGGCGTTGAGCATGCCTACTTGGCGCGTCGATGTCGGGGCGAGGTGCTTGACTGCGAGGCGGGTAATGAAGGCACATAGAACGTCGCCGTCGGAGAGGAACGACGAGGGAGAAGACCCCGCGGCGGGCTGCGTGGTGGCATCATTCTTTTCGTCGGTGACGGATTGGGCGGCGGCGCTGAGATCTTCCAGAGCGGCACTCTTCATGGCTTGCAGCCGGTGCGCGGGGAGGTAGATGACGCGTTGCGAATCGCGGTAGAAGACCAGCTCGAAAACATAGCGGAGCGAAAACATGACCATGTTGAAGCCCGAGAGCTGTCGCTTGGCCAACACATAGGGCTCCGTTGGCGCGGAACCCAGGGACTCCAGAGGGTCGGTGTCGAAGTTGCAGATCGAAGGAACTTCGGCTTCTCTCCCATTCAGCACCAAAACCCACGCCCGTAGCACAGCGGCCATTGCCGTGGCGTCCATAAAGGTGTGGAGCCACGATAGGGAAACAAGACTGGCATCGGCGAAGGACACGACATGGAGAGACAGCTGCGGCTCATCCGAGCAGAGGTAGTCGTCTAGCTTCTTGGGACCGTCGCCTCGATGAGCAAGCTCGCCGAGAATATTGAGGTCCGTATACACGGCCGTTTGGTCGGTGGGTCGGGGGATTTTCGAGGCCACCGGGTGGGTTTCAATACTTCCGTTGTGTTGGAGATGCGTGTATGCGAACCCCGGTCTCTTAGCATCGAACGCCGCGGGGACGTGGTATTCGAGTTTCCCCAGGTCCTGTGATTTCCGGTTCATCAGCTTACAGAGTCAAAATCTGCACCAGAGGGGAAGAATATCTACCGTCTTCCGCACTCGGGCCCCAAGCTTCCTCCAGTCGCCGAGCTCCATCAGTCTCTCCAGGCTCTGGCGAAGACGCTCTGCGTCAAGCACCTTGTCGAATCGGAGTGTGATGTACAGAAGCACGGATCGGTTGATGGAATTGTCATCAAAGGTAAACATGGGGATGATGGTGTCTGTAGGGACGGTAGCTGGCCCCTTGGGCTTGGCTTTTTGAAGGTAGCCCATCTTCCTGACTATTTCTGGTAACCGGTATGGAGCACAGGATAAATAAAATGGTGAGTTTAGAAGAAGAGGGCAGCTTGGTCGTCAAAATAAGTCCGATGATATACTGGGTAGGTGTCATATAATATACTTAAGACCACAGGACCGACGTCCACAATCGGCGGCAGCCCCTATCCCACCACCCCAGATCCGAAACGCTTGGCTTCAAGCCACAGGCCAGCACTAAAGCTCTATGCACCGCATAAAATTATGTCGCGCAAGGAGACGCTTCGCCCAAAGGCAGAAGGACCGGCAAGCAATGTTGCCGCCGGTGACCTGTACGACGTACGTAGATAGGCATGTTTTAAATGCACTGGTCGACTTGCAGGTGAAGGGGGGACGCTTCGATAACTCCACAATGACCCATACTGGGTAGGGCCGCGGTATCCGCAGCAGGTTTACTGGTAAGTCAGTAGTACGGAGTACTGGGTAGGGAAGAAACAAACGGCCTAAGTAGTAGCGAGGCCGCAATTTCGCGTACAAGCGAAATTGTTTGCAGGCAGAACGAAAGGCTGTAAAGGGGATAAGTTAAAGTTTAATGCCGATCCGATCGAATGGACCTTGGGTCCTTGACATAATTCCATGCCAACAGGGCTGGTTTTAGTTCCTGGGTTAAGGGGGACCGGGTCGGAAGAATTGTAGAAGAGATGCGGAGTAGGCCAATCAGCTCTTTGAGTTGAAGGGTGGGTAAAAAAGGTGACTGCTGGGGAGGGAGCCCACTGGGTAGAAGGTGAGTTGTGAGTAGCAAGGGTAGGAGTGGGTGGGTCATCGATGTGCCAGGGTTTCCGCGTACAGCCTTGCCATGACAAATATCCAAGTACTAATACTAGTAATACACGCACAGAAGGCTGAGTGGGGATGGGGAGCCAAGATAGATGGGAGCTTGACCTAAAGGAAGCATCAGACTAGCCCCAAGACGGAAGACCCTTGAGAGATCAAGTTAGGGACGCACAACTACTCCCCAGTACTTCGGTATGTATATTCAAGTCAGATCCTTCTCGTTCATTCACTAGCGGTTCAGCCTCTGCAGTATAGTACGACAATCAATATGGTCTCCTCCATCTCCATAAATCGTGTTCCTTATGCAGTCCTTAAGCTTGCAATCATCAGAGCCTCCGGAAGCGACGCCCAATCACTCCTGGTTCAAGTGTGGTGGGGGAAAATCATGTGTATTCATTGCTCCAGCGAGCAAAGTTCTGGTCCCAAAATAACGCGACTATCCTAGCATTTCCACATCAAGGCCTATGGCCCTCATGAACAAATTGACGTTCCCGAGTCGAACGCTCGACATCTCCGCGGGCAAAGCCTTACTCTGGAGAACCGTCTCCATAACTCGGTCTTTGACACCGATGACCAGCCTTTGTTGCTGATCTGGGCTCGCTCCGACACCAACCGCAGCGAGGAATTGCCAGACATACATGTCATCTCCCGAGTTCACGGGGCCGGGGAAAATCGTGTCCAACAGAGTCTCGAGCTTGTCAAAGAGGCGGTTGTACAACGCCGTCCATTGTTGCCAATCTTGATCGGCCACTGAATTGGTTTCTTTGACCAACTCGGCCCGACTCAACAGCAGGGTCATCATGCCAAGACCGGTTCTCGTCTGTGAGATGTTTGGTACATTTGTATGATCAATGAGAAGACCCATCAATCCGGTGATGATGTTGAGGGGTGCTTCGCTGACATAACTGAGTAAACAAGGCATGACTGCCTGTGAAAAGAGTTCAATTTCCTCGCGCACAAGAGGAGGTGGCTGTGACTCGCCCGGTGCAAGACGGGCGTCTTTGACCACATCCAGTTGATCGAGATGAATTACGATCATGGTCAAGATGGTGACTCGCTGGTCTGGGTCGATTTGATGGAAGACTCGAGGGATGGCCTTCTTCCCCTTGGCAAAGGATAGAAAGGCGATGAAGGGATGTGCCACCAACGATCCAGGGACGATGGGGTCATGAACCTTCAAATCTTGCCACAGGGTCGCATTGAGTTGTTGGACACTCTGTCGCCATTCGAGATGGGCTTGGATAGAGTCTGCATCGCCTTCGGTGGGCGGGGGAGGCATCTGTCGTTCCTTATCCTCCAGGCGCATTAAAGTAGCATAGACAGCCTCGATGTTTTTCAAGATTGTCTTGCGGTCACTAGAACCCTCCCCATTGATACCCTTCCTTGCACTTGCTGGCCGCGGTTCATGACTCTCTTGTCTTTTGATATTAAGTAGAGGCTTGGGAGTCTTTGCGTTGCTGAACGAGATTTTGCCCAAGCTGCCTTCAATAATCAACTGTTTATTCTTGGGCTTGAGCTTGGCTGCCTCGACTGCTCGTTGGACCTGCTGTTGCATTCTTTGCATATGGTTGTCTCCACTGATCTGTTGTCGTCGACCACCCGTCCGGCTGCCCGTTTGAAACAGGTATGTCTGGGCGAAATGTCCCAGAGGTTGAGTGGGATGCTGCCTGGGAGCGCCTCGTATCTGGCTATAGACTTGATAGTAGAAATCCTCGGCCAAAGCGGCTTCCGAAGTTGAATCCCCGTAGCCTCCAGTCGCCGTGACAAGTTGTTGTAGCTGGATCCGGGTGATGAAGTTTTTGTCTTGCGGGGTCATCAATCCATTTCCTTTGGACAATAAAAAGATTTTGTGGTTTCTCTTGGCTCGTTTGGCGTCTTCCTCCAGATAGGTCCGTCGTTGGTCTTCGGACAATTCCATCAGCTGGTTGGGATGGGTGATTGCCGGCATTCCTGGTTGTTGCGGCCCGTTGGACGGAATGCCTGGCGCCCTTTCCAGACTCGGTTGTGGGGAGTGACGGGCTCTGTTCGGATTCTGAAGGATCTGAAGGGGCTGCTGGGAGCTACGTGGCTGGGATGGCATGCGATTGTGCCGGCGAGGGCTGGCTGAAGGAGGCGGCGGTTGTTGGTGGATCGGGGCGATCGGAGGTGGGATCGGTTGGTAATGTTGAAGCGGTTGAACATGCTGAGCCGGAAAAGGGTAGGGTTGCGGCTGTGGAAAAGGATAGGGTTGCTGGGGTTGGGATTGAGCACGCAGAGCAGCTTCAACTTCCTCCAGACTCATCATTGGGGCACCCAGCGCCGGGAGCGAAGGTGCTGGAGCTGGGGCAGAAGCCGGGGCGGGTACAGGCTCTGGAGCCACAGGTCGAGCGGTACTGATGCGTGCCTCCTCGGGGGGGGCAGCGGGCTGGGCTTTTGAACCCCATGCGCCTGATTTTGCTTGAATGTCTGGGATATAACCGGGGTCTTGATATTTCTCGTAACCGGTCCTCTTGACCTTCTGGGAGAGTTGAACGGGGGCAGGATGATGAGCCGACTGTGTGGGCTGCTGCAAGTTGTAGCGCACATTTTCTTCATCGATGGCGGTGGAGACCTGCGCGGTACTACCGAAGAAGTCGAAGTCATTGCCAACATTGCCTCGAGCAGTTCCGCCTTCTGCGCCGCCACCAAAGGTGTCGTCATTGAAGTCATCGCCGGTCTCGTGGAGGTTGTCGCCTAGGCCATCGTAGGTGTCTTCGAAGTCGAGACTAGAGGCAGATGTTAGCAGGGGCCTGTTCTGCCGACCCTGAGGCTGCGCCAACGTACATTTCTTCCTCGTTGTCTTGGAAGGCTTGTAATTTGCGAGCTTTAGCGACCTCGGTGAACGGATTCGCGTGTTCGAAGATGCCCTTGCTCCCAGACGCCGGCCGGTCTCTTGGGAGAGCGGTATCGAAGCCGAAGAAGGACATGTTTTCTGGAGGGGGAGGATCAGGAGAAGGTGGGCGTTGTGGCGAGCAGTTGTGGGCGTGTCGTGTCAAATGATTGTTCAACAACGCAGCTGGGGTACCCCACTCGCACTATTTCACTATTTTCTCTCCAAGGGCAAGATGGGTAGCTGCACAGTGGCGACTATGGCCAGGAGCGCAGGGCCATGATGGATACGAGGGGAGCTGTAGGCTGTGGTGGAGGATCGGTCGGATGGTTTCTGAGATGCTGGCGTGATTTGGCTTTGGTTGTGGTTTGAAGTTGTGTTGGTGTGTGGGTGTGTGGGTGTGTTGGTGTGTTGGTGTGTTGGGTTGTGTTGTGCGTGAGGTGCATAAGGTGCGTAAGGTGCGTAAGGTGCGTAAGGTGCGTAATGGAGGAGGAGCGCAGTCTCCCTCGTCGAATCGCATGCGGCGCCCGTTGAGCAACCAAATACCTAGGCAGGTACCTTGGCCATTACGGGCTAGGCTGTCTGTTCCTTAGGTCAGCCTGCGCTGCCTGCGCTGCCTGCGCCGCCTGCGTCGATAACAGTTGGTGGCCCCTCGGCCCCCTCAACCCCCGGAAGGTCCGGGCATCGGGGCCCTGGGCCTCGACCTCAGACGTCAGGGGTGTTAACTGCCCAGTAGCACCTACTGGGTAAAGGAGGCCTCATGCAAAATCAACTTTTTGTTACACGCTGCCAGCTTGCGCGTCACCCTCCCCTTTACGGAGACACGTCGTAGGCTCGCAGCAAATTAACTGACACTGCCTCCGTCTGCCTCCATCTACCTCCATCGGCCTCCGTCTGCATCTTTCATCTGTCCATTTAACTCTTCTGCCCCCAACTGTCGTTCCTTAAATGACTTCCTGTCATCCTTGCCTTCACCGCCTCCTTTTCCTGTAAACGGCCTGCAACCTGTGCGGCCTTCTTTGTTTCCAACTTCCGACCATACCATTGTCTCTCGTCAGCCCAGTTGGCACGCCGCAACCCCATCACTTCTTGAAGACTGCGCAGCTGGACGATCATTCTTGCCATCCTTGCCGTCCTCGCCTCTTCCCTACGACCTCCACTACTATTCAAGTTTCAGAAGCAATCCTTTCACCAGATCGGTGTCCCCGTCAAGAGAAGTCGCTGCGAGTCTGAGACTCGGTAACGGCCAAGATGCCCTCGGGGTCGGGGAGATACCTGCGCTACATATTGTTTGCTGTATTTGTATGTCTCACAGTCCCGGTCGAAACATGACATTTTGTTGACTTGAGCAGGGCATCGCCATCCTATACTTCATCTCAACCTCCTCCCTACCCTCGTATGCGCAGCCCCTCGCCTCGTCGTCCAAGTTCGGTTGGAATTCTCCCAGCACGGAAACTCCCAAGTCCAATTCCAACTCCAGTCCCAATCCGGATCCCAATCCCAGTCCCAATCCCAATCCCAATCCCAATGACGTCTCCGATGCATTCACGATACCAAAGTCATCCGCAGTCCCGGAAACTCAGCTACAGCCGCTGTCCACCCCCAACCTCCCTCCTCTTCTTCCCTCCGAGCTCTCACCACCTGCCCCGGGAGAACGTGTCAATGCTACATTTGTGACGCTGGCAAGAAACTCGGACATCTGGGAGATCGCCCGCTCCATAAGACAAATCGAGGACAGGTTCAATCGGAACTACAATTACGATTGGGTCTTCTTGAATGACAAGCCGTTTGATGACAACTTCAAGAAAGTCACCTCTTCGCTGGTGTCGGGGAAAACGCATTATGGCGAGATTCCAGAAGAGCACTGGTCCTTCCCCTCGTGGATTGACCAGAAAAAGGCCGAGGCCGTTCGTAACGACATGCGCCAGAGAAAGATCATCTACGGCGATTCCATCAGCTACCGCCACATGTGTCGATTTGAATCCGGCTTCTTCTTCCGTCATCCCTTGCTGAACCAGTTCGAGTATTACTGGAGAGTGGAACCCAGCGTCGAACTGTATTGCGATGTCAACTACGACCCGTTCCGATTCATGAAGGAGAACAAGAAGAAGTACAGCTTCGTCCTGAGCTTATACGAGTATGTCGAAACCATCCCGACCTTGTGGGAGAGCACCAAGAAATTCATCAAGGCGCACCCCGAGCATATTTCACCCGACAACTCCATGGCTTTTCTGAGTGACGATGGTGGCGACACGTACAACAAGTGTCATTTTGTAAGTATTGACTCGCCAGATTCTTCCCTCTCTTTCTAATTAGATGACAGTGGTCAAACTTTGAAATCGGCAACCTCGACTGGCTCCGATCCCAGGCCTACATCGACTTCTTCGACTCTCTGGACAGAGACGGTGGCTTCTTCTATGAAAGATGGGGCGATGCGCCCGTACACTCAATTGCCGCTGGTCTACTTCTGCCCAAGGACGAAATCCACTTCTTCAACGACATCGCTTACTACCACGTGCCCTTCACTCATTGCCCGACTGGGGAGGACCTCCGACTGAAACTCCGCTGCCACTGCAATCCTGGGGACAACTTCGACTGGAAGGGATACAGCTGCACATCTCGATTCTTTGACCTAAACAAAATAGCCAAGCCGGAGGGCTGGATGGATCAAGCTTGACTAGCCGCCGATCTGGGTTGGGAGATCTGGCAGTACTCGTGCCTTTCCTTCAGCATTACGTTGGCCATCATATTGGTGTTGATGTGGATCCCCCGGTCGAGACGCAAGATTTTAGCTACGCTAGAGCGGCTTGCCGCGTGGCATGAGAGTGGCCTGGCGAAGACTGAAATGCAGTGATCGAACACGCGTCACTTATACGAGAAGCTTACTTGTCACATCCCTCCGAGGACTCTTGGACTAAACGGACCAGGCCAGATCTTCACGCTGTTGTTGGAAACCCATCAGTCAGCGCGACCTCCCGGCACCGCCCATTAATATTACGAGAAACCCCTGTCGAAGCGAAGGACGCATCGGCCGCGTCCCCTTCCAATTCACTTCAAAATGTACAAAAATTCAATCCAAATTCAGACGGACAGGATAGGTAGGATAGTAGTAAAAGGCCTGGGACGTGTTCTGCCAGCCAGCATGCGTCGGATAGTCACTTTGGACAGGAAACAATCACGGGATGCCAGGGAGGAATGCAAGGCAAGGCAAGGCGTACAGGACGTCGTTAGAATACAGGAAATGAAATAATGACGACAGACAAGTAAAGACAAATGCAATTGGGATCAAGGACTCGTGCCGAGCATTTATTCCTTCCTCCGCACCTGCTTGAGCGATCCATCCTGGGACCAACGTGATGTAGACAGCGAAGAAGCGTAGCCAGTGGATGGAAGAACGAAGCGAGTGGGCGAGAGTTCTGTTGGCCAGGGAAAATCATCACCGTCGGTGGTGGCAAACAATCAATGATGAAGGCGAAAGGAGCACTGGCACCATGATCGCTGCATTCCGTGCCCTGTCATGGATTCCAATGTATATACCTACTACTATCATATAATACAGCACACCTGGCACCTGGCACCTGGCACCTTTTTCAACCCAACCCAGGATGACAATCGCGCCCTTAGCCTCGTCTCAACCGTCTAGATACTCTCAAGCCAGACCACGATGAATAAGTAGATGCAATCCGATCGAACCCAATACAGTCCACTGCACTCCATGTGCTAAAATGAATGAGTCCACTCCTCCTGAAGACAGGTAGAGCAGATCGAAAAGGTTGGTTCAAATCTTCTGATTCTTCGGTGGCTGGAAATTCCAATGGCACGGAGTTACTTGAAGCCGATGCGACGTGGTTTGATATAACGAGGCGTGACAGATGGAAAGACCGCGACACAAGGGGTTGGTTGTATTTGGACGGGTTCTGGTGTATAGACCGACCAAGGTCCAGATACAATTTTAGTTCCATACCGGGATTTGAAACCGGATGTTCTTATTGTTATTGTTGTTTTCTTCGCATTTTCTTCTATTCTTTTCTTTTCGGTTGAGTCAACCCAGAGATTCGACTCAAGCGTTGATGGGTTTCAATACTGTGACACTCTCGCTCCGTGGCTGGCATCGGAAAGAGAGAGAGGGAGAGCAGCTCGATATGTCGTCTAGTTCTCGGCCCACGCGTCGAACACGGCCGCGTCGCGTCTCCTGTGGCATAAATTGGCCCCGTCTACACGGCAGCCTTGGGCTTCTTGGTGCCGTACTTGGAACGGCTGCGGACTCGGTTCGGTACACCGCCCTAGGAGGAGAGAAGCAATCAGCCAGGCATTCTCGCGACAAGACCCTGCAAACGCAACAAGTCCAAAAAAAAGGGGAACAGTTAAAACTCACCACATCCAAATGTCCGCGCACGACATGATATCTGACACCAGGACAATCCTGACTCCTGCCACCTCTGACCATGACCACCGAGTGCTGCTGGGCATTATGTCCCTCGCCGGGGATGTAGGCACTAATGACCTTCCCGTTCGACAGGCGCACCTTGGCCGTCTTACGCTGTCCCGAATTCGGCTTCTTGGGCTTGGTGATGCCCACCTTCAGACACACGCCTTTCATCTCGGGGCGGCTTTCGGCTGACAGCGCGGGCGAGACCGCGTGGCGGACTTTCTTTGGCTGTCGCCCGTGCCGGAGGATTTGGTTCAGCGTCATTTGGGGGGTTGGCGTGGTGCTGAACGGTCTTTGTTGGCGGCGGTGGCTGAGGAGAAGCATGTTTGTGGTCGTCGGTCTTGTTGTAGCTGTCGTCGTGTTGCTGCGCACCGTCGAGATCGATGGCCGCGTGAGGGTGCGCAGGGCACGGAGGGCCGAGGCCGATGGGATGGGGGACGGCATCTTGGGGGACGACGCGTGAGTGCCTCCTTGTCAGAGAGCTCGGTGGGGGAGTGGGATTGGCGATTGAACTTGGAACGCGAGCCTCGAGCTGGAATGTTGAAGCTCTCGACTTCGTGAGCTTCCCAGCTTTTCGAGGCTGCGCCAAGCCATCGCTCTCCTGCCAAGACCCAATCATCCCGGTCTATGATTGGCCAGCCTGGTCGATGAAATTCTCAGCCTTGCGAGGTTCAATCGAGTGTTGTTCGATCATTGAACACATCCACATGCTATTCTAATGGCACCTATGTTTTGAGGCAGGGATGCTATGTTCTATGCTGCTTTTTCAGATATAAATCTCCCTCTAAGCCTTTCCCGAGATCCCCTCCGCAACCGGCTGGCATCAATACTAGGACCAGTGCCCTTCCATCCGCTACCTCCTCCGGTCTCCGTTCATTAGTTAGGCAGTGTTGCCGACTCGGTTCCTTTCACCTTCCTCAAATCTTTCCCAAACCAAAGCTCATCAACCAGGCTCCCATCCAAGGGGTGAAACCCATTGTCCTTAATGAGACACAAACGCTTCCAGCCGAGTCTAGGATAGACGTGCTCAGCGTCCGAGCCAGCCGTTGTGTCAAGCAACAGATTCCACCGACCCAACCGGAACGCGACAGCCTCCAGTTCCGCCATCAGCTCTCGCGCGATGCCTTGGCGCCGATGTAGGGGAGAGACGAGCATTTTCTCCACCGTACCGCGAAACGGGCCGGTTTCACTAAATGGTGTGGAGAGCGCGACGACGCCGGATACTTCCAGGGATGGTGATGGGGAAGGGGAAGCCGGACTTGAGAATGAGGTGCTGCTGGGAGGAAGGTCGATGATGGGCCATTCGATTCCCTCGCTTGAGAATGGTTGGGGGATCGTGTCATTTAGGGTCCCGGTGTTATCCCCCACGGCTCCAGCTGCTGCTAGTGTCTTCGTGCGGCTAGTGACTTCAGACAAGAAGACAAGAATCTGCCTCTGACCCTCAGAGACTTCAAGCACGCGTTCTCCCCACCATTTGTACAGTGTCGAATAGGACAGAGGCGGCATGAACGTGGCCAGAGTGCCGTCTTGCAGGACGCATGAGGCGTGGATGTGCGCTATACCAGAGAGGATGGTCGGGAGTGATGGTGTGGACGATGTCACCAGGTGGATGCCGGGGGCGAGGCTGGGAGCGGCGGACATTTTGGGTTGTTTGGTGGTTGACGGGGAGAATTTGATTGGGATGGGTACTGGGGCTTTGTGTTGGGAGGGGAGGCGTGGAATTCTAGTTAGTTAGTTAGGGGTGGATGGCAGTCGTCGCGGTGGTTGAAAGGTTACAATGGTGGTATTGATTTCAATGAACCAGACAACTAGATCTTCTCGCCGAAACGAGACATAAAAGTGAAACTTGGTCCTTGGTGGCAGTCTGAAAGCAGAACGCACATCACAGCTAGAGCGGCAACTCACATCGAATATCAAGCGGTACATATACCTCTTTTTCTAACTTGCTCACTGCACGGCTTCACCGAAAGGGTGTATATTGAAAGCGCGCGAGTGCGAACCTCGCATCCTGAGTGGCGGGAGTCGTTGAACAGTGTTTGTGGTGCTACCTAAGAACGCGCTGTTTCTCTTGGGCACGGCTGGCCTAACTGGAAAAGACAGGTGCGAGCGAGTAGTGGAGAACAGATCCAGGCAGCAATGGCACTTTTGTGGGTTAATCAAGGCACTTGGATGTCGACTTGACCCTCCGCACAGTGTCAAGAGGCGGGGACGCATGATGTGTACTCTGTATTCCATGTGCGTATTTTTCTTCGTGGCAAGCAGAGTACTTTGCAGGACGAAGGATGGCACGCCGTGATTTGAGATGACTGAAGTGAGGGTCGAGTCTCTCCCGCACAGTCATCATGGATGAGTAAGGAAAAGAGTAAAAGTCTCAGGGTCCGGAACCAACGGAAGCTCCCTCTCTCTTTAGCCTCGTCACAAGGCATTGCGTCAATCATACACTCATCACAACACTACTTCCATCCCTCACTTCCGTAGAAAGGCCGCAGCTTCAACTCTATTTTCCAATGAACGAAACATAAAGAATTACGAAAGGGAGAAGAGGATCGAAAATCATTATCTGATAACAGCAAGCCAGGCTTGACGGAGAGCTCGCGGAAAGTTCATCGATCAACTGCCATGCGCGACACAAGGCTAGACCTAATAAACTGAATTGATGTCGTTGATTCCTAGCAGGACCTGATTGGGATGGCCTGTTTGTTGTCTTGGATGATCAATACCGTCAAAACGGCAAAATGAGTATCGCTCTGGTCTCGCAGATCATCGGATTCATATCCTTCTGCATCACACTTGCAACCTTGCTAGGTATGTTCCCTAGATACCCTCCCGAGGATAAATGCCCAAGACTCCCATTAAGAAGGAGGAGTCACTCACACCTTTATAGGGGTATACCGAGATCTAATCTCGACCATGCGCAACGCGCCCTCCACCATCCCCGTCATGCTGGGCAACTTGCGACAAGAGATCGAGGCAGAGAAGGTCCTCCTACGCCATCGAATCCGCGAAGGGGATAAATATGCCGTCTTCCCTCTGCGTCGTCGGCGGCACCACCGGCAGCGCAAACACCAGGAAGTCGCCCAGCTGCTGGAGATCACCATGCAGGACCTGTGGCTGGAGTTCAAGAATGTCGAGCGACCCTTTTTAATCAAGAACCCGGTCCGAGCCGAGCAGGTCGAAAGGGGTGATTACTGGGGTGAGAGCGATGTCGCTGAGAAGCCGTATGCGAAGAGGAACATGCCCAATGATGACAAGGGGACCAAAGGCCGCGTGGGGGTGGCTGAGGCTGGCTTGTCCTCGGACCGGCAGACTTATTACCAGACGGGTCTGGTCCATCGGTTTATATGGTATGCCTGAAGAAACGCTTGGCCAGAGCGAACACACACACACATTTGACTAATGGGCTTTTAGGTGGCAATGCCAGTCTGCCGTGGAACGGATGCTAGATCAAGTCCAGCGCGTGCAAATCCGCCGAATCGAAAGAGACGTTTTCGAGACAGACGAGCTCGTCAAGCGATGCTGGAGGATTCTAGACAGCAGATCTAGTGGTGGCAGTGGCGGCTCCAGCAGCTCGGGGAGCGACGGAGGAGGCCCGCGAGGGGGTGTTGGAAGTCGAAGGCGCAGCGTTAGATCCACACAGGGACGTGCGAAGGCCTCGAGTCGCCGTCCAAGTGTAACTGGAGGCCGGTTCAGAGACGTCGAAGTGGCCGAGGCCATTAAAGTACGGACAGACGGTGGGGTCGGAACGAGAGATGATGTGGCCGACAATTCTGGACGGCGTTGGGAAAGAAGCCCCCGACCACGGTATGAGTATGAGGTTGTTCAGCCTGGGAGGATGTATGTGGATGTCGACGACGACAGGGGAGATCGACCCGGGGACGTTGAATATGTCGCTCGATCACGAGGCACCGCTCCGAGACGAAGTTACAGCCGAGATCCAAGGGACGGTCCTTAGATAAGGCTGACACAATTTACACATGGGAATGCCACCCCCGGTGACAACTCCCTACATAGTACAAAAGAGGGTCCATGTGACGGTCGCCATAAATGTCGGGAATTGTCACTAACTTTCGGGAAAACTCAACTTGTCCGACTACCAGACTAGTTATAAGGCTCTCCAGTCACCTTATTGTTTTACTCGATACTTTGAGTTTGCACATTGGTTGCTCAGCTCTAGGTACTAAGCACATATACTCGCCCCCGACTCGCCCTAGCCAGGTGAGCACCAAGTAACATGTTAGGAGATCTCTTATACTAGGAGAGATTTTTTCACTAGGATATCTATTAACTAGGAACAGAGGAGATTACAAGAAATGAGACTGTCCGAATTGTATCGGAAGCACAGGCCTTGCCGTGGTTGGGAACCGCATCTACATCAGGGGATAAATACATTCTCACTCTATCAAAGCTAGTAAAACATATCCCCACCGATCCGCTCTTCTGATATCACCTTAACTTCCACCCCACCCGAAGATCAGTCTCGCTGACATTCCACATAAATAGGCATACCAAAGCAACAGTTGCAACCACATTCTCACTCTTCAAGAGAAGACCACTTCTGTGACTCCATCATTTTCTCAGCGGCAGACTCAAGCCTAGCTAGAACTCCAAAAGGCCGCGAGTGGGGAAACCTTTGATGCCAACAGCCATCCTAGGAGGTGCAAAATCCCGCAGGGGCACAGCAGCCCGTCCCTTCCAGGGTGGTGCCAGGAGCCAGCACAGTGACGGTCACGGTGAAGACTTCGTCTCCAGCATCATTCTCCTGAGTTGTTGACTTTGCTGACGCTGCACTCATAGCCGATATTTGAGATTGGACAATTGATATTAGGGCGTCAATTTGGTCGTTCTTGCGGGAGCACGCCTGGGCATTGGTCGTGGTACCTGCCACTTTGGCTCCCACAACAGCTCGAACAACGCCTCCAATAGCTGCGAGAACAATCCCGGCAACAGTATCTCGTTTTGAATCGTTAGAAGCCATCTCTTCATTTGGAGATTAACGAAGAGAGCTGATCATTAGTGACTTACCGACAGCCACTGTCGCGAAATATGGGGTGGTATACAAGAACTCGAAGGCGGTCTTTCCAACAGCCTGCACCGCAGATCTTACCGCTGTGAAAAATGGCCCTACGGCGTCTTGGAATTGAATAGCAGCTTCCCCCGCAAACGTGATACACGTAGTAAATGTGTTGCATAAGGCCCCAACCAAGTCATGTTCGTCAACTGGTTTGCTCGGCACAACCTGGAAAGACTTGTACGCTCCGACAATGTCTTGATCAACAGTAAGACACCCGTCACTACCTCGACTGATCACTGTTCCAGGGGTACAGTCACTTGAGGTATAAAACTGCACAGTCATAAAGTCGTCAGCTGTCCCCGTAGATTCAACAACAACTCCCTTACTCAGTCCACTAGAATCTGTTAGAGTGTTCAATTGAAAGCCGTGATTGAATATGCTGATGGGGTGCCTACGCATACTCCTGTCGGCAACCTTGGTGTTCTCCTCCAATCCATGTACCCAGAAATTCGTCGGCGCAATTTGCGTTCTTGTAGAAGGAAAGTTAAATGCTTCTGTGTAGAAGACAAGAGAAGTGAGAAGAGCTAGAAAAGCCAAAGAGAAAGCCATGGCTTGATAGAACCTATTGGATATTTGACAGGCAGAGCTGCAATCTTGAACTGTTGATCGTTTTCATGGAATCCTGGTGCTAGACTTCTTGCTGTGATACGTCTCTATGTAATCGATCTGATGGTCTTCGACTTGGTGTGATTTGTGTATATCTGAACGTCGTGCTTTGAGTCTCTGTGGTCCGTGATAATTCAATGCCATATAACCCGCGGTCGCGACAGAAGGACGTCTCAGCCTGTGGGTAGATGGAAGGAAGGGCGGCGACAATTGAGCCACGCTTGATCAGTTTAGAGAACCGATTTCAAGTGTCATAAAGTAGCCTGGAGGCCAACGGCATGATAGTACCCAATCAAGGCAGACCTTGATTGCTGCCTAATCAGCCTTAAGCCATTGTTTGAAACCCCTCTTTGAGCAGCGCAAGGCGCCTATATAGGACATGAGGCATCATGATACATTAAGGTTAGCAAAGTCGTTCTAGCGAGACCAGAAGGCCGGCCGCCAGAGCTGCAGCCAGGTCTCTGCAATCACAGCAACTCAGCTACGGTATCCTTGACTAGATAGCAAGGCATGTCTATCCAACAGGATTCCCAGCACCGGAAAGCAATTTATTTATCCTCGAATTAATTCAGTCCATTTTCATAAATATCAGACAAATGCAGACCATTCACAGTACTGGTAGAAAATAGATCCTCAAGAGGGGTGAGGTCCGAGTCAAGTCCGGAGATATTCCATTGGTCACACAGAGCGGTTAAACTGATGCAATATGTTGAGGTGGTTCAAGGGATATGTAACTTGCAAGGCTGTGTAATGAAAGTAGGAGTTGATGGCCCGGGGCAGACCTTCTTGTGGCAGTATCTACCAGCATCGTGATATTAATTCATCAAGTGACAGGTCCTTTTTCTTCAATTAGCATAGAAGGTGCAGCTCTGGGGCTATGGTTGAGAAATGTGCCTCGGCGCTTGCCCTTTTACCTCAATAGGCTGGCACTGGCGGCTGCTGCGACCGTTACCAGGATGCCAAACATCAAACCGGTGTGATTAGCGGTCGGAACCCCGGGATGTTGAGAGACTAGACGACGTTGCCCGACATTGGTGGGTGATGGAGGCGGTGGCACCACTATTGGATCGCAACAAGATACAAAGACCTCAATACGTCTTACATAGCAGCTGACCTACCTCAACTTCCCGCAGCCGTACCGTCCAGCGCCAGACTTTGGGTACTAATAGGTAGGTATCCGTGGCGTCCCTGCCTTCTGAGCATCCGTCATTTTCAACACATACGATCGCGGTTCTCCTGCAATACTTGCTCCTTTCAGAAATCCTGCAATTCTCGAGCACGCCGACCGAATCAGATCAATATTTCCAGACCAAATACGATTTACTTGCTCTTGACAAGCAATGGACTTTCCAGGCTGGCTCAACGACTCTCACCAACCTACTCTTTGGATCCTCGCGATCTATCCCTCACTGATTATCCTTTTCGCCTTCCTCTGTCACACGAGAATGGATCGTTTGGTTCAAGATATTCCGTTTGGCCCGGAAGGTTCTGTCGGAAGAAAAGAAAATGAATCTTCAGTCGCCCAAGGCACCGCATCCGCGGATTACGACTTGATTTCACAGGATTCTGCAGATGATATGACGGAGAAGGGAGCACCCTTGGGTGAAACTAGGCCGATCACTGAGAGGCTCGAAACTGAAGTCGCTGTGACTGAGGACAAACCTCCAGTGCAGAAATCCGACAAACCAACAATAGAGGAAATTTCTCGCCATCATCAATCGGAATTCTTCAAAGGTGCTCTGATGTTTAGTCTCCAGCTACTGCTGGCACACCGACTGGGGGTGATTGCCTTGGCGCGAATACGCGAAACACACCACTTGGGAGACAAGCTTATAGCATTGCTAGCAATGTCTGTGGTCACAGCTGTGATCGTGATGTCGTTTGCAAGTGTGGGAGAGGCAAAAGATTTGACGCTCCGGGGATATCGAACAAAGGATCGACAAAAACCGCCGATTGATGCGAAAGATCCTTTGACCATATTCATCGTCTTCTCTTTTCTCACTTTGGTAGTGCCATGGTTCAGGATTCTTTCTAGCCTACTAGAATGATGTGTATAAGGTATGAGAAGATGGTCTCATCTGCCTGAAGAGAATACACCAGAGGGGAAGTCAGAGGAAGAGAGCATTCTGAGGCGATGGAGGTAAACCCTTAATCGTAATTGAGCAGATGAGGTCACAGTCAAGGAATTCTCAGCAACAAGGTCTGACCGATGGAAATCACTCCTTCCTCCACTCTTTGTACTCATCCTCGAGATGGTCCTTGAGCTGTTTGAATTTGTTTGCAAACATCCTCCCACAGCGCCAGCACTTGAAGTCCTTCTTCAGATTGGCGTTCTGATAGGTTGTATTCCTCCTGACATCGTCCTCCGCCAAGGGGAAGTCCGCCAAGGGAATGAAGAAGTCTGTGTTGAAGCTGTTGTAATGCTTCTGATGTTTCAGCCGGTCCGAATGCATATCTCTGCTGATGATATGGATATGGAGGTGCTTCATGGACGGATGGGCGTGGATCCCGACGCGGAATTCGCGGGAGTAGTCACGTCCCGCCGGCAGGGTCTCGGGAGGCTCGTCACTTTCCACCGCAGCCAGGCGGGCATTACTTGACGTCGAGTAAGGAGAGATCAAGCGGGACAATTCCGAGGCAGCGAGGTGAACGGCGGCGGCAGCCTCGGCGCGGACCATTTCCAAGAAGGCCGGGTCGTCACTGAGGGCGTCACGCGGGTGTAGATCTCTCTTGGCGGCATTGCGCGGAAGCAGGAGAAGGTGCACCGTGGCTTTGGGGAAGGAATCTTGGATGAGGACCGTCTTGTCGTTGTACGAGATGACCTGGGCCGAAGGGAACTTGGAAGGCTCCATGATGTAGGCGAGAAGGCCCCCCTTCCAATCAGCGGGTTTGCTCACCTTCCCTACTATCCCGCTTTCCTTGGACGGCTGCGATTTCGCCTGCTTGGCCTTGGGAGACATGAGCTCGGAAAACGCGTTGCGCTTGTTGTTGTTGGTCGCTATGTTGGCCATGGGGTTAGACGGGGAGGGGTGTGGGTGGTGCTGTGCCGGTTAAGACTCCATAAAGTCGTAAGCTTGCCGCTTGCCGAGCTGGATCTTGGAATGGAAGCTTGATAACGGTTCGTGTCACTGGGACCATTTACGGTGCCCTGAGAAGGGCCAGGGTCTAGAGGTCTTAGCAGAGTTGGTTAATAAGAGGCGGTGCATGTGTTGTCGGGCGTGCCAGTGACAGTTGGGTCCCTTCCGCCAAGCCCAGCCTTGTTTATCACGTGACTCCATGTGAAGTGTGGCGGACCCAGCCTTATAAATTCACGTGATCAAGGTGCCCCAATGATCCGCGCACAATTCGTCTCGGACGTCCTCAAAGCCACGCGTGCCCAAAGTAGCAGTGCCCAGCGGGTCGGTATTATCTCGCCCCCCGGCGTCGATGGATTTTAACATTATGCCCCCCTGGCTAAGGAACCGGTGGCTAAGATGGTCCTAAATATCCTAGCTCGCGTGCCTGCGGGTCTGCACCTCTGCAATGTTTCCCGCGAACGTGATAAAAAAAGCTCTCATGGTGAACGAACGAAATTCCGCCTGGATCCTAAAAGTAGACTTCAATCACCTTCCTGTAATATGTTAGATAGAACAGTCTTTAGTACGAGAAAGATTACGCCTGTGAGAGTCCAGCGGTCATCACCATTGGAAAGTGATGAGATGGCAGTGTAACAACGACAACGAGAAGAAGAGAGCGAACGTCTTTCATTTTCTTCTCGTCACCACCAGGTCAGTGACGGCATAGAATTGAAGCACTCCGTGTACCCGGCCCTTATCAGTGTCATGTCGGTTCTGGAGCCCGGTCTTATGTAGCTGGAAAGCTTCTTGGAAGTCGGGTGGATTCATCCGCAGGTGGAGCGAGAGCGAGAAAGGGCCAAGTCGGGTCAGTTGAGATTCAATTCCAGTCGGCGCACCGATGATTACTGGGTAGTTGCCCATCGATAGGGAGTACCACTGATATATACTATCTTGAAGGTGCGATGTCATCCGGCCATCACACGCCATCTTGAGAACATGGACAAGCATCTCATTGTGAATCAATAGGGCTCTGATTGCCTAGGAAAGGCTCGTCAGGCCACTGTGATGGTGACTTGGACTTTGGTTTTGGCGGTGGTTGCGAACCTGCAATAGCAGTGAATCCGACAGCGGCAGCCTCTCTAAATAAACTGCTCTTCCAACAATAAAACGAGTATCCCCATTTCGTGGCGCAAGCCTCAAGAAATCTTCCATCTCAACGACTTTTGACACGCCCCAAATGCAAGCCCAATGCAGTCCGGTCCGACATCGCCAGAGACAACACTCTCAACTCCATGCGACCAAAGAGCTCCAGCTACTCTCAGCAGGGTATCAGATTGGAAAGGCCCAATCGCGCGACTCCCTCCCGGCCGCGTCACATCACCACACACCTGCTGCAACAACCCTCCCTCTCTGATCGACGATCCATCTCTAATTTCTGTCCTGGACCGAGTGATCCCATCTGCGGTCCACCTCCCGAGTATCCCGACATCTCTCGGTTGTACCTCCTGATTTCTCGGACGAGGTCGTAGAATGCGTTGTCGACATTGACTCGTGATTTGGCCGAGGTTTCGATGAACTTGCAGCCAAATTGCCGGGCGAGCTGGGCCCCTTCTTCTTTGGAAACCACCCTTTCGCTCTCAAGATCACACTTGTTGCCCACGACAATGATGGGGAAGTAATCTTTATCTTTGACACGCAGGATCTGTTGCTGGAAGGTCATGATTTCTTCAAAGGATTGTCGAGAATTTATCGAGTAGACCAGCAGGAAGCCCTCGCCGGTGCGCATGTATTGTTCCCGCATGGCCGAGTATTCTTCTTGACCGGCGGTATCTAGGACATCGAGGAGGGCAACTTCGTCGTCGACCATGCATTGTTTGCGATATGAATCTGGTGAGGTCAGTGTCAGGTGCACCGGGGCCTCGCGGGTGGCTCGCACCTTCAATTGTCGGGTCATATTCGTCGACAAAGTGGCTTTGGATCAGCTGTATGGTCAAGCATGACTTTCCGACACCTCCCCCTCCTACTACCACCAGTTTGTATTCGCGCAGAAACTGTAGAGGGGATGTTAGTGATGCCATGCTGTGGGAGAGAAGAAAGAAACGGCGTGGATCAGACAACCTTTGAGGCCATCGCAGGCAACTAGAAACCAGCACAGGACAAGAGTCCGAAAAATGTGAGTGGTCGAATCTCGCTAAAGCGAAGTATTCCAAAAGCGACGTAGTGGCGGCAAACCGAGCGCTCCGAGTGACGATTGGCGGCCACGAAGCAGGTCAGGGCCGGAACGTGTTTGATTGGGGGGCGATAGGACGGAGTGGCAGGAGTGGTTGATTGAGGTTTGGTCGCAGGGGAGAAAGAGAGTCAACAGGGTGTGTGGTAAAGGGTGGTCGCGACTAGACTGCGAGACTGCGAGACTGCGGTTCGGGGGTGAAACGTGAGGAGGGAGAAGTTTGGAACGACGAGTTAACGGCTAGAGGGCGGAAAAACGTCCGGAGGTCGACTGGCTCGCAAGGCTCGGGGTCGAAGTTGACAGGTTACAGGGAGTGTGAGTCTGGTGAGGCGAAAGGCCGGAGTCGCAGACTCGGTTGCTGAGAGGTCTTCTGAAGCGACGTCCCAGGATTTGAAGGCTGGTGATGTCGAGGAGGTCAAGCGTCAACAGAGGTTCTAAGGGCCGCAGGGCGAGTGGGTTGACGGCAAGTCAAGTCTTCTCCGTAAAATGTGAAGAGTGAACTGAGACTCGGCTCCAGTTTGGACCAGGAACAGGGGTTGGGGGGGTAGGAGGCCAGGGTGACAGGTGGCAAGGGACCAGGGGAGTTTGTGAGGAGGGAAGCGCGAGACCCAGGGTTTGGAGTTTGGAGTTTGGAGGGCGGATTGATGGGATCAGGTACGGACGGGGGAGGGAGAGGGGTTTGGTCGAGAGGGAGTGTACTGAGTAGTAGGACTGATGGAATGGATTGTGGATTGTGGATTGATGAAGAACGAAGAAAGGAGAAGCGGCGAAGGAGGCAACCTGAGGCAATAATGGATGGCAACACCATGAATCGATAGTTTGGTGCTTGCTTGCTTTCCTTCCCAACTTGAGAAAGGAGCCTTTGCGTCCGCTTTGCATCCGCCGTGCCCGCACCTGCGCCTGCGCCTGCGCCTGCAACCGTCTGGTACCTACTTACTGAGTACCAGTCCTGCCTACTGCCTACTGCCTACTGCCTACTGCCTACTGCCTACTGCTTCTAAGCACGGCCTAAGCGTGTCTAACCCACCGAGGCCGAGGGGCCTGCGCCTACAGCTGCAACCGCCTTCACCCTTCACCCTTTACTGAGTACCCTTCCTTCACCTTCACCCTCACCTTGACACTCACCTTCATCCTCACCCTCACCCTCACCTCCACCCTCACCTCCATCTTCACCCTTCACCTTCACCCATCACCCTTCGGTCTATTGCCTACTAGCCCCCTGGCAGACCTCGCATTGCTCGCATTTAGCCACCAGGGGGTTTGTGACCACTGCTGACACTTCTGCACAGCACATTGTTCGGTTCGCGGTCTATTCCTCATTCTACGCAAACCTCACGTCGCTTCCATCCCATCACATCATTCGGCAGACAGGCTCCCATGGCGGCCAGAACCCCCCGGCCCCCGGGCCACCCTTCGGAGCCTGGCTGCCCCGTGAACCCCTAATCCACCCACCCGTCCCGTGCTGGCGGCGGTAGCTCAGCCCCTGCTCGCAGGGCCGGAGTGGGCAGGACAGACCAAAGCAGGCCGTGTTACCGTGTACCACTGGCACCCGCGAACATGTCCTCAACAGCCAAGGCGCGCATCCATCCCTTAATGTCCTCCACGAACCAAACCAGTGTCCTCCCCACTCCTCCCGAGACCAGACGACACTAAAGGGACCCTCAAGGCTCAAGAGTCAAGAGTCAAGAGCCAGGTGGGCGGTAACTACAACCCAAAGGTCGGCCTTCTGCAGGCCTGGTCTGGTCATTGATTCGACCTTGGACACGCCCGTCACATCCGGTCGTACGCCGCTCGCCCCTTAGGTTCAACCTAGAATTTAGCACTGCGGCTATTTGTCTAGGCGTCGGGCATTTGCGAGCTCTAGTGGTTTCCCTACATTTCTTCTCCCAGGGTCTCGCGAAAGGAGCAAAACCAATAACGCCGGGAGCAAGCTGACAGGTCGCTCACTTGGGACTCGGGTGGTCAGAGGCGGCCTGAGCGCTGCACAAGCAACGTCCTTGCATAACAAAACAATGCAACTCACGAACCATTGCTTTGTATTTTCCCGTCGTATCAGACCATCCGACTAGCAATGACCGGATTGGGACCCAAGAGCCAGCCATCACGGACTCAGCATCGAAGCCACAATACTGAGAGTACTGGGTACTTATCAGGACCGAGGACTCAGTCGACAGGCCGCTTTCCGACTCCTGAGTCTTGGACTCTGGGTTTGGGTCTGATCTCTGATTGCGACGCCGATCATTCCAGGACCGATCGACAAAGTCGAGCTCCCTTTGCAGCAGTCATGACCACCAAGGTTCCATCGCAACGTAATATTCTGGAAAATTGCCCAAATTGAAAGCTAGGGTTTCCGGGTGACCCATGCATGGCCTTGACGTGCCTGGAATACCGAAAAGACCTCACATTAGAGAGGGCCTTGAGGTGCCTCGACTGACCAGTACGGAGTAGCTGTGGGTTTGACCTCCAAACCCCCTTCTCGCGCACGTGGCAGACCCAGAGTCCTCACGGGCCACTCGAGACTCGAGAGTTCCAAGTTGGACGGGCGAGTCTGGGTTGGGAATCAGAAGCAAGTCGCCCCCACCCTCGGCGGATTCGTGAACCAATCTACGGAGTACCGCCCCGGTGAACGGCGAACGGCGACTACAGTAGACGAAACTCTCTGAAATCTGGAGCTCCTCCGGACAGATTGGGGGGATGGCCTAACCCTCAGGAAGTCGCCCGACCCTGACCCCTGGGGCGATGCAGGCTACGGCAACGGCATCGGTTACAACACCTCGTTTGGGGCAGAGGATCAGGTCTTTCATGACGTAGATGTTATCTCATCTACGCATCTTTATCTTTCTTGACGTCGGTCTCGTCATCGGTGTCGTCTTCCCCTTCGGCCTGGACTCGCAGTCCTTTGACGCCCGCGGCCACTTCGGCTTCCAAGGTGTCCATGTATTCCCTGTCCTTTCCAACCAGGGTCACGACATTCCTGTTTTTCCCCCATCGTGGATAACTTCCGACCTTGATGCCTTTGGGCTCGACTTTGGATGCGAGGTCGGTGAGGAAGCCTGCGACCTCGCTCTCGGCCAACGGAGTGCTGAACAGCATGCGGTACATGCCTTTACCCTCCGGGTCTTTTAGTCGGGGGAGAAGGCGCGGTTTCATGCCGTCTAACAGGGTTTCGAATATCCTCGGAACGCCGGGAAGGATATGAATATTGCCGTTGACCACGGAAATGGGCACCCACAGATCCTCCTTGACAAATAACACTTGATCTTCGGCGGGGATGTTGGGGTCGGTCGGAAGCTGGGCCATGCGCATCTTGGCCGTCAGGGCCGGTGACGGGGTGTCCCAGGAAAAGTTGGGCTGCGATTTATGTGGTCGGGAATATTTCCGCATCTTCTCCATGGTGGTTTCGTCGAGTTTCAACTCGAGATTAAAGGCTTTGGCTATCGACTGGTAGGTTATATCATCGTGTCTGGGACCGCCGCCGTCAGTAACGCAGTCGAATGCACGCTGACGCCGACGCCGACACGGGACCTACGTTGGACCAATGCCACCACTCGTGACCACAAAATCGTAGTTCTTGGACATGCGCCTGGCAGCCTCTATTATTTCATCCTCGTCATCGGCAATGACTTCAATCCTCTTGACGTGCATGCCGAGGGAAAAGCAGAAGCGGGCGAAGTAGGCCGAGTTGGTGTCGACGGTCTACATGGGGTCTGTATGTCAGAGCCTGATCCTATTCTGTTTCGGGGGGCTGTGTTCATGGGGGAGCTTGCCTTGCCGCCCAACACCTCGTCTCCAATGATTATGCATCCCGCCGTGTGTATCTGGCCCTTTTGAGGCGATGTGGATGATGATGTCATGTTGGCGGACGAGGAGGACGAGGAGGACGAGGAGGACGCGGCTGGGGACAGTGCGGCGGCTGAGCGGTGCGCGAAGTTTGGGAGTGGTCGGGAGAAGTGTCGTGCTAGTTGGGAGAGACGGGTGTACATGGAGGAAGAAAGGAGGGGAGGGGGGGGAAGAGAGGAAGAGGTGTGGAAGTACCAGAGGGAAATGTAGAAGAAGTAGAAAGAAAGTAGAACGAGAAAGTGCAATGAGCAATGAGCAATGAGGATTGAGGATTGTGGAGAGGAGGAACAAGAGGGATCGACGGCAATTGGAGAAAAGAATGATTAAGGAATTAGTAAGTACTAAGTACTGCCCAGTACCCAGTAAGTAAAGTACTGTGGCTGGCTGCGCTGCGTGTCGACCGGAATTGAATTGCGTGGTGGGGCAGTGGTAGGCAGTGGAGTGGTGGGCAGTCGTGAGCAGTCGTAAGGAACCGCTGACAGTCATCAGATGTTCCATCTTCCATCTTCCATCTTCCAACCTCTCAATCGATCATCAATCGATCATCCTTTGATCATCCTGTGTCCCAAATTCCCGACGACCAGACACTTCCACCACGCCTCGCTCTCCCCCGTCCGCTACTTCTCCCACCATCCCTTCCCGAGAGTCATTGACGCCACAAACGAGCAAACCCCCCTCCAATCCACCCCCTCACCCCCACTGCGTATTAGCATCTGAAACGGACCGCGGGGAGACCGGCACGCGAGGCTGAAGGTGTTCGGTACTTTCTCTCACTATTATTAGCAAGGGCTCATCCCCTCTCTCTCTCTCTCTCTCTCCGGCACACCACTGCCTTCCGATCCCAGCAGGTGCACGAGAGTCACACTTCCATCAAAGCCAACATGGTAGATATAAGCCCCCCCCCCCCGGGCCTAACCCTCGCCCCCGAAGACCACCTGCCTCTTTACGAGCAGCTCTTCCGTGATTTCCATGATCCCCAAACTGACACACTCAGTCAGAGTCGCGGCTCTACACCTTCTCGCAAGAGACCAAGGACCAGCTGCGCAAGTTCCGCCTAGGAACCTCCAGGGCGAAGACTCCTTTGGCCAAGATCTGTGAGTGCGGGTGCCGTGCCGCCTATTTCTTCGGATGCCCTTTTGTCATGGCGGTGCCCGGTTGTCATGGCAAGTACGGAGACTGATGTTGCAATGAATGCACCAGACCAGATCGACCCCAAAACCCAAGAAATCAAACCCTCCTCCAACGACACGTACTCGGACCTACTCGAACTCGCCGACGAGCTCCCGGATTCGTCGCCGCGATTCGTGCTGTTGAGTTATCCGCTGACGTTGGTGCGTCCCCTCTTCCTCTTTCTCTTCCCTTACCTTAAACCCGTCTCATCCGTCATGTCATTCATTCTGCATTCATTGTCTTGGTCTGACTCTCGGTGGCTGCTACCAGCCCTCGGGCCGCCTCTCGGTCCCTTACGTGCTCCTCTACTATCTGCCCGTGAACTGCAACCCGAACATGCGCATGAGTTACGCCGGCGCCGTCGAGTTGATGCGCAGCACCGCCGAGGTCAATCGTGTGCTGGAGGTTGCTGAGGCGGAGGAGCTCGAGGGCATTGAGGAGAAGTTGAAGGGTGAGGATTGAGGGTCGGCCTTTGTGGAAGTTGGGGATTCCCAACTTGTTTCAATCGGACTTGTTAAGGTCTTGGGTTTTTGTCTCCATCTGTCCGTACATGAAAGTCGTGCCTCGGGCATGCAATCAAGTAAATTTCATTGACATGTTCTCTGGTTCGATCGCAGTAATACAAACTGGCAATCGGGATCGTGTCTCGCGTTTGAACTCGTCAGTGATTCATTGCAGCGGACAGGAATCTACAGAGTGTCATCCAGAAGGGAGGGAAGTGAGCCAAGTTTCAACGTTGATGATCATTTTAGTCCTTGTTTTGATATACTACGTACGATGCGATAGTCCCTCCCCCCTTTCCGGGTCAAGACGTGGCTCTCATGTAATGTCAGGCATTGAGCGCTCGACACGCTCAGTCAGTATGATGACGAGTACAAACAAAGGCAACCAAGCGCTGCGCTCGTCTCTCAGCGCCGCCGCCGACGCGGGCCCCGATACATTCGTTCGGCCAAGGGCACCCAGAACATGACACCCACACCAATAACGCAATGCAATGCAATGCAAATCAAACCAAACCAAACCAAACCAAACCAAATCAAATCAAACTGACTTAAAGTTGGGCCCGGGCAGGTTCCTCATTCGCACCGCCGAACCCGCGTGGCCCTTGGGCGGTGAAGGTGCGGAAATAGCCCTCGAGAGCGTCGACGGTGCCGGTGCCCTCGACCAAGCGCACGGCGACGCCGACGTGGCCGTCAGGGCGGACGACGACGACGGCGCCATCATCGTCCCCAGTCAAGCCGACCTTTGCATGGGCGGCGGGGACTGTGGGGTCGGCGACCTTGATGTCTCTCCTGTCGTCGGCGTAGACGCGGGCGCCGTAGGCCTGGAAAAGCGGCGGGAGGTTGGAGATCTCAATGTCGGCCCGCTTGGCTGCCAGGGTCAGGGCCAGCGAGAAGAAGCGCGAGTGCGGGTTGTCGTGGTCGTGGTGGTTGTCGCGCTGCCGGTTGGCGCAGCCGAACCGCGCGTAGAAGCTCGCTGGCGACTGCAGGCCCGCCGCCAGGTCTGAGAGTGCCTGGTGGCTGCCGGGCTTGGGCCCGTTGCCGCGGCCGCCGAAGACGAACAGGCGGAAACTACCGTTGAAGGGGATTTCGTTCTCCAGGTGCACCTTGTTCGCGTCCACCACCCGCGTCACGTCGCTGGGCGGCATGATGCGGCCTGGCCGCAGTTTCGTCGAGTTGCCTATCACTAGTGGGTGTTGGTAGGGGTGGCTGGAGCTGTGGTTGAGGATGTTGCCGCTGTATGCGACGCCGAAGCCCGAGGTGAATTCACAGTTTGCTTTGAACATCTCGACGAAGTCGTTTTTCGGTTCGGTGCTAGGGGTGGACGATGCCGAAGACGACGTCGACGGGCCGTGTTGATGGGCCGCGTCGTCGACCTCCGACGCCGTGGGCTGGCGCTGCGAGAACAGCGCGGCGTATTTGTTGTCGAAGTCCAAGAGCGTCTCGGCGATGTGTTTGCGCTCGACTTCGTACGTGTGCAGGATGTCGCGCGAGGCGAAGCCCGATTCGACCAGGTGCATCTTCCAGGCAAAGTTGATGGCGTCGTGGAATGCCGTGTTCATGCCCTGGCCCGCTTTGGGCGAGTGCGTGTGGCACACGTCGCCGCCCATAAACACCCGATGGTCGAGCGTGTACTTGTCCGCGATGCCCTGCCCGATCGGGTAGACCGAGTACCACTCGACGCGGTCCCAGTTGCAGTAGTACGGGTGGAAGATGCGTTGCGCCGCCGTCTGCACTTCTTGCACCGTCGCCGTCTTGCGCGGGTCAAAATCCGCCTCGGTCGAGCTGGCAATCTGGATGTACAGCCTCACCATGTTGTTCTCGCGCGGGATCACCATGATCGATCCGTGGTCCGAGTGGATCGTGCATTTCATCTTGATGTCCGGGAAGTTGGTGCGCACCACGCCGTCCATGACGCCCCACACGTGCGAGATGGGATCTTTGTGGCGGATCTGCACCCCGAGCTGCTCACGCACGAAACTGCGCGCCCCTTCGCCGCTAAACAAATACTTCGCCCGCACCGTGTCCGTCACATTGCTGTCGAGGTTCTTCAGGTCAACTTCAACCGGATACGCTGGGTTGGCGTGGTTGGTTTCGAACCGCGTGATGGTCCATGGCCGTTGGACCTGGGTGCCGTTCTTCTCAATGTCTTGGAGGAGAACCCTTTCGATCAGGCCTTGGTGGAGGAGAGCCGTGAATGGGTATCTGGCGTCGAGAAATTCGGGACAACTGGCCCAGGTGCCGGTTCGGCCGATCTTACCACCTGGCGCGGGATCCCAGAAGGCCACTTCAAAGACTCGGGCGGGATCATGGGCCATGATATTACGTTTTAATCCCATGTTCTTGAGGATCTCTAGCGATCGGGGTTGGATGCCGTCCGCTCGCCCGGTCGCAGTGGGAACGGGACGGTTGTCGATATGGCGGACTTTGTAGCCCCATCTTGAGAGAGATACGGACAATAGCAACCCCACGGGGCCAGCCCCGATAATGACAATATCGTACAGTGGGATTTCCGTTGGCATTGTGATCTGTTGAGCCACGCGGGGAAGGGAAAGTCAAGATGGAGGAAGAGGAAACGGAGCTGGCTATTTTGGAGAAGGTACGTGGAGGAGGAGAAGAGGCCAACAATGTGCAGACGGGGAAGTGGACGAGGAGCAGCCTCTTTATTAATATCACGGATCAGTTAGACACAATGAGGAAGAAGGGGAAAGATATAAAATGATAAAATACAGGTAGGTCAGGGTGACAGCCGTCGGGTGTGGGACATGGCAGATGTCGTCCACCTTGGAAGCGACCTAGGGTAGAGATCGAGGTCAGCGAAAAGATAGCCGATCCGCAGCAAAGGGCCGAGAGCAATGCCGCTTGCAGTATGAGGCCCGGGGCCCTGCGGACATGATTGACTGAAGCTCGGCATGAGGACGGTGAGGGCTATGGAGAAGGTGGAAGATGGAAGATGGACGGTTGCTGGAGTCGGCATTTGAGGCTGTCACGTGGGTAAGTCCACGTGAGCGATCACATGACCTACCTTTGACCCACGTGATGCTGATATTATCACGTGATGGACATAGACAACAAAGCTCCCTCCGCAGCTCGCTCCGCTCTTTCCAAGCTTCCTTTCTCTTGTTTCAACCTCACAGCAATCACCGCAGGAGGATTTTGCAAACGCCTGGACTCTGGACTCTGGACTCTGGAATCTGCACGCATGTGTGCATGTGTGCATGTCTCGACGGAATATGGCAAATGAATGTGCTGACTGGGTGACGCCACACGGTTTCTCGGTGCGGTGTCCTCTGGAGTTGCCAGGGCCATGGCTGAAATATCGGACGCTGGAGCTGTTGTCTTTTGGGGTTTGACGGTGGGTGTATATGACAATGAACGGTGAATTTCTCCCTTTTGTCGTCCTTCTCGGTGGCTGGACTCCATCATTGATCAATGGCTGTCCGCTGTGAAGATGCGAGATGGGCCGTCTCACTCTGCTGGATCTGATGATGCCCCCCCGCTTGCACCATTGTAGGTAAACTCTGCAGCTCTCGTTCTCTCTCTGGCCCACCCGTCCATCGTCTTCCATTAGGCATCACAACTCACCGTCACGGCCGGCATCGGAGAATCTCTGTTCCGGTGGTGCTTGGCGAGCAATGCAGCAGTCCACCGTCCACGACGTTTACCTCCTCCTCTTGCCCGTTGAATGAACGGATCTCACAAACTTGCACCCTTCTCAACGCGTCCAGACTCCTCTCTATCCTGTTCCCACTGGTTGGGCGTGGAGAGATGCCCCTTTCTTCTCCTTGGTTCGTGTGATTGCGTCTTGTTCGACCTCCTGCGTTCCGCGTCCAGGATTCAACGTTGAGTATTCAGTGTTCAAAATTCAGTGTGCAGCGTCCAGCTTTCAGCTTTGTTTTTCCTTCCAACCCTGAATGGGACATCTCCCAAACCCCCCTCAAAAGTCGGTCCATCCTTCGTTTGTTCCGCAGGCACTATGCCGGACCTTGGTCGCCTTCGCGTCATGTCGGCGCCGCTGCTTTCGCCAGCAACCCGAAGATCTCCAAAAACAGAACGCATCCAAGATGTCGGTAGCTTCGATGAAGAGTCGTGTCGGTACTTCCTGCGACAGGTCGGCATTCGAGTCGTGCCCTTCTACCCCTTCTCGTTTGGCATGGAAGAAGTGTACAGCCTGATTCTTGAGAAATATGGCTCTTCTGGAGTCCCTGATGCCACGAGCGTCCTCCAAGATCTCCTTGAGAACGAAGCAACCGCCAGTGGCTTAGGTGACGATGGGGATATCTGGCGTTCCTGGCGTCACAGTTGGAGACATCGAAATGTAAGTTGCCACGTCTTGGGTCCCACAAACATCATGTTTCTGACACCAACCACAGGATGATTTGCTCAACCCCTTCATCCCCAAGGTGGGAAGCCTTGTCCTGCGTTCGCCTACTCGGCCACATGTTCGACGTCTCAAGGCGCAGAACTTCATTCAAAACAGCGAAGGTCTCGACCCTCTGAGGAACAAACCACGGTCGGGAATACCATCCAGATCACCCACCCAGACTCCAACAAAGTCTGGAGCCAAAGCAGAAGAGTCCCCTGTCCAACCAGGAAAATCTTCGGTCGAGGCAAAGATATCTCATGAGAGCAGTCATAGCAAACCCAAACCATGTGTTGCGGAAGAAGAGTATTTGTTGCCAGCCATAACTTACTCTCACCAAAGAACTAGAGCTTTGCTAGCAAGTGGGAGTCGAATTCCATCATCCCCACTGCGCACACCTGACCGACCGAGCATCACTAGACGATCGGAGTTGACAGAAGGGTCCTCTCAACAGGAGTTTGCAGAAGTTGCAACTTCGCTCCTTGAATCAGATGCCGATCCATCGCTCTTGATAACCTTTGAGATGCTGAACCAACATCCACGCTCGACTTCAAGCCAAAACCCAGGTCTGAGAGGTGGGCAGGGCGATATGTATACCTTGCAACAAGTCGCCTCAATTGATCGTCTTCGAGCTTCAAGTGGTGAGAAGGGTGCCACTCCGAACAAGGCTTCGCCTGAGCAGGCTTCTCCCTTATCCCAAGGTTCACCCACTGAGATGGATCCCGATCTTGCTGAACAGTATCGTTTGGCCCTTGCCCTATCCCGTAATCTCAGTCTCGAGGCAAGACTAGATAAACAAGAGAGCCAGCCTGTCCCCGATGAGACCATGTCAGCTAAGAAGTCAGAAAAGGATTTGGACATCTTCAGGCCCATTGCACGAACTCACCCGGACGAAAATCAGGAACCAAGCAGACGCAGACGCGCGATCAACCGAGAAGCTAGGTTGATTGATGGTGCCATCTTCAACCCAAGATCTCGAAGAAGAATGTCGTCCCAGAACAGTAATCCAATTGATGTGGTGGCCAACGTGGATGAGGCCAAGGCGACTGGTGTTCGGCGCAGTTGGACTCCGGTGCGCCAGAGACCAGCAAGTGATTCCCGACACAGTTGGTTGCAGAACGTCCGGACTATCTTTTGGACCGGTAGTCAAGCCAAGCACTCGAAGTTGTCACATCGATCTACCATCACGCGTCGATGTTCGGCAAAATCTCCCAAGCGCACAAGTCTCGAGAAGCTTGCTCCGAAACAACGAGAAAACAATCGAACTCTGCCTCTTGGACTTGACGGAGCCTGTGATAGCAAATCTTGTTCCTCCAGACCTTCGGTTGACCTCAACAAAGCCCTCCCACTGAGTCCTGGCGAGATTGTGCATTCTCTATCTGCTTGCGCAGAGCTGCCGTCTATCTTTCAGTTTCGTGCCAGCCCCAAGCCTTCCACCAGATCCAGATTGGCAAAATCTCTCAGTTCTGTAGGCTTTCGAAGCAATTTGCACCTCGCACGATCGATCATGAGCAGGATCCCTTCAAACCACCGACTCCTCCCTCATCGCGCAACTGCAAGTGCGGCTGGTCCAAACGAAACTGACCCTGAGAAAAGCTTCCAACCTCAGACCTTGTAAGTTCTACCTAGTTGTGTCCTAACAGATTCTGACAAGTCTACAGTGAAAACCGGTACGCGAAAATCGCTATGGAGAATCCTTTCATCGATGGGCCCGCAACTCCTCTTATTCCTCCATTTGCTTCACCTTCTGAGACACCAGCACCACAATACGAAAGCATCGCCATGGAAAATCCTCACATTGACAGTCCTGGAACTTCTCATGGTCCTCTTCTTGCTTCGCCTTTCGAGACACCAGCCCCACAATACGAAAGCATCGCAATGGAGAATCCGTACATTGACGTTCCTGGAACTGCTCATGGTCCTCTACTTGCTTCACCCTTTGTCGAAACCGAACCCCAACACACAAGATTCGTAATGGAAAATCCATACGTTAATCCTCACATCAGTGGCTCAGCCACTCTTCATCCTTCTTCATACGCTCTTCCTGTCGAGGCAGCAACAGCAACACAAGACGAAAGACATGCCATGGAGACTTCTCACTTCGGCGGTCCCGTCATTCCTCATTACCCTTCATACGATCCACCTGTTGAGGCACCAGCACCCTTGTTTGCAACGCGCAACGTTCCTGGTCCGATCAGCACTGAACAGTACATTCCTCCACACTACCAAACCCCCTACACTGCGACCAGCAACCATGACATGAATGCTTCAGACAACATGATGCCAGTCTTTGTTGCGAATTATCGTAGAGACGCAGCATCCCCAGATTTTCGAGGGTCCCCCCACGGCATGGAATGCTTCCCAGCGCCGATCGCGCCTCCATTCCCGACCTTCGCTCCAGCCGCCAACGACTTCGGATACTACACGTTGAGCAACAAGGCCTATGGCGAGAAATCTCCTAGCAAGAAGAAGAGAAGCATCGAAATGTTGAAACCGTTCAAGGAAATCGATCATTTGGTAAGTCATGTTGATTCTAAAAACATGGAAGCCGCCTCACTAACCATTTCAACTGTGCAGTCTGAGCAAGAAGAGAAGAAAGGCAAGGTCCCAGACTGGGTTGTGGCGACCGGAAATGTGCTGCAGCAGATGCGATCACCTATCTCTCTCGACCCGACAGTGCAAGCTCGAATCCTCGCCGACCTGACCGTCATGCTCTCGACGACGGCCAACTCATTCCTCGTCGAACAAGCCGACGCAGGTCTCCTGATCCCGGAACGACTGAACCCGATCAAGATCCGGTGGGACTTCGTGCAGCGACCAATGATCAGCGAGTTCTTCTACGACTGCTGGACGCAGCGCAACATCGTCAAGGTGCACTCGGACGTGCTCATCTTCCCCGGCCGCTACCGCGACGACGCTGCGACAGTGACGGAGATCCTCGACCTGTGGGGGGACATCGCCCGGACGTTCTCGTTCAACCTGATCAACCACAGCGACGAGACAATCCTGCGGATCCTCGCGAGCAGCGAGCGAGTCCTGTTGATGCTGGGCGCCCCGCTGACGACGCTCGTTGGCCTGGAAAAGCTGCGGAAGAAGATGCAGGTCCAGCTCCACGCTCGGCAGACCAAAGGTCTCGCCGAGTCGTGTGAGCCCGGCGTCCTCTTCCGCGGCGTCAACGGCGTCGGTGGCGACCGCAGCTACCACCGCCGCGACGTCTCCCAGGGCGGCCCCGTCGACGTCTTCCAAGGCGTCGACTTCGCCGTCCGGAGCATGCCCACCCCGCCGCGTCGCCCTGCTCCGGGCCCCTTCCGCTTTCCCCCTGTGGTGGCCGAGCCTGCCACGCCTGTGCAACTCCCGGTTGCCGGTGGCCCCGGCCCCACTGTCCGCAAGGGGGAATAGGGAAGGTAGGTCTGGTGCTTTTGGGTCGCGTTGCGGAGTGAGGACGTCGCCTGGTTCCTGGTGGTTTTGTGGTGGGGGGTGGCCCTGGCCCTGTTCCTGGTGTGTGTGTGTGTGTGTGTTTATGGCTGTGGCTGTGTGTGTGTGTCGGTGCGTGTTGTGTGTTGTGCCTGGAGCGGGCCGGGGGGCCAGATAAAAGTCCACAGATAAAGTGGCACAATGACGGAGCAATCATTCAAAAAAAGCTCCGATTCCTCGTTGAATTCGCGGTTCGCACCCGTGACATCGTAGAACCTACTGTCCCGCATTGTCGGTCTTGTTGAAATCTGTCTAGACTTTGTCCGCCCGCATCTTCATTATATGCGGACGGCGACCCATCGCACATCACCCGCATTCGCGTTGATTCGCCCGCCCCTCAGTCTTCTACGTGTCGCGAGTTGATCAGGGAAAACGCTCCGGAGGCACCAAGGTTTGCGGATGCTTTCTTTCACCGCTTCCTTCAACGTCATTCTGGATTTTTTTCATTAGGGTGATTTCATTTTTTCATTGTAATCGAACAAAACTGCTACTCTGGATGGCTATCCTCTTATCATCTCAGGAGGGCACAAACTCCACGCTGGCGCACACGCTCAGGCCCAACATGAAGATCCCTGCTTCTCTTGCCACTTCCATCGTCCACTGTCTAGACTGATTCCAATAGTAGTACCAACTACACATAGCACAGACTGGACATCACCGTGGCGTTCATGAAAACCCGCCGTTCAGCATTGGATCTAAACCAGATTCATCCTCGAACTGCAGAAGTACGAAAGAGTTAGCATGGTATTTTTGATATCTGGATAAGATATGTTTATGCACCCGCAACAGGCGGAGCCCTGGGTCGAAAGGTGGGGAGATCTGGGGAAAGGGAAATAGGAAGCGAAAATAGGGATATACGCACATCGACAAAGCCGCCTAGGACACTTAAGCCGGTATAGCAGCGGACGCACTCTGTGATGAGCGGTCTGATTGCCGGGTCGATCTTCCCGTTGACGCCTGCGGACTTCTTGAAGACGCCGACCATATTGGGCCGGAAGTCGCTGAGGAAGGTGCGCGTGAGGAATTGGATCTGCTCGTTTTGTGCGCCACGGGAGAGGAAGGTGGAGAGCAGAAGACGCAACGTTGAGCTGAGCAGCGCATAGTAGGTTTGCAGGGCTGAGGCGATGGTTGTTGTAGTTGGGTCGGTGTCGATTAGGTCGGTGTCTTGATTATTGGACGCCGAGGTCGAGATGGAGATGCCAAGGTCAGGGTCTGCCCGGAACAGCAGTGAGTCGCGTGTTGCAGAGACTAGGCCCGCATCGAGGAGCGCGCTGGCGCCGTCCCGAGTGCGTGAGATCTGGAGCAGGAGAAGCATGCGCTGCTCGAAGATGGAGACGAGGTATGGCCGGTCTGGGATTGAAGTTAGCATGGAATAGGGAGGTGGTAGCGACGAGATTGGAACAGGGTGTCGCAATTGACTTACGCGCAGGCTCGCAGCTTTGGAATTCGGCCGCCACGTGCTTCAGCGGCTCAATAAGGATTTCCAAAATATTGGCTTTGACGAGCGAGGTGAGGATGAAGTTAGATTTCTCCGTGCGCGCCAGCGAAGTTAATAGCGCCAGCAAATTGAGCGCGTTCAGGCGACATGCGTCGACTCCGTCTTCGGCATCATCACAGAGAATCTGCACCAGTCGCTGGCTTGCAGACCGGATACAGTCCATGCTGTTTCGGCGAGCTTTGGCGTTGACTTCTGAGCTGGCAGCGTCTGACAAGGTAATCCGTGTGAGGTATTGGACACAGATGCTGTAGAAAGTTGTGCGCAGTGCGGTGCTGGCGTTCGATGCCGGGATGCCTTCGATCGAGGCACGGAAAAGCTGGAACAGTTTGTCGGTGATGATGGTGTCCATATGCGTGTTCGTCGCTGGCGTGTCCGAGAGCGCATAGAGCAATGCGTCAGCCGCTCTAGCGAGTTCCATAACATCTTCGGACTCGTCTACAATCAGGACGTCAAGCTTGGGAAGCATGATCTGGAGCATGTGCAGGATGAATTGCAGTTTGGCCGATGGATCCATGGAACAGCATTCGATGATGGCTATGACCATTTCCACATACTCATGCAGGGTGTCTGCTCTGGCGTGGTGCGCGATGATGGAACGGTTTCGGGCTTCCAAGGTTGCGACAATGGCATCCGCCTCGGCAATGAGCTGATCTTCGTCGATCTGCTTGCTGCCTGGTGACGCTGCCTGTTTCTGTATAACATCTGCGCGATAATTGTTCATCAACTCGGCTGGTATTCTGATATCATAGAGGCTAGGGAGTCGTTCCGAGGCGTCCGTCATATATGCCTGGAAATCGATGCCTGTGTAGAACTGGGGATTTATGTCTAAGGACGACGATAGATCTAGCTCAAGAAAATCCATGAACGCAAAGATATCAGGGTGGCTGATTGTGGTTCCGTCAAGGTCGGTGGTCTTTCCCTGAAGAGTTGATAAAGCCTGCCGAAGAGTCGTCGTCTGTCTTTCGTTGGAAGCAGCCCTCAATTCTGATGCCGTGTAGTTGTACAGAGCAGCACGGAATGCAAGGAACTCGGCGAATGCCTCTGCAGAGGTGCTAAACCAAAACGCCGGCTGGAAAACGGCATTTCCATCCCAGAGTGTTTGCTGGATTACCACAGGCTGACTCAAGTATTGACACTGTAGGAATCGAAGCCGACGGAGCTGGCCAACGACAATACTTGTGGACAAAGGTGAGGACCAGAGATGCCTCAGGACCCGGAGGGCTGCTGCTTTGATATGAATCATCCATGATGACATGACTCCATCTTCTTCTCCAGGATAATTTTGCACCAAGTCCACAATTGAGTTGAAGACAGCAGTGCCTGCGTCGATCGAGCTGGAAATGGCCAGGCGTTCCCCGAGTCTGTTGAAACCAAGAAGTAGATGTGCAATGTTTGGCAGGTCTGCTTGGGTCTCGAGACAGGCATTGAAGAATGCCAATATCCCGTCTTTGATAAGATAACCAACAGACTCAAACCCATCTTCAAGCTCCCTGAGATCCACCTGCAGTCGTGAGGATAAATTGGAAGACACCGATTCTAGTTCAAAGCTGGCGTTGGGACCCAGCATGTCGATAAGTCTCCTTGTCCGACCGCGGGAAGATTCAGTGGTTAGAAAGTGGTTATTCAGTTTGGGCGAATCTGAGAGTTTTTGTAATAACGCAAGAGCACGCAGGGCCAATTCGGAGTGACTAGTGGCAGCATATTGACACAAGTTGAGAACGACTTCCGGATGTGCCACCAGGCTATCTTCAATCGAGTTAACGCTAGATCGGGCAATAGGACCATCCTGGGACAACTGTGACTGAATCATCGGTCTCACAATGTCGAAGTAGGTAGGCTGAAGATCAAGCACTCGATTGATGATATCGATTGAACGTTGAAGGCTTAGAAGCATGGGCGAGCCGGGCAGGGCTGCTTCAACAGCGTCTGCAGAAACTCGGACAGACTCCATCAAGGCCTTATTCATGTCGGTGCTTAGTATCCATTGCATGAGTCTGGCAAATGGACTGCGATGTGCATATGTGGCTGCTAGTGGTGTCTCCTGAAGACCATCACGCTGAGCACTTGCGCGCTCGAGCATGGCAATGTAGTCTTCATTAAATCCTTCCAGACCAATTGCGATAAACTCCAAGCAATGGAAGGACCCGATGGTACGTTGAAGCTCGTCGTTCACCTCAGGAAGGCGCTTTGTAAACACCTGGCCGCAGACGAAATCGACATAGGGGCCAATTCCAGGACTTCGATAGGAAGATCCTAAATCACTAGGGAAGGGCAGCAGGTCGGTTCCGAGCCCCGTCGACGGTAGAGAAATGATTAAATCACGCAAAAATACCACAAACGCATCGTACTGGTCAAATGATAGCGCCATTGCGCTGAGAGTATTCTGTAGGTTGAGGAGAGTAGGTTTCGGCGGCTGGCCACTCTTCGTCACCGTGGATCGAACCATGTCGTGGCCATTCGCAGCCCAGTCATCCAGGGTCTGCCACAATGTAGTAGCGGTTTGCAAAGTCTTGTCCGTCAGGAGGGCATCCAAGGTCGAGAAAACACTGGCTCTCAAATAACTTGGAACCGATCCCGAGGTCAGGAGGAGGAGACATTGTGGGAATGCTGGGGAGGCCGTTTCGAGGACATAGCGGCGCGTGCCACCTGGTTGACGGCTCAGATGCGCGAGTAAGCGTAAGTAGCAGGACAGCATGACGGGGCTTTCTAGCTCGTTCATATCCGTTGGAAGGATTTTCTGCACGTTTGGCAATTGAGATGTTGTTGGACGTTCATGCACCTTGTGGGCGTAAAGCTCGAGCTCAGCAAACATTTGTTGATAGTTCATCGAAGGATTGCGACGGCCCCTGGTTGGGACAGCTGAGGACTCGTCGAGCAAAAACTTGTGGGCGGCATCTGCGCATTCTTGGTCTTCTGAGATAGAGCATAACAATTCACAGAAGGCGCTCACTCGTGGCACCGTCTGCCTTCTCGATGCCCACTGTAGAAACCCATACAGATTGCTGTCGGGATCTTCCCACCATTGCTCTGCTGCATCCGGTCTTTGCTCAAAGGCAAAAGAGATAAGAACCAAGAAGCATTCAAGGTGGAGTTTGCTGATGCCGTCACTTCGATGATCCGAGGGTAGACCTTCCTGTATCGCCACCATTTGATTCAATCTCTGGTCGTCTTCCTCTGTCTTAAGTCTCCGGATAGAGTCAGGCATGTTCGAGATGAATGCCTCAATGAAATACTCCAGCGACTCCATTAACTGCTCCCGGAAATAGAACGAAGTTTGGTCGCCTTCAAGAACAAAACCTGTACTCTCACTGAGAAGCAAGGAGACTAGTTCTTGCCTGGCAGGGTGTCTCCATACGTCGGAGTTTGTTGTTGTGCATATAGCAAGCATAAGCTCTAGAGCATCTTCTTTGAGCGTAGTCCGTACTGCATTGGCTCGTTTCTGGGAGTCGGCGTCCAGGTCGGCCACGTCGCGAAACTGGCCACTGTACTCCACCGTCCACCATAAGCTTAAAACGGCCTGGAATGAACGAACAGGGGCGGACGCAACCTCCTGCGGCAACGAGCCAAACACGAGGTTCAGAGATTTGGACTCGTCCTGGGACACTGCACCTCCCGGAGATGCGTAATGGCGGAATGCCGCCGAAAAGGCGGGAAGGTAATGTATCAAATTGAAGTCCAGACGATTCCACCGTTTGATAGTATTGTTGAGTTTGCGAAGGTCTTCAGAATTGGCGTAGTTGCCCTGGAAGAGGTAGGCCATGATGCACGCCAGCGCTTCGTGCTGCTTGAACAGGCTGTCCCTCTGGAACTCCAACGTGGCATAGAATTCAGGGCCTCGTGGTCCGCCCAAGACTGATTTGCTCTGAAGTGCATCCCCGATCCTCGTCTGGAACTTCTCGATGTCTTCCAAGCTCTTAATACACTTCTTTGTAAACAGTGAGCCATTGCCCTGTATGCCGCCTGCGATTTCCAACACATTTGCAATTGCAGTCTCAAATCCCTGTCTGATTCCATCATGGAGTTCGAGGTTGAGGGACTGCTGGAAGGCGATCCGCAATGTTTGAAGCAGAAGGTCTCGTCGGTTGTGGAAATTGCTCACAGCGTCCGTGACAAAGGATTGGCTCGTAGAAATGGCATCTCCATAGTTTTGGATGAGCAGTCGTCCGGCCTCGATCTCATCCAGGTCAAGGTTTGTTCCAATGGCTCGCGCAATATGTTTGAACTCGTCATTGATGCCATATTCCTCATCGCCGATACGGATTTTCCCTAGGACCAGATTAGTATGCCGAAGCACTAGTGGTGAGAGGGCGAGTGTACCTTTGCTGTAGACTTCTCGATCGCAGGATTCGGGGACGGGCTTGTCAAGCAGGCTTCTGAAGTCCTGGACGCTGTCTTCTAACTGCTGCCACAGGCGCTCGATGTTGGCCAGACGGGTTTCGGTGAAGGCAACTAGGTCGGCGTGAAGGCCCTGAAGACGCACAAGACTGTCCATGGTAGATTCAGGACATGAAGGGGCGTGTTGGAAGAAAGGCGCGTGATGAAGTCACTGCGCGTGTTCGACTTCAAAAAAAAAGAGGGCGACAAGCACCGCAGTTGCCAGTTGCCCAAAGAGGCTAGCGCTGCCAAGCCACATCCCCATCCTCGCGTCTTCTTTCCCCTCTGCTCCTCCTGTCATTTTCCTGACTTCATATCCAAGGTTGAGGGAACGGCTCTTCATGTCCTGTATGGAGTCTCTGTATATATGATGTGGATTTGTTTCTGGATGTCTATTGAGTTTTGCCGGTCGGAGCGATGGCGGAGGTGAGCCTTGGAACAGCCGTCGGTACCGTCTTGACCTCATGCCCATTACTCAGCCTTGTCCACTAACTCTGACAGCAAAGCTTGAGGCAGACACCCAAGTCGTGAGGGGCGAGGGTCTCCAGGGTAAGTTGCTTTCAGCTTGGACGGATCACTCTGACAGCCACGCCCTAGACCTCAAGCGAATTCTCGAGCAGGGTCGCTACATCTCCAAAAGGTAAGCCTCACATGAGGTACGACCGCTCTCTTCTCTCATGCTCGCTTCTAGGGCTAAGGATGTTGACGTCGACGACGACGATGACGAGGACAATGCCTTCCATGCCATCTTTGAGATGCTCTACAGGATAGTTGCTAAGGAAAAGCCGGCATATCTGCGAGCAACCAAACCGACAACGAAGAACAATGCTGCCTCGAGACTCGAGGTCGCTTCTGCAGCCCTTCGCATAGCGATCGAGGTCGCAACTCCAAGAATCAGATTCAAGACGGCTCTTTCAGTACTCGACCATATTGTCGATACTCTCCCAACTCCCGATGGATCTCTCTGTCAGCCTCTTGCTCATGATTACCTCAGATGCTTAAGGCTCTTACTCGACTATGCTCCTCACAGTGAGCACATGCGACCCAAGCAATGGCAGAACTATGTGGACTTTGCCCTGGCTATCTTAGCCTCTGACCTTGAAAATGTATCTCAGAGCATGGCTCCCCGAAGTGGAGTCGCCAACAGTGGCGATACCAGCCTACCTTCCAGAAATAGTCAGCAAATGTCCCTACGCCTCAGCCAGCGGAGTAGTAGGAGTTCTGGAAAAGAGGCATCTTCCCATGCTGAAGAAATTGTTCCTGCTCTGAGGAGCTTGACCTCTGTTACCAATGCCCCTATCATGACTCGGGGACCTGCGATCGCCGAGTGTCTGAAAAACTTTTTAGAGTTCGCCACGAGGACTCACGAGGAGGCTTTTGAGGCTTTGAATAACATTGTCTTCATCTCTGTGGCCGAGGATGTGACTCTTACCCAGAAGCTAATCACGGGTCTCGTTCCGACAATCCGACGCTGCTGGTCTATCAGATCATCTGTCCTCCGGGAGCAGATGTTAACGATTATGTTTACCTGCCGACATCTCTTCCTTGCTCCGAACGAGCCATGGCCTTCCATCGAACGGATGAAATTGGAAACCCTGTTGACAACCCTTTTGTCCGAATACAAAAGTAGAAACGACAGGCAGATATTGCAATTTGATGACATGCAGCCCGTAATCGAAGGCCAAACTTTCCCTTTGCAATCGAAACAATTCAGGCCTGTGCGAGACTCACAGCGAGCTGTAACCTGCTGGATCACGCTCTCAATTGTTGCTTGCTTGATTCTAGGATTGAGTCGAATGCCATCTTTTGTCGACGATGAAAACCCCCTAGGGACTCCACGAAAGAGACCTAGGCTCCAGACCCCATTGGATGAAGTCTTGCAGAATGCCGTAGATGGCGTCGGTCAGGAAAAGCTAGTTGCGATCCAAGTTCTCCTGTTTCTTTTCGACCAACCGCTTTCAATCGATCCAGACATGCTGCAAAAAGTTCTAAAACTGACGCCTGATCTTGCACACGAGGATGGAAGCACCCAATCCTGGGTGTACCTTGTCTTTTCCCGGTATGTTTTGTCTTAGTGGGCTCATGTGGCACTGCTAATAATTATAGGCTGGCTGTTGAGGTCGACAACCACGCTAAGCTGCCGCCAGAACTCTGGCATCAAGTCTGGGATGCAGCTCGGAGGGGAATCACTGCCGCAGCTAGCGTGAGAGCTGCTTGTCATGCTCTCAATATGCTACTAAATAGCGGACACCTGATATCGACGCTGAACGGTAATCTGATTGACAGCACCCTGTTCGGTGAAGGAGGCACGGGCCCCCACAGTCTCACGGATACCTCTCTCAACCTCTTCACAGACATCCTCCGGTCTTCCATACTAGATGATGAGAAGAGGTACGAGGACTTGTGTATCAAAATCATCGGCTGGCTTACTGTCAGATGGACTCTCCGTATGTCCCCTTGCAATCCCGTCTCCACTAGTCACTAACAGACTTAGCTTCGGCTCTCGACCGGCTTCACAACGCCCAAACCGCTTTCCATGTGCAACCAGAGTACCTATACCCGTTGCTGCTTTCCATCTGCGGTACTTTTGATCCAATCAAGCCTTGGGATGATTGGTCCCCAGCCCACCCTTTGTGGAAAGCCGCTATGGTGGCTTCCGCTAATCTCAATTTCATGCACTACCTGCTCGGAATAAGACCACAAGACCCGCAAGACAAAATTGTCCCCAAAGAGTTCTTCCGCCAGCTCAATCCGTCCACAATCGATCGGCTTACGCGAGTTGTTACTAACTTCCTGACTGCACGAGTGACAGAATTCATTCAATCCTGGAGAATTATTCACGCAGGAAGAAGTTCCAATATTTCGGATGATATTGTGGAAATCCTTCATGTGGCATCGACCATTTCATCAGCAGTCTGGGTCCGCTGCGTGGGGCTGGCAGGTGAAACAACACCCCCCCTTGTTTGGTCTGAAAGTCGCAATATCATCGAAGACTTTGTCATTGATCGACCTTACAGGTATTCCCAGCCTATGGCAGCGAGAATATGCGCCTGTGTCTCAAAGATACATACTCAGCTATTTCAAACGGATGTCAAAGTGTACTGCAAAGAGTACCAATCAATCATCGAGCTCGCACTCCGCATAGCTCGCTATGGTGCTCAAGCCAACAACTTGAATGGCCCAGGGGAACATGATATTTTCGACGACGACGAGGCAGACTCACAGGCAACGCAGAATTCTCAAAGTGGTGCCGTCTCCAATGTCTTGAGGTTGGACCTGCCTCTTTCACACAATACCTATCACCTGTTATCATGGTACCTCGTCAAGTTGACAACTGCTCTGCAGATCGTCAAATCCGCTCAAGCACTTGACCCTGCGTCATCGTCTGTCGTTGTTGAACAAATCTTGTCTCTTGATTCAGTAACCCTTATTGCAGCGAGGGGGGCGGTCTGCGAGTTCCTCAATCTTAAGTCGGGAATTTCTCGTGCAGATGGCAATCGCCTCCTTAAAAAATTGGCAAAGGAGTACTTGCAACCAGAGGCTTTTGAGAGATGCGAATCTGCGCTGTGCTTTTGTTTGAGCGCCCTTCACGGACTCGTGGAGCTCTGGTCGTCAGATGAAGACGAGGATGATGATCTTGCCACGGCTGCGTTCGAAATATACGATTGGTTTCTTAATAAAGCTCTTGCGAAGGGCATTTCTTCCCCGAGAGTTCTGAACAGGTTAGCCGACCTGCTGGACGCCTTGCTCCAAGTCAACTCGGCCTATGGGGGTGAAGATGTTGCGACACCTAGAACAAGCCTGCTACGGATTTTACAGGTCAGCTCGGTTTCAAATAAGTATCTATTGGCAGGGAAATTATCTCGCCTTTTTGAGAAGTATGTGCTCACGCAACATGAAAAAGTGTTTGATGATATTGTCGATAACTTACCGTCGGACCCTGACAACTTGGAGGGTATCTCTGTCCGTCTGTATATTGTCTCCAATTTGGGAGCTAGGTGGCATACAGTTTTGAGACAGGCAACATATCATTTGTTCGAAACTGTCGCGAACGTTCCTTCCACGACGGCACTGGCACGTTATTGCATCGCCAAAATCTGTGCAAGGTTAGAGCTTAAACGACCGAGAGATCTTTTCAAACTGTTCTCCCCACAAATCATCTACACCTGGCTATCAAAAGAGGCCGTATCTCGAATACCATTTCGAGCTTTCGAGTACCCATCATTGAAAGAGATGGCATTGGACAATATTGATGAACTCGCGGCTCAGATCGCCCTTCGTGGATTCAGCCATTCTGAAGAGCTTGCACAGATCACCGGACGCAGCTGGGACTCTTTGTTAATAGATGCGTTCCCGCATGCTGAAGCATACGCTCTCTCATCGGAAACTAGTTTGCCTAAGCACGAGCGTCTGTTTGATGGCTCCGAGAAGCTTGTTCGACGGCAGCTTGGATCGGAGCTTTATCTGCAGCTTCTTCACAAATCACTCCCTGACATCATTGCCTATCTTGTCATATCACTCCAAGACGATCGCGGGGTCGATAAGGCTTTCGAGAAAGGTCAGCAGACATCTGCACTTGCAGCATGGCAAGAAATGCACGCACAATCGGGAACTAGCACTCAGCTACCGCTTGCACAGCAGCCGTCTTTTCGAGCGAGATGTCTATCAGAAGAACTAAACTACCTCTTTGTTCGACTGGAGCTTAACTCGGGCCATGTGTGGACCAGTGCAATGGTAGTCCACGTCTGCAGAAGATTATTGGACAGAGCCCAACTCGCCCTTGGTCCTCTGCACATCTGTGCTATCATTCGGAAGATCCGCATAGTGATCAGTCTGTCGGGTTCGGTCACTTTGAAGGGTTATCCGCTAGAAATGCTCCTACACAACCTTCGGCCTTACCTTACTGTTTTTGACTGTGCTGAAGACACCATGAGTATTTATCGGTATCTTCTCCGTCATGGAAGCTCATATCTCAGCTCTCGTCTTTCGTTCATTGCAGGTCTGGGAGTATCGGTATTTGCCTCGCTCACTGGATTTGTCTCTTCGTCTCAGGCTAGTACGACACAGGAAAGCCACTTCATTTCCACAATGACCCAGGCGCAGAAATTCCGAGATTTCTTAGCCCAGTATTTGGAATCGCTAACTCCCATCAATGCAAGCAACAAGGCTATTGCGACTTTCAGGCGTATCATGGAGCACGCAAAAGGCATTACGCAACTTGGAAGTAGTGCATCGAGCACTAACGAAGGGAGTCTGCTATATTCTCTGCTCATGGACCGCAGTTCAAAGGAGCCCCTGCTCAACAAGATGCATTTTGAAATCTCATTGGCCCTGTTATGCGAAAACTTTTCGGTATCGCCGGATCCCCAGGATGATATTCTCGCTGACGACCAAAACGCCGCTCGCTTCTGTGCCACGTTGAGTTCAGTCGTCAGAGACTTACAGTTGAGTGACTCATTCCGCATTTGGGCTGCTCGAGGAATTGGCCGCGGCTATGTAATGCGTGGACTAGATCTCAACATCACACACTTATCTCAGACCGATAGGAAAGCACACTCTCCAGTGGGGCATGACCTAACTGCAAAGTCTTCTTACACAAGCATTGTGGAATATCTGTCGAGTCTCCTGTGGAACTCAGACACTACCGCTTCAGCCTTCGCGGAGAGAACGCTACAATTGATATCAACCGAACTCGATCAGAAAGACGAGGATACCATTTTTGATACCAGCTTTGACCGGCACCTTGTCAGCCAACTCAGATTCCAACACTTTCCCTGTCCCTCGGTGCCACCTTCACCTCAGCTTGGCCTCGATCATGACCCTCACGTTGTACTTGACATTGTCGAGAGTATCGAATCGTCGAGGGAATCCTCAAGGTGGGTCACAGACTTACTAGGCCAAATATGCGAACAGGCTGCCCATGATCCTATTTTAGGCTTCCTTCGGCCTTTGCTAGGTGCTGTCCCAGGTGCGGCGGATACATTACTACCCTTTTCTGTTCATCTGGTCCTTCTAAACGAGAAGACTAAGCGCCAGCGATCGTTTCAAGACATGATCTCCCAAGTTTTTTCCGACACTATTTCCTCCGACACCTCAGTACTCAAGCAGGCTCGATATCTGGTACTGAGGACACTATTGTATCTTCGAAAATGCCCCCTCCCTGATGAGACCAATCTGGCCCAAAGGAACACCTGGCTTGAGGTCGATTTTGCCCGAGTTACTGTCGCGGCAGCTGATTGCCAAATGTGGCATGAAGCCCTCTTATTTCTAGAGCTACATCATTCCCAGGCCCAACTTCAAACAGGGCGCTCTTCTCGAAAATCATTTGTGATGACCGACGCGATCCCTGATGAAATCATGTCCAAGATCTATGAAAATGTCGATGATCCTGATTTCTTCTACGGAAACCATGAAGATTCTGATCTCACATCAGTAATCAACAAATTGAACCATGAAGGGGCTAGTCAGAAGTCGTTGTCTTTTCAGAGTGCCATGCTGGACTCTCGGTTGAGAATCAAGGAGCAAGAAAACAGGTTGACAAGCGTTGCAGATATGACCGCATCTGCTCTGAGCACCGCAAATATGCAAGGAATCTCTGAGGCCGTCAGGCAATATTATGGGACTTCTGAAAATCGCACTCCGAATGGACCACACTCAGCCTTAGAAGAGTGGGATGTCTTGCCCACGAAGGACTCCACATCGACGACGAGGAGTTTGGTAACCCTCTTCCGCGCCATGCACAGCATATCGAACAAAGAAAGTTTCAATAGGGTTCTGGATCAGTCTCTATTGAGACTTGTCGATTCTTTGAAGATCCAAGTCTTGGACAAAGGTCAAGCAAGTAACCTTCTTTCGCACCTCGCGGTTCTTGCAGAAGCAAAACAGATCACCAGTGCGACCACAGCAGACCATCTAGACAGCATCTTGATGGCAATTGGGGTGAGAAATGACCATGCCAAATATGCAGAATTTGAGAAGTTTTCGCCCATACTCATTGGAAGAGAGGCTGCGTTTGCTGCTATACGCCGGAACAGCCACCTGCAAGCTAATTTTGCGCTGGACTCCCAACAAGCACTGTTATACGAAGTCCAGATCACGCGCCAGTCCCTCGAAATGGCAACCAAGTACGACGTGTCACAGTTCTGTCTGAATCGAGCAATGTATCTTTCCGATCTCAACCGGCTAGCAGTTCAGCTAGGACTTAAAGTTGATGTTGCAGTACAATATGATCTCGCAAGAACACTGTGGGCTCAGAACGAAGCATCTGGCTCCATAGCGATTCTCCAAAATTTACGAAACCGCAGTGACACAGCGAAGCAAGCAATCATCATTACAAAATCTGAGATACTGGCCGATCTAGGACACAAGACCGCCGAAGCCCGACTAGAGAAACCGGACCAAATTATTAGCAACTACCTGTCGCCGGCGCTGAAAGAATTGCACGGACGCAATACAGGATCGGAAGCAGGACGGGTCTTCCACAACTTTGCTGCCTTCTGTGACATGCAACTACAAGATGTGGACAATCTCGACGACTTTACTCGAATTGCTAAGATTCGAGATCGCAAGATGCGAGAGGTTGCTGACCTCGAGAGAATGGTCAAAAGTACCAGGGACGAGAACAAAAAGGCTCAATTGCAGATGCATCTCAACAAAGCCCTTCCGTGGCTCAAACTCGACAATGCAGAGTGGGCCAGAGTTCAAGACAATCGAGAGAAACTCATTCTACAGTGTTTAGATAACTATCTTCTTTCCATGCGAGCATCCGACGACTATCCCACCGATACACTTCGATTCCTAGCCTTGTGGCTTAACCAAGCCGAAAACCCCAAGGCCAATGAAGCGGTCCAGAAACATCTTGCAACCGTCCCGACAATCAAGTTTGCGCCGCTTGTCAACCAGCTTTCCTCGCGACTCTTGGACAACAAGGACCACTTTCAAAAGCTCCTCATGGACCTCCTGTTCAGGATCTGCTCGGATCACCCGTACCACAGCCTGTATCAAATCTTTTCGGCCAGCCGGAGCAAAGGGGCCAAGAAAGACGATGTCGCGGCCTCCAGGAATGCGGCAGCCACCAAGGTTTCTGACCTTGTGCTCAAGAAGAGCTCGTCGAGTGCCATTTGGGTTGCGGTCCATAACAGCTGCTTTGCCCTGTATCGAGTGGCACAAGAAAAGCTGTCGGACAAAAACATCAAGCAAGGCTCTAAGATATCGCTACGCACATTGCCATATGGCCAGAAGCTTGAGCAGGTCATGGACCAACTACACGCGAAAATCCCACCACCAACGTTGAACATTCCGTTACGCCCAGATCGCGACTACTCGAGAGTGCCAACTTTCAGCACGTTTGACGAGAAAATCTCCATCGCCGGGGGAGTGTCGGCGCCCAAAATTGCAACGATGATCGCCTCGGACGGCTCCCGTCACAAAATGCTCCTGAAAGGTGGTAACGACGACCTCCGGCAAGACGCCATCATGGAACAGGTCTTCGAACAGGTGTCGAACCTCCTGAAAGAACACCGCGCCACGCGACAGCGAGACCTCGGCATTCGGACGTACAAAGTCATCCCGCTCACCAATAATGCCGGCATTATCGAATTCGTCCAAGGCACCATCCCGCTGCACGACTACCTCCTCCCTGCACATGTACGGTACTACCCAAAGGACTACAAGCCGAACCGCTGCAGGACAGAGATAGCCAACGTCCAGACCAAGAGTCAAGAGAGGCGCCTACAGGCTTACCGTACGGTAGCTGCAAACTTCCATCCGGTCATGCGCTTCTTCTTCATGGAACACTTCCTCGACCCCGACGATTGGTTTTACAAGCGCTTGAACTATTCCCGGTCGACGGCGGCCGTGAGCATCCTCGGACACGTCCTCGGGTTGGGCGACCGTCACGGCCACAACATCCTCCTCGACGAAAACACAGGCGAAGTAGTCCACATCGACCTTGGCGTCGCTTTCGAAGCGGGCCGAGTACTCCCAGTCCCCGAAGTGGTTCCCTTCCGGCTCACGAGAGACCTCGTCGACGGCATGGGCCTGACGGGCGTCGAAGGCGTCTTCCGCCGCTGCTGCAACTTCACCCTCGAGGCCCTTCGCCGTGACCAGGAGGCCATCATGACCATCCTCGACGTCCTGCGCTACGATCCGCTCTACTCGTGGTCCATCTCTCCGCTGCGTCTGCAGAAGATGCAAGAAAACCATGAACAAGCCGCCGATGCGGCCGCTGGGACCTCGTCCATGGCCACAAGCGTCTCTGCCGGTGGAGCGGCGGCCTTTTCCAACGGTGACGCAGCGGCCGGCCTTGTCGGTCGACGCGATAGGGACCTCGATGAGCCAAGTGAGGCCGACCGTGCTCTCACCGTCGTCGCCAAGAAGTTGGGCAAGAGTCTTAGTGTCGAGGCAACAGTCAACGAGCTAGTCCGCCAGGCTACCGACGAGAGAAACCTTGCTGTTTTGTATGGCGGCTGGGCGGCTTATGCTTGATTTTTGCAGATGAATTGTACGGGAGTGTGCGGGAAATACCGAATTGATCAGGCAACAGCCTCGGAAGAGTGTGGAGGGGTTTGCAGGATTGGGCTAATCCAAGAATTTGCGATCTGGGGTCTATACTGAGGATGCCAGACTCAGGAGATAGAATTCATCTAGTATTGGCTTACTTAGATGGATTCATGGCACAGCCAGGGTTGTCCTATGGCTGTCCGGCCGACTGCCTAGGGAAGGAGTAGGGTCCAGGGAGGGGGGATGATAATCCACGTTGTGGAACCCAGAAAGAGAAATGGGCTACCTGGGCAACATGATCGTTCCATCATGTGGTAATTACGTATACTCACGAATTTCTTTTTTCTCTCTTCGCCGGTGTTTGTGTGGCGTGTGGAAGAGCTTTGATATTTGTGCAACTTAATCGAGTTCCCATATCTTTTGTAGAATTGAAACCCCTACAGCTCTTGAGACTCGAGAGACGACTACGTGCGGTGACTATCACAATGCCAATGAGGTAAGGCGATCCCATTTAGTAGGAGTCCACAGCCTTGAAAGACCGGTTCCATAGTCCTTTAGTTCGTGTAGTAGTGTGCAAGTACGAGGCGAAATGGTAGATATAAATTAAATCTGATGTAAAAATGAAATTGATATCAGACATTTAGAATACCATGTGGTGATAGTGAATCTCGATATGAGGTGGGACAATGAACTGAGTGGCATGGTAAGATCATACAGGCGTCGCCGCCCTTACTTACATTGTTATATATACAAAGGTTGTAGGTAGTAGTTACAACATTTCCCTCCGCAGCTTGTCCAAAGCAAGCAGGCAGGTATAAATATCTCATACAAAGAAGATTCTCCATCCATGGTGAATATCGTAGCTTTCACAAGGCATCACCACCGCCCAACACCAACTGATATCATACACATTCTCCAGGTCGAGACCACTTCGGTCTTGAACCTGTTGAACCATCCTCCTTACTCGGTCGCCAATTCAATCACTCATACCTCCCAGCCATCATCGGCCCAGCTATTAGTCCACTCTGTCTTTCGTTCCGTCAACCACGGCGCCGTCTTCCCAGTACCGGCACTACTGCTCTCGCCACCTGTACCAAAGGCTTTCGTGTATCCCATACCCCACCGGTCCTCGACTTCCATCAACATGGCGCGTTGAGGTTGCGCGTGCGGCGGGATGGGAACCTTTGGCTTGGGTCTTCGTCCGCGAGGGAGGCCTGAGGTAGGTTTGCTGCCGGATTTGGTCGGAAAGGGAGATTTGGAGGGATCTGAATTTGAGGTCGAGGTTTCGACTTCCTTGATGATAGCTTTAAGTTCCTTGTCGTCGCCGGTGATTTGTGCACGCATGTAAGTCATGTCGGTGGAGGCGTTGAGGGTTGACATGATGCTCTGTCGCGGCGTGTAGGTGTAGGAGTCTAGATTGATTGGGCCAGTTTTAGGGACGATGGCCGGGTCTAGGAACGCTTCGTCTCCTTTGGCTAGAAGTTGATTAATGTCGAGACTCTCGCCGTGGGGGATCTTTTCGGGATGGCTGGGCGTGACGCAATCCATGTCAACTTCCTTGCGCAAGACGTGGTCGATGTCGACGGCGGAGAAGAATGCGCACGACTGAGGGAGGTCGTCGATGCCCATTTGCTGGCTGAACATGGCTCGCGTCCACAGATTGCTCACCTGTAGGGCGAGCGCGGCCCGGTATCGATCTTCATGTTTTACGAGGTAGCGGATCTCATCGTGCACGGTGATGGCTAGACGAGCGTCAAGGTTGAATCGCCGGATCAGGTAGTCCATACTAATGATGAGGAGATGGAGATAGTCGACGCCGGACGATTGGATGGCCCAGTTGATGCGAGATGTCATAAATGAGCCCTGGTTGATGTACCGTCGCATCAGCGCCTCAGTGATTCCGGCTCCGAGCACGGGAGTGCGAGGTCGTTCCTGCTCGGCAAACTCTTCGAGTCTATTGAACACAAAGGACTCGGTCCCGCCGCGCCAGAATGAACTGTTGCCCAACACTTTGCGCCGGGTGCGAGTTCCTTTCGTTTCTTTGTAGAGTTTCATGGCCGTCTGGCTGGTCTCTTTCTCCGAGAGAGTGGGGTTGAATTGCCGGAGCAGGGTTGCGGCAAACTTGAGCCCTGCACCATATATACGACCATAGTTGAAGACTTTGGCGTCATTTCGAGATATCCCGAGAATTTTTGCCGTCTTCGAATGAAGATCCGTGCCTGCGGCTTTGGTGCCTTCCAGAGTCATGAAGCCAATGGCATTGCCGCCGTGAAGCTGGAACTGGGCATCACCTACAAGGGACGCGATCCAAAGTTCCTGGCTGTCGACATCGGCACCAACGAAGGAATATCCTGGTGGTGCCTTGATCATGGATTTGAGTTCCGAACCTACTCGGTTCGCTTTGGCGTTGGACGCTGTAAGCCAGGTATTTTCGACAGAGCGTCGTGTGATCGTACCCATCGGAATGATTTGAGGGAGAATAAAGCCCTGGTCAGACTTTCCAGCCAAGCTGGGTTCTAGATCTGGTTCTCTCACGACCATTTGAGACGTGATACGATCTCGAGCGGAAATCCAGTATGAACACGACGCATTCATCTCCAAGGCTTCTTTGGCTAGAGCGAATTGAGAGGACAACGTCCCCGCCTCAAAATATTGCAGGTACCCCTTTGCAAGAGGCGACGCACATCGGGCTGTAGGGCCATCTTTGTGAGGGAGCTTGAAGTAGGCATTCGATAAATCCGACTTCAAGGCGCCATTCGTCTCCTCGGACATGTCACAGAAGGAAACATTGCTTTGCACGTATTTGGCGGCGTCCTTGTTTGGAACTCGAAATGTCCATCCATGTTTATCGGACCAGACAAGGGGATAGCCGTCCCAGCAGAGTTTCAACAGAATAGGCGCAATTCGTGTTCGAACAGTCAAACTTAAGGGTGCTGCGTTAGACGCGAACAGATCCCTGTACCAGTTGGGCGCACCTGGCTTCTTTTGTCGAGCGACCGGGACTGGCTCCTCGCCTTTCTTCTTCGCTTTCTTGTACCTGATCTCTTGACCTGACCAATCAAGCTGATTCAGCCATGGGTCATTGCTGTAGACGTGCGGTTGCTGTTTGACGGCGAGAGCCTCATCTGAGAGTAGTACAAGTCGCTTTTCGACGTCCTTCAGACGTTGTTGATATGTGTCCTCCGCTCTTTTCAGGTACTCATCCCATGATTTGTCGACGGGTAAAATGACAGAGGAAAGGTGTCGTAAAGCACCGAAGCTGACAGGATGGGGACATGTCTCGAGAAAGTTGGGAAAAACTTTCTGGAACACTCTATGGGTGATAGCAACATCGGCAGCACAATAGTCAAGTAGCTCCTCGATTTTCTCCAAGATTCCATTCCGATCGAGCTCACCAAAATAGTCTCTTTGGCTCTTGTCGATGGTGACGCCACAGTGGAACTTGGCAACGTCACGCAATGAGTTTATGGAACTTCTTCCAACCCACAGTTCCTCCTCTTCCTCGCTCAACATGTTGCTCTCGAGCATGGTTTGAAGTTCAATCGAGTTGTGATCACCAGACATCTTGTCTCTCAAATCGCGATTCTTCTTGTGCTTCATCCAGGTGGGTCGCTGTCTCGAACACATGCCGTTAACGGCCACATGCAGGGACATGGTATCAATGAAAAAGGTTTTCGACTGTTTGAGGTTGTATTCCTCTTTGACTCTTGCTCGGTCGTACCCAATGTTATGCCCAACAACGATTCGCGGTTTTGTCGGATCTCCCAGTGAAATGAGCTGTCGTGGGTTGTCGGTCTCTCCTAGTAAGTACGGCGATATCCACGCATACCAGGCAGTGGGACTGGCGGCAGTGGCCATGACCGCAAATGGAGTCTCTTTCCACATTGTTTCCACATCGAACGACAGCATAGTCTCGTCCGGCGCATCCACCTCTTCCGTACTCATATCAGAATTGTATTTTGTCCAACCACTTCGGATGACCCATTTCCGCGGTCTCTCGGGGGTGTTGGCTCGGACAAAGGTCTTGCCGTATGAGAGGAATGGTTCTGACGCATCGAGCCCTAGCTTTGTGAAGTGTTCGTCCAGGGTGGCACCGTGGATTGGAGGGATATCGAGGCCAATTGCAGGGAGGTCGTCCTGGTTCTTTCCCAATAACTCATGTCGCCGCAGGTGATCTTGAGCCAATTCGACAAGATCCGTACGGGGTTGCGTGGCACCGCCAGGGAAGATTTGCGGGTGGAGATAGTTGCTCAATTGTTGGACACCAACATCGTTGTATCTTGAACTTGCCCCTCGCGACAGGGTCACTCTTCTATCCGCATCCGATACATCAATGGGTGTGTCGGGTTGGCTTGAGTGATAGCGACGTAGGATGGTGGCCGCTCGGAGGGCATATGGTCGACGTAATCTGAATTTCTGGGAGGTTCTGATGTAGCCTCGCGCACATTGCGCAGGCGTAGGCGCCCACAGCATCTATGCGACTAGAATTCCGGGTCAACTAGACATTGTGAGAGCGAGATTGCCTAAAAGAGTGAAGAAACGAAAAGGCTCTTGACTGTCGCGATCAGGAGGCGAGGCGACTTCCCCATAAACCTTATCATCACGTGCCAATATTTACACGTGATATCTATTTACGTGACCGACGTCTCAAATCCCCAACCCAGCTCTTCGCCTTTCTTGAGACTTCTCCTTGCCGTTCCGAGGAGGATATTTCACAGCGCGCTGGGTGGGTGCTTGCTAATTCGGCAAAGCCCGATCAAAATGGCGTTCAACTCTAAAAACCTCGAATACAATAAACAAGAACCCGCCTTCCTCCGCAAACTCCGAGGTGAAGCTGGAGGTCTCGATGGAAGGGACAATGTCCAAATAGCCCGGCCAAAGAAGTCGAGGTTAAAAACTGAAGACGGCGATGAGGATGATCCAGTCATCTTGGATGAACAGGGCGAGAACGTGGAGAAGGAGGAGTTTGAGCGGCGACTGAGAGAGGGAGATGCCGGGAACGAGACGAAGGACGGCAAAGAGGCCGATGCCGGGGAGTCGACAAAAGACCACAAGACGGAAGAGGACACAAGCGCTCAACCAAACGAAAGGCAGAGAGTGGCAGAGATTGGAGCCTCGACCACGTCGAAAAAGCGGAAGGTCGGAAAAGTCGTGGGAGGGGATGATGAAGATGGAGAAGTCGTGGTCCTGGACGCTCTCGGGGAAACTAGCCATCAAATCAGGGCTGAAGTTGTGGACAAGGCCTCAACGAAGGGAAAAGCTGGAGCAACAAAGAAGAAGGGCAAGAAGATCAAACTGTCATTCGACGATGAGCCGGACGGTTGAGGCCAGCCAACGGGCTCTGGACCATCAAATTGGACCACAGAACAGACTCGGGCCCCAATCCACATTCATCAACGAGGATGGTGAAGAGGGATAATTGCCAGATTCGAGGAAGACAGAAGCAATTCAAGGCAGTGTCTGACGCCTGAGGATTTCTCCAGAAGTCCCCTCGAACTGACGACGGTGGTCAAAAGCCTAAAGGACTGGGGAAATGACCGACCGCTCGTCTGCATCCTAGCAGTGAAGTGGTTGAAAGAGAATATTCACTTGACGGCCCACATCATCAACCTAGCTCCCGCATGAGTCTATCAACCTCTCTCCGCGCAAATCTCTCCCTCTCGGCCTTGGTCATGTCCGACCCAGCATCGCGAATGGCAACGACCCGCTCCATCAACGCAGGAAGCTGGTCGACCTGGTAATCCTCATCCTCCACCACCCGAGCCCTCCCAATAGCTCCTAACCTATCATCATCATCCTCTTCAGGGGCGCCAAGCATAGATAATTTCAATTCCATCATCTCCCGCTGGAGTTCATGGTCCAGCCCCGAAAAAGTGTTTCCATTCCGGACTATCTTCGACGAAGAAGTAGTTTCCCCGTCATAATCCTGCGGCTCGTCATCCTCGTCGCCCAGATCCAGCGTGGCAGACCAGTCGATCCCTTCGAGGGCTTCAATGACCCTGTTGACACCGACCCTCTCACCAAATTCGTTTCTCTCAACATCCCCCACACCTTCGCCCACATCGCTCTCTTGGATCGCACCGTCCCACGTAGCGAAGTCCCAGCCCAAAATGCCCTTCTCGGACAAGCAGAAGTCCTCGATCTTTTCCGCCTCTTCGTCCAACCTTTTCCGGCTTACCATAGTAGGCGAAGCGGACTGTAGGACAACAAGTGAGGCAATGTCTCGCCCATAGCTGTCGTCTTCGACCGCTTCTCGCAAAGCATGCACTGTCTCGATCAACGAGACGTAAGTCTCAGGAATCGACGATGACGATGATGAGAGTGAGGAAATTGGGAGAATCAACAAAATGCCACCGATGACGGCTCGGACTTCTGCGGCAGCGGGTGAGAGCATCTGCTCTCTCCATTTCGAGAGAGTGGTGGTTGCGCTACTGTCAAGACCACCGCCGTCCTCCGATCCTTCCGCATCTTCGCTTCCAGCCGGTCCTTCATTTCCTTTCAAATCGGAGTCCTTTGACCTTACGCTGTCTTCGGTCGTTGAGGGTAGCTCGTCGCACCAGATACTCACGTCAGAAGCGTAATATTTTGTCCGCAGTTTAAGAGGCGGGTGTGACGTGTATCCGGAGAACGAGGCGATTTCTTCTGATGGCTTTGTCCCAGTGAGAGCTTCCAAGATGGGGACGAACAAAGGCTTGGAGGATGGATCCGATTGAGATGGGGCGACGATTAGGAGGCGGAAGGATGATGCGGTTGCCGTGGATTCAGTCGCTGCGGAAGGCGAAGGTTCCGCCGCCATTTACGATTGCCCTCCTTGCTTAAATACTCCAGGAGACGAAGGACAGGAAATGGGTTCGATGATAAATCTGGAGTCTTGAAACTGTCTCTGATAGCTGGTGCGAAATTGCGGCCTGGCTTAGCTCTTGCTCTGGTTTGACTGCTTCAGATGGCCACTGAAGATTGGATAGGAAGCAACTGGGGACTCAAAAGAGCCTCTTGGTCACAGTACCTGGGCACCTAGCCGAGCCCATTTAATACGGGAGTACAGTAATCGGCTTTACCTTTAAGAACCACGGGATCGTGTGAGGAATGGCGCTGCTAATAATACACGCTAGTCTAAATCAGTAAGTTCGGTTGTAGTAGCGTCTTGGCCTTGATATGCGCTCTTAAAAGTTCACCTTCTTTGTTGCTTCAGCTTGACTTTCTTCTTGAGTGTAAAATTTCAGCTGCACTGGCCTTAAGGAGTTTCAGAAGCACCCTATTTTGGGGTATTTATGACATGAATGTATCCCATTTCTCAATCTAATCCTCGTTCTTTCCTACGACATTCAAGAAAACGTCCTCCAGCGTCGTCTGAATGACGGTGTAGTACTCGATGCCCAAACTGTCCCTGTGCGACTCGAGAAGCCTGAAGAGCGCAGGTAGCGAAATGGTTCCGTACTCTCCGTCTTCTCTCAGCGGGCGCCGGCGCTCTTGCTCATCCACACTTAACCTTGGGACTGAGAACCTCAACTGTCCATACAACATTGATCCCTCAATCTTTGCGTGAGGGAGCATATCCTGGATCCAATTCGCCAACTGGGTCTCTCTGTGTTGGTTCTGCGGAGCCGCTCGATGCGGTTGCCGAGGGTTTCCACGAAGAACTAGATGAACATGGTACCTGTCGCCATACCTACTGCATAGTTCATTCTTCTCGCCCACCGCCAACATACTCTTCTTCATGATACCCACGCGATCCGCAAGTGCTGTAACTTCTTCCATGCTGTGGCTGGTCATGAGGATCGACATATTTTGACCGAATCCAAGTCGTCGCGTGTTTTGGAGCGCCTTCCACATGAACCGCTTGCTGACGGCGTCCATCCCGCTGCTGGGCTCATCGAGCACGAGGACTTTGGGGCGGCCGACGAGTGCGATGGCGAGGGAAAGCTTCCGCTTGTTGCCGCCCGAAAGTGTTGCTGCCATGCGGCCTGCATATTGAGACAAGCCGAGTGATGACATTACTTGTGTGATAGTATCCTTCAGTGATGAGGAAGGCACGCCAGCCGCCCGGCCGTAGAGTGAAAGGTGTTGTGTAACGGTGAGCTGATCAATGGCGTCAAATTGGGGACAAACTCCTAAAGATTGGATAGCCGCGCGTGGATGGGCTTGGATACTGTGCCCGCAAATGACAACATCCTGGGTCCCATGGTCGTCATGAATAATTCTCGAGGTTTCGGGGCTGATATTGCCACGAATAATGTTGATTGTGGTAGATTTCCCTGCTCCATTTGGTCCCAGCAGCGCGAAACATTCGGATTTCTGGACTCCAAAGGTAAGGTCCGAAACGACGGATTTGTTACGGGAGAAGGACTTCGAGACATGTAAGACCTGGAGATTGTCGACCATGGACGTCTCGGTTCGATTGGTCTCAGAAGCCACGTCGACAGAAGGTATGCGCTTTTCAGATCCTCTCTCTCCCTCTGGGGCTCTTCTGGATCTCTTGAGAGACGTTCGAAGTCTCGTCGGTATTCTTAAGAGACCCTGATCATGTATGACCAAGAAAGTGTACAAGATCAAGCACTGAAGAACTAGATAAAGAATTGGACCACCAAAAGCAGTGATATCCGCTGGGCTGCTGACATAGGTCTGATCTCGACAAAGAATCTGAGACGCATTCAACGTCAGAAGCAAGGCCCGAAGTAAGTTACCAGATGGCATGACAAGGCCAAGGGTGAACTGTAAAGTGTTCATGTCACGGAGCAAGGTATCCGCTAGACTGAAAGCTATGATAACAAAATATCTGCGCATGCTGTTAAAATTGTAGCCCAGAGCTCATATCTATCGAGACTTACAAGATGAAGTATAACAGCAATCCCACCGCCTGACTGCCAACAGCCAAGGCGAACGCTCCCAAGGACGACTTTGCGACAAGTGATATGGCGTAAGAGTAGAGGGCTGAAGCTAGCCCGTATAGTATAAATACAATGGCCAAGTAGCCTGGGGCAAACCAGACGCTAGATATCTGCAGTTTCTCTAATCAATAGGGGCTCAAAAATGGTGGGTTTGGTCAGGAGCAACGGCTCGAGTAGTGAAGAATAGGTAACATTTTTGGCTTACTGAAATGAAGATCACTGTTGTCACAATCCCAACAACGACAACAAAAATGGCATCGAAAAGGAAATGAGCCAGCCACAATGGCCCCGGCCGAATGCCGTTGCTCATTTGTAGCGCTTTGATGTTATTCAGCCGCTCAAAGCTCGGATATGGGGTAAAAAGGCCTGGGAAGGTGGCCATTGCGAGACCAAAGTATATCGTCAGTTGCAGTGAATCTCCCATGCTGATAGGGAGAGGGAGGGCAAATGTCGAGAACTTTGTTTGTAGCGTCGTATTCATTAGATATGCGTCGAACATGGTTTTTGCCACTGCTGAAAATATGAGTCCGCCGTTCAACCTATATGCAAGTACTGGCACTGCGGAGGCATTGTCACCTAGGTGGAAACCACCGGGGACGACATGACGAAAATTGGGATCTTCTCGGAGGAAAGATTCGAAGTTGCTGAAGGAGTTCGTTTCCCTCAGCGCTGTGGCTGCGGTCCTAGAATCAAGGCCGAACAGATTGGCTGCCCGTGAGTTATCGAACTGACTTGAAGGCCCTACTGGTATCTCAAGCCCGTATTGAAAGGCTAAAGTAGGTAAGTCTAAGTAGCCCGGGTCGCTGGAAAGAGCGCTAGGAGAGCAAGTTAATTGTTCGAAGTTGGCCAAAAACCTCGTGGTCAGGGCTGCCGTAGCGATCGGGATGATAACAGCGAAGAGGTAGGGTAAGTAGTAGCGCGGGAGAACCATGAGTCTTTTCCGAAAGAGTATCCAGACTTGTGATGCAAAGCCTGGCCGCCGGTAGCTTGAGTCAAGTAAAGGCAGCACATCGCCGTGGTTTGTCGGAAAACTCTCGAGCTCGACTCCCTGGCCGGTTTCGGTGTGAGAGCGGACGGGGTTGACACCCTTGGGCATGACGGTCTGAAAAGCCAGGTCTTCGTGATTCTTCTCAGCATGTTCCAGGAAAACCTGCTCAATAGTAGGGCCATCAACCTCGTACCCATATATACCATGTCGTTCAAGAGCCTCGAGAAAGCCTTCGACCTGCTGTGGTCCTTGAAATCGGAATGAGCCTCCTTCGTCGGTGCTCTCATAGAGAATCCGAGAGAGCTCCGGGATAGATGTCATCCGCGTCGTGTCTGAGATATGCACTCGAACTCGATAGCCGCCGCCAAATTTTTGTTTCAGTTCGACAGCAGAACCCTCTAGCCTTAGCATACCTTCCGAGAGGATGACAATGTGATCGGACAGGGCATCAGCTTCATCTAAGGCGTGGGTCGTAAAAATGATTGTGCGACGACCACGTTCGGCCTGAAGAATGTCCCATATTCGCCGACGAGATACTGGGTCGAGACCGGATGACGCTTCATCGATGCAGCATAGCTGGCTTCCGCCACAGAACGACATGGCGAGCTGCAGTTTTCGCTTTTGGCCGCCGGAAAGCGTTGAAGACCTGGAATTGGCCTTTGTTCCAAGGTCGCAGTCATCTATCAACCGCTGAACGTCTGCATTCCCTGCAACATATTTTTGAAATTTCAATTTGCAGAAGATGCCAACATGCTGTTTCACAGTGAGTTCATCCCAGAGCACATTCTTTTGAGGACAAAGCCCAAGCCCGCCTGTGTCATCAAGCTCGATCAGTCCTGACGAGATGGTGTCCATCCCAGAAATTGACGCAAGTGTGGTGCTTTTTCCTGAGCCATTTGCGCCCAGCAGAGCAACAATTTGCCCTCGTAGTGCTGTGATGCTCAGGTTCTTTACGGCGTGGACAGTAGTAGCCTTGCCTGAAAACAATTTCTTGAGCCAGAAAGGCTTGTATTGTTTAGAGAAATCCTGCAGTTTCAATGCATAGGGTGTTGCTTTGATGCCCTTGTCTCTGCGGCGCTTCGCAGACTTAGTCCCGTAGAGAGCACGCTCCATAAGAAGCGCCAGGGCAGGAAAAATAAAAATCTGTACACCACACCCCACAAAATAGACGTAGCCAGGAACAGGGGTGAATATGAAAAGACCGGGAAGAGAGCCATCCAGTCTAGCTCCGGCCAGCTGTCTCTCCCACGTAGCGACATACACAATGAAGCTAACATAGTTGACTGGTGGAAACAGGACGACTAGAAGACCAACAACAATACCGATGGCTGGCAGGGTCCATTGGGTAATAACTGCAAGAATGCAAGAAAATATCACCACGGTTATGCCAGATAACCGGGCCCGCCGGAAAATACTGCCGCAGAATAGTGAAAAGCCAGAAAGAGAGATACATATCAGGAGGTGGTAGATGACAACCAGAGCAGTTGACGTCCGTAGGAACATGAGAGCAGATATAACTCCTCCAATTGCAAGAAATCCGGGAAGATAGATTAGAATAAAAGACAAGTGGGTTGAGAGCAGCCTCGCAGCCCGCGAATGCCCTTGATGTTGATTTGGAGTCATGACATCAATCAGCTGGGACATGCCGAGTTCTCTCTCCGAGGCCATATATCCCGGAAGATGAAATGTGATGCCACAAACAGCGATAAAGCAGGTCAATGCCAGGTACCCGACCAAGGCTGACATGAAGCTTTCCTGTACGTCGTCCTTCCGCTCTTGGTTTGTCTCGTCTGTGAATGGAAACTCCAGAAAGCTGTCTGGAAACTGCAGACCGCTGACCTCAGCGATGACTGCGTCGACAGTATGGAGGAGAGGAAGTGAGTATATCTGTGGATCATTGGTTTTTCGATCCACAGAAACGGTGAAGCCCAGACTGAAATCATTGTAGACTCTGTAGGACCAGGATCCAGCAGTGCCCTCAGTGAGTGATGAGTTAAAGCTCACTGCTCCATAGCACCTGGATGTTCCACGTAAGGAGCTTCGGCATACGTTCAGAAGCTCTTCGTCTTGTGACAGGTGGTAGACTTCGGCGCCAGCCTGAGAGAATTTGGTTGACAGGTTACCGATCACGGCGTCAATTTGACCGCCTTGGAGACCATTGTTGACAAAAGCGACTCGGTTTCGTGGTCCAGTGGAATTGAAGAAGCCCCTTGCAATGTTTCGAATTGGGCGAGGGCTTCCGAACCCATATCTATACTCGCTGTTACTCTTGAACTATTACTCTCGTAGTGAGACTGACGTTGAAGGGGGGAGGAAAAGATTTCGGACGTAGGAAATTAGGATGATCTAGTAGCCATCAGTTAGTCAAAAAGACATCAAGTGGTCCTTAGCAGTCAGGTCCTTACGTAGGCTATGGGCAGAACAAGCGCTCGAATAATGGTTGTAAACCAACGGCGATACACCAGTATGAGGAAGTTTTTCTCTATCAGAGCTTTTGTTTGGCGAATGAAGGCCATTGTCTCTTGATACGGCAATGGACGTGAATTGGCAGTTCAAAAACCGCGGGGACTGCCGTCAGTGGACTTATAACTCATATCGACTCCGCGGTTACCGCCTCCCTTGCCGGCCATCCTCTGTGCTCTGAAACATGATTGTGGCTGTGTATTTAGCAAATCCCCACACTTGCCACGGAAAGAAGGAGAAGGGCTATTCATTGTTTGACAAGTACGGAGTAAGTAGGAAAGAACAAGCCACCCCTCCCTATCCGACCATTAACGGAGGTATGGTAATAACACTTTCAAAACCAACATCCCTATTTCGCGCGTAACGTCACAAGTGTTGTCTCCACTCTTGGTTCTCGGCTGAGACTGTGAATGAATGCGAAACGGCAATCTCTGTGTACACAGCCACACAACACGCGCTAGTTAGTTCGAACTGTCAAAAAGCTTTAATCCCCAGTAAATGGGATGTACTCCGTACCTACGTGGATGTTGTAAAGTGCTGTCCGTCTATTATCATAAGGCGTGACTACTAGGTGTTCATTGATGACCACAGCTCCTACACACTGTATTCGGCATCTTAGAGATGGTAGGATTCACTGAAACCGAAATAGTCCCGGGACACACTGTGGCCATGTTGTCCCTGGGCAACAACAATTGCCCGTCTTTGGAACATAGTCAAGATTCAACATAGTGGCATTTATGAAGGGCTGTGGGGAGAGTTGGATCCACTGAGGTTAAACCAGGGGAAAGTCTGCATTCATGTACAGTATTAGTCAGTCTGATGCTTCTCTACCTATCAAAACAATATGCTGCCCTTTTGCACTGCCCTGTGGACAGCAGATTAAAGGAGGGGGCTTTGAATAATGCCGCTACAGAGAAACATACCTCGCAAGTTGCATACCTTGGTGAATACAAAGCTTCATATTTTACTTCCTTGACGCCTCGATGAAACCACTATATAGAGTTGCATGTTTATCACGGGAAAGGGAGTTCTCAACAGGCACATACAACCCTCATGTTACGATATGAGGCTAAGTCTTAGCACCCAAAACCATCCCGCTCAGTGGCTACCATTAGTCCTCCTTAGCAGTCTCCACAACTAACAGCAACCCAAAGAACAACGGAAGGATGACGTGAGGCCAAAGCACCTCAGGAAGCAAATCAAATCTCCAGTGCTTCTTCCTTTGTACTCCATCTCCATTGTCAAGCAACGACTTCTGCCCAAGGAATTGCTATCAGGACACAAGAAGAGAGGGTGGCGATTGGAGATTTACACTTCTTCATTGTACGCAGTGAGAGGATAACTTTTTCTATTACACATTCCACCCCCCGAGCAGCTAGAATATCACTAATTGGTCTTCAGCATTATCTTGACTGTGTGTGCAATGCCCACCAGCTAACTTTCTATAGATTACATACAACAATGCGGCGCTCACAAAGCGGTAGACACCTCAAAATCCGATTTGCAGAAAATGTGACAATCCAGGCATCTTCTAGCCCCAAAAAGGCGCAAAGAAAACGTCACGTAGGAGGGCTAGAGACGAGTTCAGGTCGCCCCACGGGCCCCCACACAACAGCTTGGCCAACAACAACAACAACCCACATTTACTGCACCAGTGCGAATCCCTTTCACTTCTCTGAAGGTTCATTGGAAGAGGAAAGATGCATGTTCTCTTTTCTCCAAGTTCTGATGCTACGCGTCGCTCCTCGGAATTAGTATGAAGCAACTTTGTTTCGACCCAACACCGCACAGCAGCGATGCCCACACAAGATCATGAAGGAAGGCAATCCGAGGATACGAAAGCCACCAGTGAAATCAAATTATTCTCCTGAAAATCAACAAAACCATTTGGCAGTCTTAAGAAATGGGCATGAAGACTAAATTAAGTGCTTTCGCCCGACGCCTAGTAGTCGGACATGGCAGTAGATATTTTTCGAGATTGATGAGAGTAACGCGCAATAAGAGCGCTGTATCTGCCTTATTGGTTGTATTCAAGGAGAACAAAGGCCACAACTAATGTTAACGAATGACATTTACTGAAATTGCCACTATTTTAGACGTGTCAAGCAGAAGCTCATGACTGCCTACGCTTTCGTGGGGACAGAGCGTGGCATCATTTGGAGGTTAACACAGCTGCCTCGTGCTCAGGTGGCTTCTTTCGTGACCAAGCGGAGATCGATATCGTGTGACAACTGAGTATCTCATGGCTGCCTCCCTCCTAGCACATCGCCAAGCAGCTGACGCGTAAAACCGTGTCTAAGTAATCCCTGTTCGAAGATCGATGTCACAACAGGTGAGGAGATGTGGAGGTGCGCCCACCTGAGGATATATCCGGCCGGCAAACTCGGGGCCGAGGTTTCGCATTACCGTGACTCCGTCAATGTCAGTACTTACTCCCAGATAAGCTAGTGTGAGATGTGGGCGCCAATACCAACCCATGTCGTAGATCTGCTATGCACGAAGTTTTTGTTCCGCCTTTTGAAGTATTTCTCCCAAAAGCGCAGTCGTTGAAAGCAAGCTCACGTCTTAATTCATGCCAGGCGACTCAAGGCAACGGATGATTTAGAGTACAGTCAGAGTACAGCTGCTATCCATTGACGGCATTGCTCCAGGGCTGATGGAACAACCAGGGAACTGTATGGGAAAGTGTTAACCAATACTTGGTGATGACGAATAACTAGCAGATCTACGGTAGGGGTGAGGACTCGTGGAGATACCGCTCACTCCCCAATTTGGGCTATGACCCTAGCTGCCGTCTCGCGGGGCGGAGTCTAGCGTTAGTCGGGGTGCAAGCCCAGAGTACGGAAATTTGCAAGGCGTTTTGCAAGGCGTTCTTTCAAGAGATCTGTGCAGTGAGCGTGATGTTGAGATCTTTGTGTGAGGATGTACGAAGTAGGCGGCTTGCAAATAGTAGGTACAAATTTCGGCGATGCTGGGAAAACCATACATTTACAAATAATAGGGGCATCGACCGATCACCGATCAAAATAGACACGTGATTGCTGTCTAGACTGCCATATTTTCTCACGTGATAGATCAATAGGACTTGTTAGAGCAGTCCCCAACCTCACTGTGATTTTTCCCAATCAATCAGCCTTTTAAGGATCGAACAGAATTGTCATCGGAACCCTCAGCAGCAAGACCAGACAGTACAACCACTCTTCAGAGCGCGGCTTGTCGAGACGACCCGAGCATTGTTGAGATACTGGTGACCCCTGCCGGAACCGCTCGACGGTTACGGGCACTTCAGCCCGGGCTATGCCCTCTCTAGCAAAAGCCCCTTTATGAATTTCGCGCGTCGTACTGGAGCATCTGCGAAAAATAATGAAACAGAAGGCCCCAGGTTTATGCATCTACTTAAGATCCTGTAGATTGGATTTCAGATCAATCGATACCTTCTATTACTACAGGACAGGTCTCTAATCTGTCCAACATGCTACAAGCCAGATGATCGAAGTGCTCTTGCAGATTGCTAATACAAAATAACAGTTTCAAAGTGCCCGACTGCGCATATTTCCCTCAATCTCAGTCCAGGTCGGAGCTTGTGGACATTCAAGACACCATAATCGAGGCGTGGCTAAAGAACTTGGGTTAGAAATATTCGAGAGCTGAGGAACAGGAGAAAGATGAACGTGAAATGACACAAAGTCCAAAATTGAATTACAGACCGGCTTATCAGAAAAACCTACAAGCGGAGGCGGCGCGAGTGCTGGTGCCCACCCTGCAAATGCATCCCCTAGATGTAGAGAAAGAACGGAGAGCTTAAATGTCAACGCGAAGCGGATGCTAGTGATGAGGTAGAGCGTGAGGAGGATGGTGACCTGTACAGATCGCGGACGAGAAAACATTAAGACCAAGGCATCAAGGAAGAGTCGAATGCGATCGCGTGATGATTTATCGAAGGGGGGTCGACTATTCTTCAACAAAAAATGAAATCGACCTTGGATGATTTATATCCCCTTCAATCTCAGGCATCTACTATCATAGTAGCCATTTTGAGCAATAAATCCCAAGTAACCGTCCATGCTGCCATCATCAGTCGGCCTGCCCCACAAACTCTTGCAACTCAGACTTATCTAGACCTATCGATATGTGGGGTTCTCTACGATCCCGAAACTGGTAATCTTGTGCTCTTAGACTCCAAAAGCCAATGATTCCTCGGGCGAATGGACGGTGATAGTCTTGTTATACAAGAACTCCTCGAGACCATAATGGCCGTTATTCTGTGGAAGGGCTGTTAGCGGACGACAGCATGGACTTGAAGGGACTCGCGGGTCGACACAGACTTACATTTCCCCAGCCACTGCCCTTGACACCACCCACCGGTAGAGTGGACTGGTCATAGACAGTCGTCGTGTTAACATGAACTTGACCAAAGTCGAGGCGGCGCGCCATTTCCAACGCCTGGAGATAATTTCTGCTGTGGATGGTTGCAGTCAAGCCATATGTACTGGTGTTGGCGAGCCGTATTGCGTCTTCCTCATCCTCGACGACATAGAGAGATGCTGAGGGCCCAAACGTTTCTTCATCAAAGACGTCGTCCGAGGGCAGGACACCCGTGATGATGGTCGGTCTCAGGGTGTTGCCAGCGTCGCTGATAAAGGTATTATCACCCGCGACGAAGTGAGCCCCACGATCGACCGCTTTTTGAATCAGGGCGTGGGCGCGTTCTGCGCCGGCTTGGTTGACTGCCGAACCGAAGGCTCCGCCATAGTGGGTATTCACCTCTTCTTTCAGATGTCGAATGAATTCTTCGGCGACGGCTTTTTCGACGATGATGCGTTCTGTCGAGAAGCACTATCCGAGCACAGCGGGTAAGCCATCGCTCGACGATACTACCGGTACTCATTATCGGGGGGACCGTGAACTCACAATCTGACCATGGTGCAAGAAAGCACCAAAGGCGCACAAGGAAGCCGCCTTCTTTAGATTGGCATCTTTCAACACGAGGGCGGGTCCTTTGCCACCGACCTCCATCAGAATGGGCTTCAAGTATTTGGCAGCGACCTGCCCAACAAGGCGTCCGACCGTAGCACTGCCCACGAATTCGATCTTGCGGATGGCCTGGTGAGAGATAAGAGCCTCAGTGACGGCGCCGGCATCTGCGCGCGAGGCTTGGACCTGGTTCAAGCATCCCTTCGGCAGACAGGCCTCCTCAAAGATCTCCACGATCATGCTATGCGTTCGGGGACACGCCTCCGAGGCCTTGAGCACGACCGTACAGCCTGCGGCAATGGCAGCAGAGACGCCGCGGGTGGAGAGGATGATGCTACTGTTCCAGGGCGGAATGATGAGGACTGGTCCGACCGGCTCTTTCAACACGAGACCAATCCCCTCAGCTTGCATGGGAGGCACTGCTCCAGTCATGGCGTGCACTAGGCCGCCTGCAAACTCCCGCATCAGGTCGACGGCTAATTTTATATTGAATCGAGCAAATATCTCGGAGCATGACGTTTCTTCCACCTGCCACTTCGTGATTTCGTCGGCTCTTCGCTCGTAGATGTCAGCGGCGCGGAGAAGCAGGTCTCTTCGGACGTTGTATTTCGTCTGTCGCCATGACTCAAATGCTGTCCAAGCCGCGTCGGCCGCCGCCCGGGCCGTCTCCGGCGAGGCACCTTGTGCGTAGTGGACCGTTTTGCCCTGTGCCGAAGAGACAACTTCGATCAGGCGGCTGCTGTCGATCGGCTGGGCCTCGCCGTTGATCCAGACCGGAACGATCTCCTTGCCCGATGCATTGCTGAACGGCATGATGGGGTTGGAATTATTGCGACTTTCGTCTGCACAAGATCGTCGACAAATGTTGGTATTTAAGAAGTCGAACTGATGGGCCACGGGAGCTTTGGGCAATTGCGAACAGGTTGCTTTAAATATGACTACCCCTCTCTCAGGACGAGGCATAATTTTTCCATCCTCGTGGAACGAATCATGCTTACGCCTTCCAAGTTGCCCCACGCGACCCGAGTATTCCCAGCGCCGCTTCCCAACGCGGAAAGTTTTAACCCCAGGACCTGGGGGGTATGAGCGGGGCTCCTCGCCTAGCAAGCGACTTTGAAATCACCCATTGGTTCCTCAGCCTTGCGGGCTGGAGGAGGAGAAGTCGGCCAAGGAGATAAGCATTCGCCAAGCCGGGAATAAGCAGACTAAGACGGCCTTAACCGCATGTGGTAATTTCACAGATCCTTGGCACGGTGTTAACCAAGATGCGTCGGCATAACTCCTCGACGTCGCTCAAACGTATCGGGGCTAGTTTCGTCAGTAAAGGCGAACCAGCCTTACGAGTCGCCTCGTGCCCCACTCGGCTCTACTTACTAGGCGTGTAGCCTAAAGAAATATCTTGCTACCCAAGGCAGAAAGCTAGGCGCTACAGCCTTACGAGTCAACTCGACCCAAAATCATCATTTCTTGGAGTTGGTCTCTTCCTCACCCTTCTTCGGTTGAAAATGTCAGTAAAAATCATCAAGCACGAGGAAGCCGTCGCCATCGTCAAGAAGGAGCAGGAGAACGTCATTGCGGTCGCCGGGAAGGCTCAGCATGCGGTGGCCCCAGTCAAGAAGAACTTCTTCAACGTCTTTGGCACGACCAGCTGCCTACGACGCTGTCAAGATGAAAGAACTCTACAGCAGATTTATCCTGACAACGAGACAAATCACGATGTGTATTCCAGAACAGAAAGGAAATGGGCGAGGATGGAGCGGAAAAAGCACCTCCAGCGCTATCGTGGAACACATCAGGAATGGTTCACAGCTAGCTGCATTGAGGAATCTGTTGCGCGGGGCTGTGGATCATGCAATGTTCTCAGCCAGATTCTTCATAGCTCGTTCTCTCCGAAACAACAAAGGTTGTCCGATAAACATGAGTACTTTCTGACTCAGGATTTCGAGTTAAGACGACGTCCCCTAGGTCAGCAGGATGAGGTGGAAATCATTCAGTTGTTCCAAACTCCTGGTAATTGAAACCATTACAAGAAAGGGGAAAGAACTAAAGTTTCGCAGGCTCAAAGGTGCAGTTCCAGCGATTTCGCCAGTCGAATTTTCTCTTCAGCAGAGATCTATCGATTGAACGGCTGCGTGAGTGGATGAAAGAATGTGTGGAAAGTCATGACAACTGTGGAAAGCAAAGCGCTACACAGGATGACAGCAGCCGTCCTGCCCGACTTCTCGATCTTACTCCCATTCAACGAAATAACGAATCCGGGATTAGACTGATCGAGACAGCATCTGGCAGTTCATATCAATATGCATGTCTCAGCCATCGGTTCGACGACGCACTCAAGCCTCACGAAACAACGAAAGCCAATCTATCAGATTTCCTACAATTCATCAATCTTGGAAAACTGCCAACAAATTTCCGGGACGCGGTCGAAATTGCACGTCGTCTGGAGATAAATTATTTATGGATAGACTCGGTTTGTATCATACAGCAGGGCGATAATGAGGATGACTTACATAAAGAGATGGCGAAGATGGGCTTTATTTACAAGAATGCGCACCTTACGATTGCTGCCATCTCATCACCGAACTCTTCCGAAGGCTGTTTCATCAAGGATAAGTGGCCAGACGTGAGTTTCATGGTCTCTGACAGCTCAAAAGAAGACTATCTGATCGGTACCCGTGTCCTCGATCGGAAAGGTCGCCCAACCACGACCAAGGATGTCCTCGATCACTATCCGCTCATTCGTCGCGGCTGGGTCTTCCAAGAGCGCCTGATGTCAACCCGTCTTCTCCTATGCAACTATGGAGAGTTCGCTTTTGAATGCCTTGAATGCTCCCATTGTGAATGCTCGTCATCCCTGGCGCCACATCTAGCCAAGGACAGTAGATGGTGCAGCAGCCTTGGTTTCACTAACCAACGGCGTCTCCTCTTGGGCGCCCAAGGCGCCTTGAAAAAGGGCGAACGGGATTCTTGGAAAGGCAACGTCCTGGAGTACTGGAAAACAATGGTCGGAACATACATGCAACTCGAACTGTCATATCCATCCGACGTGATGCTAGCGATGGCTGGTTGTGCGCAAACTTTGGCGCCTCATCTTAAGTTACACTATGTCGCAGGCATGTGGAAGGAGATGCTGGTTGAGGATTTGCTGTGGTATATCATGCCTCACAAGGCGAAGGTGGGCCCTATTTCACGACCAAAAGAGACAACGGCCCCGTCATGGTCCTGGGCGTCGGTGTCGATGAAGCAAGCCATCTCGTATGTCAACTGCCAAAGTGAGCAAGGGTGGTTGACGCGCCGCCTTCTGCTACATGATAGGATCAAGGAGGTTTATTCCATGCCGGAATCGGCAATAAATCCGTTCGGCAAGCTAGAAGGCGCCTACTTGAAGCTCGATGCGGTGCTGTACCCGTGGTACCTTCGTTTGTTCTGCCGGGAGGCAATTGCGGAAATAGCACCGTGGAGACGGAAGCGGGTTAAAGACTTGTACGTCGAGAGATCGGTCGGGTGTATAAATTGCAACACGGATCCACCAGAGCTTGCGCTCCACGGGGCGGTGGTTGATCTCCGCTTCGATGGACGTTTGGGAGACGAAAACTTGACGCGCATAGCCTTCAGGCGCTGCATTGGCACGACAAAAAGCCGCTGCAGACTTGTTCAGATCTACCTACTCCACGTACTGCACAAAGAGGATCAATCAAAGAGTCTGGACGCATTTCTGCTTCTCAGCCGGATTCCGCCGAGCATGAACAAGACCAACTGTTACCGGCGCATTGGCCTAATGAAGCTGACGAATGAAGAAGGCAGTGTGCGGACTTGGGACAGCATGATTGACGGCCAGATAAAGGCTCAGCAAGAAGAGTTTTGGCTGTTCTAAGCCCCTCGTGTATGATTCCTTGACTGATCGAAACTTTGACTTTTCTCCTCAAGTGTGGTATGTATGACTCAGGAGATAGCAGATGCTGATTGTTAGATGGCAGTTGGCCGGTCGGGAATGCCAATACAGTGACATTTGTCTACGGCGGACCGATGACACATGGATTGGCTAGTAATCCCACGAGTCCCTCGGGGCCCAGAAAGTAGGACAAGAGTTTCCAATATTATCAGAAACGGAGGACTCGTTTGAGAGATGTCGGGGTAGGAATGTTGCTTCCGTTTGATCAGGCATTGTGAGGACGACTTCACTAAAAAATTATGCAATCAATGAGTGTCTAACTAGTAAAGGAGAAGATTATGTGCGGTCGGTAGATCCATCAGTACAGAAGTCGACTGATGCCATAGTGACTTAATGGGACACCATCAAGATATAATTCGCCAGAATGAGATTCTTGACTAATGCAGCAATGATGCGGACCAACATTCCTGTGCGCAACCAATCGCTTGCGATCATGGGGCATTCGTTATCTAAAGACGCCATTTTATCCCCAAAAGACACCACAGCGAAGGTTTTGGGGTAATACTTCCCCCTCCAAAGTAACTTTCAAGACTTCGCCGAAGTTGACTCTTCTGAGCTGGCAGAATTAAAGACGACCGAAAATATAGACTCTCAAGATGGCACGAGCTGTTCCAAGGCTGGCACAAATACAAAATGCGCTATCACCCCCTCTTGCTATTTCGGAGCATATCCCTGCTCAGCAGAATGCAGAGAAGCTCTGGAAACCTAGACAGAGGCCTTTTGACTTGTCTCCCCCGGTCACGGTGAGATAGCACCAGGAAAATGATTTATGTCTAACTAACCCTATGTTAGGTAATTATCGTTGGTGCGGGAATAGCTGGTGTTGCTGCTTCGATATTGATTCCCCGGAAAGTCGAAAATCTATCTTACACCGTGTATGAGCGGCAAGATACTGTGGTATGATTGCCATTACTCATTGATAGTGGAATGGCTGATTTAAACGAAACATAGGGTGGAACTTGGGCCCAGAATCGCTATCCGGGAGTGAGGTGTGATATTCCATCTCACAGCTACCGTAAGCAGCTGCCTAACGAGGTTCTATTATCTTCTTCCTGACAAGAATGCTCTACCTAGAACTCACCTTCGCTCCTAACCCTCGCTGGTCGGAGTATTATTCTCCTGGATGGGAAATACGAGAGTACTATGAACGTCTTGTAAAGGAATACGGGGTCGATAAACATCTCCATCTTAAGCATGAAGTGTTATCCGCGATCTGGTCTGATGACATCCATCGATGGGAGGTCAAGATCAAAAACCTTGACACCGGAGAGGTGTTTACTAAAATGGCTCACTTTTTCATCTCGGCGGCCGGAAGACTGAACGTTCCCAAGTTCCCAAACATACCCAGGCTCAAGACAGATTATAAAGGAATTCTTGTTCATACTGCTCAGTGGACCGAAGAGCTTACTCACAAACTGAAAGGTAAGCGTGTGGCTGTCATAGGCAATGGGGCTAGTGGACAACAGTTTCTGGTCAACATATCTGACAAGCCTGCGCACATTGATCATTATGTGAGGTCGAGGCAATGGATAGTCCCATCTTTCGGTCCAAACCTCATCTCAGCGACCACTAACGTCCTCGGAGCATATATATTTACCGAAGAGGAGAAAGAAAAGTTCGAGAAAGACCCTAAAGCTTATCTTGAGTATCGTCAGTCACTGGAGAAGAATTTTCACGGAAGGTACGAGGGATCTGTTTCTGGCAGTGAAGAAAACGACAAAATACGGCAAAAATACAGGGAGGCACTGTGGGCCCGAGTTGGCGGCGACAAGGTCTGGTTCGACCGGTTGGTTCCTGACTTCGCCCCAGGCTGTAAACGGCCCATTCCTTCCGCTGGATACATTGAGGCAATCCGAAGTACGAAGGTAGACTATGTGGATAATGCTAGGATTACACATGCTACCGTGGATGGGCTGGTAACGGAAGATGGAAAGGAAAGAAAGGCCGATATTGTTGTTGCCGCGACAGGCTTTCAGAATGGCTTCCTCCCCCTATTCCCTACAATTGGGAAGAACGGATTGGACTTGAGTAAGTATTGGGCTGCAGATGGGCCCATTGGATTTCCGAAAACATATTTTGGTGTGATGGCGCCTAATATTCCCAACTACTTCGCAGTTGTTCAGGTAAGTTTACCATCCTCCCATACTCAGCTCATTTAATTAATCTCGACATATAGGCTAATAGTAACGGTGCCGGTGGCACTTTCCCTCTCCAAGCCGAGATCTCTGCGACCTATATTTCAAAAGTAATTCGAAAAGTCCAGAGTCAAGGCTACAGATCTATTTTCCCTTCTCAGGAGGCAACCGATGATTTCAACGAAATAGTCAGCTCCTACTTTGACGATAAGGTGATCGGTGACGAATGTGACGGTTGGTGGAAGAGTGGTTATGGAAAATCACGACCTTTAGTTCCGTGGCCCGGAACTGGTCATCACCGCTTCGACATTAGCCGTGACCCACGCTGGGAAGATTTCGTTTTGGAGAGAAGCGAAGAGGGAAAGCGTAACAGATTCGAATACTTTGGAAACGGATGGACCGAGCGTGAGAAGAATGCTCAGGGGGATGAAGACTCCCTAACAGGATACCTCAAAGAGGTCGGAAAGATCGACCTCGCCACCCTGCATGAGAGTTGGAATGGTTCTTGAAAGTTTGGTTGAAATAACGCTAGACAGTCCTGACAGAACGGATCTCTTGGAAACTAAAATCTACATCAACGATGTACATGGCACTCTCGTCATTCGATAGTATGACCTTCATGACAATCCTAGCACAGAATCTCAGTATAGTGTAGCCTTTCGTCTTCCTGACTTAACACATTGAGTGATAAGCAGATCCGTTTTTGCACCTCAGCGTTGTGGCTTCTGCCGTCTCTTGTTCTTCGCATTGCAGCTCGATCATGGGAACATTGGCCAGGCCCTATCAGATAACCTCTTCACGACCTGTGGTTGAACACGTATGACTGCAACCCCGACCAGGCCATCTTCTACATTTGTTTCCTCTAGTAAATGGAGCGAACCTGTCAACCTTGCTGCATAAGCCTAGGGAACCTTTTTGATAACCTTTTTGTGTCTCCCAACACTGATGGCAACAACCCGAAGCAACATGAAATATTTCTGAAAAGTGGTGGGATTAGGGGGTTTCATTTCAGGTGCATATAGACATCGGGACTTACCTTGCATCTATGGACGAGCTGGACGCTGAAGATTTCAAGCCGATGCAGCAAGAGGAAAGCCAGATCAATCATCGTCATGTTGGCAAAGCGCTTGATCGATGACTAAGGACTACGAACTTAGCATCTCAATAGTTGAGTTCCGAAACATGGCTGCTCACCATAGACGCTGTAGTTGGTAAAGGACAGAATGCAAGGCGCCCTTGGCCGCATTGATTGATATGTCTTCCTTCTATGATGCAACCACCTTATTCGGTTCGGGTCTAATCTTCCAGGCCAGTTGGCAGTTTAAATCAGTCATGATTCGATCTGTCCTCAAAACGCCACCACGATTCGGATCGAGGTTGAATTCTCGACACAAGACCCCTCGTTTGTTCCATAATCCTGCCCGTTCAGTTCACATCACATGGCGTATGCATTCTCCATGTCGGCAGGTACGCTGTCTGTCCTCGTCGCGGCATGTTCCACAACCCTGCCCTGTCCCAGTTTGGTATCATCAAACAAAATTCATGTCTGTCGTGGGGTTATTCAATGGCACTTCAATTCCGTCGTCCAGCTCTTGCACGGTTCACAGTAGCTCTCCCTCTTGCTAAACCAACACCACGGCCCCTTGTACCCCGCGATCGGAACATAGGCGCATTGCGTAACATGTCGGGGACTATGAAGAATCGGACGTGGCTGCCTCGGATATAGACTTGATCGAGATGTGATACTCGGCCGTCTCGCGCGGTGGCGGTAATGTCTTTAAGTTGAACATTCATGTTGTCTTCGGCTGTAGGTGAGAGGAGTTAGTAATGTGGCTAGCAGAGACAGGGTTTATACCCCGCGGGTTAAAGATCAGAGTGGGTTTGGGTTCATACCTTCGAGTAGCTTTCCACGGTACACTTGGCCCGAGGTGAGTTCCAAGGTAACTACATGGCCCTATACACGTGCAACAGTCAGCATCTAGCCACGTAAATCTAGGAGGGCTCTCGTTGAGTTTACCTGTGCTTCGTTGAGCAGCTTGATGGGGATGCCGATTGTTGACGTGAGTTTGCCCATGGTGGGCTTTTGTGGGGTTGAGAGGGTCGAGGGAGATGATGCAACGGGAGCGAAGGTAGTGCTGAGACTGGGAGAGGTCTTGATAAGGCAAGGGGGCGTGTTTTGGTGGCTCGTGTGTGGGTGGTCGAAGGATGCGCAGCGGTTCAAGTTCTAGATGAAGTCGCTGGTCGGCGCAGGCCAAGAAAAAAGAATCCATTTGTGGTGCAGATTATCTCCGTGCTTATCTCCGCACGTGATGCTGAAAGTGAAGTCGACTCTGTCTGAGCTGCCCACTGCGCGCAGACAAATTGATCCTCATCACATTCCTCGCCCAACGACTCTAATCTCAAGCCGGCACTTCGTTTCCTTGTTTGTTGGTCGTCTAGAGGCATGCCGCTCCTTTCCAATGTGCCTGCCCTTCGCCTGACACTTGCCTATGCAATCCACGACCCGTCATGCCTTCTTCCTCACGGCACCATCTCTACCCTCCTCTCCCTTCCTCTCCCAATCGGCGCCTTTCTCCCTTCACTCAACAGTGCAGGCAAGAAGCCTAGAATCCGGGCACTGGTGCTGGACAAAGACAACACCCTCTGCCCACCGGAGACCGCCAAACTGCATCAAGCGTACCTCAACAAGATCGAGAAGATCAAGGAAAGCCCCGAGTTCTCTCACAGCCCGAACAGCATCCTCATCGTATCCAATACTGCTGGCAGCACCTCAGCCGTTGAACACGAAGCAGAGGCAAAAGAGCTAGAATTAGAACTCGGCCTCCCAGTGCTCAGACAGAGTCCGGGTCGCAAGAAGCCCTTGTGTGGTCCCGACATCTTGAAATACTTCAAGGAACACGGCGTCACTGAGGACCCGCGAGAAATCGTTGTGATCGGCGATAGGCTGGCTACTGATGTCCTCGTGGCTCGTGAGATCGGCAGTTGGAGTATATGGTGCAGGGACGGCTGGCGGAATCCTGAAACACCGGGCCGGGACTACAGAGGTTTCTTCAGCAAGATGGAAACCCGTTTTGAGAGATTCATGACCGGTGGATTGAACAAGGTTGCTCCATTGCCTAAGGCTGGGCCACATTTACAAGAGCTATGAAAATTTTCGATACCCGGTGTTGAACGTATCCACATTCAACAGGACTGACATTCAACACCACACCTTACAGATAAGCAAACCTCCCTGGGTCTCGCACTCTGGGATTCCATAGCCAAACCTCCAAGAGGACTTGGTGTCCTCGGCGCCCATGAACGGACTGCAATTGCAATAAGAGATGGCTTGCTGGACTCGGTTCAATATTCATCGCATCAATTGCGTTCCATAAAACAGCAACCGCATGAGCGATGTGGATGTTTTCCGAGAAGAATCAATCCCACCGCCACTAACAGCCAATAATCGACTCGATCTGGGCATCCTTCTGGCGACCGTTCAGCCAAGGGTTTCTTCTTCATCCTTTGATGGGACCAATGGGGCGACGGCATTACTGCTTTTCGTGTCGCTCGCCTTCAGCCGAACTGCTAGATGTAACTGTTGGTGTCGTTGTTGTTGCAGGGCCACTGCTTTGTTCTGGAGAAGAATATGGAGGTAGAACTTTGGTGTCAGATCCAATTGTAGTTGCGGCTGGTAGCTCTGAAAACCCCGGGCCTGGATGGAGTGCAGGGTTCATGGATAGAAGGCCCAGTTGGCTTGTGGAATGCTGCAACATTGCAGCTGGTAGCATGGCTGGACTAACGGGCATCGTGTTTGTGCGGCTTGGATCCCTCCTCAATAGGTGGCTGTCGTCCGAGGTCATCCTTCGAGAGGCGATCTCAGCGACGGCATCCTTCAGCGTGAATCGGTTTTCTTTGATCCTCACATCTATCCTCCCTGCGATGGGAACGCGAGTCCAGTCCGAGTCGCCGTCTAGAAACATGAAGCGAACGCCTTCGAAGAACACAGAGTGGTGGCTCCCTGAATGTTCGACACACATGGCATATTTGAGGTCAGTTTGATGTCGCGAACACCTCGCTCTGCCGGAGATGATGGTTTCGACGGCCTCGCTTCGGCCAACGCTTCGGTCGCTTCCATTCGCCGTATCCTGGAAGTCGACTGCAAACAGCGTATCGAGACGCATCCGGCTAGGACTCGAGCTGTCATACTCGCTGAGGAGCGCCTTCAGACATTGCAAGCCTTGTGGAGATTTGGACGAGATTGCTTGGTATGTGTGGTTGTGTTCGTGGATCTGTACTTTGCCCATGATGGCTCGGTCGAGTGACTGATGTTATCCAGGTTGAGACGTGGAGGACGACGCGACAATACTCCAAGAGGCGACAATATCAGGAACACGGGGTTACTCTTGACGAGGTTTCAGTTTCCGAGTGTTCTTGTGTCACGATCGACTTCGCAGAATGGGGCTGAACACAAGGTCATCTCCACTTCGCTAAGGGGCGAATCAATTTAAAAGCCACATCAGGCCTCCCAACACCAGCGCGCCCCCCAAACAAATGAGAGACGCCCCAGGGCCCAAAGTAATTAGCCTAAACGAGCTGACCAGCTTTCGGCACCAATTGAAGTCCATTGCAAGGCACCTGCCAAGTTACCAATCGTGATGACAACGACGACCGAGAAGGGCTACTTAAGTGCCATTGATCAGCCCAGCCTTGCTTCTCCATCGCACAACCAGCCCAGTATTCCCTTGCAATTACTCAGTTTCGACGCTTTTCAGAACCCACATCCTCATCACAGTCCACCAGAGTCCAGGCGCTAATCAACTACCCAAGTAGCAGTTTCGATCCCGGAATATTTGCATCCTCGCCGTATCTCTTGGTCACTTCAAGTTTTAGCTGTGCCACTCTACTTCTTACCTGCGCCATTGCCGTGACATTAAATGGTGGATCAAGAACGACTGGTTGACTTGCTCGGGTAAATGCCCATCCTAATTGTTCCCGGGCCGAGAAATGGCCAGGTGCCAGCCATAGCCAGCCCGGAATCATTCTTTGGGAGACTGCCTCACGGGTGTACTCTTCGAATGTGTGACAGGTGCAAAGAAGTTCTGCTTGTCTCACAAAGGACCTTACCATGCGTTCCTTCTTGGAAATGTAGGATCGCAGACGTGCAGCTTGACTGAGGAACATGATTTGCCACCTTGGAGGCACGAAATGGCTACTGTGGGGCATTGAAATCCGGAACAGAATCCAGGAGAGCATTGCTGCAAGATGGTCGAACATTCCCTCATCCAGATTACCATGCCCCACAACATCAACTTGTCGGCGAACGATGAACCAAATTTTGTCTCTCATGGCCAGAAGCTCCTTCCAAGCAGCATGGGGGGTCTCGCCGACGAGTGAGAGATTGGCAGCGTTGAATTGGGTCTTCAGATCTGCCAAACGGTAGTCGAATCTGTCACGTCTCGTCATGGCCCTCAAACCACGACAGGATTGTGATAGGTATCCTTCAAGCATTGTCGGGGTGAAGGGGTTGTTCATCAGCAGGTCGCCTTGCATCAGCCTGTCTCCGATCCATAGAATGAGATTCCGGCGCAAAAAGAGGGCCAATTCATCGAAACTCTTGCATCCATATGTCGTCGACAGCACACTCGCCGATTCGAATTTCAATCTGATTCTTCTTGCTCCGGGGAAATCTTTGCAGGTTTGCAGTGCCATTCCGATCCGGGGCAATTGAGCGGCTGGGATTGCTAGGATCCTAGTATCGATAGGGATTTCTTTTGGCCGCCTTGGCTTGTTCCTTTGCCAGCCGCTGAAAAGACTAATGCGAACGACGGGCTGGACTATGGTATTTGAAGCGTTGTAACGGTGTCGATACATGTTCTTGGTCCCCGCCAACCTGAGCTTTTTTCGACTTCCACAGAGGCTCCGACGATGGAAACGACCTTGTTCTCCGCGTGGACGAGATGGTCACCTTCAACCTTCAATTGTTTGCAGACTCTGAGGACATCCCAGGTCGGTTTTTGATATTTGATGCCTGTGCGCAGTCCTCTGTGCAGGTACCCGTCTTCGAGGACCTTGACTTGAGAAATCCCGTCTGAATTGTAGTTCGGGAAGATTTCACTCGCCAGTAATTCTCCCTTCGGGCAATTGGGATCTAGGGGCGATTCATGGAAGGACCAGCAGTTCCTCTCATACAGCAGCACGTATCGCAGAATCTCGTGGCGGATCTCCATCGGAATATCCAGAAGACCCAGATGTTTATCCTTGTCCGTTTGTTGAGGCTCCATCCGCTGTTTTTGAATTGGAGTGGGGTTTGACGCCGTCCTGTCGTTGATTCAGGTCAGGGTTTCGATCTGACGTGTTGGTCGGCTCTGGTCGGAAGACCGATGAGACTTGCAAGATCTGCTGCGCCTGTTGGTGGGAATGGGGTAGTATTTATTTGTCTTTGATCGTGCTGGTTTCTCTTCTGCCACAACAGAGAAGGGGGAGAAAAGAAGAAGTACTAGTAGAAGAAGTAGAAGAAGGAGGGAGACTAAGTATTCTTGAAGTGAATGCACGGATGGAAGGCATTAGGCAGTGCTGGAGGGCGAGCGTAGGCAACGCGATCTGGATGGTGAATTGTGATTCTTATATCGGCATTCATTCGCCCTAAGACTAGTGGCTTTGAAAGGTTAGTTTGTCACTACCTATGCCACTCTCAGCCTTTCACAACCTGAGGAGCTGTGTTGTGTACAGAGACGTCGTTTCTGGCTATTCATGTCCTGTGTGTTCTAGATATGGTGAATTTCACTGCTCACAGACTATTTGGACTCTGTTGAATTGTTGCAAAATCGATCCTTAAAAATCAGCTCAAGCTAAAGGTAGAAATCAAATCAAAGAGGGTTGGGAAAATACCTATGGCTCAGCGTAGCTTTGTTCGTGAAGGCCACACCCTAGCTGTTGGGAACGCTGATTGAAAGAGAAATCTTATGACAGAAGGGGAAGGGGAAAGGGATGGAGGTCAATGGTTGGACGTAATTACGGTTGGTTGCGAAGGAAACGGAGAAATTTCATATCAGATAACCTTGTATAGGCAATAGACCATTGAGAAGACAATGGCGAGCACTCATTACTACAAGGGATACTTCACGGAACGGTTCTGTCATGGGGGTACTGTTTTCTTCGATTCTTCTATCGATTACCGAGACTACTCGGTATTGCGTCGGTACCATCCGACTCTGGTCGGGCAGGGGTACCTCCATCTCAATTGCCCTTTCAGCCTGATCTCTTTCCCAGCCACGTTTCATCCCCATCTGGTCTGGTCAAAGTGGCTTTATCACCGAGCAGCTTGCCAAGTCCGCCACTCGTTTCGGATCCACCTGGGGAAATCGATGGGGCAGGCGAGGTGGCCAGCGGGCCAGCGGACCTCCATGCATGCGAGGACAAGTTGGAGGATTCGTTGTTGAATGACCCAGTCGTCGTCACGATCGTCGTCGTCATCATGATCTCCATTCTCAGTGTTGGCATGACGCATGGCTCGCCAAATTTCCATCATCACTGTCGGATAGTTAGGGTGGTCGGCGACGAAAGTCAGCCTGTCGTCGGCAACTGAGCGGCCGTGATCTGGCCCCATGAGAAGTTCGTAGGCCCACCCTAGTCGGTCGGCGCGACTGGTCATGTAGTCGGGCGCGATTGCCGTGGCCGTGCTGAGGAAATTGGTGGCGAAATTGTCCTGACTGCGCATCATGTGGGCAAGCTGGGCCCTGCGGAGGAAAATCATGGCTTTCAACCGAGGGGTGGCCAAGGCTGAACCCAGCAGCGTGGAGTAGCCGCACGAGATGTGTAGAGCCGTCCATCGGACCTCGTTGAGGTCGAGGACATTCGAGACCTTCACACATCCAATGCGGAAACAAACCCAGCAGTACAGCAGCATCAGCAGCCGGTAGAAACCTGATCCCCTAGCAGGGGAGAGCCTGCACGAGGCCACCATCCATTGCCGCAATTGGTCCTTCACCTGCATGAAGCAGATGCGTGCGGAGATGTCGTCTTGGGAGGTAAGCAATAACTCTTCACCAAGCACGAAGTCTTTCAACATGTCTTTGGGAACCGTTAGTTTGTCGCAGTGTTCGCGGATTTGACGCCCGATCCACCCGAATACTAGCCCCGGATTCTTGTCCGCATGTCGTCTGAGATGGTCACAGCGAGGACCAAGTTCCATCTCCTCCATGAATTGAGATATGATCTCGAAGGCCAGGTCGATTTCCTCTTCTACGAGTCTCGGACATGCTTTCGCTATCAGGGCTGGCGGAAGACATAGTCTGAATTGGAGACTGATCAGGTGGCCGAGGTGGAATTCTTGGATTTCTGGTGTGTAGAACAATGCCTGGCAAACCTCGGCAAGGAAACGTAGCGGCACCAAGACAATGTCGCTGGGATCTCCGTTCCTGAGAGAGAACGATAAAGCAGGCTCGAAAGTTTCTTGGTACAGGAGTGGCCGTGTAGTTGACATGTTGACGGCCGAGTTGGTTGGCACTCGCCATCGAGGAAATGCTCCCTGGAAATCAAAGGCTCGAAGGAAGGGCCGAACCAAACCTTGAACGGTGACATAGTTGTTTTCGTGTAGTAGAATCTGTTTTCCTTCGGCGAAAACTTGTTGGCAGACCATTAGAATGTTCAGTTCGAGCCTGTATTTGGCCACAGTCCTCCACCCGTTCTCCAAGGCTGCCGAGCAATCATGAACCTCTGGTTCTGCTGGATTGATATTGACAGAGATGGTGTACTCGGCGCTCGATATCGGTTTCCACTGCGGTTTGATTTCGGCCGTCTTTGCATGGCTGAGGAGATGGCGGAGGATTTCCTTGCGGATCTCGGTAGGGAGGTTCATGAGGGTTCGTTTTCCAGGCGAGATGGAGGAGCCAGGGACAGAATTCCCGTGACTGCTAGCGTTCCATTCTATCGCAGAGCCGAGAGTGCTTTGTGGAGTTGCCATGTTGCTGATCGGTCTTGAATCTCTGTTATAAAGATCTCGGCCTCGGTCGATGATCTGACTCCTTTCTGTAGCGAGGACAGTGTCTGTGTATGGTAGACTTCGGCAGAGGAAGGAGGGAGATATCTAGAGATGAGACGGGCTGACAGAAGCAGGAAGAGTTGTGTTCCCAACAGCATGGATATCTGTCGAGAGCAGAATGTAGAAGAGAACGCTGAAGGTAGAGGATTTCACGGTGATTGCTTTCCCAACCAAAGCACTGCAGGCAGTAAGAACAATAGTTAGTGAACCACGGGTGTGTTCAAAGCACACCGCTTTCAACCTTCTGCCGTTCACCAGTTCTCATCCTAGACAATCAACTTTGCCCAAAGGCGTAAGACCATCCGCCAAGATATCAACCTCGACACAGGTATCCATGTCTCTGCTCAAGACCGAGACTGAGAGAAATAAGGTGCAATCTCAAGCTTGACACATCCATTCCGAAATCGAAGAACCGTCCAAACAAACAGTCATCAGAAGGACGGTCGTGCAAGAAATTGTCGCTCCCAGCCGAGGAAACAAACCAAGCCTTTCGGTAGGTCATCATCGGTGATATGTATATACGTGGTTCATCTAACGATCTGGTGTCAGCAAAGAGATAACTTTCGCCGGTTGATCCACACTCACTACTCGAACTCCAAACATCTTCGTCGAGACTAGAACCATCCAAACAGCTTCGTCAAGACCCTAACCATCCAATCCAGCCAAAGTTCTACCACTATGATGGCCAGCGGTCACGTATTCCCCTTTTTCGTTTGCTTTTGGCTCATTCTGCGCCTCCATCGCCTCCTGGAACCGCCGGGTTATCTGGACTGGTGCATCATTGTTTCTTTGCTGCTTTTGGAAGGCCATAGGGCGTGGAAGCGAGAGATGAGGAGGATCCACAGGGCGCGACATCGCCTGTGAAGAGACAGCCACAAACACTGTCTTCGAAGGCCTGTGTGAGAAGACAGCAGATACCACCGTGGTTGAGGGTTCAATGAAGGAGGTTGAACAAAGCCCATTGAGGGCAGGATCCAGAGAAGTGGGAGCAACAAGCACAGGATGAAGCAGAAGCTCAACCATAAGAGCGAGCGCAAGCACAGGATGAAGCAAAGCTCGGCCATAAGGACAGGCGCAAGCAAAACCCAAAATCAATGAAAAGACGAAGAGCAAGAGCCAGGAGCCAGGGCCACCGCCAGTGCCATTGCCAGCGAATGAGCAATTAACAATCCCAAGCAGCAGGAAAAGAACGAGCGCAGACAGAAAAAAAGAAGCACAAAGACAGACACAAACCCCAATACAAATCTGAAACAAAGGCAAAAAAAGGTAAGGTCGTCATCGTCATCGTCGCCGTCGTCGATTCAGAGTTCGACGCCGAGCCTTTTAGGGCGAGAAAACGCCGAGCATTCGCAAGGCTAGCCTATCAGGGGCGATCATCTCCCAACGGATCCAAGCACCAGAATGAAGATATTCACGCTCCCTCGCTTGCTCGCGGCTACGGCGGCGGCGGTAACATGGGCGGGGAATGAGTATGCGGACTCTGGTGGCGACATTGTGACGACTGTAACTACGACTACGAAAAACAATGAGTAATAATCACGAATTCATGATACCTTTAATCCACAGCTAGTGGGCAACTGAGAACCATCAACAAACGAGGTGGGGAATGAAAGAATGGTAAGATGAATGAATTAAACAAGTAGCTATGATTATGAAGCAATCTTCCATGTATGCGCTCGTGGATGAAAAGAAAGAAACACATGGACCCCACCTGCCCCCTTTGCACCACGCTGTAATCGTCAAGGTTGGACGTGGACGGTCGTTCATCGTAAGTACCTCATTGGGTTTTCCGTCCTCGACTCTGGTGCATCATATCTCTCCGCTCGCTCGCTCGGCAGGCAGTCATGCTTAATGCTGAGGCTGCATTCTTCGCGATCAGCAACTTCACGCCATTAGCAAATAGGTCCCATCCTCGACACTCCGGTCTTGATCGTCTCCAAACTCCCTTCCTTGTCTTCACTCTTCAGTACACCAGCATACCTTCTCTCCCATCAGTCCGCCCTTTGCAACTCACACTTGTCACCTTTCAAGCTGCGTTTCTTCCCTGCGAATCCGTTATTCTGAATTAACCCCTCAATCGGCCCACCGAAAAGTCCAGATCAACCCAACGTACCCCTTCTTGGGAAGCAGCCGCTCGCCCCACAGACCAGCGACAACTCGCTGACACCGATCTGCAGTCAGAAAATACTCTGGCTGTCGTCCCGGCGTCAAATCTTTTAACAATTCGGCAGTTAGAGATTCCAATGGTCGCCATTTGGGACCCATCTTGTTGCTCTCCCTGAGCTCTTTCAGTACACCGGTGCAATTGACGTGGATCCGACGAATACACCAGGTCGCGTTGGTGTGATCTTTGCGTTCGGCAAAGAGCCTGAGAAGCATAATATCTAGACGGACATTCCATTCTGGAACCGGGGAAGCACAAGGAAGACGGAGGGCAAGAAGTCCGCTCGTAATCGCCAGTTCATGTGCTCGTTCATGGTCCAGACGAGTGGTTTGGGGGACGAAAGGTAAATTGGATCGAGTTGACCAATCATATTTCTGATCTCTTCGAGCACCCAAATCAGCTGGCGCAGTCCGAACTGCAGGGGGTCGCGGATTCGTCTTCCTCCCGGGCGTTCCTGTTTCTCGAGAGCCTCGCGCTGTTGGAGTTTCGTTTGGCATTATTGGATTCCCCGGAGGTGTTCTAGGAATTCCCGCTGTGCCTTGTGTGCCTGGTGTGCCTGGTGTGCCTTGTATGCCTGGGGTGCCTTGAGAGGTCTCTCGCATTGCAGGGGCTGTAGTGGTTGGTGGAGTTTCATGGACTCGTCTTTCACCCTGCCCATTGCTCTCAGAATTGGGATCTAGCTCTGAAGTGGTCGTCGTAGAGGTCTGCAGGAGTCCACTTTTATCGCCGGCCGCTCTGATCTGGCTGATGGTACAGCTTTTACCACTTTGTGCAGCGGGAGAAGCTTTTTGTTTCGCCAGCATGTCTTCAATGCATTTAGAAACCAGCTGGGCTAGCGAGCCACTTCGCAGTTCGCAGAGCCTGTAAGAACTGATGGCAATGAGCTTGCAGACTCGATTGATGCCTTCCTTGGTTTTGGCAGAGACCTCGACCAGTTTGCTGGTCCGTGTGCGAACTATGCTTGATGCTTGATAGCTGACGCGTTCGAACAGCAGCTCGGCGCCTAGGAAATTGGCCCGCTCGATATAGAGCTCGGCTTGAAGTAATGCCTGCTCCAGACGAGAGCAAATTGCATTGTAGGTGTGGATATTCGGCTCGGCTTTGCTGGCAGCCTTGTGTGCCAAATGAGCGCTGCGAATGAGATCCAATCGTTTGCTGGGCGTGTATTTGTATGGTCTGAAACTGGACTCTGCAGACGGATCAACTGGTGCTGGTGGATGGTGATAGTTGATGGAATTAATGTGATTGTGCAGCCAAGGCAGAATGGTACCATCGACAAACATGTCGGACGAGCCTGCAAATAGAGGTCCGGGCATGGCAGATAGAGTAAGGTTGTATTTCATTCCGCGCGCAAAAGGACACTTGATGAGAATCCACAACGCATGAACGAAGTCCTCCGAGTCCCTATAGCTGCAAACATACAACGGGGTGTTTGACTTGTTGCTCTGACCACTGAACAGCATGATCGGATCAAATTGAGACAGGTTGTTCTGGGACCCATCACTGAGCCCGCTTATCAACCTCGCGGTTGGTAATGGACCCCATACAGGTAAGCCATAGTTTTTGAATTTGGCACCGAGACCCTTGATCCCCGACTGCAAGCCGATGACTTTGTTTTCAACGTAAAGAACTCTTGCACCATCCCAGTTGAGTTGTTTGCATGTGCTCAAGATCGCTGGGTGTAGACGACAAGCATGTATCACCGGCGGGGATCCATTGATCTCTTGACTTCCTCTGTGCTTGAATGGTGGAGCTTCGAGAATGCGTCGGAGGGTCAGCCACAGCAATTCTGGGATGCAGTTGGGAGGTGAGTGACGGGTATGAGCCTTGCGGTTCAGATCTATGCTCAAAAGGTAGCGAAGAATCTTGAGGCGAAGTTCGACTGGTAAACGCAGGAGATGGCAGATCGGCTCGGCTTTGTGGCCCACGTTGTTCTCTTCCTCTTCCTTGTCAAAGCAGTCGAATATCAGTTGGAGAGTGACTACCTCTCTCGATGGGATAGGCATGTTTGGTGCATCGCGTGAGCGAGTCGGAGGGATGGGCTGGATCGATCAGCAGGAGGTGGATGGCAGTCGATCTGTGGAACGGAGAGAGGAAGATCTTTGCATGTTGTTCTCAAGGTGAATTCAAGGTGAAGAATGGCCGATCTTGATTGTTCGAGATCACAATAGAATAGTGTACTGAGGGAGTGGACGGCAGGAGCTGGACAGAGGGTCGGGGATCATATCCGCAGATGAGGCAATGAGAAGAGCATATGAGCAGGCGACCGGATCGAGCGAGCCTCAACGGGGGGAGAAACAAAGTCTAGAGAGACATAACAGGCAACAAAGATGTGCAGCTGCTAAGAGCCGATCAAGGGGTCTTGAGACGGCCAAATGCACACTGATGAATGGATTCGCTGGAAGGCACCCTGCTGGAGTGATATGAAGATCCAAAGGCCGCAGTTTGACAATGGCGGGCGCGGACGCGGACTGCAAGATGCGGTGGGGGGTACGTACTGCGTACTGCGTATTGCTCCGTACGCCGTACTTCTCCAAGTACCTGGTACCTAGGTACCAACCAGGACACACGTGATTTGACACTTCCATGTCACGTGGGCTCGTTGGTCATGCACTGCAGTTCAATCCGTGCTGAAATGCGTCTCATTTGTGGATGCTTGCCATCTGTGTCTCTGTGTCTCTGCAGCTTAATCCGTAGAATCAAACTCCAAGCGTAGAGTCCTGGCCTTCTCAAGAATTCCTCCGGGTTACACCTGTAGAATAGGGGGAAATTCGGGTCGTGGCGCTGGAGCGCCCATGTTAGGGGAATGTAGAGATATGTGGCGACGACGGCATCAACATCAGGTCCTCCGGCAATCTCTCAACTGGTGTCCATCGAGTCTCCTTCTGCTCCTCTCTTGTCCTTGATGAAAGCAACAAATTCATCCACTGCCATCGGCCATGCACCGTCTTCCGTCCACCAGCCTAGCGATTCTCCACCTGGCTCCCGCGTCTTCAACACTAGCTCACCCACCATATTCCACAAATCCTTGTTGACAGGTCTCTTACTTTGGGACTCATAGAACTCGCACCACAGATCTAGCCACTTGGTTGACGGGGTATTCCATTCGATGCCACCTTTTCCTTCCCGGAAGATCATGTTCCAAAAGTCAATTGCAGAATCCATCGGCACACTTCGCTGTCCTTCGGGCTTGGCGAGTTTGAAGGCGTTACGGTAAACTTGTTTGAAGAATGCAGAGTCACTGCCAAGCTTCTTACGAATCACGTCGACGTACTGTGCTTGGCGGGAGATGGTATCGTAGGGATGGTCGCCAGAGGAAACGCTTCGCCAACTGGAAATGAAAGCATCTCGGTCGAATTCCCCAATAGAAGGGCATTTTAGGAGATCGCAAATGGCCAAGTGAGCAACTTCATCGAGCTCCACTCTCAGGTCGGTGAGGTACTTTTGAGCCCCCTCGATGCCGATCTTGTCCGGTGCATCCTTGGGGTTATCTGTTGGGGGTGAGCCACAATCTTTAGTCGGGAGTGCCCAAGGCTTGAGCTCACCTCGGTATTGATCAAATATTTTGCTGAGGTTCTGTTGAATGGGGGAGATGGGGTTGTTGCTCGAGCCACTCTGGTAAAATCTGCAGGCGTAGATCTCGTCAGTTTCGGGGCTGCACAACGCGTAACGGACAAACCCTATGGTTTGAGGACGAGCCAGCTTTCCTCCAGTCTTCCTTGGACCGGGTTTCCTGGATCGAGATGGTATTGTGGCCGAGACGGCACTGCTCAGGGCCGATGTCACTCGGCTTGCCACATTCTTTTTCCCCGGCGAGACAGCCATCTTCACCTTCTTGTCGCCTCGGGAATCCGCGTTCGGCGCAGGTGGAGGGTCGGTGCTCTTGCGTTTCTTTGGCATAGTGATAGGCGAATGGGGGTGATGCGAGCGACAAAGGTGAAGATGAAGAGAATGGGGACCTGAGAGAGCGTGCTGGCGGAGAAGGGGTTGGGAAAGAGGGGCTGAGGCCAACAAGACGGGCAGAGAATTGAAACCCCAGGAAGCAATGGTAGGCAGAGGACGTTATGGCGGAAGGTAGGAGGTAGAAGGGAGGAGGTAGTAGGAGGCAGATGGCGGGCTTGGCGGGCAGGCACGTTCGGACGATGAATCACCGCACCTGTGCTCTTCATATTCACCTCCACGTTCCAAGCGTACGGATGGAAGAAGTTTTACAGTCTCATCCTTCGACTTTCATCACAGTGCCAGTTCCGGCAAATCTGTCCCCAGCAGACAACAACGAGCAGACAAAGAACAAAGACAGCTGGCTCCCGCGGATTGCGATCCAACTCCAGGGCAGGTGGATATCGGTAAGAAAGGAAAGGGATTTGCTCACTTACGAATCAAGCGCCCTTTCCACGTTCCAGTCATGGCTTTTAAGAAACTGCAGCGAGGGGTTCAATCAACGGGCCGGACGGTTTTCGGGCCTGACATACCCTTGCCGCTATGCTCTCCTTGGCTTGTGTGAAGCTCACAAACTGAGATATTGAGGCTCTCTGGGACGGGGTATAACTTGGCATGTCGATAGCAGTAGCCGCGTCCGCTTTGGGCAGGTTGCCGAACGATTTCTCAGCAACCTGGGTTTCGGTCGGGGAAAGTCAGCCTTGGTGGGCGACCAGGCTTTTCAATCTGGTGCAGGCCGGTTGACCAGGGTTCAATCAGGTGGTCCGAAAAGGACCGGGGGCAGCTTTATTAGATATGACTTTCGTTTGCGAGGCACGGTTTGCTGTCGGGGTGGCGAAAGAATGAGGCGCCATCGGGTCTCGAGGCATGGCAGAAGACGTCGCCAAGCGGGTTTGCGGATAAGGCAGGTCTGGCGGGGGTGTGATCTAATCTAATCAACAAGGTGGGGAGCTCTGGCCGGGCATGCGAACATTTCGTCACCCGAAGGAGGAGGTAGACGGGCTAGGGGAGACTTGCGTCCCGAGCCAACAGGGAAAGGTGGCCCGCGGTGGCCCGCGGTGGCCCTCGTAACCCTGCCACCTGCAAAGGAGCATTCGATGCGAAGGGCAAATGTGAGCGGGACGATCAGGTACCGAGGATGCTGATGGAGGGGTTCGTGGCTGAACAAGGCTGTGCTGTGGCGGAAAACAGAGTTGGCCAATCACAGATGATGGTTACGCCACATCTTCCCTGCGGAATCGATATGGGTGTGGCTGACGCCCCTACTGTGTTTTTAGGCGCTCTGCGCAAGTAGGGAAGGCGACGAGGGCGATGAGGGCGACGAGAGCGATGAGGGCGATGCATGCTCTTTCATCATCCTCAAGTCGGCTTCAGTCCTTTGGTGATCTGGCTGTTGAGATTCGTGAGATTGTCACCTCCATTCCCCTCACCCTCAATACGAGACTTGGGTTAAACCGTGCATTGCGTCATCTGCTCACCGTCATCTTTGCTTTGAGTCTTTGGCATTCACCTCTCACCCCACTTGGTCGTCGCCTGCACAGCCCTGCGAGCTAGCAACCCCCTGCACCCCCTGCGTTTTCAGCCCCCGCCAGGACATCCAACGCTCGAGGCCCAACCAGAGCTGTGAGTCGTTTGCTCCGGGCATCTTGTCATACCTACCAAGTTGTTACCACGTATTTCTCCAAAGCCCAAGATCCGCATACATAAGGGAACCGGGTCACCTCGCCTTCCTCAGCCAATCCTTGAAGGCATTCTCTCTCAACCTCCTTCTCTTTCTCGACACCCTAACCAGAACCTCTACTTCCGAGATCAGATCAAGGACACTTGCCTTCGACCTCAACATGGGAGTAAGGTCCCTTGCCCCTCCAATGCCCCGCATAGCTGGGACGACGATGGTTACCCAAAGCCGTCCGCAGCCAAATCCCAAATCCCAAATTCCAAATCCCAGGCAACAGGACACTCTTGCTAACGACGACACGTATTAGCTTGCTTCGAAACTCGCCGCAGCAAATGCTGGTGCCCCAGCCTATCCGGGTGGTCCTCCCGTGAGCTTGCAGCCTGGTGCACCAGGTGGTGGTCCCGGTGGATACGTAAGTCATCCTCATGATGGAAAAGTCATCAAAAAGACTCATGCGGCGAATGTCCAACTGACGGAACTGCACACATTAGCCAGGCGGCCCTCCATCATCATACCAAGCATACCCAGGCGGCCCTCCAAAGCCCGGCGCTTCAGTAAGATTCCTCCGACAGCTTTGACTTTGACTGCCGTCACCTGTGCTCTCACATTCCGTCACTGCCGCCCCCAAACCTACCCAATTACCCACTTCATCCCGCACCTGCACCTCTGAGCTGCCTGCGCACTCCTCCACGCTCGGGCTCGGTCCTCGGTTTGCCCAACCCAAATTCTGTTTTTACATTTCATCCCCATCCATATCCTTGCCCTTTCCTTCGTCACATCGACCTTGACTTCTCATCAACAAGTCATGAGTAAATTCTCGCGCTTCTCGCAAGCGGCACCGGGAGGAGCGCCTGCGGCAGCGCCAGGAGGGTATCCCGGCGCACAACAGCAACCATACCCCCCTCAACCGCCCGCATCGACAAATCAATACCCTCAAGCCCCAGCATCACCATACAACCAGCCGCCAGTTCCTCCGCGACCGGGTGCCTCGCCGCAGCCATACCAGCAGCCGTCGTGGCAATCACCACAACAGCAACAGCCCTATGGCCAGCAGCTAGGCATACCACAACAGGGAGGATACCAAACGCAGCAGCCACAGGGAGGATATCAGTCGCCGCAGCCAGCATACGCATCATACCAGTCACAATACCAGCCGCAACCTCCGTACGGCCAGCAACAGCAACCCACTGGAGGATACGGATATGTTCGTCTTTGCACATTCTGATTTACTCACACATGACTGCACGAACTCCTCACTGACGTACCTCTTCTCTAGGGACCTCCACAGGGACAGGGACAGCCTCCTTACCCCGGTGCTCCCCCTGGCCAAGGACAACCACCATACCCCGGCGGTGCTCCTCAATATGGCGGGGGACCACCCCAGCAGGGTGGCCCGGTCGCCCCGGTCGGCAACGTCAGTGGCTACAAGCAATTGCTTCAGGGAACCATCCAAGAGAAAGGACTCCAAAACTTCTACCCTCCAGGTCACCCAATGCTTGACCAAATTGCGAACCGCGCAAGCCAACAAGTCGCCCAGCTGGCCGCGCAGTGGCGCATCAGCCCTGAAATCGCCAGCGATATTGTCAAACTGGCGTTGTATGACGTGATCTTGTACATCGATGACAGCGGCAGCATGCAATTCGAGGAGAATGGTGAGCGCATCGACGACCTAAAGCTGATCCTGGGCCGTGTTGCGTTTGCCACTTCCTTGTTCGACGAAGATGGCATCCAGGTCCGTTTCATGAACTCCGCCGAGCAGGGAAACAACATCAAGTCCGAGCAGCAGGTTAACGAGATGGTTGCACGAACCCGCTTCTCCGGCTTGACTCCCATGGGCCGCGAGTTGCAAAACAAGATTCTCGGGCCGATCGTTTTGGAGGGCGCACGACGAGGAAACCTACGCAAGCCAGTGTTGGTCATCACCATCACAGATGGGCAGCCGACCGGAGAGAGCTCGTCGGATCTGGCCAAGATCATCCGCAATGCTTCAGACGAGTTGGCTCGAAACCCGCGGTACGGTAAAGGAGCGTTGGCATTCCAGTTCGCGCAGGTCGGCAACGATCTTAAGGCCCGCGAGTTTTTGGGCAAGCTCGATGAGGAACCTACGATCGGCGACATCATTGATTGCACATCCAGTTCGTTCCCCCACCCCACAACCCCTCCACCCATTGGTATTGATATCGAGATTGGCTAACATACTCGCACAGACTATGAAGTTGAAGCTGATGAAATGTCGCGTGCCAACCCACCGGTCCAACTCTCCCCCGAGCTCTGGCTCATCAAGCTCCTCCTCGGTAGTATCGACTCGTCATATGACTCCAAGGACGAGAAGAGCAGCGGTGCCCGACCTCCCCAAGGTGGATATGGTGGCCCACCCGGTGGTTATGGCGGTCCCCCGCAACAGGGCGGCTATGGCGGCCCTCCTCAACAAGGTGGCTACGGACAACAACCCCCGCAAGGCTACGGCCAGCCACAGGGTGGATACGGACAGCAGCCCCAGGGCGGCTATGGACGACCTCCCCAACAGGGCGGCGGTTACGGACAGCAGCAGGGTGGCTACGGTGCGCCTCCTCCTCCGAGGTATTAGGCTGGACTGGCCGTATCTCATGAATGGCTCTTTGCCGGTCGGATGATGAAAGGGGCTAGCAGCAAACGCAAACGTTCTGCTGTTGCAATAGTCATGGCTTGGGTTACATGGAGCCTGGATCAATATGATGGACCCACTAGACGACGCCATCAGTTGTCATGGGAATACGTTACCTGGCAAAGCTTGCCGTTGTCCTTCCTTGCAAGTTAGCTGAATGGCACCCTATGCCATGGAACTGTGCCGAGTAACTTCGAAGTTCCCATTGCGGAATAAATTGTGTTGCATGGAATGAACCATCCAACTAGATACATAGCACTGGAACAATAAATGCAAGCATCGAGTTTCAATTTGGCCTCTGACTGTCTTCTTCTGGTATTTCCAGAGCACGTGACCTCGGTATTCGCCGACGTCTCTCCCGTAATTTCGAAAGGCTCATTCACTTTGACTGCTTTCCAACTCCTTGACTCAGTGACTATGGACTAGTCAAACTAAAGACGGCGGTTGAAAGCTTCGTTCTGTCTAGGCCGATCTCCTGACGCCGCGTTGACCGCTCAAGGCGTCTTCTGCTGCGTTCACCCACACCTCATCTCGGCCAAACGACAATTGCAGAGGCCCCGTATGGAAGGATCTAGTCGAAGACCAGCACGTTCCAAGGATGGCTGCGTGACTTGCAAGCGGCGGAAGGTTCGGTGCAACGAGCAGAAACCCCGGTGCTCACATTGCGAACGATTGAATCTTGAATGCACATGGCCTCCCGCTCGGCCACGCGCTCATCAGCGACCTGGCTCCCATACCAGCAGCGCGGTTGAGAACCCACTACAAGGCGCCGATGTTGGTCTACATTCAACCGCCTTCGAAGATTTTGATTTCGCCAACCTGCTGTCTGAAGATCCGACGAACTCGGGTTTCTCATGGCTCGATGCAAATCCTGCACCGGCCTCTGGCGGGCCTGCTGAATACCCCATTTCGATGCTGAATCCCGTCCCGCAATGGCAGCAGTCAAGCCCTTCGGCTGCATCGACTGGGCCGACCGAAAATACCAGCAACCAGCTCGTTGAGAACTTCCTGCAGATGAAGGTGCCTCCTATTCTGGAGCCGGTCGAAACAGGGCCGAAATGGCTGTCGACCAGGAGGTTGTTCGAATCCATGTCGGCCAATCGTCAGATGGTCCGTCTTGCCATCATGGCCTTCTCTGCCGTTCAATATCAGGTCTCGGGGGCAGACCCTCAGATGGACTACAGAAGTTTCTACGATCGGGCCAGCAAGGAACTCTCCCGCACGCTCGGCGAGTGCAGCGAGGATATCCAGCTCGCCTCCCGCGAATTGAAGCACATACTGGCTACAGTCTTCCTTTTGGCTTATGCCGATCTTGTGACGGGTCGGGTGGAGATTGCCCACAGCAAGCTCAAAGAAGCACACGTTGCAATCCAACGCGCGGACAAAGGGAAGCTGGGCTCCTTAGAGCGCAAGCTCATCTCCTGGGTCCGCTTACTCGACGCGCGAGCCGTGTCGGCCGGTGGCGAAGGCTTGTTCCTTGCTGAGAAGATCGAGACGGCCAATCCGACACCGAATCGAGGAAGTCCCGTGTCGCCCCTGGCGTCTCGCGAGACCATAGATGCTGAGGTCGAAGAGGTTCTTTTTGATATTCTCTACCAGCCCGGTATCGAGTTCTTCCAGAAGGTTCAATTATTCATGGGCCGAATCGCCATGATCGATCGATGGCACCGAAGTCGAGGGACAGTCGAAGACGAAACTGAAGTCATGGCGGCGGCAGCCGTCATCTCCAAAGACCTGAGGAAGCTTTACGACCAGCGGCCGGCCTTGATGGACTATGCCGTCGCAGGCCACATCACAGAAAAGTTCCTCGCGCAAAGCCTAGTCCTGCCCGTCACGCGAAGCTTTCAGACATACCTCGCCAACTTCCATGCGTGCTGCGTTCATCTACACAGGGTCGCCTACAAACATTTGCCTAGGTCGGCGGACGTTGATACAGCACTCACAGTGATCAAGGAACTTTGTCACCAAATGGCCAGCTCCTGTGACGCTCCACCCGTCAACTTGCTGTGGCCCTTGCTGATGTGGGGGTGTGAAGAAGAGGATGCCAACGAACGTCAATGGATCTTGAGGACGATCCGCGGGATGGAACACAACGCGACCAATGCCAGGAACATCGCGGACCTGTTGGCCGAGGTTCAGCGGCGTCAAGACGTGGGCCGATCTAGAGTCGACGTCCGAGAAGTTTCGCATCACATGTTTCAACAAGCATTCGCCATTGTCTAACGTGTACAGATAAATCTAAGATTTTGTCGTCAACTTCTTCTCAATCAATCCCAGGCCCTCTACCTGGCCGGAGATCCAGGACCTCTTCTCCTCGCTGGAGAATAGAGGATACGGCCGTCTACAATGACTGCTCTCTTCTGGATAACCGAGCAGGTTGGCTACCACCCATTTCGTTCCGTTGATGCCTCCTTTCGCGAACCCCCACTCCATCTTGCCGAGATCCTTTTGGAGGGATGCGGCCTCATTGATCCTGCCTTTTCGATACAGGTCGAAAATCTCAATGCACGTCTTTGGATCCATCAGTCAGCCTTCTCCGGCAGATTGCGAATAAATAGCACATACCTTGGGATACAAGTTTGCAACGCCGGTGATGCAACCCACGGCGCCCGCGGCCATCCCCGGCACGAGCCAGTCACTCTGGCCGGCTAATACGGCAAATTCCGAGGGTTCGAACACTGCAGCTGCTCTCGTCACCTTGGCAATACCGCCACAGGTCAACTTGACACCAACAATATTCGCATGGTGGCCCAACACTTCAAGTATCTCCGAGTTGATGTCGAGGCCAGATGTGACGCCAGGGAAGCTGTATATGACAACAGGAAGTGCTGAATGGTCAGCCAGCTCCTGGAAGAAGGCAATAATGGCGGCCTGATCCATGGCGAAATGGAAGTAACTGGGGACGAGAACAAGCACGTAATCGGCGCCGGCTGCTTTAGCTTCAACAGTCTGGTCGATGACATCGCGAGTGCAACCTGCAGAACAACCAAGCGTGATGGGGAGGTCAGGTCGACCTCTTGAGCGGGCGATTTTCCTGGTTGACTGTACCAGTTTCGTTTTTTCTGTCGCTGTGAGGGTCGCGGCCTCGCCGTTCGTTCCAGCAAGCACAACTGCCGGAATTTTAGTCTGTTGGACACTTTCTATCGGGGTGGCCGAATGATTCACTCACTGCCATGCAAACCGGACGTGACCAAGAAATCGAGGTGCTTCTCTTGCACGTCGAAATCGATCTCTTGTCTCTCGTCGTTCTTGAAGAAGGTCAGCGAGGGCACATGAATCCCCGGAGGGAATGCCTTGACAGAGACACCCCGTGTGCCATTGTGGCCATTCGTGGCCGATCCCAAGTTATCGTTGGAAACCATTTTGGCGAACTGAAAAACGGAGCAGAGAAAAAGATGACGGCGAAGAAAGACTGACCTAGATGATGTCTTGGAAGAGAGATAGATGCTAAAAGGAACAATTCCGGAAGTGGCTTTTTCCCAACGGCCACTAAGGATTACCCGAATACAAAAGCCGACATGTACGTTTAATACTCTGGCATTATGGCGTCGATGGCTCCCAATACTCCGACCACAGCCCACTAGCGAGCCCTCGGAGTGTGAAGTTGTTTGCACATCTATTGCCGCCGTCTGGGCGTTATCCCGACATTCGCGGTGCAGCCTTGTCGCGACATGCGATAGCCGACCCGATCGGGTGTTCGCCAGCACCAAGGCTTCATAATATGTTCTAGCTCAAGCGACGGCCAATCCGGCAGCCCTCTTGGTCTCAACCTCCAGCATATGTAGCAACTGCCACGGCGGACTTCATCGTCGAACCGACAAGATCCCTGTGCAACATGTCAGGTGTTGGGAAAATCATGCTGCCGCTACCGCTGCCCCTCGGACTGACTCCGAAGCTCTCTATCCGGTGGCAAGAAACTAAGTGCATGGATTCTGACGAGCGAAGAGAGCCCGACGTCGACCAAGGTCCCAAGTTGGCAGGCAAAGAAAAATACCAGGCTAGATAGCGACCAAAGACCGTTAGAACCGAGAAGAGGAGTATTGAATTTATTTCCCACTATACTACTGTATGGACTGAGGAAGACCACTCAACTCGTCGCCTTCTTGAGGAGATGTAAATTCACAGGCGTCAAGGCGTGGCCCTCCAGCAGGTACTTCTCGACATTCTCCATGGCCAATCTCTCAAAACCCCAGTTCGTCTCGATGGCGCCCCCAGCGTTGTGGCAGGTCAGAGTGACCTGCCTGAGGGTGGTCAGGTCCGGGTGGATGCTAGGCTCGTTCTCAAAGACGTCGAGGCCGGCGGCAAACAAATGGCCAGACTTGATGGCCTCAACGACAGCCTCCTCGTCGACCAAGGTGCCGCGGGCAATGTTCACGAAGCGGGAGCCGGGCTTGAATTTGGCGAGGGTGTCGCGGGTGATGAGCTTGGAGCCGCCGAACGGGGTGGCGAGGACGACGCAGTCAGCATTCGCCAACAGGCCGTCGAGGCTAGGCTCGTACGTGGCGGCGATCGAGTTCTCAACGGCATCGGACTTCTTCACGATGTCGTGGTAATGGATGCGCATGCCCAAGGCCAGGTACGCCTTCTGGGCGATCTTGAAGCCGATGTTGCCCAGCCCGATGACGCCCAGGATGTGGCCGCTGGGATTGTGCGCCGTCACAGTCGCGTACCGGTGCGCCTCAAGCCACTGCTCCGGGTCGTTGGACCGCGCCGCCAGATGAGACCAGGTCAGGTTCCGGAACACGGACAGAATGTGGAACAAGGCCATGTCGGCCACAGCCTCGGACGACGCGGCGGCGCCGTTGCAATACAGGATACCTAGTTACCCCAAACCGCCCTCGGAATCAGCACCAAAACCCCCAAGAAAAATGTCTCAATCGTGAGAGATATAGAACAACATGGCAAAAGTCAACACTCACCGTGTTCCGCCAGCACATCGACGTCGGCCCAATCATATCCCGCCCCGGCACTGGCGAATATCCTGACCGAGGCCGGCAGCAGGGGAACCAGCTCTCGATCCCACCGGCCCATCTCTCCGCCGGTGTTCCAGAATGGGCGAAAGACGCCTTGAAAGTCACCCCATTTCTTTGCCTTCAGCGCCGCGATGAACGCTGGCCGTTGGCGCTCCTCGACGCTCGGTTGGATTATGGTGAACTTTTCGGCAAGACGCTCGTACACCTTGGGATTATGTTTGATGGGGTCTCCGATGTGAAGGATCACCGGCTTCTCTGCTGATGGCGCGGACATGTTGCAACACACACACACCCGACACTCAGATACTCACACACCCGACACTCAGATACTCACACACTCAACACTGGATCGTGGCGTGTTCTTTGATCGGAAGAGGCTCTGAAAGGATGTCGTGGTGAGTCGAGACTACTAGATACTAACATACGGAGCGAGGACCGAACAAGGGGTACTAGTTCCTCTTAAACGGTCAAGAAACAAGTATGTACTACTGTTTGTCTTATCCTCCCGTACGTATGCCGGCGTTCCTCGCTTCACGTTCTCTCGCTCTCCGCACATCCCAACGACCCACCAATCCATCCCCCGATCCGTTACTTGCGATCGCGAGCGGGTCGCAGAAGCCCCCAACATCATTCCACACGGCACAGGATCACAAGACCAGAAGCCGTCTATGCCAGCAAGGAAGCTGCGGCAGCATGGAGAATAGTCAGGTCGCAAGTTGTTTGATCTGCGGCCGACGTGGCCGTATTGCGGAGGACAGCCGATCGGGAACACCGTCGGATGGGAGAAACCCCAGCGGGCCTCGTCGCAAAGCCCTGCCATTGGCCGGCCTGGGACCTCGTGTGTCTTAACGTGTTTTCTTGCCCCGTACAACACGGCCCACCGCCGCAGGGATCTACCCCGGACGGAGACCTGTATATATAACTCTTCCGGTCGCCGAGAGCCGCATGGATGGGAGGGTTCTTCTGTACTGATAGCGGTGTGTGTGTGTGTGAGCGTGTGTTTCCATCTCTGAACCCTTTTCTCTGTTTGTCTCCAAACTTGTCAGTTTCGGCTCCATTGAACTATGGCCGAGGGCATGAGCGACGGCAAGAATTCCACCGACTTCCACCTGGAGAGTCTAGGGACCGACATCAGACACGATGACCCTATCATCACCGAACGCGTGACCAAGGAGAAGGCGCTGTTGCGCAAGATCGACCGGCGTATGATGCCGTTGATGATGCTGCTTTGTGAGTAGTCCATCAGAAAAGGCTTTGGCCCGAAATACTTCAGAGGACGGTCCCTTTTCTTTACTAACTGGTGCCCGGCAGATGTTCTGAATTACTTGGACCGAAACAACATCGCGGCGGCGCGTTTGGGCTCGTTCGAGGAAGACATCGGTCTGGTCGGGACGCAATACAACACCATCATCTCCATCTTCTTTGTCGGCTACATCCTCACGCAGATCCCAACCAATATAATCCTCGACAAGGTGCGGCCGTCGGTCTTCTTGCCCATTGTCATGTGTTGTTGGGCGACGGTTAGCGCCAGCACGGGTGCCGTGCAGAACTACCAAGGCATGATTGCGCTTCGGTTTCTGCTGGGTTTCGTCGAGGCGCCCTTTTTCCCCGCCGCCTTGTTTCTGTTCTCGTCGTGGTGTAGGAGATCCCCCCCTCCCCTTGGGCCCTTCCCGATACATGGCATGATGCTGACCTGTTTCCTCTTCTCTCCAGACACCAAGAAAGAATTGGCAGCACGAATCTCCATCCTCTACGCGGCGGGACAAATGGCGGGGGCATTCGGCGGGCTCCTAGGCAGTGCGATCATGGGCGGGATGGACGGCAAGGCCGGGCTCCCCGCGTGGCGATGGCTATTCATCATCGAGGGGACGGCGACGATCCCGGTTGCGTTTGTGGCGCGATTCGTGCTGCCCGACTACCCAGCGACGACCAAGTGGCTGAGCGACGAGGAGCGGAAGCTGGCGGTGCTTCGGATCGCCGAGGAAGCCAACGAGGAGGACGACCATGCCGGGACGCGGGCGGTGGCAGGGCTGAAGATGGCCTTCTCGGACCCGGCGGTGTACCTGATCTGGTTCATGCAGCTGGGGCTGAACACGGCGGCGTCCTTCACCAACTTCTTCCCGACGATCGTGGCGACGCTGGGCTACCGGCGCACCGAGACGCTGCTGCTGTCGGCGCCGCCGTACGTCTTCGCGGCCATGCTGGGCATCACCAACTCGTGGCACAGCGACCGCACACGCGAGCGCTGGCTACACATCTTGTGGCCGCAGGTCTTTTGCAGCATCGGCTTCATCATCTCCGCCTGCACCCTCAACGTCGCCGCCCGCTACACGGCCACCTTCATGATGATGTCCGTCTACGGCTCGTTTGGCTGCATTCTCTCCTGGGTCTCCACCACGCTGCCGCGCCCCTCGGCCAAGCGCGCCGTCGCCTATGCTGTCGTCAACGCCGGTTCCAACTTCGCCTCCATCTATGCCAGTTACTTCTACCCCAGCACCCAGGGCCCGCGCTACTGGCAGGCCAACGTCGCCAACGTCGCCTTCTCCGCCACCTGTGTCTTCCTCGCCACCGTCCTGCACTTCTATCTCCGCTGGAGGAATCGCATGTTGGAAGCGGCCGCCGCTGACGATGCTGCTGACCCGCCCGCCTCCGCCGCGGACTCCAGAGTCCGGAAGCTGGCCCAGAGATGGCAGTGCAATCCGGACTACCGGTATACGCTGTAGTATGAAGGACGTACTGTTGGTACCCAGTATACTCGTACACTTACTAAGTAGTTAGTCCATCCTATCGCCTGTTTTAAAAGGTTGGCGAATCAAAACATCAAGTGCCAAATCCTATCTTTGCTTCGTAATTCCTCGTGCAGTAAGAAAGAAACACCCATTCTAATACAAGTACTACTAGTATGATGTATGTAGTACTAAGTACCCAGTTCGTTCCAATCCACACGGACAACTCTCTATGATGACACGTGATCACGGTATCGGTGACAACAAGACAAGACGTCGACGTCTAGACCCCCCTGGACTCTAGTGCATAATAGAATTCAACCAGACCAGGCATGCCACAGCCGCAGCTCGCTCTCTGCGGCACGGGCTCAGGCGATGACGCGTCTCGCGAAATGCTGCTACTTAGGCATGAACTGCTCCCACCTCCAGCCTCCAGCCGTCTCCCCGCACCACGACGCGCACCGTTACTGAGTAAGTCGCAAGCAAGGGACGGACGCGACAGCGGGAATGCGCGAATATTCAACGCAAAGGCGACCTGCAGGCCTCCGCTCTCGCCGGCTCTTGAGCACTGAAGCACTAACAAGGGGACTTAGTTAAGTAGTCAATTCGAGTGACTGCCTCTATGGCGAAGACGGGCAGACGGGTTACTTGGCTTAACACTCCAGACCCCTGCCTAAGCCACCTGCAGTAGGTCATCCAAGCTTACCTATCGTAAACCTTACTCATGCCAGCTAAATACTTTAAGCAAGGAGGAACTTGAGAGCGTGGCGGAAGGCGAGATTTAATTGGAATCTTTTAAGCACTTAGCTAGTCCTTTTGGTGGCACTGCACCGCCTACCCACTGACTTATTAGTGACGTTCGCCATTCCTTATTACTTAAAACAAGTTTCTAGTTCTACTGTGACAATAACTAATCCCGCGAACGTCTGATCCGAGTTCTCACTCTTGGTTCCTGCCAAGTCCTCCATACTGTGCTTAAATCACTTAAGCACGAACGAAGTCTGGGCGTGCGTGACAACGGCTTATTATTATCCATTACTAACGGAGTAAGTACTCCATAGAGTAATACGCATCATATCTAGATGGCGTCGAGTGGTGAGAAGCACGACGGTTCTCTGGATCAGTACTTCTGCCCCCGCTGCAACAAGACAATCACCATCCACGAAGAACCGCAGGACCAGCACCAGGACTGGCACTTTGCACAGGACCTGCAGGAACAAGATCAGGTTGTCGTCAGCACGACCGCCGCCGCAGCACGTGCGCCCGCTGCTGCGCCACGACAGTCGGACGTCAAGCCAGCCAACATCATCAACAACAGCAGCGATGGCGACAGGAAACTGAAGGGTGCCGGTGGCGACCATGACGGGCCTCCAGAGTATGCACCGCCGTCCTATGCGCCGCCATCTCATGCGCCGCCACCACCCAAGAATGGCGCGGGGACGGGGACGAGTCGAGCAACGACGATGACGACCACCACCACCACTCGCCACCATACGAACAAAGTCATCGAGGCTGCCCATGTCCGTGCTAGAGACGAGGTGAGTTCTTGGTTATGACGCTTGAAAGTGTTTCCTTTCGCCTTGACCGCCGGCGGCGGCGATGACTGACTGGGTGGGCCTGGCTGACGTTCGTTTCTCGCCACGAATAGCAAGAGATGCAGAATGCGTTGCAGACGCTCCAATTACAGTACAACATCTACAACAGCGAGATCGAGCCCGAGCACGAGGTGGAATACTACTGCCGCTGCCCCATCCACCAGTATCTGAACCTCAAGTGGAGTCGATACGGTGTGCAGGACATGTGGTCCAAGGCCGTCATGTACCCTGGTTAGTTTGATTCCTTCCTTTCTCTGAGGACAATGAACCAAGTACCAGGCTGACACACTCAACAGGCGAAAAAGCATACAACGACAACGTCCGATCTTCGGGCCTGTTCAGCAGCAACCCATATCAATTTCGCGTTGTGTCACCATACGGTTACGGCGGAGCCGGCTGGGGCGCAGTGCAACGACCTCAGTCAGGATACCACGCGCAGTCGATCCATCAAACCATTGCGCTCAACAACTCCCTAAATGCCGATGCCCAGGCCAATATTGACGCCAGAGAGCCCCGCATCAACATCTGGGACGAATCTGCCCTCCGAGGGGGTATAGATGGCGCAATGTCACAGTTGAGCGTCTCAACACCGCCGCCGCCGCCGGCCGGTGACGGTAAGCGACTGACCAAGTTTCCGAACGACGAGAAACGACCGAGTATTGGAGGAGCTTCCACTTCGTCGGCGGGCACCAAACCATCCTCCAAACTTTCAAGCTTTCGGAAATCCATGGGCTTCAAATCTTCCGAAGAGAGGGCCATGGCGAAGACGGAAACGATGCTGAGCCAAAACCGTGAGCTGCGGGACGCCATCCTGTCAGAAGAACGGGCGAGATGGCCTGACGAGCAGTGGCGCCAGGTCGTTGCCATCTACCAGGACAAAGTCGGCATGACCGGAAAGATCGCCGACCTGCGAGTGCGCCATCCCATTCAATATCTGCACTTGCTCCGCGCGGGCTACTTTGAGCCCATTCCCGTGGCTTGGGCCACTCAGGTCTCTAATCCCCTAAAGTTCAGCATCGAAGCCGCCGCGGGATGGAGGGGGATCACCCCGGCCTGGAGGGGTTATGAGGATACCGCTGAGGAACGCTTGTACTGGGTCTTGAATCACCGGGAAGGTGGTGCCGGAACCAGGATGAGGATGAAGCCAGACATGATCTCCGAGATGAACATGGCTCGCGCCCGCATGGCCACGGCGGTCGAGCCTCCTCCCCAGTACTTTTCCGTCAATGACACCTGCCACCTCCAGCACACCTCGGCTGGATACTCCAAACAGGTCATGCCCGCGCCCTTTGTGGCCTTTGATCGACCGGAACTGCCGACAGACGATACCATGATCCTCTTGGATGTTTCAGGTTCCATGGACTTTGACCCGGTGCGACCGAACTACAACCAGTATCTCATCACCGGCTACTCCAGATCCACACAGCCAAAGAACAAGGGTGAGTTGGGCCCAATGGGCCGAGACGCCGTCGTGACTTGCTTCAATACATGTGCGGGCCAGGCTAACAATGTTTGTGTACAGATGTCGCCAAAGCCGTCATCCGACGCTTCACCGACGCCATGGCGAACCACGACCACCAATTCCGCGGCTACGACCTGACCACATTCTCGAGTCAAGCCAGCTACATCGGCACCGTCAACCACCAGAACCTCGACGCCATGTGGCGCCATGTTCGCATCGGAGGCGGGACCCGCGTCATGACGGGCTGGCAAAAGGTCAAGGAACTGCATTTCCAAAAGCATTCCGAATCCGCCACACACCATCCCGTGTACGGCTGGCAAGCCGGCCCACAGACGCCCATGCTGCGCTTGCTTCTTCTGCTCGACGGCGAAGCCACCGATATGGACGAGTTCGAATTGGACCTCCTGGGTCTCTCGTGGGCTCACGTCACAATCTTCTTGATTGGCGTTGACGGATGCCCGCATCACCATCGTCATGCCAATGAACTGCAACGCATCAGCGACGTCAATCACCACGTCTCCTTCGTCGATGCCCAGGGCAATACCCCCGAGCGCTATGTCACCCACGAGTTGCTCAAGAGGCATCTGGGCTATGAGCTCTCCATGTCCGAGTTTGAAGAGATGGAGCAATTGCCGGGATATACGGCGTAGCGAGCAATTTGTCCATTAAACCTGTATCAAAGCTTCTTGAAGTGTGTCGGTGTCTCCGCTGACCAAGGACCGGAGCGAAGAAACTTGGCGCTGTTGACGGTACTCAAGCTAGCCCGTGTTATTGAATATGGATTGTTGCACTGAGAGACGAGCCTGGCGTGCACTCATTTCCAACCTCTTGGAGGTGTGAAGCTCGCCTGCAACCGTCGGTGTCTCCATTGTTGGCCTCGGAATTTTCACTCACCGTCGGAGACGTGACCGTCCTGTTTACAACTTAGGGGTTCATGTAGTGCGAAGTATGCACACTGCATGGACGTTTTAGGCGATCGCGCTCCCGAGACACAGCGTTCAATAACATCGCCTGACGTTGTGTCCTTGAGTCATCAATATTTCAAGGCGGCGGTTCGCGCGGTCGTATACTCTTTGGAGATACCCGAGCCAGCCCTGTGCAAATGAATAGATGACCTAGCGAACAGCGAACAGCGAAAAGCCCAACAATGAAAAGAAGTGAGAGGAACGCCAACAGGAACACTATTCCGCTGCGCTCCTCAAAGCGATGCGTCGTGATTCAGCCACGCATACGGAATTGCTTGGAGATTTTTTGGCCAAGGGGAAACCGGAAACTAAGAAAAATTTGTTACAATCAGTCTAGGCGAGGAGACCTGTGAGGATCAGGAGGTACACCTATGATCGAACAACAGTGGGACGGGGAGCAGCTCCTCGACGTAGTGGCCTCAATGAGATATTTTGAGCTTCAGTCCGATAATTTCTCAATGCTCTGAAACATGCAAGGACCATGTTGGCTATCAATGGCCACCGGGAGGAGAAAAGGATACGGGAACCCTGTAGTCGCCTCTATACTTAGGCACATAAAGACGTTTTCCAGTTCGTCTGTAACAGCGGAACGGCGCGAAAAGCATCGTAAGGTTACATAGGGAGGCTCTCAACATGACCCGGAACGGGAAGTCCAGTTGCAAGACAGACTTTTACGATCAGGTCACCAGGCTTGGGGAAGGTGGCTTGTGCACATCGGTTGACGGTCCTGCGGGAGGTCGAGGGAAACCGGCCAGGAGCAATGCAACATGGAGACATGACTTGGTTCATGTGTATCGGTGTGTTCGATGGTTTTGTTTTCATGTATGGCAGTTCCTGTGTGGAAAAAATCTCGCCTACTGGGTACGCTTGGTGCCACATCAGGGCCCAAAGCACAATGAGATAGGCGAGGTACGGTGGCTTTGCTCAACTCTTGCTGCGTCTGGCATGGAGAGTTTTAGTGGGGGCCCGTCGTGGTGGGCCTGAGGACTGCGGATGACGGTTGGTGGGTTACGGAGTGCGGACGGACCTTGGTTTCGCGGCTACCTGTGTGACATAGGATCTTATTGCGGTGTGTGCTTGATGCAAGAAAATTAGTCCGCGCAGGACAGACTCGGGGCGATCAGAAATCAGGGTTGGGCTCAAAAGGACAGTCCTGGATGAATCATGTTCTGATCGGATAAACGAGCAGGAGAAAACGGATCGCAGGGGGGAAGTGTGTGGGTCGACTGGCCGGGTGAAGGGCCTCAAACCCGTGATTGCGAGCTTCTGGAACCTTGGGGCAGGGTGTGGCTTGCGAGTTACAGGTTTGCGGTGCGTCTGAGACGGCCAGCCAAGACCGTGATTGAATGTTTGAATGTTTGAATGTTAGACCGTTCAGACAGTGGATGGGGACGGATGAAAGAGATGCCTGGCGTGGCTGACGGCGGAGCTAGGGTGAACATGGGAGCAGGAGAGGGAGAAGGAGACAACAGTTGGAGAGACACACGGACAAGTCGATGACTAACACAGGCGCTTGGCCACTTCCTGCGGCGGCGCCCTGGGAAACAACCAGGTTGCTTTGCCAGGTGGAAAGTGCGGCAAGTGCCAAGGAGAAAACAGGATAGAGCACCTCACTCTCACTCAGGCTGTCCGTGACCGTCTTTCTCGCTGTCTGCCTGACCCTCGTTCCTGCACTTCAACGCCTTAGTGTGGCAGCTGCACGTCACGGAGTGAGAGCGCAGCGGGGCAACCCCTGCACGGGCCAATGAACGGCACGAGAATCGCTAGATCGGCAATGTTACCTACCAGATGCAGACTAGCGGGCTGAAACTCGCGATGCAACTGCTTGGCTCCCGTCCTTTTGCCTCGAGAGCGAACACGGTGAAAGATGCGTCTGGCACTGACGGAGAGACGCTGTCGTGGCTGTCGTCTCCTCTTCTCCACGCCGGTGAGTCCTCAGTCGAACCGTCTGCCTGTCATTGGTTCCCAACTTGCCTCTCGCATTGCAACCTGGTCCCTTCTAACCGCTTTGGGGGGTGGCATGCGTGCCTGCAGTACCTTCTCAGACAGCCTTACAGGGTTTCAACGGTGAGTGACTCTGCTGACACCACTGTCTCTCCTCTACGCGCGACCGATAGTCACGTCCAATATTGATATATCCCTTTCGCTCCCTTCACCCTTCTTCAATCCACTCCTCACTCCCTCACCAAACCATCCATTACACTTCAACACACTCTCGCCCCACGAACAGCGTCCGTGCTCCCCCATGCAAATTTATCGAAAATTACTGGCATTTATCGAATACCAACCCCTCGCTTCCACCACTCCCTCGATATCAAAATCCATACTACTAAACACCATCGTCCTCCCGGGTCCGGCAATTCTACCATCCAGCCTTCGACTTCAGTAATCACAATGCCGTCCACTTGTCGAGCGAAGGTCGCCCTGCTCCGCGGCGTCCGCCCTCTCCTGGCCACCCAGCAACAGGTCGCCGCCACCCAGAAGATCCTCTCGTCCGCCTGCTCGTCAGATTGCATCTACTGCGACATTTGGAAACTCGCGACGTTGATCGCCTCCCACGTTCCTCTGAATGCCCGCTACAGCCTCTTGAGCGGCACTCCTGCCAACTCGGCCCCATCAAGCCCAACTGGCTCGCCCATTTCTCATTCACCATGTGTCCAGATCCATCGTGCCTCCAAGATCATCGAAGCACATTTCCAAACCCAACGCTCCGTACTGTCATCCATCTTGAGCATCTGCACCGTGTCTGGAGCCGACGCCACCGAGGGACTCCGCATGGCGCACGACCGATGCTCTGCGGCGATTGAGGACCTACTCGATCAAGAAGAAGAGCTCGAGGAGGACTTGCTCAGGGAACTCGAGGAGCGGCAGTACGCGTACGAGTATGACCACGACTGCTCACAATTTGCCCACGGCTACGAGGATTCGCAGCGGAGGCCTAGCAGGATCGACGTGGCCATGTAAACACACATCAGTCGCACTTTTTACCCATGTACCACCGCATCCACCATCATCAAAAGCGATTAGCGATAAAGGCAAGCCAGACGAAACAATGCAATCTTCAGGCATTTCGGGTTCTTCAGCTACCAGACTGGAGAGGTCTAGATTGGGACCAGGAGAGCAGCAGCCTGCTCGGTATCATGTCACGATACCTTATGATACACATGTAACAATAACAAATGCAATAAGTGAATCATCCATTCTATCATCCATGTTTCCAATCACTCTCTTTTCTCCTCTCGCGCAAAGTTCCCAAACAGGAAAATTTGACGCCCGAAAATCACTCTCACTGCTCCCACCACCCGAAATACAACATGAACGAAGTTACTTTGCACGCCTCTCCGGCCAAGACATGGCAGTAACGTAGACCTCCGCGGAAAACCAGACTCAAGCCGCGTCCACAGCCACAGCCGCAGCTGAGGCCCGGTTTCCCACAGCAGCATGAAACTTCCCGATCAGGCGACCCGGGGCTCCACCAAACCTGACATCTAACGGTTTCTGTCCTAGTGTGTCGATAACCCGTAAGCGAAGACCCAAACTCGAGGGACGCTCGCACCTTGCTCCGGATTAGTGCTGGCCTACCCGGCACACTAGTCAGGGTGAGGCCTCCTTAGCAGCAGACCCCGGAAACCTCAACCATGTCAACTCCGATCACCCAACTCACCGCAGTGCTTTTAATCCTTGGAGGAAGGTCGCCCACAGTCGCCCTGCGCCGGAACTCCGCCACTCCACCCCCAGGCCACCTCGTTCCACTGCTCCCTCTCCCACCGCTGGATTGGATGCGAGACCACAACACGGCGGCATGCCATTCTCATTGCCTCATGACCGACTGACTGGAAAGTTGAAACCCTCAACATCCGTGGATGATAATCGCCGCTAGGATCAGGCCGGAGAGGGCCAGATTTCTCCCCCCTCCCCCTCGTCCAATTAATCGAATGTCCGTTTGTCGTTGTTGTCCTCAACTAGATAGTACGGCACATACTGATAGTGATAGTCTTTTATTATTTGCTGGGGCTGGCCGCTTGCCGTTTTGTGTTCTTCCCACATGCCTTTTCAAGCCGACGCCCAGATCAAATCGGTGGCACGGGCCTCGACTGGTTTTCCTCCTGCCACATGACGAGGCATTCGAGCGAGCAGACGATGATGGCTATTGACCAAGTGCTGTCGGTCCCTGCGGAGAACCCTACCCTAGGCATGAGATGTGGCTTACTTCAAGCTATCCCCTGCCTGGGGTTGAAATTCCGGTACCTTGCACCATGACAGGCAGACTGTCAGCCCAAGTCAGACGGATGAGCTTGATATCGTTTAAGGTCCATCGGTTGCTCAGGTGGCCGCCGTTCCTGGTGAAAGTCAAGGTGCTGGCGGTTGGCCTTGTTTGAATCCAGGCACTTGCTCTCATGCCCCGAAATCCCTTAGCTTGATCCTTAGTAACTACGGACTCCGAGTTTGGGCTCTCGCCGGACTTGCGAGGTCTGGACCTTTTGAATTTCTTGGTAGCTTCAAAGCTGTCGTCATTACTTCCATTGGCTGAACATAGCACCTTCACCACCACCAACATCCGCATTCGCAATCTGCATCAACGCTTGCTGAATATTGGGGACTGTACGTGTGATAGTCTCATTCTGATAGCCACTACTGTATAGTATTCAGCGAGCACATCGTTCCAAGTCATAGTGCCATCTCGACATATGAAGGAAGTATGAAGCTGTCACCTACCCCTCTATTCTCAAGCACTCACTTAATCAAGTCAAAACTCTAACAAAGAGAAAAGTGCTCATTGAACGGACCCGGTCTGAGGGGTGGTCTGGGCGATCATGACCATGGTGACCAGCGATCCCGTCCCGGGGCTCGGGGGTCAGTGCACGCATGCCTCCTGGAGCGAACGATCGACCCTGCCCTGGTTGGGGTCCAAGTGGCTTGCACCATGGATCAATAAACGTCGCTTAATCAAGTACAAAGTTCCAAGCTTTGACCAGCTCCCGCGATTGAAAACTCTCGATCCGTTTAAACTTCTGAGGCAGTCCACTTTGGGGCATTCAGCAGGGGGCGGGGTTGGGAGGGGACGTTGCAGTGGACTCGAGGGCCGAGGGCCATCCCCCTCCCGCCCTCACAGCCCCCACGGGAAGGCTGAGTTGAGCTGAACGGATCTTGGAACCGGAGATTGGCCAATCAACACCAGGGACTGTACGGCGACCTTTCTGTGCTCCTGCGTCTTTGGTCGAGCAGTTGAGATGGACGTTGAAACCTTACCATGCAGGAACTGTGTCATACTGTTACTGCAGTTACTTCTGCTCCCCTAGCCGGTGACGTTGATGTCCTCCCTCCATTGCATGCGGATGTAGCGTTCGTCGCGCTGGCTAAGTTGTGTCGTGGAGTATTGCTAGTCACTCACCTATCCTTTTCCCTTCGCCTTTATTTTGTGCCTTCTAGATGATGTATGGTGCGCTCTGACTGACTCAGGATAACGGCGGGACTCCGTGACTGCCCAGAAAGTAAGCTTATTCAGAGGGAGACAGCACTGGGGTGTTGGTTGGTTGTAATTTAACCGGTTCCTGCAGCTAATGAGGTCCGCATTGTTGGGATATTCCGCTCCGCGCCGTCCGATCAGACTACGATTGGGGATTCTGGCTAATGGTGCCAACTTCCACAGCTCAAAGCTGCAGGTGGCTCTATAGCAAACCATTCTATACGTCCTTCTTCCATCCCTGTCCTCCTCTCGGTTCCTCCTTCCCGACGCAGCCGGGAATTCTAGAAGTCTTATAGAACGGTCCAACATGCGAAGATCAGAAGTCTCGTTTGACATCAGTTCAAGACGGTGTGTCGATCGTCCCAGGACTTGCCAGTCACAGCGATAGGCTCTCAATCTCGTCCTGTTAAGAGTCGGTCAACGGCATCAATGCCGAGATTGGAGCATTTTAGCCATACCATTGTCAGATCTCTCGGCGCCTCAATGACATATCGCTGTTGCTTAGACTAACAGAAAACACATCAGTACTTGATGCCTTATACGAATGAAATGAAGGGCATCCTCTCTCTGTCTGGGTGATTTCATGCGTCGCCCAACTTCTTTCCGATCTTCGAGTCAAGTTCAATGCTTTAGTTGCCTACCTCAAGTCTCCACTGGTTCGGGAAGGTCTGGTCCAGGAATTCTTCAAGGCGCTGGCGGTCAAGATATCGATCTTGGATGATCTGAGGTTTCCGTGTAGCAGCGACCGACACATTGCTGACGTTGCAGCTACCGTCGCTGATGGAGGAACCGTGGATGCTGCTGGTGGCGTTCATGACTTGATTCGAAAATCGAATTGATCGGATTCAAACGCCTACTTAGTACCATCTGTTGTTGCGCTCGTGGGCTGACTTTCCTCAAATAATTATTTCCCTGTAAAACGTGCATCACCCTGCCAGCGTTTTTGGGCGCTTTTGCAGATGGCTCCACCCCACCCAATGAATAGGGCTTTCTGATATGCATTACGTGGGAGCCTGCCTCGTTTGTGCCATGCTAACTCCAATTATGGACTTTTACTCGGATGTTGTTATGCGTTGTGCCGTCCCACACAACAAACTGTCAATTCCCTGACACCGCCGTCGGGCTAACATGAGAATCCAATGCGAGGGCTTCAAAACCTAGTCTCACTCTCCAACTCTTACCAGATCGGAAAGCTCTCGGAAGTTTGAGCTAGAATCTCAGTCATCTAGTGAAGGAATGGAAGCCCTTTTCGAAATACGCTTCAGTGGTCAGGAAGCCTCCTGGGCCCCGCCCGGCCCTGATCTTTGATCCGTTTTGAGCAGCATATCACCTAATCTCAATATTGAATGTAGTGTCTTAGTAGTACTCAGGCCCGGAAAGGGTAGGAATAGATCGATTGACTCTTCTGTGGCTCTCCAAAGATTAGTAAAAAGACGGAGGTCGTAGACTAGAGAAAAGGCTGTCGATATCTTGCAGATCTCGCATTGCTACACCGCACAAAGTTAACATATCTCTCGCCCCGCCAAACGCCTTGGTATTCTTAGTCCTTCAAATCAGATGAGCTCAAAGCAAAGGAGTCTGATGTGTGCTCTTTAGATCGGCTCGTTCATGGTCACTTGCAGGAAGACCGGTGTTGCCGGATTATCCGTATGCTCCTGTGCCGCCTTGGCTGGGTCGTCTGCGATGCCAGTGGTAGTACCTAGCATTTCTCACAGCATAGTCTTAGTACGCGCGGTTCCATCGGTGCCACCAGATGTGTAACACAAATTTCTACATCTTACTTAAAGACAATTGTAATGACGTTGCTATCATAAGTACGGTTGTGTTCCAGGAGAAACAAGATCGGGTGTATTTCCGCAGAACTAACGTGTTTGTTGCGCCCGGCTGCTGAGGCGTTTTTGCGGCGCTCTCAGGGAAACTTGAAGCAGGCAACTCAACTCAAGAACAGTTCGATATTACACGGACATGTCCAGGGACCCTAGGAGCAGGGGTTCTGCTCAAACTTGCAACATGTGGCGGAATCTTTGTATTATGCTTAAGTTGCTGGAAGGGTGACGTGCATGGGATGTGTTGGTAGTTATTAACCGGTGAGACGTGGTCACCCTGAACACAGCCCTGGTTGTTTCGCGTTAAGTGGCTGCCTGGATATTCCGGCATTTGCAACCCGCGACATGATTGCCCCCGCGATATCTATTGGCTGATATCTTGGTTGGGCAGCAAGGCAAAGTTCATGCCAAGGTCAGAATAATAAGGCAAATCAAGTTGAAAACGCCCAGCAGTCGGACAACATGCAGTGCTGCCATCATGTCATTGCCAGACCCTACTTTTCAACCCTCTTGCTGCCTCGCAAAGCTTTCCTCGCAAGTCTCGAAATTAGTATCAGAAGACTGAAGGAGGCTTCATCTTTTCGCAGGAGTCATGGATTCTCGTACAGTGATCTCTCAACCGGCTTTTCTTGTGCATCAACTGATCTTAGGACTACCCCTGGGCAATTCATCTCCTCAAGAAGTCAATAGACTAAATCAAGTAATGGGTTTATATCGTCAACCTCAACTTATGTTTTCGCGACCCCATGCTCTGGCCTTCATCCCGCTCATGGGTTATAGCAATGGAAGAACTGTTTTCGACTGACCACAGTTGAAGGACAGAAACTTCCAACATTTGCCCTGCTAAACAATCGGATCTGAAGCACCGGAGTTGTGCTTCTTATCCTTGCTTCTCAGAGTCGTGGTCTATATATGTCTTCCTAGTCCCGCTACAACATCTCTGTTCAACGCTTCTCAATAACGAGATGCTAATTTACCTGACTGAGAGGGCTGCTATTTTCAGCTCGTACGCATACGCCAGTTAGAAACGCCTAGTGCCCGTCAAATATGAACACTTAGGATTACAGTGTTTGTAAATTACGTAGATTCGGAGTTGTTTCCCACTACCCATTTCAACACCTCGTGGTCAACATCATTTTCGGGTATTGTCTAGCTCACTTTGAAACTGTCTTTAAATGAGTCTAAGTAATAAGAAATTTGCAGAGAATGGGTCTGTGGAAACACTCTCCTTTAGAAGAAGTGGCAGTGCCGGGCTCCAAAGCGATAGAAATCCGCGTTGAATTTCGGCCGATACTAGTGGTAGAGTCGGTGGATGGATTGGGGGAGCAGTGACTTGTGTAGTGTGAATTATAGATTGTGAAAAGGCACTGAAATGGATCAGCCGGCTGTCACAGCCTAGCACAGCGCATGCACTTTGCCTCGATCCTTCCCTTGTTGATTGGCAGTAAGGGTAGACCAACACAAGAGTCTGTCTAGGATCTGGGTACAACGTGGCATTGTTCACTTTGGAGTTGAGCTGATCGGCGAAAGGCCATATTTTCTAATGGGCTTACATTGTAATGCGACTTCCCTGTGGCGTTGACGGATCGGAACCCATCCGCGACCCATCTGTCTGGATGCAGACACGCGCACACCTCCACTATTGTGGCATCACTGCACTTTGTTGTCCCACATTCGAGGGTTGGGCACGCCCAGCTCGTTCGGAATCACTGCAAAGGCTATAAAGTGAGCCATCTCCTGGGAACATTGTTCTCCTCATCACTTCAAACACCTAGCTAGGCAAAGCACGGCAGAGCTGCTGCATCCTCTCGCAGCCATGAAGAATTCACCGTATTTTCTCAGTACCATATTCATGGAGCAAAGCACAGTCCGCACCAGGGACTTCGAAGCACTCAGCAAGTCATTATTTACGGACGAGACCAGGAAGCCTTCAGTAGATGTCTGTTTTCCAAAGGCGGATCAACCTTCCTCCACGGAAGAGAAATCATGGCATTCTCTGCTTTTTTCTGCTGGGTCGAATCTCAAAGAGAATGAGTGGAGAAAACGCGGTCCCAATCTCGCAGTTGATGCCCGTAAACGGATCTCTCAAGTCCATACGTATACGTTGACGAAGGTTGACGACCTCCATAGACTGGCAATGGTAACGTGTAATTCTGGCTGGATTACCTATTCGCTTGCTAAGACTAGCCGCACAGGATTCCAAAGACTTGGACCGTCTATTGTACGTAGCCAGATGTCCATGGTTCTACACGACCGTTTCTGACCGCAAAGCTTTATACGACAACGCAACTCCTACTCAAGGATGGCCATCTCTTGGGTTCTGTTCGACTCCTTGATATCCAGCTGCGGAGTTTTCCCTCAATTCAAAGAATATGCGCTATCGTTTGGGGTGAAACAAGCGGAGACAGAACTCGGGCCGCCACCATTACGCTTCCGTGTTCTCGTGGACAGGAACGATAGACTGGTTCAATCAGGATTTGGTATGTAATCAACGGGTTCAAAATATTGAAATCGGCTCATGATGATAGAATGTGCATACACCCTCCGCACCATGGAGCTAAATCATCGAAAGGAGGAATATCCGTGGTCATCGCGACAGTTCTCCATCTACCATAAATTCCAGACGAAATCATGGACATCAACCTGGATATTCATTGCTCTGACAAAACAAGCAGAAGAGAAATTAACCAAATATCTGTCTGGAACGAAGAATATCCTTTGGAGCAATCCATTTGAGATCCATTTATTGCTTCTCGATGCTCTGTTCGAGAACTATAGGCCATTTCTCGAGTGGCTGGTAACGCAAACCGTGACAAGCGTAAGTCCACGTTCTTCAGACGACGAGTCCGGGCCTAACAACGATGTTTCAGGCGGATCGGGTCTTTACTACTTCCATTGGTGATTCTGTCCCAGTTGTGGATTTCGCGGAGCGCCAAAGGTTGAAGCAGTTGGAGGAGCTAGTCCTTGACTATATTGTCATGCTAGATTCCACTCTCAGTATCCTTATTCTCCTAGAAGACAAGTACACTAGCCTAAGTTCAAGCTCACTTCTACGAGTTCAAGGAGATGAAAACTCGGCCAAAGACCCAGCCGAAGACCCTGTGTTGATACTTCTGCAGGAGAAGCGACGGGAAGTGATTCTGTTACAGAAAAAAGTGGAAATATTAAGGGCAAAGGTGGCCGGTACCACAAGTCTAGTAAGTCAGATGGTTTGAACCTGATCCCATGGTTGGACTATCGCCTTACTGCCTCCTAGATTGCGAACCTATTTGACTTGAGCAATGCGGAAAACTTGAAAGCTTTAGCGGAAGATTCTCGATCCGAAAGCAACGCAATGAGACAGTTATCTGAGAAGGGTTTTCGGGACGCCGTGGCAGTGAAAGTTCTCACTATAGTCACTTTGGTTTATCTGCCCACGACCGTGGTTGCAGTAAGTAGTTGCAGTGCTCCTCCCTCTACCATCGTCGCTGATTGTCTCTTCCCTAGAACTTCTTTTCCACTCAGTTTGTCTCTCAGATTGAGGATAGGAGCGGAGAGAGATTTCATCTTGTCGTCGCCTCAAATTGGTGGATTTTACTGGCGACGGCCATCCCACTTACTCTTGCAACCTTGTATATTTGGTGGGCTTTCGTTCAGAAGCAAGTGTATGGTCAATACCCTGCCTTCTTCACCTTCTTCCAGAGGTTCCATTGTCAGATCTCCAGACGCAAGCCTCATACAGAGGCGAAATCAAGAAGGTCTCATTTTGTAGACGACGAAGAATCATTTGGTGGCATTGGCACGTTGGAAGGTGGTCCAAATAGGTGACTTGAAAGGGGGCATAAGCTGTTAGTTCAAAGTTGATCCTGGAATACAAGTCAAATACCAGAGTGGTAAACCGTAAAAGACTGTTCAGGATTTTCAGGTCGAGTATTCGTATTACTGTTTGCTGGTCAGCAGACCAAAATTTCAGTCCTGTTTGCCCTGTTTGCCCTATTTCAGGCGTCCCATTAATCCTTGCATGAATATTCAGGGTTGGGGGCGGTTCTGCACCTTGATTCGTGCACCAATCCGACCCGAACACGGGGGAGAGTAGGCAACTTTTGCTTAGCTGCGAAGGATGAGAGCAGTGTACCTAACTATCAGAGCCTCACATGGTGACATTAATGCCCGATGGTTTCCGTGAATTCTGCAGTCAACCTGATGAGGCTTTTTGGATTGCTCCTGCCCAGAGCAATACTATTAAACTTTTGCCTGCTACACAAGTCTAGTATTTCCTGGGGTGTTTTCTCCTGTACTTTGACGACATTCATTGTTGTACCTTCTCCTGCAGGATCGTACCAGTATCAAAGAAGGCCGAATTAGTTCAGCAGCGTTTTTTCCCAGTCTTAGATGATCAGACTCCCTATTCTGAGATGAGCACCCAACCCAGCCCAGTGACGTCGATCGCGCAAGGTGCGCCGCACAACCACGAAGCCGCCCCACCTATCCCAACAGTCATCCATCCCGAAAGCAATTCAACTCTGGGAAGAGACGACTCTACTTCCCAAAGATTTGCTCAGCCGCCAGAGCCCCGAAATTCCCCCGACATAATATGTCCCTTATGTCCGGGGAACACGAACCCTGACACCAGCCCCGATATCAATGCAAATTACAGCATCTCAGTCCCTATGGAAATCAACTTCAATATGCATCTTCGAGTCGATGATGAGTATGAATATCATCCAGCTCTTGAGGTTGTCCACAAAGATCATCTCAGAGACTGGGGGTATTTCCAAGATCTCGCAAAAGATCATCTATACAAGAATAAATATGCGGCGTTCAAGACAAATGATAACAAGTGGTGTGGTTTAGCGTTTCGCAACGGCCATTTCATTATCTCATTACGTAGGTACAAGACAGAGCCACAGAGTCTGTGCAAGCCCCCACACCTGAAGGAACTTCTGTGGAGATATTTGTGTCATTTTGCAAATCGTCACTCCTCACTCCATCTCGAGGTTCACCTGCATTGGGACTATGTCTCTTGGAAAAGTGCACCTAAGGAAGGCGAAAAATATTGTGACACTCTACGGGAAGCTCTCAGGACAAAGAAAAGAAAGAACGTAGCCTCCAAGGCGTATTATCCGCAATTTGATATCGATCAAATATTCTCAGATGCAGCCATTAGCCGCATAATAAGTGAAAAGGCATCGAAGCTTTCAGAGACGGCAAGGAAATATCTCGAGGAGCGGACAGAGAAAGAGGATGGGGATGGGCGGCAGCAACTTGCGCTTTGTATCGATAGGCGAATACGAGCATCTCTTTGGAAGGTCGTAATTGAAGAGTATGATCAATTACCTGACGAGAACTCTGCAAGTCTTGACATCCGTTCGAAACCCTACTGGACCGATTATTGCGAAGGACGACAGGAATTCTTCCCCTATCATTTTGGCTTTGCGGACGGCTCTGAACAAGATGAGAAAATTGATAAGAACACTGTCATACCTGTGGAGAAGGTGACAAAAGACCCGATTGGGCGGGGTGCTTTTGGAGAGGTCTACAAAGTGAGGATCCATCCAAAATACCACAACTTATCCCCGGTAAGTCGCGAAGTACTTTCCCTTGGTTTGCTCTCTAGCTGACTTGATTTTAGGATGGAAACAAGCTTTTTGCACTGAAGAAGTTTACTGGTGAGCCTGACAGGGCACAGGCAAGATATGAGCAAGAAAGACAAGCACTTCGAAGGATTCGTCAATTTCAAAGTGACCGTCATCCTCATGTTGTAACTTTCTTCGCTGCATGGAGTGACCCTAAAGATTTCAACATTCTCTTCGAGCTTGCCAGAGCGGACTTGAAGCAGGTCCTGGAGGAAGTGTCGAAAAAAACCAATGACCAAGCGAGTCAAGCAAACCGCCTTGGGCTTCAAATACCTTACGATCCCGATGGACGATTGCCATGCTTGGACGAGGAGGATTTTGCCTGGTGGCTATGGAAGCAACTGGCAGGGATAGCTTCCGCATTGAACTCCATACACAACATGGAGGGTCATAGCCGAATGCAGAACGGAAACATGTTGGCCGTGCCAGAAATAAAGAGCGCTGCTGGGTATCATCACGACATTAAGCTAGATAACATCCTTCTGTGCGACACCCTTAACCACAAGTATGGGACACTGAAGTTAGGTGACTTTGGCTCAGCAAGTGTCGCGGAGATGAGACAATCACAGGCTTGGAAGAAAACTCCCAAGTATACCAGGACTCCTGACGGAGCAGAGACGTACGATTCTCCCGACCGAGCAAAAGACGGGCAGACCTCACGCAAAACAGATATTTGGGCATTAGGGTGCGTGTTCCTGGAGCTCATGCTCTGGTGCCTTGAGCCCGGCTTTACTGTGGAGAGGTTTGCCACCCAGAGGACCAACGCCGGCGACGGTAATGGAGAACACAGTAAGTCAGACAGGTTTTGGCGTACGTTTCCACGCGACTCCACCATCCACTACGCCCGGAAAGACTGTGTCGACGAGAAGCTCGGATATCTCTCAGAAAAGGCTGAGGGCAAGCCTCAAATGAAGGCTTGGCTCGAGTGCATCCAAGAAATGCTTAAAATCAATTCAGGCTCTCGGATTCAATCTCGTGAAGTCAAGGAACGCCTGGAGAAGAATTTCAATTCTTTCGACCAGGAATCCGAGAGGAAAAAGGCGCGAGGTTGAGGTTGGAAGGAGAATTCCTTGAGGACATGCGGGTTGTTCAACCCCCTTCTTACGCGGTATGTTTTCTTGCCACTAACTCTTGATATGATTAATACCGTTCATACTAACAGTACACCATTGGAACAGGTCGAGTGTGTTTACGACAAAGGTCATCACGGGCGCTGAGGCTTCCGTTCGTAACACTGGACAACGCTCGGTCCATCTCGATCACATGTAACCTCGGGGCGGTTGGTTTCCTTGAGGCAATAAATCTCGAAGGATGGAGCTAGATCGATTTCTCCACAGCAAATGTCAATGTCACCAATGTTCGCCCCACTGTTCGATATCTTGACCAATGATGGTGGGCAGGTCTTCAATATCACACCACTACGACAGATGACATCGATAGTTCCAAGGCCCTGTGAACAACAATCGTCATGGATGATCTGGTGATGGAAAACCTTGCTGGGAGTCGTTTATAATCGGCCTGTGCCTGTAGGTAGGTATGCTTGTCCGCCTCTCGACCACAAATCAAGCCAGGCATCATGTACTACAGCAGCGGGACCTACGAGAGCTTTGCTCGGCCACGCAAGCCAGAAGGAGTGGAGAAGAAGACAGCATGGTTCGTTGGATCGGGTCTTGCCTCGTTGGCTGGCGCAGCCTTTCTGGTGCGAGATGCTCAGATGCCGGGGAAGAATATCACGATCCTCGAAGAACTTGACATTCCCGGCGGTGCCCTCGATGGCATGGACGAACCTGAAAAAGGATTCATCATCCGTGGCGGTCGCGAGATGGAAGACCATTTTGAATGCCTCTGGGACCTCTTCCGCTCCATCCCGTCGCTGGAGATCGAAGGTGCCTCAGTGCTGGATGAGTTTTACTGGCTCAACAAAGATGACCCCAATTCCTCTCTACAGCGTGCCACCATCAATCAGGGCCAAGATGCCCACCTCGATGGCCTCTTCGGCTTGAGCCACAGTGCACAGAAAGACATTATCAAAGTGTTCCTCACCCCCCGGAAGCAAATGGAAGGGAAGCGCATCAACCAGGTCGTTGGCCAGGATTTCTTGCGCAGCAACTTTTGGCTGTATTGGCGGACCATGTTTGCTTTTCAAGATTGGCATTCGGCGCTGGAATTCAAACTTTATCTCCATCGGTTTATCCACCACATTGGGGGCCTACCCGACTTTACCGCCCTGAAATTCACAAAGTACAACCAGTACGAATCGCTTGTCCTGCCTCTTTATAAGTGGTTGGTTGACCAGGGGGTCAAATTCCAATACAAGACCGAGGTTCTTGACGTGGACTTTTCGATCACCGAGGGCAAAAAGCAAGCCACGCACATTCATTGGGTCGAGGATGGGCAGAAGGGAGGTGTCGCTCTTGGACTGGATGACTTGGTAATGATGACAATCGGGTCTTTGACAGAGAACTCAGGGGCGGGCGACCAACACACCCCTTCAAAGCTCGATGAAGGACCAGCCGCGGCGTGGGACTTTTGGAGGCGAATCGCAGAGAAGGATCCCTCTTTTGGCAGACCGGATGTCTTTGGCTCGCACATACCGGAGTCAAAATGGCAGTCGGCCACGGTCACAACGTTGGACAAGCGTATTCCAGAGTTCATCCAGAAAATCTGCAAGCGCGATCCCTTCAGTGGCAAAGTGGTCACGGGTGGTATTGTGTCGGCAAAGGACTCTAGTTGGCTTATCAGCTGGACGGTCAATCGGCAGCCACACTTCAAAAAACAACCCCGCGATCAGATCGTGGTCTGGGTCTACTCGTTGTTCGTCGAAGTGCCCGGGGACTTTGTCAAGAAGCCAATGCAGGACTGCACCGGCGAGGAGATCACCCAGGAGTGGTTGTACCACCTCGGAGTACCGGTCAAAGATATTCCAGAGCTTGCTGCCACCGGTGCCACATGCGTGCCGGTCATGATGCCCTATGTGACCGCATTCTTCATGCCTCGACACGCAGGAGACCGGCCAGCGGTGGTACCAGACGGGTCAGTCAACTTTGCCTTCATCGGACAATTCGCCGAATCCCCCAGTCGTGACATCATCTTTACGACAGAGTATTCTGTTCGGACGCCGATGGAAGCGGTCTACCAGCTGCTTCACGTGGAACGGGGCATTCCGGAAGTGTTCAACTCCACATACGATGTGCGCAAGCTTCTTGGTGCCACGAGTCGACTGCGTGACGGAAGAGAGTTGGACGCTGGGCTTCCTGGATTCCTCCGCCGATGGATCTTGCAAAGCCTAGGGGAGAACGAGATTGGAGAGCTCTTGCATAATTACCACCTGGTCTGATCATAGAACCCAATAAACCAAATAAAAGTACTCCCTTTTGAGGCAGATAATCTGATCGTACTCAAGAATGAGGAATTCCTCGCTCTTACTGATGAGCGACATCAAGACATCAGCTCCGTGACGAAGACAATCGCGTCCGGTCAGCACGTAGGATCGAGAAGGAGTCGGTAATCTGTCAGAGCTAGTACTTCGGTTGTCGGGAAGAGTTGAAATCTATGAGGCTGCAACGCAAAGGACAAAGTCAGGGAGAGAAAGGAGAACACTGCTAACTGCCCGCCTTCGAGAAATACGCATTAGCGATTGGTGTTAGATATCAACTAGAGTGTAATAGGTTAGATACCTCGATCAATTCCCCGAATGGCGCAATATCTTGGATCAGATTCGTCTGCTGACGTTTTTCGTCAGCGACTGTGGAGCACACTAGCTGACTGGTTAGTGCCTTAATGGATGGCTTGGCGGCGGCCTGGCGCGGTTAACTTGGACAGCGCAGCCCAACGCGTCTTCCGCGATTCAGTCCCTGGAAGTTTACACCGAACCTCAATTTGGATCTCGACTTTTGTTTGTTCCCTCCTCCTACAACACTCATCCCCGCTCCTGTACGCTCTCTGTCATCCGCATTGCGCCGGCGTTGGAAGACACTGAGATGCTCGCAAATGTCGATTACGCAGAATTCATCCCCTTCCATCCCTGAGAACCCCCCAAGATGGAGGTCCTGACGCCTAGCGCTCCGAATGGGACTTCCACTTCTACGGTGCTCGACCCGGTCGATACCCTCCTCGTTCTTGAGCACATTGCGAAACTCATTGAAGCCACACTCGGCGCTGCCAGGCGAGAACTGGAGGCCGTAGGCAGCCTGCTGTCAAAAGCCAATCATGCTGAATCTCTCGCCCACTGCGCCCGGTTTGCAGTCGAGCCCCAGGTTACGCTCTATGCGCAGAAACATGTCAGGGAGGAGTTGGCTAATGGCCATAACGATACACCAAGTCAGTGGAACCTTGCCACTCGCCGTGATCGGGCTGACCCTGTTGCAGAAATTGAGCATGTCTATTCTCTCTCCTCCGAATTATCCCCTACCCGGACCACCGTCGCCTTGATTGCCTTCTTCAAGCTGTCCGGTCCTCTTGATGGACGACAGTCAATTGAGAGTCAGATCCAAGTGCTCAATCTCCCAGGTTCACACCAGATCGATGGCCAAGGAACCTCCAATGCCGTCGGCACTTCAACCTACGAATTTGTCTATTTACTCTTACACAATGTCGTCAGTCCATACTTCGATGCCTACACGAGAACCCAGGGTTCGACGAACCGGAGTTGGTATGACGCTCAAGCCAAAAGCGGTATTCCGGGTGCAAAGAGAAGATTCGCCGAGTTGGAAATGAGCCTGAAGCATCTGCAACAAAACACCGATATTCCCATGGTACATCTGCCCATGCACGAAGTTGTTGTGGGAGCATTGCAAGAAGCAGCTGCTCAAGGCGTTCCACCATCTATTCAACTGATTCCGGCCCACGTCCTGGAAAACACCACGGTTCAGAACAGTATCCAAAACCACGTCAATGGCTGGATCACGTCAATCCAAACCATCACGAAGCTTTCCAAGGATGCTACTTCCACCTCGGCGGCCCAAGAAATCAACTTTTGGATATCTCTTGAATCTGCCCTGAACAAATTGGTGGACGAACTTGGGTCAGACGGTGTGAGATTGACTCTGGAGATTCTGAAGAAAGCCAAGCGACAACACGCTCTCGTCAGTTTTGAAACCGACACAGGGTTGAAAGATGCGTTGGAAACAGTGCGGAATTACAACATCCTCATGCGCGATTTTCCTCTTGACGAGCTATCTTCGGTTGCGTCACTCCAAAAGGTTCCGGAGACTCTGATTCTCATATTTACTCACCTGAACAAGAAATGGAGGGTGTGCAACTATCCAATCAGGCGGGCGCTCAAACTAGTGGAAGGTATCTCCGCCGATATGGATGCTCGCATCCATAGTCTCCTTGAAGGTCGAGCGATCATGTCCATGACTTGGCCAGACTTCAATGAATTGATGAAGTCGATTACCCTGATCTGGGAGGTTTGGGACGAACAAATCAGGAGCTTCACTGCTGTTGCCCGAGAGATAACCCGACGCAAGAATAACGACTTCGTTCCGGTCAAGATTGTGCCCCGACATGCCCAAACTCAGGAGCGGCTTCGCTACGTCAATAACTTTCGAAACGACCACGAGCAATTGCGACAGACTATTGTAAACGTGCTGGGACCCAAAGCACGCACCACTGGACCTACGCGAGCAGGTGACGAAGAGACTGGCGCTATAATCGAAGAACTCGGAGACGTCGACGCGGTCGAAGAGGTGGCTGGTGCATATGACATTGTTCGCCATGTCAACGTTTTGGATGTTTCGGCCACCGGGACTGATGAGTGGGTTCGAGCTGAAACTCAATATACAGAACGAACCTCACGCGTGGAAGATTCGATCATTTCACGACTTCGAGATCGATTGGGCAAGGCGAAGACTGCAAATGAAATGTTCCGCGTTTTCGAGAAATTCAACGCCTTGCTAGTCAGACCTAAGGTCCGCGGTGCAATAGCTGCATATCAAACCCAGCTTCTCGACAACGTTAAGAATGCCATTGCTTCCCTCCACGAACGATTCAAACAGCAATATGGTGGCTCAGAAGCTCAAATGATGGCACAGCTTAGGGACATTCCTCCAGTTGCGGGCGCCATTTTATGGGTCCGTGAGATCGAAGCGCAATTGAATAGCTATATGTCTAAAGTGCAAGCTGTTCTGGGTGAGGACTGGATCTTGCACACCGATGGCGAGAGACTGCAAGTCGAAAGCAACATGTTTCGAAAAAAGCTTACCACCCGTGACATTTACGAGGCATGGCTACACGACATACAGTCCAGAGAGATATCTGTAACTGGCAGACTTTTCACCATTGTGCGAAGTCGGAGTGCAGGTGGTACCCTGGAGCTCAACGTGAATTTCGACAACCACGCCATATCTTTGTTCAAGGAGGTCAGGAACCTCACATGGCTCAATTACCAAATTCCACATCGCATTGCCACTACCGCGAAACAAGCCCAACGCGTGTATCCGTTTGCACTGAGTCTCATGGAGAGCGTTTCCGGATATTTTTCCGCTGTCCGGGCGATCCAGCAGATGCCGAATATGGCTCCCTTGACGGCCGGGTACGAGAAGGAAGTGCAGAATTTCTTTGGAACTGGCATACGATTACGGTGGGATTCTTTCATCCATTCTTACGAGTTGCACATAACTGGAAAATCCACTTCCAATGACTCGGCGCATGTACAATATGTACGGGATTTGGCCACAGCAGTCGCGACGTTACAGAACAAGACTAGCACGGTACGAATTCTCGACCAGAACATCCAGCTGGCGCTCTCAGAGATGAAGACATGTCCGTTTTCGGCCAAGAGCTTCCAGGGTCAGATGGATCTAATTCAGAACGCTGTTGACAAGATGAACCTCGAAAACTATGCCAACCTCTCAAGTTGGGTCTCACAGTTGAATGCTCAGTTGCGCGAGATTTTCCAGGATCGCCTCCGGCACGCACTGAAGCACTGGACCAACACTTTCACCTCGGCAGATAGCCAGGACATGAATCAAAACACCTTTGTCTTACCAGAGGAGTCCACCTATGATGTTCAATTCGCCCACACTCAGATCGAGATCATGATGAACAATCAAACTGTATTTGTCGACCCACCCCTGAATTTCGTCAAAGCGTCATGGGTACAACAACTTGAGGATTGGCTCGATATTCTATGCCACCTACCGCAGATCCGAGCTTCTCGATATCAAGTGACGACCGATGCCGGGCTGGCACACTCAACGCCGACCTTTACAGATTTGCCACTGCAAAGTGTGGATTCTCTCCAGGCGGCATATAATGCCATTGATACCAAGGTTTCAGAAATGGCCACTTACCTGGAAGAATGGTATACTTATCAGAACCTTTGGGATCTACGCAGTGACCAGTTGCACGAAAGCCTTGGTGATGACCTGGCTCAATGGCACCAGCTGCTCCACGAAGTTCGTCATGCACGCTCAACATTTGACACTTCCGAGGGACGGAAGACATTCGGCAGCGTCACTTTCGACTACGATCAGGTCCAATCAAAGATCACGCAGAAATATGACCAGTGGCAGTACGAAATCACCAGCAAGTTTGGTAGCATTCTTGGCAATCGGATGGCGGAGGTGTTCACTGACATGAAACGTTCTCGTCTTGAGCTCGAAAACCAGTCGCTTGAGGCCTCATCCACAGCCCAAGCTGTCGCCTTCATCACAATTGTCCAGCAATGCAGACGAGACGCAGCATTGTGGGGACCCGAAGTCGAAATCTTCCGACAAGGACAGACTGCACTCTCGAGGCAACGCTATAATTTTGGCAACGATTGGCTATCCGCAAACCAAGTTAGTGATGAATGGGATGCTTTCGAAATCATCCTCAACCGCAAGAGCAAGATTGTTGAGGATCAAACGGATGCCCTGCGAGCCAACATTAGTGCCGAAGATCGTGTCATCACTGGCCGCATTACCGACGTGGTTGCCCAATGGTCCGATGAGAAGCCAGTATCAGGAACCATTCCGCCAGCAGAGGCTGCTGAGGTCTTACGTACATACCAAGCTCGCATGGAAAAGCTGCAGGCTGAAGCAGAGACTGTCTCGAAAGCAAAAGAAGCACTTGCGCTTCCATTGAATCGGGACACTACTCTCGCTGCTGCATTGGAAGAAGTCGGTGATTTCAAGTCAGTGTGGTCTGCTCTGTCAACGACTTGGCAGAGCATAAACGAGCTTCGCGACACCTTGTGGACTAGTCTGCAGCCTCGCAAGCTCCGACAGTCACTTGATGGTCTCGTGAAAATGACAAAAGAAATGCCAAGTCGAATGCGCCAGTACGCTGCTTTTGAGCATGTTCAGAATATCCTCCGCCAACTCATCAAAGCCAATCCTCTCCTGAACGACTTGAAGTCAGACGCCATTCGAGAACGCCATTGGCTCAAGATCTACAAAGCGCTGAGGCCTCACAAACGCTACTCCGAAGTGTCGATGACACTAGGAGACGTGTGGGATCTGCAGCTGATCTCCAGCGAATCCATTATCCGAGACATCATTGTTCAAGCGAGAGGCGAGCTGGCTCTCGAAGAGTTTCTTAGACAAGTCCGGGAAACGTGGCAAACCTATCCCTTGGACCTTGTAAACTACCAGAACAAATGTCGACTTATTCGCGGCTGGGATGACCTTTTTACGAAATGCAGCGAAAACCTCAACTCCCTTCAAGCTATGCGACATTCGCCGTACTACAAAGAGTTTGAAGAGGAAGCATCCTCCTGGGAAGATAAGCTCAATCGAGTCCACGTACTTTTCGACGTCTGGATTGATGTTCAAAGACAATGGGTTTACCTCGAAGGCGTTTTTACCGGAAACAACGACATCAAACACTTGCTACCTACGGAGTCTAGCAGATTCTCAAACATCAACACTGAGTTCTCTGCGGTCATGAAGAAGGTCTACAAATCTCCTTTCGTGATGGATGTACTTGCCATACCCGGTGTGCAAAAGTCTCTGGAACGACTTGCTGAACTTCTGAGCAAGATCCAAAAGGCCTTGGGTGAATATCTTGAACGTGAGCGTGTGTCTTTCCCGCGCTTCTACTTTGTCGGCGATGAGGACCTACTAGAGATCATTGGCAATAGCAACGACAGCAGTCGTGTCGCAAAACACTTCAAGAAAATGTTCGCCGGCATTTCCGGCGCTGTCGTCAGTGACGACCAAACCATCACCGCCGTCACCTCCAAAGAAGGTGAAACCGTCATACTCAAAAAGGAGGTCTCTCTGATCAAGATGCCCAAGATCAACGATTGGCTCACGGCGTTGGATACCAATGTCAAACAGACGCTTGCCGAACTGCTCTTTGAAGCTGTAACTGCCTTCTCACCTTTGTTCACCGCACCAGAACTCGATGCAACCTTGTTCGAAGAGCATATGGCCAAATTTCCCGCTCAGATCATGATTCTCGCCTCCCAGGTTGTTTGGACCAACCTTGTCCAAGAAGCTCTTGAGAATGCTGGACAAGGACTATCCAAGCTGCATGAGCAAGAGGCAAGATTGCTCAACCTGCTAGCGGGGAGCGTTTTGCATGACCTTCCAGCTCTCACTCGTAAGAAGTGTGAACATCTCATCACCGAAGCAGTCCATCAACGAGATGTGATCTCAAAACTTATGAAGGCTGAGGCGAACACACCTGGACATTACCTTTGGCTTCTCCAGATGCGGTACGTATACGATCCAAATGCGGACGTTATGGACCGCCTGCATATTGAGATGGCCAACGCCCACTTGGACTACGGCTATGAATACCTTGGGGCCCCGGATCGACTTGTCCGAACACCACTCACTGATCGATGCTTCTTGACGTTAACACAAGCTCTCTGTCAGCGACTTGGCGGTTCTCCATATGGACCTGCAGGGACTGGCAAGACAGAATCCGTGAAAGCGCTAGGTCTACAATTGGGACGCTTTACCTTGGTCTTCTGCTGTGACGATACCTTTGACTTCCAAGCCATGGGTCGAATCTTTTTGGGATTGTGTCAAGTTGGAGCCTGGGGCTGCTTTGACGAATTCAACCGACTCGAGGAGAGAATTTTGTCTGCGGTGTCTCAACAAATTCAAAACATCCAGATCGGACTCAAGAATACCACCAATGAGCAGAAGGGCCAGATAGACCTCGTTGGCCGCCGCTTCAGGGTCAACCCTAACTCTGGTCTGTTCATCACAATGAATCCTGGATACGCGGGTCGTTCCAATTTGCCAGACAACCTGAAGAAATTGTTCAGAAGCGTAGCCATGTCAAAACCAGACAAGGAACTGATTGCAGAAGTCATGTTATTCTCTCAAGGCTTCAAGCAGGCGAAAGACATCTCGTCACAAGTGGTGCCGTTTTTCGACCATTGTGCTCAACAGCTCTCAAAACAACCGCATTACGACTTTGGGCTTCGTGCCCTGAAGAGTGTCCTCATCAGTTCTGGCGGGTTGAAGAGAATTCGTATGCAGACTGACGGAGAGGCTCTAGACGATGAGCAAGCCCTCGAGCCACAAATCATTGTTCAAAGCATTCGGGAGACAGTGTCGCCAAAACTTATCAAATCCGACGTCGAGATACTTACTCAGGTCCAGGCTCAAGACTTCCCCGGTGTCGAGTATGTTCCAGCAGACATGTCAAAGTTGACCGAGGCCATCAGAGAAGTCATGCGCGAAGAACATCTGACAGAGAGCGACGCATGGATGACAAAGATTCTGCAGCTCTACCAGATCCAAAACATTCACCATGGTGTCATGATGGTCGGACAGTCAGCCTCTGGCAAATCCGCAATCTGGAAAGTCCTCCTACAGGCCCTTCAGAAGGTCGAGGGGATAGAAGGCGTTCATCACGTGATTGATCCGAAAGTCATGTCAAAAGAAGCCCTCTACGGAAGCCTGGATAATACCACCAGAGAGTGGACCGATGGTTTGTTCACCGGAATCTTGAGAAAGGTCGTGGACAATCTACGTGGTGAAGATAGCAAACGACACTGGATTATCTTCGACGGCGATGTTGACCCGGAGTGGGTGGAGAATTTGAACAGTGTACTCGATGACAACAAGCTTCTGACTCTGCCCAACGGCGAGCGGTTGAACCTCCCATCCAATGTCCGCATTATGTTTGAGGTAGAGAGCCTGAAATATGCGACTCTTGCTACCGTCAGTCGCTGTGGTATGGTCTGGTTCTCAGATGATACAATCACCCCAGCCTTGATGATAGACCACTACTTACAAACTCTCGCCAACCGAAGCTTTGAGGATCTTGATGATGAGATCAAAGCGACGGGCCTGTCGTCGAAAGCTCAGGATACACAACAACACATTGTCGAAACACTGAGAGGTTTAATCAACCGGGACGACTTTTTATTGAAAGCTCTATCCGCTGCCGCCAACTACAAGCATATCATGGAGTTCACACCTGCCCGAGCCTTTGAAAGTTTGTTCAGTCTCCTAGCTAAGAGCTGTCGAATGGTGCTGGAGTACAACATCTATCATACCGAGTTTCCTCTCGACCTCGAACAAACCGAGGCATTCATCTCTAAGAGACTCCTCTTAGCAACAGTCTGGAGCTTGGTGGGCGACGGCGCCTTGGGCATCCGAAAACAATTCGGTGACTTCCTCAGCACGATGACGAACATTGACCTTCCCAATCTTGACAGTTCTACTTCTCTCATCGACTACGACGTATCGCTGCCACACGCTCAATGGGTGCCCTGGCAGTCTCAAGTTCCTACGGTGGATTTAAACACCCATTCCGTCACCCAGACAGATGTCATTATACCAACAATCGATACTGTACGCCATGAGGATGTTCTATATTCGTGGCTATCCGAACACAAGCCTCTTATGTTGTGTGGTCCGCCAGGTTCCGGAAAGACAATGACTCTATTCAGTGCATTACGCAAACTACCAGACATGGAAGTTGTTGGCCTCAATTTCTCCAGTGCCACTCAACCAGAGCTTATCATCAAGACTTTTGAGCAGTATTGCGAATACAAGAAAACGTTGAACGGAATGGTGCTTTCCCCCACTCAACTTGGTCGGTGGTTGGTTATCTTCTGCGACGAGATCAATCTTCCCGCCCCTGACAAGTACGGAACACAACGTGCGATTAGTTTCCTACGACAACTTGTGGAACAGAATGGCTTTTGGCGTACCTCAGACAGGGTGTGGGTTTCTCTCGAACGCATACAGTTTGTCGGTGCTTGCAATCCACCAGAAGATGTCGGTCGTCATCCCATGGGCGACAGATTCTTAAGACATGCTCCTGTTGTCATGGTTGATTATCCTGGAGAAGTGTCTTTGACGCAAATCTATGGTACCTTTAACAATGCCGTACTAAAGGTCGTGCCATCATTACGTGGATTTGCGGACTCTCTGACCCGAGCAATGGTCGAGTTCTACCTAAAGTCCCAAGCCCGATTCACGCCAGACATCCAGCCACACTACGTCTACTCGCCGAGAGAACTGACTCGATGGGTCAGAGGCATTTATGAAGCCATTGCACCTCTTGAGCACCTCTCTCTTGAAGGTTTGATTCGCATCTGGGCCCACGAAGCATTACGTCTCTTCCAGGATCGGCTCGTCGAACAAGACGAGCGAGCTTGGACATCTGATATGGTTAGACAAACCGCAGTGGAGCACTTCCCGACGGCAGACATTGATCAGGCGCTTCAAGGTCCAATACTGTTCTCGAACTGGCTTTCCAAGAATTACGTGTCTGTCGAGCAAGAACAATTGCGCGAGTTTGTCAAAGCACGTCTCAAGACCTTTTGCGAAGAAGAAGTCGATGTTCCATTGGTGCTATTCAATGATGTTCTAGAGCACGCCCTCCGAATTGACAGAGTATTCCGACAGCCGCAAGGTCATCTCATTCTCATCGGAACAAGTGGAAGCGGAAAGACCACATTGTCAAGATTCGTTGCTTGGATGAATGGTCTGACCATCTTCCAAATCAAGGTCCACGGAAGATACTCTGCTGAGGATTTCGATGATGATCTTCGAAGTGTCCTTAGGGCATGCGGTTGCCGGGGCCAAAAGATTTGCTTCATCATGGACGAATCCAATGTGCTCGACTCTGGCTTCCTCGAGCGCATGAACACACTGCTTGCCAATGGCGAAGTTCCGGGTCTGTTTGAAGGAGACGAATATTCGGCTCTGATGACGGCGTGCAAGGAAGGGGCACAACGACAAGGACTCCTTCTCGATTCACAAGAAGAACTATACAAGTGGTTCACGCAACAAATCGTCCGAAATCTCCACGTAGTTTTCACCATGAATCCTCCTCAGGAGGGATTGTCATCAAAAGCAGCCACCAGTCCGGCCTTGTTCAATCGTTGCGTGCTCAACTGGATGGGCGATTGGTCAGACCAAGCACTTTTCCAAGTCGGTTATGAGCTCACCCAATCCATTGATTTGGACATAGCAAACTTCACCGCACCTGACAGCCTACCAATTGCATATCGCGAGTTGTCCCTTCCTGCGTCACATCGGGATGCGATCATCAACGCCATGGTGTACATTCATTACTCCACGCAGAAGACGAGTGCGCGGCTCGAACTCCAACAAGGCATTATCACGTACTTGACACCGCGACACTATCTCGACTTTGTCACGCAATTCCGGAAGCTTTTCAGAGAGAAGCGAGAAGACCTGGAGGAGCAGCAACGCCATCTCAATGTTGGCCTTGAGAAACTTCGAGACACAGTGGACAAAGTACGAGATCTCAGAGCCAGTCTTGCACAGAAGAAACAACAGCTAGAGCTCAAGGATGCAGAGGCAAATGAGAAATTGCAACGCATGGTGGCAGATCAGCGTGAGGCAGAGTCGAGGAAGACGGCCTCCATAGAGATCCAAACGGCTTTGGAGAAGCAAGAAAAGGAAGTCGCCAGTCGCAAAGAGATTGTGCTAAGTGACCTGGCTAAGGCCGAACCAGCTGTCATTGAGGCCCAGAGAAGTGTCAGCAACATCAAAAGACAACACCTCACGGAGGTTCGTTCCATGGCAAACCCACCATCTGGTGTCAAACTAGCCCTGGAGTCGGTCTGTACTCTCCTTGGGCACAAAGTTGACAGCTGGAAGAGCATTCAGGCCGTGGTTCGAAAAGACGACTTCATTGCAAACATTGTCAACTATGACAACGAGCAACACATGACTCCGAGCCTTCGACAAAAGATGCGCCATGATTACCTGTCTAATGACGACTTCACATTCGAGAGAGTGAATCGTGCGAGCAAAGCCTGTGGCCCTCTCGTGCAATGGGCTGAGGCGCAGGTCAACTACTCTGAGATCCTGGATAGAGTGGGGCCTCTCCGTGCCGAAGTAGAACAACTTGAGGACGAGGCACTACAAACCAAAGCTGAAGCAAAGGCAATTGAAAACACAATCACCAAGCTTGAGGACAGCATCGGTACCTATAAGACCGAGTACGCCGCCCTGATTAGTGAAACTCAGGCAATCAAGAGTGAGATGGCTCGAGTTCAGACCAAGGTTGACCGAAGTCTGCGTCTCCTTGACAGTCTCTCTTCTGAACGTGTGAGATGGGATGCTGCCAGCAAATCCTTCGAGACACAAATACAAACCCTTGTGGGCGACGTTGTGATTGCCTCTGCATTCCTGGCATATGCAGGCCTATACGATCAGCAGTTCAGAAAGGCCATGGTTGATGATTGGATGCAACACATGTCTCAATCTGGCATCTCTTGCAAGAGTGATGGCTCAGTATTGGGTTATCTGTCTTCTGCCGATGAACGTCTTCAGTGGCAACGACATTCCCTTCCGGCAGATGATCTATGCATGGAAAACGCAATCATGCTCAAACGCTTCAACCGATACCCCTTGATCATTGATCCACCTGGCAGGGTGACAGAGTTCTTGAAACAAGAGCACCAGGGACGTAAGTTGACCGTCACCAGTTTCTTGGACGACGCCTTCACCAAACAGCTTGAGAGTGCATTGCGCTTCGGCAACCCAATCTTGATCCAAGATGCGGAATACCTAGACCCCATCTTGACCCATGTCCTGAACAAGGAATACCAGAAGACTGGTGGGCGGGTGCTCATTCAACTCGGCAAGCAAGAGATCGATTTCTCCGACCACTTCCAGCTCTATCTGTCTACCCGAGATCCGTCAGCTGCATTCGCGCCAGATGTTTGCAGCAGAACAACCTTCATCAATTTTACAGTAACCCGAAGCAGTCTCCAGACCCAATCACTCAACGAAGTGTTGAAAGCTGAGAGGCCAGACGTCGACAAGCGGCGCACCAATTTGGTCAAGATGCAAGGTGAATTCGATACGAACCTAAGACAATTGGAGAAACGTCTATTGCAAGCTCTCAATGAATCTCGTGGCAATATACTGGACGACGACAATGTCATTCAGACCCTAGAAACTCTAAAGAAGGAAGCTGCCGTCATCACAAAGAAAGTTGCCGAGACAGAAGGTGTCATGCAAGAAGTCGAGCGCATCACTCAAGGCTACAGCCGCATTGCGAATGCGTGCAGTGCCATCTTCGCACTACTTGAACAACTTCACCATCTCAACCATTCATACCGATTCTCACTCCAATACTTCATCGACATTTTCAATTCCGTTCTTCACCACAACCCACATCTGACAAATGAGATGAGCTATGAGCAGCGAGGTGAGATCATCTTGAAGGACATCTTTGTGGAGACATATCGGCGAACTTGCTTGTCCTTGTTGCAAAAGGATCGTATTACACTCGGAATGCTTCTCGTCCGAGCCACCCCTTATGAGTTTGACAGGTCTGTCCTCGAACTCATTCTAGACGAGCGGCCACACTCACAGGGGGCTGCGGTTCTCAAGGACGCCTCTGATCAGGATGTCCTTGCTGCTGTGACACGGCAGTCGGTATTCAACAAGGACATGGTTGATGCCAATAGCATTAGTTGGCAACAATTTCTCTCGGCGGAACGTGCTGAGCATTTCGTACCCACGATCTGGAATCGAATGGACAACCCTGTGGACCAGAACCTTTGCAAACTGCTTCTCCTAAAGTTGGTCAGACCTGACAGATTCCTGCCAGCAGCCGAGAGCTTGGTTTCGAGTGTGTTTGGGCCAGAAGTCTTCCAGGGTACAGACGACCTAGGCACCATTATCAACCAAGTCACAGCCTCGGTTCCAATAGCTCTCTGCTCCAACCCTGGTTTCGATGCTAGCTACAAAGTCGACGCTCTCGTCGAGAAACAGAAGGCGACTTGTGCTAATGTTGCCATGGGATCTGATGAAAGCATTTCGAGTGCTGACAAGGCAATCACAGGTGCAGCTGCTAATGGCACTTGGGTCTTGATCAAGAACGTCCACCTTGCCCCCCAATGGCTACAGAGTCTCGAAAAACGCATGTCTTCTCTCAAACCTCACAATGATTTCAGACTGTTCTTGTCGATGGAGTCTAGCCCCAAGCTACCGGTCAACTTGCTCCGAGCTTCGAGGACATTGGTTTACGAACAACCAGCGGGCATGAGGGCCAATATGAAAGACACACTGACAGTGCTGTCGGACCGAGGCACGAGAACCCCGGTGGAGAAAGGCAGGCTCTACCTGTTGCTTTGCTTCCTACATGCCGTGCTACAAGAACGGCTTCGATATGCACCCACACTTGGTTGGAAGGGGCTTTGGGAGTTCAACGACAGTGATTATGAATGTTGCTCATTCATCATTGACTCCTGGATTGATGCAATAGCACAGGGGAGGTCAAATATTGCTCCTGTCAAACTGCCCTGGGATCTCCTACGGACATTGGTGACCGAGACGTATGGAGGAAAGATCGACAATGAAGGTGACTTTGCACTACTCACTCAGATCGTGAGCAAGATTTTCGACCCGGCTGCATATGAAAACGATCATGAGTTGGTGTCAGACTCGGACGGGCACGGGCTCAAAGTACCCACTGGTACAACCATTTCGGACTTTTTGGGCTGGGTGGATAGACTTCCTGAACGAGAACCGCCTGCATACTTGGGACTTCCTGCCAATGCAGAGAAGTTGCTGTTGATGGGCCAAGGCAGAGAGACGATCAGTAGTCTTGCTCGGATTACAGATTTGTTGGAAGAAGGAGAGCAGTCCACAACGGAGGAGATCAAGAATTAAGGCGAGCACTGGGTGCTAGACCAGAAATTGGGAGATACTTAGGAGGTGGTGGTTATTTCAGACACAGATCAGATGTCTGCGTCCACCGGGACACGGGACAGTTGTCTTTGTCTTATTAGCTGGTTCAGGTTGGATCAAGGTTGGGTTGAACTCATCGCTATTACTGGGGATTAGCGTCTGGTGTTTGGTTGGATTTGTTGTGGTATACCCATCCGTTCGTTGCCCTCGCGGCTTTTCTTTTAGGTACAATTCAAACAAATTAGTATAGTTCTCAAAACTTTGTACAATTTCTACAACCGCCAATGGCTAAACGAAGAGTCTCTGGTCGCAACGCTGTCGAATCGCGGCGAGGCTGAGATGTCATATCACGTGATATCAAAACGGCCCCCGGCTAACTTGCCCAAATGAGAATCTAAATCTTGAGACGACGAGGAGGCCAGGATTCCATCCGCCAGGTGTCCATGCCTTTGTCGGAGGTATTCCCTTTCACGCAGTCAAGGCCGTGAGGATTTTACCTGGCTATCAGGATTACCATCGAGCACCGCCCTGGAGGAGTGAAAGGACAGATTTCAAGTCGGACAAAATGAACACCTTCCACATTTAACCAGACCCTGAACTCCTCCACACGTCGGTCTTCATTGCGAACGAACCATGGACGCTGGACCCAGTCCCCAGGCTGTTATAAGAACCGACCTCCCTCCACATTCCAAAGTTGCCATCCCTCCGTCCAGTTCTACCGCAATGTCGCCCTTCCCTCCTCCTCAGGCCGACATGGCTTTCGACACCGGTCCTGCCATTGCGATTGACCCCATTGCTCTCATTACCACAGAATGTATAACAATCACCTCTGCCATGCGCAAACATGCGCGCTGGGCACAGTCCTCGGTGTCGACGATACTGGGGGGCGGCGCCTCGAGGCTACAAGAGAAGGAACTACAGCGGTCCAGCTCGCAAAGTCGCAGGGGTGGCAAAGGACCGGTCATTGCAGATCCTGGAAAGTCTAGGTTGAGCGTCCCTAACGCCTCTGACGACGAAAATAGCAGTCTCGCTAGCCGCTGGGGTCTACGAGGAAAGAAAGGAAAGAGCATGCAGGACAATCCCTTGCTCGCGGCCTTTGCCCGTCTGAGGAGAGACCTCGCCGGGTGCAGAGACGTGAGCAGCGTGGATGCTTCTGACCTGCTCCATCCCTTTCTACAAGTCATCCGAAGCTCGTCGACGAGCGCTGCCATCACGAGCCTCGCGGTCATCTCCATCACCAAGTTCTTCTCCTACAACATCATCACTATCAAAAGTCCCCGCATCGCTCTGGCAATGCACCTCCTCAGCGCGGCTATCACTCATTGTCGGTTTGAGGCTAGCGACACGGCGGCAGATGAGGTGGTCTTACTGAGGATACTACGACTCATGGAAAGCATTATTTCCCGGCCAGAGGGACAACTACTAGGTGACGAGAGTATCTGTGAGATGATGAGCACCGGCCTGAGTATGTGCTGTCAAGCACGACTTTCAGAGGTACTCAGGAGATCGGCAGAAATGGCCATGGTCACCATGTGTCAGGTTGTGTTCAGCAGACTGAAGTACCTGAAGGTGGAAGAGTTGCCGACAACGAGGAGTCGTTCAAATACGAGAACCACCCTACACAGCGCCGCAGAGGACCTGAAGATCGAACCGCCAATGACCGGTAGCGTGATGGGTAACGGTGAACCCGAGCGTCCGAGCGGTGATGTGGACGGCCGACCGAGCCTCGAAGGCAGTGCCGAGCCGAAAGCATCCTCTTTGGAGCCGCAAACGACCACCGCTCCAGAAGATAGAGATGAGTTCGAAAACGTCGAGCCCTACTCTCTGCCATCTATCAAGGAGCTGTTCCGGGTCTTGATCGACCTTCTCGATCCGCATGACAAGACACACACTGACCCCATGCGGATCATGGCATTAAGAATCATTGATGTTGCTCTAGAGGTTGCCGGTCCTTGGATAGCCAAACAGCCCATCCTGGCTGGACTGGTCCAGGATGACATGTGCCGCCATCTCTTCCAGCTTGTCCGATCAGACAATATGGTCCTCTTGAACAGTTCTTTACGAGTCGCGGGGACCTTGTTAGCCACCTGTCGACAATTGCTCAAGCTGCAACAGGAACTCTTCCTATCTTACTTGGTCGTCTGTCTGCACCCGCGCGTGGACATCCCCCACGAACCAGGAATTGATCCTTCGCTCTACGAGGGAGTCCCCCAGGCTCCGTCTCAGACCCGCAGCGGTCGATCTACTCCGGTTCCGGTCAAAGATAGACAAAAGCTGGGCCTCGAGGGAGGCACACGAAGACCTGAAGCTCGAGAAGCAATGGTGGAGAGTATCGGAACCCTGGTCCGGCTGCCGAGCTTTATGGTTGAGCTCTTCGTCAACTACGACTGTGAAGAGGACCGACAGGATCTCTGCGAAGATATGGTTGGCCTTCTAGCGAGGAACGCCTTTCCAGACTCCGCCACATGGAGTACCACCAATGTGCCACCTCTCTGTTTGGACTCATTGCTGTGTTTCGTTCAATTCATGGCGGAAAGACTAGACCAGGGGATCCCGCCAGGTTCAGAAGAGCGAATAGAGAAAATGCGGTTGCAAAGAGTCAGGAAGAAGGTCATCAAAATTGGTGCATCCAAGTTCAACGACGATCCCAAAGCTGGTGTCGCACACCTAGTCAGGAACGGGATCATCGAGGACCCAGACGACCCGCTACAGATTGCTCATTTTCTTAAAGGGACCTCATATGTTTCGAAAAAGGTTCTTGGTGAGTTCCTAACCAAGAGATCCAATGAAAGACTCCTCGTTGCGTTCATCGGCTTATTCAAGTTTGAGGATAAACGCATCGACGAGGCCATTCGAGAGCTCCTTGGGTCTTTCCGACTTCCAGGCGAATCGGCTCTGATTGAACGTATCGTCAGCAATTTTACTGAAAAGTATTGTGCGTCCGCGGCACCGGAAGACATTGCTGATGCAGATGCCGCCTTCGTCCTGACGTACGCCATCATCATGCTGAATACTGACCTCTTCAATCCAAACGTGAAGGGCTCGTCGCGCATGTCGTGTGAAGACTTTTCCAAAAATCTTCGGGGAGTCAATGCTGGCAAGGATTTTGCACCCGAGTTTCTCCAAGACATCTACGACGCCATCAAGGAAAACGAGATTATCTTGCCAGATGAACATGATAATAAACATGCCTTTGACTATGCATGGAAAGAACTTTTGATGAAAGCCAACGATGCCAGTTCGTTGGAGCTGTGCAACACCAATGCATATGATTTGGAAATGTTCAAGGCGACTTGGAAGCCGATCATTTCAACCCTCTGCTACGTCTTCATGTCGGCTTCAGACGATGCCGTATTTTCTCGGGTCGTGGTGGGGTTCGATCAGTGCGCAAAGATCGCAGCCAAGTATGAAGTGACCGAAGCTTTCGATCGCATCGTCTACAGCATTAGTCAGATTAGTGGTCTGGCCGCAGAAATACCGCCAAGCACAACACTGAATACAGAGGTCCAGGTGGGCCAAAAGAGGATCATGGTTAGCGAAATGGCTGTGAGACTGGGCCGGGATTTCAAAGCACAGCTCTCAACGGTGCTGCTATTCAGGATCTTGTCAGGGCATGAGAATGCCATCGGTGACACGTGGATATACGTCGTTCGGATCTTAAGGAATCTCTTCGTCAACTCGCTCATCACACTACCAAGGGTGGAGAGCAATCGACTAGCGGACATGGGCCCGATTCCCTTACAGCCACCTTCACAGGTCATCGATCGAGACGGCAGATTGGGTGACAGTGGCATCTTCTCCACCTTCACCTCGTACCTCTCGAGTTACGCTGCAGATGATCCACCCGAGCCGTCTGAAGAAGAACTGGAGAATACATTGAGTTCAGTGGATTGCGTCACCGCCTGTCGGCCAGACTCGGTTCTTAGGCATGTGGCGGCACTACCAGCATCTCAGATCAAGTCTTTGGTGTCGGCTCTTCTATCACAGATGGAAGAGTCGTCTCCAGTGGTAACGGTCAAGCCAGAACGACCGATTCCCGTCACAGTCAGAGTCAATGGACATCGCATGCCGAAATCCGGTCCTGAATACGACCCGGGATCAGTGTTCTTGCTTGAGCTTGCAACTCTGCTTACACTGCGAGACGAGGAGACGATCGCCGCCGCCGGGGAGAACTTGACCGGCTCGTTGCAGAATGCCGTGAGAGATGCCTCGAATTTGCATCCCCTTGCCGCGTCCAGGGTGGTTCATTACCTCTTGGAATTACTGCGGTACAGTTTCGTATGTCCTAACCTTGATGCTCTACCGCCTGAAAAGATGCTGACTTGTTTCTTAGCACCTCGAATTCATGCGCGCCCCTGTCGTCCTACATGCCATTTCTAGCTTCGACGATACAATCCTAGACCACACGGCACCCACAGTAATGCAAGGGTTGACCAATACCATCTCCGCCGCGGGACCCCTTCGGAATGAAATCACCAAATCTCCCGACTTCTGGTCAACACTCCAGAGACTGCACCAGCACAAAACAGAAGCAGATGCCGTCTTTGCCGTGCTCAGCACGCTTGCCACAGCACAGCCTTCCGCCGTGACAGCCGACACGTTCGAGTCCGCCATCGCGTTGGCCAATGACTTTGCCTCGGCGGGATCCATTGGGTCAATTCAAGAAAAACGCCGCGATTTCGCGGCGAAGCGCGGACACCAGGCGAAGCCGGCACGAGATGAAGACCTAGTTGTCGTGCAGCGCGCGAACAAAGCCATTGGGGTCATCTACCAGCTTACAGACTGCGTGCCGAGTCTGATTGCACAGTCCCACCTCGAGCGCCGTGAGGCCTGGGCCGCATACTGGAGTCCCGTCTTTCGGGCTCTGTGCGCACAGTGCGTAAACCCATGTCGGGAGGTCAGATACCGGGCGTTGAGCGCATTACAGCGGACGTTGTTGAGTGAGGCGGTGGCGGATACGGACATGCCCAGCACTGCCGAAGAGGATGAAGAAGAAGAAGAAGACGACGAAAGCGAGGGAGAGGAAGACGGGGAACCTACCAGCGAGGCCAAGAAACGCAGACATGCCGAATGGACGGCTCTCTTCGGCGAAGTCCTCTTCCCTCTCACGCTGCGCCTGTTGAAGCCCGAGATCTACCAACTCGACCCGTCCCCTTCGCCGGGCGGAATGAACGATACCCGCGCCCAAACGGCGTCGCTGCTGTGCAAGGTCTTCCTCCGCTACCTGGAGCGTCTTGTCGAGTTGGGTCGCATGGGCGACGTGTGGATCAAAGTACTCGAGCTGCTCGACCGCCTCATGAATGCGGGAGTGGAGGGCGACGCGCTCGCCGAGGCCGTCAGGGAGGGCGTCAAGAATGTCCTCCTTGTCATGCATGGTTCTGGATACCTGGGGATTGATTCGGCACGACGACGGGATGGAGATGCCGAGAAAGGTGATCAAAAGTCTGGAAAGCTGGCTGGAGCCGAAGAAGGAAATACTTCGGAGCAGATTTGGGCCGAGACCTCGAGGCGCTTGGATGGCTTTCTACCCGGCTTGGTAGATGAGTTGTTCCCGCCGCCGGCGCCGCCAACCCCGACGAAGGCCCCCGAGACGGAGAATGAGAAAGACAATGAGAAGGTGGCTGTCATGGCCGAGGGGCAGGGGCAGGGGCAGGGCCTGGGACTGGGACTGGGACAAGGTCATGGCCAACCGACATCGGGTTCAAGGCCACAGACACGAGATGGGGAGAAGTGATGACTGGCTACGGAGCATTAGTCAGCGTCGATCTCCCTGCCAGTCTCGGCAGATACTCTGTACAGCTAGATCTAGGTCGGGTTCGATAGAGAAAGGCCGAAAGAGATACGGAGTACTCAAGGTATACTGAGTACGGAGTACGGAGTATTAAAGATATCGTGAGAGATGTCATATGGGGAGAGCAGGCACGTGCGCAGGTCACGGGGAGGTGCACGTGATAGGCTGGCCCCGCCAAGCCCCGCCTCGGCTAACCTTCCACTTCCAAGAATTTCTTCTGGTGACCGCAGTCCGTATTCCCTCGTCGCCCTTGTTCCTCACCTACACTTGGGTCAAGATGATGAAATGTCGTTGCCTGGTCTTGGACTAGAAGAACCTGAAGAGGTTTACAAAGTCGAAGTTGTCCAGCATGACCTCTTGAAGGACAGTGAGTGGCGATTTGAGATCGCTGTGGGCAAATATGTCCAGGTCAAGGTATTTACTCTTTTTCATCTCGGACCATCCATCCCTTCCTTCGAGACGTTACTGACCCAGGGAATGTGTCGTCTTTAGTTATTGACCGGCACAGCGGAATTATTCGGCACCGAACTCGTCGCCGGCAACACCTACACCTTCACGGGCACCAAGGCGGCCATCTACACGTGGCATGGCTGTTCGCTGGAAGTCAGCGGCGACGCGCTGCAGAGCGAGTACATGGCTGAGGAAACGCCCATGAGCGAATACATCAACGTGCACTTCGCGCTCGAGACGCTCCGCGAGCAAGCCCGCGCCGAGGGCCGAGAGGGACCGCGCGTGTTGATCTTGGGCCCGGAGAACGCAGGCAAAACCTCGCTGGCCAAGATGCTCACGGGCTATTCGTCGCGCTCGGCCCGCTCGCCGGTCGTGGTCAATCTCGACGTCAAAGAGGGCGTCATGAGCATCCCAGGAACGTTGACGGCGACCGTGTTCAAGACCTTGATGGACGTCGAGGACGGGGGCTGGGGCAACGCCCCCATGAGCGGGCCCAACGGCGCGATTCCCGTCAAACTGCCCCTCGTCTACTTTTTCGGCAGTGCCCGACCCGAGCAGCATGACGGCAGGGTCTACCGGGCTCAGGTTGGCCGCCTTGCGCTCGCCGTGGCCGGGAGGGTCGCGCAGGATCCCGAGGCCCGCGAGAGTGGCCTCATCATCGACACCCCGGGGAGTCTGACGAGCACGAAAGCCGGCACCGGCACCGTGGGCTACGACATCATCCGCGACATCGTCTCGGAATTCGCCGTCTCGGCCATCATCTGTCTCGGCTCCGAGAGATTGTACAGCGACATCCTGAAACGCTTCGACGGCCAGCCCACCATGGCTCGATCGTCTTCCAACAACAACGGCACTACCAATCCAGGTGCTGGGACCGCTCCAGAAACCATCTCCGTGATCAAACTCGCCAAATCCGGCGGCTGCGCGGACCGCGACGAAGCATACATGCAAGCGCTCCGCGCCGCGCAGATCAAGACGTACTTCTACGGCAACCCGCGCCTCAGCAACGGGGTCTCGCTCCAGCCACGGCAGCAACAGGTCGACTTTTCCACACTGACAGTCTGGCGACGCGTCGCCAACACACCAGACCCATCCTCCTCCAGCATCGATGCCGCCTACGACATCTACGGTAACGATGACGACGACGAAGAAACATTTCTCCCTGGCGGCATCGAAGACGACCCAACCTCCAACTCAAACCCCAACCACCGCAGCGCCGCCGGCACATCCAAAGTTCCCCTCCCGGCATCACAGATCTACGAGCGCATGACCGCGCCGGTCCCCGCGATGCGCGGCTCCGTGCTAGCCGTGCTGAACTGCGACGCCGATGTCGATCAGCGCCAGGACGTCCTGCGCGACAGCAGCGTCATGGGCTTTCTGTACGTCACGGACACGGACGAGACCAGAGGCCGCATCAGTCTGCTCAGCCCCGTCGCCGGTAGGGTGCCGGAGAGGGCGATCGTTTGGGCCGGCTGGCCCGAGGGTGTTGTTGGCTTGGACCGGTCTTAACGCTGGTTGGAATCTTGGAACGCGGGTGCCTGACTAGGATCGGCGACGTGAGGTCCTTACTCTCAGTTCTCTGGGAATAGACCGCAGTGGCGCCGGGGGCGGGGCCGGTTCCTGGGGGTCTTGGGAGCAGGCCGTCCATTCACGGCCTGATTGAACCCACGGATCCCAATGACCGAATGGAAGAAAGTGGAAGGCAGCAAGATACTTGGAACATCTGACTACCTAGCTCCCTTGGCGACCTATGCATGGTGGCAAGGCAGGGGGGGGGGGGGGGGGGGGGGGGGGGGGGGACGTCGAGACAGGAAAACAAGCCCGTCGCCATCAACAAGTGACGTTCTACCAGGCACATACAGATACTTGACCTACAAATAGGCAGCGGAAGAAACCCCCAAATATAAAATAAAAATAAAAATACGAAAAATAAGAAAGACTAGAATCCGTGTCCATGGCCAGCCTTCGTGACAAGCGAACGAAAGCATTCCAAATCATTAGATAATGCACTACCGAGTACGCAGTACTGAACGTCGCCTTAGATTACTTTTAATTTTAATCGTCGGTTTATATTGGCCTTACTACTCACACACGCACACAATGTTCATGTCCGCGCCATCTCCTCTTCTCCATTTTCCTTTTCCCACATCGTTTTCCGTTTCCCACTCCGTTTTCCCTTCCCATCCCCCTTTCCTTTCTTTTCCTTCCCTCCCACCTTTCCTTTTCTTTCCCTTCCCCCTTTCCTTTTCCTTTCCCCCGCTTCAATTTTCCGTCCATGAAGAGGTAAACAACAACCCTACCTTGGCCCGTGAAGCCCTGCTAACCGACCGGCCGACCAAGATACCATACTTGGAGCTACCGAGAGAACTCAAATACAGTCGGCCAACCAACCTCGCGAGGCTTCAAGGAGGGCATCGGACCCGAACAACCCCAGATAGATGCAGACAGATGGACTGACCAATGGAACCACACGAAGCAGCCGAGGTAACGAACGACTAAATCAAACCCTCCAGGATCCGCACCAGATTCCGAATCCCGTTGAGGACATTCTCGTCGGGCCCGAGGCCAGGTGTCCACGAAGCATGGGCAAAATCGATGAGACGGACTTCGTGGACTTTTTGCGGTATCGTTTCGTCATCGTCATCGTCGTCATCATCATCATCATCATCATCACTCGCGTAGTCACTATCCCCATTGGGTTCGCCTTCGCGGCCGCCATTCTTCAACACATGAAGCCGCTCTTCCTCGTCATCTTCACGTTCCTTCTTCAACGCAGCTTCCAGCGCATCTTCGTCCCCTTCGTACGCCAGGAGCACCGAGGCCGAGTACATCCTGCTCTCGGTGTTCTCGAGCACGTACTGGATGCTCTGGAGCTCTCGGAGGAGACGTTTGGTGATCAGCGGGCCGTGGTTGTGTTTGAATGTCACTTGTCTCGCCCCTGACCCTAACGCTGTGGTGTTGGACTGCCGGTTCTCGTTCATGTTCTCATTGTCGTTGATGCCTCCTAGGTAGGTAGTAAATGCCTCCGTCACGGTATCCTGGTTGAAAGCGCGGCCGTAGTGCTTGTTGTAGGATCTGTAGCCGTCTTTAAACTCGACAAATTCGCTGCCTTTACCTTCCGTTCCTTCTGTTGTGCTTCTCGTCCCGTGTTCGCCAGCAGTAGTGACGTCGTTCTTAGCTTGTTCCTCCCCGACCCAAAGCTTCATGCCCGCGATGCGGAAACCCAGACTCCCACTCGTGGTCTGAGCCGAGGTCTCGTCGAGCTTGCGCCTCTTGGCCACGGGCGCGTCGTCGTCCCATAGCTTCGCCCCGAGTTTGACGTCCAGGACGTTGGGCCGCTGGAATCCACTTACCACGTTCTCCAGCACGATCGCCAGTCCCGTGGAGAGTTTCTTGCCTTGTGAGGGTTTCCATGCGGTGCCGCGTTTGGTCAGCATGCTTGGATCGGTTGTTGACGGTGGTCCTATTGCAGCTCCTCCTCGGCTTGAGTCTGTGTCTACATCTGCAACGACAGGTGTGTGTTTTGGAGAGGATACGGGCGCAGGAATGGGACCTCCCTCGGCGACGGCGGCAGTGGAGGCGAACGGTGGGGGAGTAGGGACAGTTGGGTCGGTAGAAGAGGTCGGGCCAAGCAAAAGCGGTGCCACGGCAGCTTGGTCATGGTGCTGGATCAGCGAGCCGATGTAGGTGGGCATGTGGGCTTGGAAGAGCGGGTGGTCTTTGGCGGACTCGTAGAAGTCGATCTCGGCCTGCGTGCAGGGCTTGATGACCAGCGAGCCCGAGGCATTGGAGCTGATTCCCTCACTATTTACGCAACAAGGATCACGTCAGTTGGATTTATTTTCTGCCCATCTTCTCCCTCCAGCTTCTCTGGGTCCTCCCAGTCTGGGAGGGGTGGATTGTATCTTACTGTCCGGCGGCGCGGTGGCTGAAGTCGACAAGCTCGGATTGGGAAGGGATGGCGGCGACGGCGACGGGCTTCTTGCTCGCTCTCGAGTGCATCTGCTGCGGCGCCTGGAAATCAGGGCTGGAGACGAGAGTCATGGTGAGCGAGGAGTGGTGGGCGGGCGGAGGCGTGGTGGGCGGGCGGTAGTGTGGTGTTGCTGAGGGTTATGAGTAGGTCAGGAAGCTGGGGAACATGTCTCTGTTATCAAGCATGCGAGTGGGGAGGAGAGTCGACATGATGGTCTGGGTCTGGGTTGACACGGGATTATTTGGTGGTGTTGTATTGTTGACGACGGCGAGGATCATCCTCGTCATGGCCCGACCTGGGTGACAAGCTTGGTCGACGGGGTTGACGCCTCGACGCCCTGAAGTCAAGGCGCAGGCCGTGGTAGCCGCAAGGTAAGCCGCAAGCCGCAAAGCCACGGGAAGGCCACGAAGGCAAAGCCCACCAGCGCCCTCCAGCGCCCATCAACGCCCATCAACGCCCACCCACGCACCGTGGCAGCGACGGGATCCCTGTCGTTCCCTGTCGTGCCCTGTCCACGCCGCCCCCGTCGCCCTCCCACTCTCCCAGTCCTCGCCCCCTAGAGACCCTAGACTCTCGCGCGTCCACTCGTCCACTCGGTGCATGCTCCAATCAGCAGTGCGAGGGGCAACTGCTCCTGCCGGAGAAGGGATCCGGATGACGGCAGCTGCCTGGTGAGACGCGTGCCAAGCCCATGACGTCATTTCCCCTGAGGTCACACCAAGGCACAGAAATGCGAGATCAGATGATTTGAGGGAGAGAGCGGGGTGCACGAATGGCGGCGCGAAAGGGGGGGCGACAGCGCGTGGCCAAGGGCTGTGGACAGGGGGGCCAGAAATCAAGGTGGAAAGGGGTCTCCTGGGGACGACAGAGCACCCAGTAGTACAGGACGGCATACAGAGTACAGGATGACATCCCATGGGTTGATCCAAGGACGGCGGGCTGCAAATAGTCATCGCGAACGATAGCTGGAAGACCTATTTTTGTATCATTGCTATCTACCGAGTACCGACGGAGGCATCACATTCTCAGTGTCATGGTCACGTTTAAAGCCGAGCTTTGCTGGCCCCTGCAGCGGCCTTGACGTCAAAGCGGTCCAGGTTCATCACCTTGTCCCATGCTGCCACAAAGTCCTTGACGAACTTCTCCTGTCCATCGGCGCTGCCGTACACCTCGGCGATGGCACGCAACTCGGCGTGAGATCCAAAGACCAGATCGGCCCGGGTCGCCGTCCACTTCTTCGCCCCAGTCTTGCGGTCCACGCCCTCGAAGTCATCGCTGCCGCTGCCGCTGGGCTTCCACGCCGTGTTCATGTCTAGGAGGTTGATGAAGAAGTCGTTGGTCAGTTGGCCCGGACGCTTCGTGAAGACGCCGTTGGCAGATCCGTCGTAGTTGGTGTTCAGCACACGTAGGCCGCCCACCAGCGCCGTCAGTTCGGGCGCCGACAGTGTCAGCAGGTTGGCTCGGTCCACGAGGTATTGTTCAGTTCGAGCCCGACGGGTCGATTTGCCGTAGTTGCGGAATCCGTCGGCGATGGGCTCCAAGTAGCCGAAGGACTCGACGTCGGTTTGCTCCGCCGAGGCATCTGTGCGGCCAGGAGTGAAAGGAACGGGCACGCCAGCGGCCTTCTCCACGGCGGCGACACCAGCCAACACGATGAGGTCGGCCAGCGACACCTTCTTGCCGCCACTCTGGGAGCCGTTGAACTTGCTCTGCACACCTTCCAAAGTGCTCAGCACTTGGCTCAACTGTGAGGGGTTGTTGACCTTCCAGTCTTTCTGGGGTGCAAGGCGGATGCGGCCACCGTTGGCGCCGCCGCGCTTGTCGCCGCCGCGGAAGGTAGAAGCCGACGCCCAGGCCGTGGAGACGAATTTGCTAGGGTCCACACCGGTGGACAGGATCTCCTTCTTCAGAGCGGCAATGTCCTTGTCGTCGATCACCGGGTGGTTGACAGTGGGAAGGGGGTCCTCCCAGAGCAGAACTTCAGCAGGCAATTCCGGACCGAGCCAGCGAGATCGCGGGCCCATGTCACGGTGCAACAGCTTGAACCAGGCACGGGCGAAGGCGTCAACGAGTTGTTCGGGGTGCTCGAGGAAGCGACGCGAGACCTTCTCATATGCCGGGTCGAAGCGTACGGCGAGATCGGACGTCAACATTCTTGGCTTGTGCTTGATGTTGGGGTCGAACGCGTCCGGAATAAAGGCATCCGCATTCTTGGCCACCCATTGATTGGCGCCAGCGGGGCTCTTGGTCAGTTCCCAATCATACTTGAACAGGTACTCAAAAAATTGGTTGCTCCATTTGGTCGGAGTCTTGGTCCAGATGACTTCGAGGCCACTGGTGATGGTGTCCCCAGCCTTTCCAGAGCCGTGCTTGTTGGTCCAGCCCAAGCCCTGCTGCTCAATGCCCGCGGCTTCCGGCTCCTTGCCTACATTGTCGGCAGGGGCGGCGCCGTGTGTCTTGCCAAATGTGTGACCGCCGGCGATCAGGGCAACCGTTTCCTCATCATCCATGCCCATACGACCAAAGGTGACGCGGATATCTCGGGCCGATGCCAAGGGATCGGGGTTGCCGTCGGGGCCTTCAGGGTTGACGTAGATCAAACCCATGTGGGCGGCTGCCAGCGGCTCTTCCAGTTCGCGGGTGTTGATGTCGGTAGCATCTTTCATAGTTTGGTCGCCATCCGCCTCGGCGGCTTCGTTGGCTGCGGAATAGCGGACGTCATTGCCCAGCCACGTGGTCTCGCCACCCCAGTAGACAGACTCATCGGCCTCCCAGCTGTCGGGACGGCCACCAGCAAAGCCAAAGGTCTTGCCACCCATGGACTCGATGGCGACGTTGCCCGTGAGCAGCAACAGATCGGCCCACGAAATCTTGTCACCGTATTTCTGCTTGATGGGCCACAGCAGGCGGCGGGCCTTGTCGAGACTGACATTGTCGGGCCAGCTGTTGAGGGGAGCGAAGCGTTGTTGGCCGGAGCCACCGCCGCCACGACCATCGAAGGTGCGGTAGGTACCGGCGCTGTGCCATGCCATTCGGACAAACAGACCGCCGTAGTGACCAAAGTCGGCGGGCCACCAATCCTGCGAGTCCGTCATCAAGGCCGTAAGGTCTTTCTTGAGGCCCTCGTAGTCCAAGCTCTTGAAAGCAGCAGCATAGTCAAAGTCTTTGGCCAGAGGGTTCGTGACGGGGGTGTTCTGGCGGAGGATGTTCAGCTTCAACTCGTTGGGCCACCAGTCGAGGTTCCGGGTGCCGCCGCCGGCGACGTTGACTTTCTTGACGGGACACTCGCCCATGGTGTCGATTCGGTGCGTTTGCGGATGATCGAAGAAAGGACAGTAGGAAGAGGGTGCAGTGGACGAGGTGGTGGCGGTGAGGAGGAACAGAAGAACGAATGTCGCAGGAAGAAGAGGAACGCGGAAGGCGGAAGGCGTGCAATATGTACCCCGCCCTTTTCCGTGACTGCCCCGCCGGCCTCTGTCTAATGACCGAACCGCGATTCGTAATGTTGAGCCCCTCAGGAAAGATTCATCGAGACTCTCAGCGATTCTGCTTGTTCGTCATCCGGGGGATACATTCATTTGCCGCTTCGGACTTCCCCTCCCCTGACTTGCCTCGCCATCTCTAACCTCAATGCGTTACGTACACGACACCTCGCTGTCTCTAGCTACAACAGGCAAAGTCCGGCATCGCGACGTCGGCATCGAACCCGTTCCTAGGAGGTCCATGCTCCAATAGAATGACCCAAGTTACAAATTACCCGTTTCGAACATGTGAGGTCTCCTGAGGGGGCAATTCCTTCACGTCGCCATGAGTCACTGCTGGCCTCTCGCAGCACTCGGTCCTCGGCCATTTCAATGAAAATTCACCTGGGTTTCATGCCGTGGATGGGGAAAGTGGGGATAGCAGCCTAATTTTATCGGGCTTAGGCCTTAGGCATGATTCACCTGGAGTCGATCACACTGGCGACTGTGGAAGACGCCTCGATGTGTATCCGTGGTCTGACTGCTCGGGAAAACTCAACTGTTGGCAAGGAGCACGGAGCGAGGAAGAATTTACCGTGAAGGGATACCCGAATACCCACTTGCCCAGTGGCGGGAGACGAGGAACACGGAGGACCCAGTATGGAGCATCTCGTCCAGCTCGTCACTTGCCTCCAGCCTGACGTTATCGAGCCATTGATTGATGCATTGATTCCAGACTGCTCGTCACCGGCTAGTTGGTTCTTGGAAGACACGCCAGAACGCCAGAACGGCAGCACGCCAGAACGTGTGGTCACGGGACTATCTTCGCACGTGATGGTTAATGACACGTGATTGGTCGATACACGTGATGTCATGTGAAGACTTTACCACGTGATATTTCGTACTCCGTATTCTGTTTACTTCACTCGTCTTCTTCCCGACGACAATGATCCCCAGTCGTCGACATTAACCCCTACCTTACCCCAGATCCATGCCATTCACCATGTATCTCCCGTCTAATCAATAAGAGTGTTGAGAATCGCTTAGCGTCCGGTCTGCAGGACCCAATGTTTCAAGTTGTTTGCTCAACTGGCCTGAGCCTTCAGCCTCTCTGATCTTCAGCCTCCTTGGCTTGACCGGTACCACAGTGTAACTCCCTTATCTTCACTTCAACCGCACACTGCTTTCTGAAAACCTACTACTCCTCGTTTGTCTTTGGCCTTCAACTTTTCACCTCGCCTATTGTGCTCCGCATCCATCCTTTTCCTCGCTACCCAGGCTTGATTCTAGCAATGTCGGGGACCAATACTTTGATGGCCAACGAGCCTCAAGCTCATGAAAATGACGGGGCAGATCTCAATGATCCAGAGGGGGGAGACTACGGCAAGGTCGTTGACGAGCTACCTCCGGCTGATCCGAAAAAGAAGAAGAGGAAGAAAAAGAATAGGCCCCAGAGTCAACGAGGCCTGGTGAGTATCCTTTCCCGGACCTCGTGCGACTGAAATTGACCTCCTTGTATTAGTCCAAACCAACCGGCTTCGAAGACTTCTTCGCCGACACGCCCTTGACCCCAGCCCAGCATACCGAAGAACTGGAATTGTACTCGCGAGATTTTCCCTTCGTCGACCGCATCATGACTGCCATCTCCCGCTTCGAACGAACTCGCAAGCTCACCCCGGAACGCCGCAACATTCTCTACAAGTATTTGGCGTTCGGAGGTGTCGAAATTGGTCCCAATGCGTTCCAAGGCGGTCAGGCTACGGGGGACATGACCAAGGAGCAAACCATAGCCGCCCTCTCCCAAGTCTCACTCAACGACGACAAGCGAGACCTGAGCACTGAGACAAGTACCTACGTCGTCGACTTCCAAGGTTGTATGAAAGGTTTCCTGAGTCGTCACGCCCATGGAATCTATGGCTTCGACAAACGAGAGGACGTCGAGATCGTGGCCACAACCCTCGAGCGTTTCATGGACTATCTCCTCCAGCACGACGTGTGCCCCGAATATCGGTCTGACGTCCTTGCGTCACGCGACCTCTGCCGCTCTGTGCAACCCGAGCTCTGGGATGTCGCCGAAGCAATCCGCAAGTTGCCCGGAGACTTCAACATCGCGTGCTCCACGTTGTTCGGCGGTAGTTACGCCCAAAGATACGATGGCAGCACATGGTGGGGTCCCGAGGACCGGGAAGAGCAGGTCTTTGTGGGGTTGAAGCCGGAAGAGGCGGGGCAGATCATGAAATACGGCGTCGCGGGTGCGGCCGACGAACTGGTCTTCCAAGCGTATCTGAAGAGTGAGAGTGGTGGGAAGCCACTGGAGGTCACGTCGGTGGAAGAGAATGTCGGATTTGAAATCACCCGCGTCGTACCGCCCACCAAGGCGTGCAAGGACATGTACACGAGCAGCACATCATACTTCCGCCCTGTCGGCATTGTGTATGCCAAATCATGGAAGAACCCTGATTCGCCGCCCGAAGACCTGACGGACGCAGAGAAGGAGGATGACTCGATAGCTGACGAGAAGGAGTATGTTTTCTTTATCGAATCGATCCTGCAATCCCATCTGCACGTCGGCCAGCGAGTCGAAGCTACAGTTCACAAATTGAACTGTGGGATCATGTTCTTCGACGACGTCCTCAACGTTTTCCCGACATTCGACACCTACCTGCCTAATGAGCGTATGGAGGGCTGGAAGGCACCAAGGAGCGTCAAGGGAGCTTTTGACTATGTCGAGCCTGAGGGAGATGAGTTGGCACTCGGAACTGGTAGGGGCGAGGAAGGAGATGGAGATGAGATGGCCGACACCAACGGCGAAGCCGATGGGGAGGCAGATCGAACCGAAGAATGACGGATGGACGGATGGCATTGTCCGGATTTGATTGAAATGCACATCTAGCCGCCTACTTAGGTTGCCAAAAAAACCGGACGAGAGAGAGTATTGAGCGTTTCAATCGGTTTCCTGCTCATTCGCACATGATATCAAACCTCGGATCACCAACACCATCACGACGACAGAATCGAATTGACGACCAAAATCAATGAATGACTCAACCCAGCTATTTACGCCAAAAATCTGAATGGGAGAAGAGTTGATGCCGATGAAAAATACCGGTCCCCGGGCTCCGGATTCCGGACTCCGATTGCTAACCAGGGGTTTGCGGCCTTCGCTTCTAACCCCTCCGTTTGGGCTGTCATGATCAGCTTCGATGGAACCCTGTTGACGCTGGAGTCTGGATGGGGCAATCATGTCAGGGCAGAGGAAGGCAGGGCAGAGGAGGGCAGGGCAGGGTAAGGGCAGGGACGCAGAATCTGTGAACGATCATGCTTGGTTCCGGGCTGTACACAAACTCTCGAACAAGCCAGTAGCAAGGACGACAGCAGAGCATGCGGTGCAACTACAGCTAGCGGTTAAGATTCTTCTGCACCAATTCTTCAACTCCAAGTATATCCTTGGTTCCTATGCAAGTTCTTTCCTCTGCTTTCCTTCCTTCCTTCCTTGCTACCTACCTAGCTATCCCCACCAGCACTACTCGAGTCAGGCCTCCACCGGGATGCGTGGGCACGAAAGACTGAAAACCAACGACCGGGGCAGCGTGCACGTTTCCTTAACCAATCAATTACATATTCTGTACATACCAAGCAACTGGTGTGATGATGATGGTCAAATCAAACAACATGCAGAGAAAGACAAAGCAACCAAGCCACATCTGAAACCATATCGGAAGCGACTCAAGCGAGCGAGATGCTCAAAACCAACAGAGGACAAATCCCACCAATCGAATCCTTGCACAGATCAAGATCCGAGAATCAGGGCCAGATCCATCTGATCTCTCTTCCAACCAAGTGGCGGTGATGATCCGATCGATCGATCGACCACCGAGCTAACCGCCTGCGAGAAGGCGGCTTGTGTTCGTGGCATTCCCCCCGCCGTGCCTCGTCTCCTTGTCCCAATGCCCATTGCCAATGCCAATGCCAATGCCAATTCCAATCCCAAGAGAAATCATTCAGGTTGCGTGAAAACTTTTCTTTAGACCAAAAATGGGGGCCAAGATTCTTCCCCTGTCCCCCCAGTCGCCATCAGCCGCGTTCCTAACTCAACCGATTAAGTACTTTTTTCCCGAGGAGTAGCACGCTCTTCCGGCGATTGCCTTCGGGATCACTCTCTGCACCGCCGCCGTCCTCATTCGTGTCCTTGTCCTTTATGCTTCCACCAGCGCTCTCCCGACTCTCCGCCCGCTGGTGGAGATGCTGCGAAGACTCACTCCTACCCAAGCCCAACGAGCCAAAATGCACGCGACTCTTGCCCGAGTCGCCGCCACCGCCACCGGAGAAATGGCGGCTGAACGTGTCCTTGAGCAAAGTCTTCCTCGGCCCGCCTTGCGAGGTTGCGGTGCTAGGTCGTGCGGGGAGGATCGAGGGTTGACTGCTTGATGTTGTTGCTGTTCTGCCACGACCACCGCTGGTGCTACCAGCCGTAGCGGCCCCCGCGGATCGGGGAGGCGTGGGCGCCGAGGGGAGGGGTGGTGGGGGCATGGAACGAGAAAGGGGCATCGTCACCGTTAACCCGCCACCTATACTGCCACCACCTCCGGAAGTAGTAGGCATGGATGTCGGGGGGTTGGGGCTCGAGTTCCAAGAGCCAGAGCGGAGCAAAGGCGATGTGCCGAAGACGCTGTTCTTGTTGTGGCCATTGGTGGTGGTAGAAGGGGATTGGAAAGAGATGCCCGAGGACTCGAAGTCGTCATCCTTACCGTCCTGCGAAAACGAGTAAAGACTCGTGCTCTCGGACGTGCCAGACAGGTGCAGCGTGCTACTCTCCGAGAAGGTGATGACCGACGACTGCGTCATCTCCTTGAGTTTTTCAGCCTGTCTCTTGCTCGGTCGGTGGTGCGACAGTTTGTTGCCGATGATGGCGCCCGTATGCGAGATGAGAGCGCGGATCACATCCTTCTTCAGCCGGAGCGCAAGGTCGAGGTTCGACCACGTCTTGTTGCGGTACTCCAGCGTCGGCATGCGGAACACGAAGTCGTGCAGGTCCTCGAAGTTGCGGTCACTCTTGCCCTTGTAGCTGAGGCACACGACGAAACTACTCAGCTTGACGTGTGCGAGTGTCATGTAGTTGGACGCCCGGGAGATCATCTGCGAGAGGTCATCTGACGGCTTGTCTTTCTCTTTCTTGTCTTTCTTGCTGCCTAGGCTGCGGTCCTTGCTGGTCGTTCGGTGCATCAGGATTCGCTTCTTCTCCTCCCCGTTCCCCAGCGTCACGAGGCTGGTTGATGACGCGTTGGTTTTCTTGGCCGACCGTAAACTGTTTGACGATGCCTTGCGTGTAGGTTCTTTGAGGGCTGCTCGGGGGTTGGATGCGTTGAAGTGTTTGAAGAACTTGTGATGGTCCCCCGAGAGCGCCAAACCCTTTTTCCCGCCGGAAGAAGAACTTGCACGGAATTTGTCTTCGTAGTTAAGGTTGTACGTCGGCTTCAGTCTCCGTGCCATTGCTCCCGGAGACGTGCCTCGTTTTGTGTCTAGACTTTGGTCATGAACATCTTCATCTGCCATTAATGCGGTCTTCGTCTCCTTCAGTTCTAGGTCCTCGATCTCATCGAGAGGCCCGACATTCTGAACCATCAAAGGAGAGAAGTTTCCACCTTCAAAGGCGTTCGATCCAACACCCGGGAAGATGTACTCAAAAAGCTTCTTGCTGAGTTCACGATCGAGCTGGACTTTGAGCGGAAAGACTGTGACATGGAATTGTTCCAACACGGGGATGCCGGCGATGGCTTCCAACATGTACCAATGCACTTGAACCATTTTCTGCGCTTCAATAATCCTGGGTCTTCTCTCCCCGGGTTCGTAATACGGCCCAATGATTTCGGGATATAATGCGTTCGGTAGAAGATTCCACCCTCTGATGTGCTCGACCTCTAGAGCATTGTGGTTCGAACCGTCCGTATTGTCGATTCGCTCATAAGCCGCATTCCCGAGTTGGAATTCAAGCAACGGTTCATCTTTGTCGCGCATCAGATGCCAAACGATCTCCGAAGCGCTGAGATACCACCGTAAAAGACCGCTCGATGCAGATGCTTTCCGATCATCATTCTTCTGCTGTGAAGTGTTGATGGCTTTCATGATGAAAAACAACTCATCTTCGCAGTTGACAAGGTCAGATTCGAGATTGATCCGATCTTGCCATCCTTGTTTGTCAAGATACTTGGCGTTGATCTGGAAATGGAGTTTAATGTCCTCTAGTTGCCGAATTCGCTCTTGCAGGCTTTCGGCCATTTCGGGGGCACCCCTGAGGTCACTAAAGTCGGATGCCAGCATGATCTTCTCAAGCCTTTCGCTCCTCGTCTTCTCAAGAGGCTCACTGTAGAGGAGCAAGTCCAGGACGATGATGTACATGGCATAGTATTGAGCGGAATCGCATTTGGCTCGAACGCGTGGAAAGTCGACCCACAAATGATCGATGCGTTCTTCTTTCCTTCCAGGGTGCTTGACTTCGCCATTTTCCTCGCTTTCGACCTCCTCATTGTACTTCAGCCGGAGAGGATTGTACTTCTCGTAACGAAGACTTGCCGAAGTCTTTTGAATCACCCGTTGGAAACCAAAGGGATCCAGATGAAAGTCAAACATGGCCTCAAGCGACACCCAGGGGGGCCAGGCCGATCCAGGAGAATTGCCGTACCTGTTGCCAGAATATAGATGGAGATATTTCGCAAGTGTCTTCTGGCTGGCGACAAAGAATTGGGCTCCATCCATATCAAGGGCAAACCGTCGCTGGACAAGTCCGCTAACGTCGTCTGACATCCGAGCCTTGTCCATGATCGAAACAACTTTAAGCTGCATGCCTTTGGCTGAGACAAGCACGACTGACTTTGTATTCTTCTCACTTTGAAGTTGGATCTGAGGGGCGATCAGCCGAATATGGTAGCTGTTCATCGGCAGAAAGTTCTCTGCTATCTTCTCGCCGAGACTGGCTGTCGATGGCCGCCGTTCTCGGATTGGAGCGTCGCTTTCCGTCTCCGGAGACTCTGATCCATCATCATCAGCCGCGTGAACAAATCGTGTGGCATCGCTTAGTAACTGTTTGATCCGATCTTCCACCACCGAGTCCTCATCCTTCTCATCGGTCGGTGAGAGGACACTGGGAGTAGCTGGGACTGGACGACCTTGTGTCTGATCTTGTTTTCGACGTGACTGTTTCGCTTTCGCCTGTTCATCCACGATATCGAGAATAAACTTGACGGCGCGGCGAGACATGTAGTACACAAAACCTCGGCGTTGGCTAACTTGATGACTATAGCGGAGAATGATGTTCCTCAGTGAGTTGTTCCACTTAAGCTGGGCGTTGTGAATGATAAAGCGGTTGTTGAAATCACTGGCGAATTCATCATGGGGAGCTGAGTATAGTCCATCCATATCTACATGAGGGGCTCCAGGGGGTTGCCCATCAGGGTCGGGTGCTGAAATTGGCGTACTCCCGTGTCGGCTCGAAGTGTCGGGTTCATGAGACTCGCCCGGGTTTACATGACCTGTGAGGCGTCGAAGTCCGTGCTGCAAAAAGCGTTGTTTACTCTCCAATTCCTTTTGTTGGGCTACTAGAGTATCGTGCCGGTCTTTGATGGATTGATCGTGATCTCCTTCCCGAATCACAAGTAGCTCCTGCTCCGCTCTCAGTCGAATATGTACTTGGAGCTTTTCTTCGAGGTCATGCAATCTGTTCTCGATCAACTTCATCTGCACCTTGCGCGGATCGTTATGGCGTGACATGACGCAGAGGTGAGTATTTTCGTCACCAAAGGGGCTCGTGCGTGAATCATCTCCTTGAATGGCATTTCCATGATCTGTCTCTCTGAAATAGGTGAATCTTGGAGTAAAGGCCAGTGGCAAAATTTTGGTCTCCGGATTTGACTCTGATGGCAGTACCCAGTCCAGTTCGACAAAGTCGTCCATATCAATCCATGTAAAATCATGGTCGGGTATAGTAAAATGTGACATGTCAATATTCGGCGAAATCTCTTGGAAGGATGACAACATCTCATCTGTTGCTTTTTGAAGTTCTTCAGCGGTAGTCCCCGCAATGCTGGCGGCAACAGCTCTCAAGTCGGCTCGAATAAAGTCAAGTTCGGCTTTGTTGATTTTCATACCACTGGTTCTCATTTGCTCCGACTTTCCTTTCGACAAGGTGTTAAAATACTCTCGGCGTTGATGAAGGTCCAGCATGAAACTGTCGATTTTGATCTTCAGGCCGGTCGCGGAGACGATGTCCTCCTGATAATCTTCCGCATCTTTGTGTTTATAGACATGCGCGATGAAAAGTGGTGATAGAAGGAGCCCATATTTGATGGTTGCAAGATGACGGCCAAATTTCTTGCTTTTCTTCTCGGGTCCCTTCCACAATGGGCCTTGTCGAATTGGAATCGACATGGCTCCAGAAAAGAGCGACCACCAATTGAAGAAATGAGAGAAGAACCTGGGACTTAGATGGACGCTGTTGTAACTTTCTGAAGGAGTGGAGTCGCCGCTGACCCAGTCTCGGTCGAAGGGTGCAGCCACAGCTACTGACAGATGGACATGCTCACTCCGGAAACCTTGGAATGCATCGTAGTTATTCAGGTCAACCCCGTGTAGGTATGCAGGATTTTTCAGAACCACATCGTAATGGTTCCTGAATTCGGATGATCGACCTCCGCCCTCCAAATCGCGTTCGAAGACGAGGCCGGCTGTCCATTGGACGTTACCTGAAATTTTCATGATGACCTTCTTGAAAATGGCGGCATTTTTCTGCGAGCTGCTTGAGGACATACTGTCTGAATCCAGGGTCGCTTTCTGTTCCGTCGAGTTGCGGGCCTCGTGGCTGTAGTCTGGGATGGCCAATACATACTCGCCGCTTCGGACAGTCATGAATTGGCGCGGGTCATCGCTTGCATGGGCTGACCATTGTACATCATTCCGCCAGCACATGACAAATCCTGCGCCATAGCCAGTTACAACATAAGGATCCCGAGACCCTTTGAGTCGTAATTGAACATCCCCATCACCTTTCCAATTCACAGTCAAACGTGAATGAAAGCTTAGCCGTATCTTGTCCCAGAAGCCTACCCTCTCAGAAGGGTCAATCTCAGGCTTCGTAAATCCTTCAATGATCATCATCAGATGCTGAATGACAGGTTGATACGAGGTACCCCAAGATATAGTCGTTGGCAGGCTTGTGTGTATATCAATGACTGGCTTGGAGAAAGTCTTCACCGGGGATACTGTTCTTCTGACGTCGATCGCAAAGCCTGGAATATTTTCTCCGTTCTCATCATGTTGCCCCTTAGGAACAATCTCTACCTTGATGTGTCGGGTAGATTGTTCATCTCGGAATTCTTCGGCAATAACAAAGTCTGTCCTGAAGGACCAGCTCGGTAAGCGGGGTGGTTGCCCAGGGCGTATGGCTGGGACATGAAGAAGATTGAGCGGATAATCGCGCAGCAGAACCCGGGCCTCGCCCATATCTAGAGCGACGCTGGTAGGGACGAGAAGCCCATATTTTGTGTCGTAGGGCATTCCTTTCCCGATATCGTAGAGAAATTTGGGCAGATCAGCATGAGGAAACGACGGTTTATCAATGACAAGATGTAGATCACTGATAATTACCGTCATCAGGCCCGGCCGGTTCGGGATTCCAAGTATGGTTTCGTTGTCGTCAACATCATGAGGCGGCTGATCGGCTCCTGCAAACATCTGACGGATGCCCTTAATTGTGTTGTTCTGCAACAAAAGCATCCAATCAATCCGCTTCTTCCAACTCCTTGCGTTGTGCTCTTGCAGTTTCTCCCACGCTTCTTTTGCCTGGATTTTGGCATTACTGGTCAAGTGGCAGACGCCTTCACGGTCATAGCGGATCTTTCCCGAATCTCTGCCCCGTCTGCCTCTCGAAATGGATCGCTTCCTAGGTGTGTTATCCACGCTTCTTGAACGTCGAGAATGATGGTCAGATGGAGTCGCCGGGGATGCTCTACGGCTTGAATTTGGCCGGTACCGAGATGATGATCGAGGACGTCTCTCGTCATTTAGCCGTTTGACCTTCAGGCGGAATGCATCTGCTCGTGCCAGACGCTGCTTCTGCTCAAGCCGACCAATATGATAGATGACACCTAGCTTCCACTCAAAAGGATCATCTTCAAGGGCAAAGCAAAGAGCCTTACTTCGAAGGGAGACTCGCGGGACCTTTGCGGGGCTAACGGGTTCCTTGTTCAAAATGTATTCATTTGTACGCGTCCGAAAACGATGGGAGAGTTGTTGCATCGCTTTGCCAGTGTTGATGAAGTTGTCGAAGACTTTGTACATCTGGAGGCCATGTGGAACCGACAACCGGATAAAGTCGGTCGAGACGTCGATTGACCTCTCCTCAGTCACTCCATGCTGCGTCTTTTTCTTGTTATGACGCAGGTCGATCCTCAAGTTGTTCGTGCTCAGTACTCGCGCCCAGACTCGCTTCAGATGTGGGGCCTCGGCGTGGAGGCGAACAAGTTCAGATCTGACAAAAGGAGCTGACCACCGATGGCGACCCGCCGAGAATTGATATATTTGAAAGAGCATCGGCGGGTCTGCCGGCATCTGGGCCTTGATTTGCACATAGTTCGCCTTGACATCGACAGAAAAGAGTTCGACTCCTAGAGGTGCATGTGGATGGGAGGAGATTTTTTCCGCAGCATGAGGAGCCATCTTGTGACGATGCGGATCGGGGGTAGAAGAGGCAGGGCCCAACAGTGCGTCTTTGACAATGGAGCCTGCAACCCCAATCGAGTAAAACCTGTAAAGAGAGAATTCCAGGAAAAAGGAGCGAATGACCGAGTTGATATGGAAGAGTGGGCCTTGCTGGTCTCTGGAAGTGCTGAAAGCGACTTCAAATCTTGGGACAGACATGAATGGTTTGGACTCCCAGCTGTCAGGCGATTCGATTATGAAGCCCTCAAATCCTTTGACGTGGAACGCCAGGCGACGGCCATCTGTCGGCTCGCTGTAATGACGCCGGGGGGGCGATGTTGGAGGAGAGAGCTGCCTGCCGGTCGCAAACGTCTCATCGTATCGGACCGAGGTATTTGTTCTCCGCCGGGTGGGCCTCCTCATGACTTCTGTTCTTGACGACTGATAATGTGCATTCCAGGACTCCAGTTCCAGTGCAAGACCTCGCGTCTGGCCTGAGACGCTGGTATCAACACCTGCTGTCTCGACACTACACCCGGAGCCCTCGAAGTTGACCTCAAGAAGCCATGAAGGGAGCTTTCTCAAGAACGCTGTCGGGGGGCGTTTGGGGCTATCATCCTGGCCTGCTGGATCGCGGCGTTTGAAGTGCCTCACTACATTATAGATTCCTTGACTCACTTCTTCGCGGACCATCAGGATGGAAAAGGTACGGAGATTTCCAGAGACAGTGACGGATATGTCGGTGGAAGCAGCAACCTGGATTTTGAGGTCTAGTGCCTCGGTGATCAGCAGGTTGTGCTTGACGCCAGTGGACGCTTGGTAGTAGAGCTGGTGTCCCAGGAGACGGAAGTTCGAGGCGAGAGAATATAACAGCTCACCACCTTCTGAGTGGGAGGACTCGACGTCTAGAGAGATGGAAGAGACCGAGGAGATCAACATGTCGTATTCGCCCGGACCAGCGTGGTCAGGATTGGCAACGGGCAGTTCAAACCTGACCACGGGCTCATGAATGGAGAATTTAATGCTCGCTTTCGGCAAAAGTCGAGATATCAGGCGATGTCGATTCCGCGAAGGTTGTGCTGATGAGGGCTTGCGGTTTTGAGTAATGGCCAACAGTCTGATAAGGTGTTGCGGCGCCAGGTCGAGGGACGGAGACGTAACGACCAGATTAGCAAATAGAATATTGGCGTTCCGTTCCGCCACGTCTCGATGTTGCGTAAAGCTCATCGTTTTGGCTGGCAAAGT